>BQMI01000479.1:1200000-2400000 GCA_026005395.1 Asobara japonica | reverse complement strand
ACATTAGGGTCTTATGGGGAGGCAAACTTAAATTTTTTAAAATTGAATTTTTGGCCCCGTGTGCGTTGATACTATTCAATAGGAACCCCTAGAAGGTATTTCCGTCGATTTTGGGTCGAAAGATTGAATTTAATTTTTTTCGATTTTGGCCAAATTTAACATTGGGACCTTATGGGGAGGCAAACTTAAATTTTTTAAAATTGAATTTTTGGCCCCGTGTGCATTGATACTATCCAATAGGAACCCCTAGAAGATATTTCCGTCCATTTTGGTTCGAAAAATTGAATTTAATTTTTTTCGATTTTGGCCAAATTTAACATTGAGGTCTTATGGGGAGGCAAACTTAAATTTTTTAAGATTGATTTTTTGGCCTCGTGTGCGTTGATACTATTCAATAGGAACCCCTAGAAGATATTTCCGTCGATTTTGGGTCGAAAAATTGAATTTAATTTTTTTCGATTTTGGCCAAATTTAACATTGGGACCTTATGGGGAGGCAAACTTAATTTTTTTAAAATCGAACTTTTGGCCCCGTGCGCGTCTATACTATCTAATTGGCACCCCTAGAAGACACTTCCGTCGATTTTGGGTCGAAAAAGTCAAATTAATTTTTTTCGATTTTGGCCAAATTTAACATTGGGGTCTTATGGGGAGGCAAACTTAAATTTTTTAAAATTGAATTTTTGGCCCCGTGTGCGTTGATACTATTCAATAGGAACCCCTAGAAGATATTTCCGTCCATTTTGGTTTGAAAAATTGAATTTAATTTTTTTCGATTTTGGCCAAATTTAACATTGAGGTCTTATGGGGAGGCAAACTTAAATTTTTTAAGATTGATTTTTTGGCCTCGTGTGCATTGATACTATTCAATAGGAACCCCTAGAAGATATTTCCGTCGATTTTGGGTCGAAAAATTGAATTTAATTTTTTTCGATTTTGGCCAAATTTAACATTGCGGTCTTATGGGGAGGCAAACTTAAATTTTTTAAAATTGAATTTTTGGCCCCGTGTGCGTTGATACTATTCAATAGGAACCACTAGAAGGTATTTCCGTCGATTTTGGGTCGAAAAATTGAATTTAATTTTTTTCGATTTTGGCCCAATTTAACATTGGGGTCTTATGGGGAGGCAAACTTAAATTTTTTAAAATTGAATTTTTGGCCCCGTGTGCATTGATACTATCCGATAGGAACCCCTAGAAGATATTTCCGTCGATTTTGGGTCGAAAAATTGAATTTAATTTTTTTCGATTTTGGCCAAATTTAAGATTGGGACCTTATGGGGAGGCAAACTTGAATTTTTTAAAATCGAACTTTTGGCCCCGTGCGCGTCTATACTATCTAATTGGGACCCCTAGAAGACACTTCCGTCGATTTTGGGTCGAAAAAGTCAAATTAATTTTTTTCGATTTTGGCCAAATTTAACATTGGGACCTTATGGGGAGGCAAACTTAATTTTTTTAAAATCGAACTTTTGGCCCCGTGCGCGTCTATACTATCTAATTGGGACCCCTAGAAGACACTTCCGTCGATTTTGGGTCGAAAAAGTCAAATTAATTTTTTTCGATTTTGGCCAAATTTAACATTGGGACCTTATGGGGAGGCAAACTTAAATTTTTTAAAATCGAACTTTTGGCCCCGTGCGCGTCTATACTATCTAATTGGGACGCCTAGAAGACACTTCCGTCGATTTTGGGTCGAAAAAGTCAAATTAATTTTTTTCGATTTTGGCCAAATTTAACATTGGAGTCTTATGGGGAGGCAAACTTAAATTTTTTAAAATCGAACTTTTGGCCCCGTGGGCATTTGTACTATCCAATTGGAACCCCTAGAAGACACTTCCGTCGAATTTGGGCCAAAAAAGTCAAATTAATTTTTTTCGATTTTGGCCAAATTTAACATTGGGGTCTGATGGGGAGGCAAACTTAATTTTTTTTTAAATTGAATTTTTGGCCCCGTGTGCGTTGATACTATCCAATAGGAACCCCTAGAAGATATTTCCGTCGATTTTGGGTCGAAAAATTGAATTTAATTTTTTTCGATTTTGGCCCAATTTAACATTGGGACCTTATGGGGAGGCAAACTTTAATTTTTTAAAATCGAACTTTTGGCCCCGTGCGCGTCTATACTATTTAATTGAGACCCCTAGAAGACATTTCCGTCGAATTTGGGCCAAAAAAGGCAAATTATTTTTTTTCGATTTTGGCCAAATTTCACATTGGGGTCTTATGGGGAGGCAAACTTAAATTTTTTAAAATCGAATTTTTGGCCCCGTGCGCGTCTATACTATCTAATTGGAACCCCTAGAAGACATTTCCGTCGATTTTGGGTCGAAAAAGTCAAATTAATTTTTTTCGATTTTGGCCAAATTTAACATTGGGGTCTTATGGGGAGGCAAACTTAAATTTTTTAAAATCGAATTTTTGGCCCCGTGCGCGTCTATACTATCTAATTGGGACCCCTAGAAGACATTTCCGTCGATTTTGGGTCGAAAAAGTCAAATTAATTTTTTTCGATTTTGGCCAAATTTAACATTGGGACCTTATGGGGAGGCAAGCTTAAATTTTTTAAAATCGAATTTTTGGCGCCGTGCGCGTCTATACTATCTAATTGGAACCCCTAGAAGACATTTCCGTCGATTTTGGGTCGAAAAAGTCAAATTAATTTTTTTCGATTTTGGCCAAATTTAACATTGGGGTCTTATGGGGAGGCAAACTTAAATTTTTTAAAATCGAACTTTTGGCCCCGTGCGCGTTTGTACTATCTAATTGAAACCCCTAGAAGACACGACCGTCCAATTTGGGTCGAAAAATATTTTCGATTTTGTCCAAATTTCTCGCCTCTGTTTACACATCAGAATATTTTTTTTTTAGATTTCCGTTATTTAATTTTATTTTGAATATTTCAGTGGTGTTTTTTTGTTCCAACATTTATTGAACAGATACATTTTTCCAACAGACATGAGAACTGAGTGATGCTTATTAGGCCCCGAAAATTATTCCGTGTAATGAAATTCCGATTCAGTACCATAGAACAATTTATAATGAAATCCTGATTACCGATGACATAATCGTCCACCTAGCTAAATAATTGATGCTATTGATATCACTTCGTCACTCGTAAAACATCGCTGGAAATTGAGGAGGGGCTGAAGGAAACAAATAAACAGAATAAACCTGAATGATTTTGGTAACGACTAACGAAATAGTCTGGGCTGAATGGTGCATTAAATCCAACGTATCCAAGAACTCCCCAGGATCCTGTGGCATAGGTAGAACGATGGACATTTCTAGTACGACTGCCTCTGCAATTTCATTTTGTGTTCATTTCTATGTATATATCTAACGTGAGGGGGCTGGTTCAGCAATGAAGGGGCAGCAGAGTGCCACAAAGCCGTCTAAGATTCGCCAGGTATTTCGCCATGAAACATGGAAAACCCTTTGGGAAGCTACACCACTCGGCACCATACTGCGCCATCCTCTTACTCAGGATTTCAACAAGAATAATGGCTAACAGTGCTTACTGCCTTCGTAACACGCAAATCCGATTTATTATTCCTATCTTATCTGTTATTAGCAAGTGTTTATGGGCTATTCGGAATGTTGAATACCGGTAGAAGGAACAGAGCCATAAAAGCCTATTTAAAAACTGAATAGACCTATTCAGGAAATTGATATTATTGCGAATTGGGGAATTTTCAACTATCCCCTTTATCAAGCAGATAATTATGAATATTTGGCTAGCCGCATAGTCAGCCGGAGGACGAGAATTATTCGCGTTACTGGAGTGGGAGTGAGACACCAATAGCGATGCGAACGCTCGAGGGTTAAACCCGTCGTACCTCCTTAATTATGACAAATATGAAAGAAAGTGATAAGAAATTAAATATGCATTTCCACTTACAGAGCAACTTCTGCTTAATACTTTTTGCCGTATCTCTTACCGTTTTTGAAATAGAGCGTTGTAAACAATTCAATTGTTAGTAATGAAAAACCGCTCGGTCAATTTAAACCAAAAACTAATCCGATCTAAATTCCGATTCCACACATACAAACATACACACATCCAGACATTTGTTCAGAATTCGACAGGAAGCATTTTGGTATACTTAAAACACCAGTTACGAAACGAAACGAAAAAAATCGATTTAGGGGTCATTACAATAACTTCCAGCAAAAAAAGTTAAAAATCGGTATTCTGGTACTGTACCATTTTCAGCAAAATGTGTAATGATGAATTCGTTATTTTACCATCGCTCACATATTTCTCTCCCGGGAAAATATCGAGTATTCACGAATTATGAATTCATTGTTCGGTGAAGTCCAAAAGCATTCGAATGTTAGCTAAATTCAACATTTTAACGGTGCACTGGAAGTGAGGGAATAGTGGCGGGAATATAGTTAACATTTCTCGGTGTGACCATTTATAAACCAGATGTTCACTAGTTTTTCTCCGCACTTTTAAACTGAAAAAAAAAATGGAATCCATGAGTCAAGTCAGTCTCAAAAAACCCCGAAAAATGGAGGGCTTTTGATGAATCTTTCCAACGGATAAGCTGAATGGAGCAGGGATATAGTGACAAGAGTCATTCCACAAGTTGATGAAATAGCCTCATGCAGCCGGTAAAATGGACTCATACCAAGTCTTTTGTTCATTACTCACACCAGCGTGTTGTCTCCATAACTCCCCGGGTGCCTGGATTTCTGTTGTTTTCACAATGAAACTCATGTGTTCACTTTCGCCCACACTAGAGTGGTATTGTGTGTTGGTCAAAATGAGAAAGGATTCTCGGACCTTAAATCGTGGTCAGCAGCACACAGTCAATTAATTGCGAATCTTTTAAGGCATTTCGTGGCAATGCAGCGCTTTCATTTTGAATGCGGCCATACGTTATTAGAACACAATTTTGTTTTGTTCCAGTAGATTTTGAACCCTAAATGAAATGTTCTTCTGCCCAACAAATTTTATATAATTTTTTTATTAAGGGATCCTTCGGTTGCACCCCTCCCAACCGCCCGCCGTAATTCCGCGTATTGGTAGCACCAATGTCAGCAATGCCTAACGCCTGCCTAATGCTGCTCACGTTCTACTTGTACACTAACCATCTCGAAGTTTCCACAGTTAAGGATATCTCTGCCGTCTCGAAACCGGTTTCGACTATGTAATTAGATTTTCCTTACAATCGACCTGATAGCTTATTAATTTTTTTAAAGGCGAGAGAAAATTGATAAAAAAATTCTTTAACCCCGAACGGAGTTAAATTGTTAATAAGTCGCATGGTTTGAAAATTTACAATAAAAAAACAAATAAATAAATAAATAAATAAATAAATAAATAAATAAATAAATGTATAAATAAATAAAGAAATAAATAAATAAATGTATAAATAAATAAATAAATAAATAAATAAATGAATAAATAAATAATAAATAAATAAATAAATAAATAAATAAATAAATAAATGAATAAAGTTGAAGAGAGCCCACTAGTTGGAATGATTTTTAGTTACGCGAATAATTGATAACAACGTGGTGATATCAACTTTCTCATATTGGTACTCTCATTGGCATAGTTTCATCCTCCGAGCGAGAATCCCCTAATAAGCAACTTATGCGGCTGAAGTGTCCCTGGTTACTCTCAACGCTAATGCAAATATACGGCATTAAAAAACATCACAATCCACCCATCGCAATTTCATATGGTAATTCTACTTCGTGGTTAATTCTGAAAATTCGTGAATTCTGATTAGTACATGCGAACTTACTATTTCATAAATGTAATTATAACTACACAGAAAATATAATTACTGAGAATCACCCTTCCGTTCAGCAAAATTATAGCTTCCTTTTTTTATCTTTGTGCATTTATCAATGCAGCTAAATTGTGATTGGATTAAAGTCAAATTACGCTGGTACACTTCTTGCAGGTCCCCGAATTTCGTTTCGGTCGAAATGTGGAAAACCTATCACGCGCATGTCCTTGACGCTCCTTTCAGACTACAGTCGGCTCTCCCATGAGTTCCTTCCTTCTTATTCCAAATGGATTTATCCTCTAACTATGTAAGAGGCAAGTACCAATTCTTCTCTAAGTAACGGCTCCAGTTTGTTCACTGACTCCGTTGGCTGACGATCCCATTAGTCCACTGACTCGCGCTCCTTCTAGGTTGAGCCGCCTCAAACGCTCTGTCCCCGCCACATCGAAAATTTCGCGCCTTATTTTAAACGCCGCCTCATTGCGCACAATATGAGATACGAAGCGCCTTGCACGAAGACTCACGTGACAGGCGGGAGTGGGGGAAGTTGGGGGCTCAACCTAAACGGAGCGCTGAAATGTCGCTCCGTCCCGAGCGCTACACTTAAGGAAGAGTCGACTGTGCACGTATAATTAAAAGTAAGAAAGGTCTATTTTTGTAAATAAGTGACAAATTTGGGGCAAATAACTGATTTACTTTATTTTGTGAATAACTCGCAATAACGACGCTTGTAATGGCTACCGAAGAGCTAAAACGAATGGACCGAGGCTTTCATCGGTGTATTTTAGTCCTCGACGATTGGTCGACAATGTTACAACTGCGCCGCTTGGCGCATGGCGGCGAGAAATGGAACTCAAAGTAGTAAAGGGAAAATGAATTGGCGCAAAGCGGGCGACAGGTGGCGTTCGTAACAAATTGCGCGCGCAATTTTTACGCACACCAGCGAATTTTAAATTTACGATAATGAAAAACTACGAAAAGTCCCATTGCATTTTAATAACTTTACAGAATTTACAAACTAATGGGCTGATTTGATTCTGCAATTAGCCTTTGAATTTCGATAATAATGAAAATGAAAGGGCGAAAGATTTTCTCGTTAAAAATAATTCGTCGAATAATTGCTCGCTTTGAACGTCCGAGTATTTTACACCTGACGAAACATTGAAGGTACGTTTTTTCGAGTTCTGAAATTGGAGTGTTATGTAAAATACCTCAAAAGAAGAGAAACATAAAATTTACATTTCTGCATCCTTGAATTTTTACGGTGGGCTTTATAGTATTCCAGAAGTTTCATATACTGAATGTTAATGTTATGTAAATATTACTGATTTCTTTATTGTTTGTAATAGCAATCAGACAAAAGGGCCCGAATGGATTTTGTAGGACTATCCTCATGCCCGATACGCAATATTTTCACTATAAAATTTGTAAGCTCCGAGGTTTTTACGGTTTTTCCAATACGAAAAATATAAAAATAAAATTAAGAGCACAATAGAAACTTTAGGGGTCCATAAAAAAAAATGTGCAGGGTGGAAAAATTTGAATACTGTGTGAGTGCTGAATCATGCAAATATTTTTCGTCAGTTCTGGGTTCTACGGAAAACAAAATTGTGACACGCAATACATAAAAGTATAACTCATCAAATGCATTGATTAAGGTTCCTTCACGATTAAAACGGAAAGGGTATAGAATTTGGTGTGAACTATACCGAACGGAAAATGCGATATCAGAGAAATTATGATGCCGGTATAAAGAACAATAGGTTTGGTATGTTTGGGTTCTCGCGCTAACTGCAATTGTCCCACAGGCCGACTACCATTGCCACACTACGATACGGCACAGGAATTATGGGGATATTGCAACCTATGGTATTGCTTTCAATGTTGATGCGGTGCGGACTTGGTACCCGTCCAGTATTGTAATAGCAGGCATCGAATGCCTGCCTATCTTCAGCATGATTGGAGGTATCGACCTGATAACATTCATTGAGAAATTCCGGTGTTGAGTTTACGCTCCGATGCGTCTCAATGATTTTCATCATTTTCAAACACGACTTCCTGTTATCTGACTTTTTTTCTGCCACAATCCATTTATATAAATGAGAGCTTCGACCAAGAAAATGAATCGATTATCGAATTCGAAAACTCGAAAGTTGAAGAAGAAAATCTCGATTATCGATGACACAATTGAAATCGAACTCGAAAATTGACAAGGAATTAGTCTATATAAATAATTGAGAGCTTCGACCAGGAAAATAAATCGATTATCGAATTCGAAAACTCGAAAGTCGAAGAAGAAAATCTCGATTATCGATGACACAATTGAAATCAAACTCGATAATTGACAAGAAACAATTCTATATAAATAATTGAAAGCTTCGGCTACCAAAATAGATCGATTATCGAATTGGAAAACTCGAAAGTCGAAGAAGAAAATCTCGATTATCGATGACACAATTGAAATCGAACTCGAAAATTGACAAGGAACAAGTCTATATAAATAATTGAGAGTTTCGACTAGGAAAATAAATCGATTATCGAATTCGAAATCTCGAAAGTCGAAGAAAACATTTTGAGGATCGATGGCACAATCGAAATCGAATGAGAATACAGACAAGTGAAGGCTTCTGGGCACCACTAAATAACTAGCCTATGGTAAAAAGGAGAGACTAAAGAAAATATCGCTATATATCGGAATTATCGAACGACGTAAGACCGCAGCCGACGCGACACCAGTCAGCGCGGCGGAAAAAGGAACTTGGCGTGCGAAGCACGCGCGGCTGCACTCACACAGCGAATTAGACGCGTTCAGACTGGTGAAATTCGCAAAGGCATCGTGAAGTTGTTTGTATAAGTCGTTCCATAGTTCACATCCTTCTGATGGATCGTATTTACCGACAAACAACCTCACTATCTCCTAAATTCAATGACTTCAAGCAACAAGAATCCGTCGGAGAAAAATTACACCTGCCACTTTGATTCTGTAACCTCAAATTACTCGATACATCTTCTTTAACGTATATAACCTTTCAGGTTATTTCACAATGCGAAATGTCTACAAAGGACATATATCCCGTTAGACGATACGATGGGGTCACTTTTCTCTTCCTCACACTCTCCCTTGTACCCTAGACGTTTGCCTTATTGAATTTATCGCTTTTGCCAGGGACTCCAGGGCCAAGTTTCTGTTACCACACCACTCTATCGCTATCACGTGGTTTATTTCCATTTTGTGGTCCCTGAGGGCTCACCTTGGTACTAAATATATAATGACCTCACCGAAGATGTAATCTGTTCAACTCTTTGACAACTTGACGAGATTTCCGTCGTGATTAAACAACGTATGGTTTCCAAACTACTGTGTATTCAAGAAGTAACGTGGAGCACCCATTTAATAATCGTCTCCGTATCGAACCCCTGGCCTACGATGGCTCGATCGGTTAGGCGACGGATTTCTAACTCAAAGATCCGGGCTCGTACCGAAGTGGGGTGTTTCTGGGGGTTTACCCTGTGTTTAGAAATACGATGGCAAAAATGGGGAGACTTGGCCTGCGCCGCCTGGATGGGTGTCCAGTGGTCCTTTCTGAAGCAATGCTCGAAAGCTGTTACCGTCGAGATAATCCTGGGAAAAATTCGGAGCAATGAGGAGCACCCAGGTTGTAAGTGATCTATGGGGGTAAAACGGGTCATGCACCTCGCTTCGCTCCGGCGTCAAAGTCGATGCGTGTGATAATGACTTCCTTTGCTCCCTAGAGGCACGACACACCATTTTCGCCTACGGCATCACTGCAATAACTGAGTCTCGAGTTAAATCTCTGTTTTAACAAGAAATAGAACTCCTAAGGGAAGAACTATCGATAAGCGACGGAGAACTAATAATAGCTGACATTCGAGAAATGTAGGGCACACTTGTGTGAGGCATCTAACAATGTAAACACGGTTGTTGTGAACAAGAACCTTGAATCGCTTCCAATGGTTACATTTACTTAGCAGAAGTCATCGCTGGGAAAAGAACCATCTTGTGGACCTTCCAATGGTCGCCTGAAAAATCATTTACGACAGCAGTTACAAGTTGCTCGAGTTTATTACGTAACCCGGAAGGGTCAGTTACTTCCGCCACTCCTTGTTAGAGCTATAATTGACCCGCCCTTAATTAGAACACCTAGTGATGTTGATAGAGCTATAGAATTCAAAGTCGTTTCCAGTTGAATATCTCACCCCGAGACCGCGATAGGAAGGGGATACGATGCCAGAAGGAAGCATGCTCTAATGGACCGAGAGACGCCTCAGTAATCCACAATGGAAGTGGTTTCTGTATACCGTACTCTGGAGCCTCATTCCAATATCGCAAAATACCGATGCATAGAGCATTGCATGCAGCTGTATCGATTACACTTCCGCTTCGCTTTGATTACAGTTTTGGGGGGAAAAAATATTTGAATGTTAAAAGTAATATGAGATTCCTTTGACAATTTATTAGTGTGGAAACTAACAGGTCTGATAAAGATATGTTTGATTTTGAGTAACAATGTTGATACTGGATTCTAGTGTATCACTGAACTGGATTTCTGTATATGCAAAAACCTTCCGCAAGTGTCTGTATAATATTTTATGCAATATATTTCAATGAATCTTACTTTGACTCGAAACCACGTGCAATCCCGAATGATTATAAACATAATAATAATATGTTTTTTTTTTTAAATGACTTTTGTTTACCGTGGAAGAAACCCTCGTTAGTTGCAACATTTGCCTCTTTTATTTTCTTCCAGGGCCGAGGTGCTGCCCGACTCCTCCGCTGCCAATTCTTCAAAACACGTGCGGGCTATCGTCGGTCGTGTTTGTTTACATTCGGTCATTGTGAAATTCCAACTTATGTGAAGATTGAAGGTAAAATATTATTTGTGTCTTTAAACTTTCTGGTACTGACGCTGAGCTTCTCGAAAGAGTGGGGGTAACTTTTTAGTTGCAACGCTCCAAGTTTCACTTCCCTTACTGTCGTAAACGTGTTGCAACTAACGAGGGTTCACGGTATTGAGCTTGAGCCTATCATCTGATTCACTGCCCCTGTTCAATATGATGACATCTGGAGTTGACATAACTTTGTGTAAAGTTTGTACCCTCTGATTCATCTCCTTGTTACTCCATTCGAGCGCCCAATAATTGAAGTCTCCCGCAGTCTCCACTGAGAAGTACTGTTTGGCATCCTCCACCGCTCTGTTCACGAATGCTTTGAAGTCTTCAAAACTCAATCAATATCTTTCACCTTCGACGATGATGATGTTCTTACACTTGTTACAGTATGCGTCCGGCCGCGCGTGCTTCGCACGTGCGTTTCCGTTTTCCGCCGCGCTGACTGGTGGCGCGGCGATTTCGATCTTACGTTTTTCGATAATTCCGATATACATCAATATTTCCTTAGGTCTGTCCCTTTTACTGCAGAGAATCATTTAATGATTCGGGATTAGTAGAAAGTTAATGGCATCTTAGAATATCCATACCTATTATTATGCAGGATTTCCATTAAAGCACAAGAGAGTTATAGTGAAGAATAATAACTGAGAATTTGAATAAGAGTAAAATGGAAGTGTTTTAAGCATGAGAACTACTCAGTTTACATTTTGTCCTCCAGTAATAGCTCTTGGTCGTAATACTGCACTTCGGTAATATCAAGTGAATTTATGCAGCTAGATTTGAAGGGGGATTAATCAGGCGGGATGAATCGAGTGGCAGCGGTTATAGATTACTCTTCATTTACCTCTGTGCTTTTATCCAAAAATGTGTGCTTGAGTAAGACGAAAATTGGAAATTCAACCACAATTTTTAAAATTTTTTTTCTCTTTTTTACACCGGAGATAATAACAATACTGCTCCAATTTTCGATGCATTGACGTGACGGTGGTTTTAATAGAGTTCCAGGGGCTCTCCAGCTTGAAAACGGAAAAGCTGAATGAATATGCGATGGCAGAGGTCGGCTTAAGCTGTACTTTCCAGTGGTAAATCTGTGATGGAAATTTAGCGACTGGGCTGTCACGGGGGTTACGGACGTTTGTTGCATCCCTAGTAAATTATAATATTTGACATATATATAAAATATTGCATTTGGGCTACCCATATGCCATATATGGATCGTTATACGTGTGGAATATTTGCTAGTTTGAACTGTCAATTACAGGCTCCTCGCTAATTCCTCAGACAATTTACACGAAGTCTACAAATCTTGGGTACACTCCGGAGCATGGAAATTTTACAGATAATTAGATTTAAATGTAATTCTCTGAAGGATAAACTTGAATTCAATTTCATGGGGAGAGTTGTGAGAACCATGAAATTTCCTGTAGATTTCAAGCAAAACTCATCAAATTTTGCGAGACATACTCTGATAATTTCCGAACTCTTTTGACTTTGCGATGATACCTTGCCATGAAGTAGGTTATTAATTTTTTTCATCGCAATGTCAGATGTGCCTTTTTTTCCATTTGAAAAACTCATTTATGCATAATTTATCATTTTGAATTTGTACATTTTGTTCTATACATTGTATTATCATATAGCGTAAAGGGCTTATTAACATATGTTAATTTTGTCCGCATTAATTTTCTCATCTGTTGTTTTAACATGATGTCATTGTCATTATGTAAAAATATTTGTTTTTTTATAATTTCAGGAGAGGGAGCCGGGGTCTCTTCCATATTAATTTTATATTCGGTTGTGAGATGGTGCATCAGGGTATTCTAAATTAATCGATTTATCGTACCTTGGAGAAAGTCCCTCCGGAACATTGTCACTTGCGCTAGGATTACATTGCCAAAAACTGGGTGCCGTAATTCCACCCGGTACGGTTATCACGTAAGAACTCTGCCGATGCCTGTAGCACTCATTGAAGCGCTCGCATTGGCTCCCCGCCATAGTCTACCTTGAAAAGACTACAGTGTGCCCCACTCGTGAACCAAACGCCCCGTAAAAACACTGAGCTGTGGGCCGCAGGGGAACAAGCCTCACACAAAGTTGTGGAGGTATTCAATGAGACTTGGGTTTACTCACGGACTAAAACCTATTGGCTATTTACCGTGGATAGAAGATGCACATAACGCCATCTTACGCCCTGCCTTGAATTATGACGAACGCGTCATTATCGACGTTCCCGTGCAACACGTTGTAAATGGGTCTAAATGTACGTGAATGCTCTATTCTTCTCTCTCTCGTGCTGTCCTCCCCGTACCTCGTATACCATCTCTACATCCTAGCGAGTAAATTATATATTACGCTTTCCCCTCCCCAATGGTGTCGGTTTTTGTAACATAGGGACTCGCATGTATTCGATTCACACCCAAAGGCGTCTATAGAAGTTTTACTTCAAAAATTATATATATTTAGTTTTGGGTACTTCCTAATGTTCGAAAATTGCCAGTTGCTTTATACCACGTTACCTACAAACTTTGAGATCAATGAAAATCAAGGTAATATACCAAACATCCAGACCACCCTCTCCATCTTCCGCTTTCACGGTCTTAATGATATTTCCGTTTGATCCACAACATCAAAAACTTCCTTCGTGATCTTTGATGATACTGTCTCGTCCCTCTTTTCTTTATAAAGATGAATGTTATGATCTGATATGGAATCTCGGTGGAAACCAATCTCATCCTCTATGGATGAAAATATGTTTTCCAATGCAATTTGATTTGCATCATTCAGAAATTTTGTCCCTCGTGCCATTGTTATTCACTCTCTATAGCATCGTCTTGAGCATTATTGAAAGTACTGGAGAGAATGTTGAGGGGCTACTTCTTGCGTCGTTCAATATCTAGATAATGAGTTTCTGAAATTCATTTTTCTCCCTTTTAAGATATCTCGGTAAGTACAGAGTTATTCAAAAAATCCATCGCCTTCCAATTGTTTGCTGCAGTGTTCAATTTCTCCGGAATTAATTCTCAAAATACGAACATAATGAGGAACTTCAAAAATACATTTATGAAGAGTGTCAACCCGAAAAATGGATTTTTTTTTTAATTGCTAAGAGTAATTGACAAGAGAAATTCCTTTTCCACTTTTTGATCAGACGCATATCTGAAGAGTTCTAGGGATGAAAAGGATTTTTCGGATCATGATAATAACTTCCTCTATGTAGAAGTCCATACAGGTTCCGTGTATCTTTAGTAAAAAGGAGAGACCAAAGATAATATCGATGTATATCGCAATTATCGAAACGCGTATGATCGCAACCGACGCGACACCAGTCAGTGCGGCGGCAGAAGGAACTGCGCGTGTGGCCCATCTCGCGTAAGAAATTCCAATATGGAGCAGCATTAAAAAGAAACATATACTATAGTACATTTGAGCATCTCATATAAAATCCTCCACTTTATGCATAACCTATCTGAATGTTATTTTTCACTTCTATTTCTTTTTTGTTTCAGGAAGCAAGCAAATACCCCAGGTGTTCGAAAAGTTGAGGGGAAAGAGAACTATTTCGCACAACTGAGACAAGATATAAGAAGTCAGGAATGCGTTAGTGGTGAGGTGAAAGCTTCGTGTTTACATGAAAATGGGATTTTCTTGAGGGAAAGTATTATTTTTCATTCGGAATTTATGGCAAGGTACAGACTATAAAAAAAAGTAGAAGGTGTAGACAAGTCTGAGAAAAAAACAAACACCTTTGGCTTGCTCACAAAAAAGTATGTTATTTATATAATAAAATATCAATCAATATGCATCAATTAGTTTAAAAAACATTTATGTTCAATTTGTTTCAATTGGATTTTCCAATTTCCATTTGAAAAAATAAATGAAAATAGAAGAAAATAAATAAATTAAATAGCAATCAATCTATTTCGCTTCTGTGGCTTATAGAGGATATACAGATTATAAAATACTGTATATAGATTTGCAAATTAATGCTTGCGGAAAATTGGAAATTATAGTGAAGTCGTTACAAATGGAGCTAATTGGATATATTTTGCAATTAGATGAAAGTTGTTTGAAGGGACTGGGAGAATTTTGGAAAAATTCGTTAGGGGTCAATAAGCTTCGCTCTCGGGGCATAATGGGAACTCTCCAAGCGCATGATTTTTTGTTTTTCATCTATGAGTGGTACAACCGCTTTGCGAAAAACAACATTCCTTGTAAAAATAGATCTAAAAAAAATTATTTCGTAATTTCTTCCCTCCTTAGAAAAATGCCACCCACTTCTTTGAAAATATTAGAAATTACATCATGTATATCACTTTCGAATTGCTTCTCGTGAAATATCTCAGAGTTTGACGGAGAATATGAAACTCTCGGTTCTACTATTCGAGATGTACCCCAAATGAGAATTGACGACCGGAAGTTTGATCCCAGCTAGCGAACCCAAGACTTTCCTGTTTTGCAGAACATTAATTTCTTGTAACATAGGTTAATCCGGCGAAATAGTTGTTGATCGAGTTAACCCTGTTTCGTGAATGGGCATTGCCCCCCCCCCCCACTCATGCGGTCCACCAAGCGGCCGGAGCCGTGGACCGATGCTGTGGCCCTGACGCGGCATGCCAGACGGTGTCGTGCGGAATGCTGTGATTAGTGGAAAAACATAAACTGAAATGCGGCTGAAGGCCCTCGGGCAATGGCAATTTGTAAAATTCTCTGTTTTCTTGCAATAAATCGCAAGGCCTTTTCGCGGGCCTTTTTCTTCACCCGACTTTGTCCGATTTGAATGAACTCCGCAACTCCGTTCATAAGTAATAGACTTAATTAAATTCCGGATGGTCCTGTTCATTTATTTTTAATTAAGTGCCCTTGACAAACGGTTTCCTTCCGGTCGTTAATTGGTCTTCTGGATTGTTCTTTTAGAATTGTTGACTCTGTGGTCGCCGCAAATAACTGTTTTGTATCAATTAAATTCGATAGCAGTGTTATGTTGTCGAAGCGCTGAAGGCCAGACGCGGGATCAATTGAGAACTGACCGTTGAGCGAGTCGTAAACAAAGGAAACTAAAGGGAGGGGAGAGACGCCCAGTGTTTTCATTTCTTCCCATGCTTCCGTTACAGTCACAGATTCGTCCGCGCTCAAGGACATCTGATGGGCGGCCAGATCTAAAATTGTTAATCAAGAAATCGTTACCCACTGTTACCTTTCCTGATTGAAATATTATTGAGACGAATTCACTTTTAACATTAGAGTCAGAATCAATTTTTTTTTATTAATCGAATTCAATGCCGAGGTTATTACGATCGGCCTCCAAGATGCGGAAAAAATGAGGAAGTGACGGATTATTGTGATATCCTGTTGGAAATCGGGTATTTTAGATGATGGAAAACGTAATTAAATGAAATTAATTATCTTTATTCAATTAATTGTTCCTTAATTAATTCGTTCCTTACCCGAATCGAATCTCGAGAACTGTTTCGGGTTTCGTTCCTTGTCCGGTTCCTTGTTTCGTTCCAAACCCCTGTTTTTTTTCATTCTCCATCGCAAATGTTAGCGTTGGAACTAAATACTTTTTTCCAATTCGTTAATCAGGAAAGGTGACGACAGTATACTAGAAGCGAGTATATCTATTCGTTTCCGTGATTTCCTATTCTTATCTAATATTTATTGACCACCAACGAAATCTTTTGAAGTTAATCCTAGTCTCTTCTCAAGGGAAAAACAATATCAATGCAATTAATGTTTTCTATCAGTGTAGATAATTGGGTTAAGGACAAATTGAACAATGAAGCTGTCGATTTCGTGTATCGCTAGTTTGATGATAGTGTTTGGGGAGCCGAATTGGGGACTGGGGTGGTTTGGCGGTACAGATGTGGTGAGGGGTGAGAGTACCATCAAGATAGGGACGAGTGATCGGGGTACATTATCGAGGGGCTTGAGCCTAGGCACTGGACGTGCTGGATCATCTAGGGGTTCGGGGGTTAGGCTTGGTGAGGGCAGAGGGCTCAACAACACTCGACAAAAAGCTCCAGCAGTGACTACCTCGTCGACTACGACACAACAGCCGCATGCTACACAATCGTCTTCCTCGAATGTTGGCGGCCCAAACATCACGTATCTTCAGGTAAATTTAATTAACTTTCCGATCTAGGGAAGTTATTGTAATCACCCCGAAAATGAAAAGTGCCAGATCGATGAAATTTTGACGTTTCTCGACGTTTTGCAACATCCTGAAATGATTTCCGAAGGGGGTCTGTATATGTGTGTGTGTGAGTGTGTGTATGTGTGTACGCCGAAACTTTGTTTAACGTTTCCGGCGGAACCACCTGAGGGATTTCCTTTTTTTTTTTAATTGACGCGTTTCAGTGGTCTCCAGATCTGAAAGGAGGGATTTTTGCAAAAACCGATTCGTTCATTTCAAAACAAATTCAATTGTTTCGATCGCTCTTTCGCAAGTACTGTTGGAGATACAAAACAAAGTGTCTAATGAAAGTCGTTCCACACATAAAAACACATAGTTGTTGTTTATTGACTTTTTTTTCTAACAGTTATAGTTAATTGTTATTAACAAAAAGGATTGTTTATTTCGCAGCATCATGAGAACGGTTGACGATACGAAGCAAATTAGTCAATGAAAGTTGTTCCACACACAAAAATACATATTTCATTATGTATAACTTTTTTTGCTAACACCGATAGTTAATAGTTAATAACAAATTCAATTGTTCAGATCGCTCTATCGCAAGAATATTCATATGGTTCGAGATACGAAGCAAATGGTGTAATGCAAGTCGTTCCACACGTAAAAATACACATTAGACGTTCCATAACTTTTTTGCCAACATCCATAGTTGATTATTATCAACAAATTGTATTGTTTATCTAACTACTTCATATCAAGAATTATAATTTTTATAATTAATATTTAATATTAATATTTAATTTGATTTGAGACATGGACGGAAATTGTTGGTATAACATATGCGGCGGAACGATCGGGAAGTTATTGGCTCGACCCGTAGAGGGTATATCGCTAGGCATGCGATATATATTCCATCCTCCTGTCACAATATTCACAAATATTTGTAGTTTAATCATTTTATCAATCCTTTAATGGTTTTATATTTTCTTAGTGAGCCCACAGTGTACTATAATAATAATAATATTTTTTAAAAATACATCCATAAAGGTTTCACTTCGCCACTCGCATGGTGAGGGATGTGCCGCCTAGCATAAGTTTCAGCTTTGAGAACACCAATAATTTGAACTTTTTTTTTTCAATATTTTGAAATTAATTGTCAATTGTCAACCCAAAATATGTCAAAAAAATCCGCGTCTTTTTTCTACCTCAAGAATAGTCTTTAACAAATGGATTTATCACCCTTCACGTGACTCGAAATGAACTCAATATTGGAATGTATTGGCAAGTTATCAAGAGTCATTGACTATCGTGACCATTGAAAGATCGCCTTGATACACGTGTCAATGGCAAAAGCATGGAGCTTAGTACTTAGCAGCTCCACTCATACCTTTGCAGCCCATTCATTCGCAACAATCGATAGTAGGCGCAACAGGTAGAATGGTAGGTTGCATATAGCTTTGATTTTAAATGATAATGAGGTTTGTAAAAAATTTCACGCCTCTCCCCGGTATTAAATCGCCGACGAAATTCCAGTGAATACCAGAGATGAAATTATTTTATGGGAAATTTCGGCTCAACCGAGTTGCCGAATTATGCTCCAGGAGTGTGACATGATGAAAGTTGGGCTTACACATCCTCCCATAAATTCCCATTTCCTCACACTGTTATGTTAAACCTTGTCGGACCATGAATTACAGTTTCCCCATTGTATTTGAGCTCTATCAAAAATTAGCGTGAGCTCTGCAACAGATCCAAAATTTTGTCAAATTTTTTACTAATAATTGAGGGTTCTTCCAACATTTTTTTTTCTGACATTCGCAGTTTGTAACGCAATTGTGCGGCTTCCGGTGGGATATTTAGATCGTGTATAAATTTACTGCAGCGGTCAGCATAAGTTAGGCTAATGATTAAACTTTTCATCGGCCCATACTCCACCCCGGTCATTACTACATAGATGAATTTCTAATCGGTTTTGCTTAACAGGTGGGCATGGTAGTGCCATACAAGGCCTTTGGCACTCGAGAGTATACCAAGGCAGTTACCACAGCAATCAATGGGCTTCAAAGGAGCACAAGAGGACCTCGACTAGGACTATTCCATCGTTATGACATACACGTTCACATAACAATGAAGGAACTGACACCGAGTCCAACTGGTGAGTTTGTACTTTCGTTTCTCTCATCGCAATTTCACATGAGGAGAAGCCCAGAAATCAGTATTATGCAATGGTCCCATTGCTGAATATTATAGATAATGTTTTTCCGACATGTACAACTTCCAATCGCTTCGTTAACTATCAAGTAGCGTAAGTTATTTTCATGCTGGAAATAAAAAACGTGATTTTTCATGAGGGTTTGCGTATGTGTGTGTGTGTGTGTGCGATTTTTCGGGAAGTTGTTGCAATGACCCCTAAATCGATTTGTTTATTTCGACTCGTAACTGGGGTTTTAAGTATACCAAAATGCTTCCCGTCGAATTCTGAACAAATATCTGAGTGTGTGTGTATGTTTGCATGTGTGGAATCGGAATTTTCCGTTAACGATGTCTCACGAATTGTTCGAACGATATGGGTCATTGAAGTCTTATTCGGAGCGTCTTCATGGAACTTAGATCGGATTAGTTTTTAGTTTAAATTGACCGAGCAGGTTTTTTTGTTATTAACAATTGAATTGTTCACAACGCTCTATTTCAAAAACGGTAAGAGATACGGCAAAAAGTATTAAGCAGAATTTGGTCTGTAAGTGGAAATGCATATTTAATTTCTTGTCACTTTTTTCCATATTTGTCATAATTAAGGAGGTATGACGGGTTTAACCCTCGAGCGGTCGCACCTCTATTGGCGTCTCACTCCCACTCCAGTAGCGGGCATAATTCTCGTCCTCACGCTGACTATGCGGCTAGTGGAATATACATAATTATCTGCTTGATAAATAGGATTGAAGCAATTATTTTCATTATTGCAAATTATAAAGTTCAGAGCTTTACATGTATTCCGGAAATTGTCCCTAAGAAAAGGATATTTTTCTGGTGCTCTTCTTTTTATTTATTGACATACCCTACTAGCAGCATCACCTATACAATGCACATCTGAGGCTTTGCCAAAGAGTCGATATATATAGAATAGGGTCGTCGGATGCTCTTCAACCAATTCCGGATAGTAATAAAAAAAAACAACGCTATACTGTGTCACAACCGCTGAACTGGTCAGACGGAAGTAGTAATGAACGATAACGATCGGCCGCATTCAACCACTGTTACTTCACCGAGAGTTACCACAATAACCCCTCTAATCCAAACTTTAGCTATTTTGCCGTGATAAGGGGCAATTGTGAGTTGTGAGTTTTTTTGCAATCAATGTATTCAATTTCGAGATAAGTGCACCGAATGGGCGGGGTCTATCAGGGCTAGATGAATCATTCCTTGATTTAGAATTGTCTATTCGTATTCAAAAAATTAAAATGAACAAAATTCAAATTATTCACATTGGCAAATATGTTAAATAAAACCGTTCATCGAATCCATTTGCCGGAGATATAATTTTTCTGGTTTTTCAATGAATGTCACGTGCCCCTAATTATTTTATGATAATTATAAACTTGGAAATTGGATAACGAAGCATCGTATTCACCACTCGAATGTTGATTTAGGAAGCGCTTTTCTGGGAAATTTTGGAGGATGTATTTCATTACCGATTCAAATTAATTGTCCATTATATTGCTATATCGATTGTACAGGAAATGAGACATAGCACCCAAATTAATTAAATAGATGGGGGGATGCATTAATTAATGAATCAGACCAGCGAATATTAAACATCTATTGTTTTCTTATTTTTCATATCTTCATCGATCGATGAACCGGTAATTGTTTGGGTGAAATATTCGCGTTTTGCTATCCTTAATTTGGATCCTTCATAATATTCTCACGTACGCGCACTTGTCAACCAGAGAAGAAATAGCGAATGAATGTTGTTTTCCCACACAGAAATTCTTCATATCAGTTTTTCTTTATATCAAATGAAACTGTAAATACTCATAACCATATAAGGGAATGAAGAATTAATTTAAACCTTGCTCAAATCAGATATAAAGCCAATGGCTAGTATTGAGGTTTTAAGATATCAATAATGTCTATAGCGTGTATATACTATAAATGACAATAAACAATTTTCAAGTCAAGTCAAGTCAAGTCAAGTCAAGTCAAGTCAAGTCAAGTCAAGTCAAGTCAAGTCAAGTCAAGTCAAGTCAAGTCAAGTCAAGTCAAGTCAAGTCAAGTCAAGTCAAGTCAAGTCAAGTCAAGTCAAGTCAAGTCAAGTCAAGTCAAGTCAAGTCAAGTCAAGTCAAGTCAAGTCAAGTCGGGTCAAGTCGGGTCAAGTCGGGTCAAGTCGAGTCAAGTCGAGTCAAATCAAGTCGAGTCAAGTCAAGGCACGTCGAGTCAAGTCAAGTCAAATCGAGTCAACTCGAGTCGAGTCAAGTCGAACCAAGTCGAGTCAAGTCCAGTTAAGTCAACTCGAACCAATTCAAATCAAGTCGAGTCAAGTTAAATCAAGTCGAAGATGGGGGAGTGGGCTAAGCGTGCACTCTTACCGCTGTTGCGTGGGTCCTAAAGTCCAAACCCCCCCCGCCAGATTTTTTCGGACTGTCCGATGACCGGGAGGTTGCCCCTGAAGTACCGCCTGTACCGACATAGGTTTTCCGTGGTTTCCTGTGTTTTATCATGTAAATGTGGTGCAGCATTTGGTCCGCAAACCCATATATCCTCAATGGATCGAAGGCTTTAAAGATGATAAAAAAAATGACAACATATTTTATATCTCTACTAAAATTGTTGTCGAGTAAAGACAGAAGGCGAAAATCAATAGATGGCGTCTGGAGCACTATTACAACGAATATTCCATTACGATTATTCATGAACGTGTGGTGTTGTGCAGCGTTTTCCCTTACCGGAATTTCAAATGAAACCGACTATACTTATGCCACTGAGTTGTCCTCCGGCAAAACGGAAGCAAAACTAATTTCGCTGGAATTCATTCGTCTCCTCTATTTTGAAATAAAAGAGAGAACAGATGGCCACTATATAACCTACATAACGCATCGTTCACCTCCTCCATATTTACTAAAATTTTTTGAGGTAAAATTGTAACTTGGTGGTAAATTTTTATTCCTTCTTTGCTGGAAACTGCCACCCTTAAGCAGGTCCAGTTCACTGCCTCTTCTCGTGATTATCATCCACCATTGACTGCCAAAAATGCCCCGCCCAAAATACTATTCAATTCCACTGACCCGAATGAATCATCTGTCCGATCGATCCATTCATAGCGGCTGAAGCATTCTCGGAATGTTATTGATGTGGATGTGGAATTGGATAACCGGAGTGGGCAATTTTTAATTTTCGCTTGGAAGCCTTACAGTGAGCGATATCCGGCTGTGAGCAGCCCTCTTCAAGGGGAAAGTAATGGGCATGTGGGCGACCCCATGGGATAGCATCTATGGTATGTGTAAAACGAAAAATGAAGGCAGGAAAAAAGGGAAAGGAAGGCATTGGGGTAACCGGGTATGTGGGCACTCGTTTGGAAAGTTCATATTTCTCACTCTATCGACGGCCCACCTAGATAGAAAGCATGTTTGAGGCTCCCGGTATTTATTTCAACGGCAACGTCGGCGCGTGCTTCGCATGTGCATTTTTCTTTTCACTTCCAAATGGAAGCATTGGGATCATCTAATTTCCTCCTTCCACTCTTCTAATGAAAAAAAAAATACAAAGTTTAAGATGCTTATGGCGAATTTCCATTGAAGGTTCGATGGGTGTATGGGGGGGGGGGGGGGGGGGGGGGGGAGGAGGGAACTTCTCTTCCGGAAGTTGCCCATATATTTTGGTCCAGCATGTAATACATATATGGGTCATTTATTGTTTGTCCTTTCCTCTTTACATTTCATATAAAACACATATTTATTTCCATACCAGAGGACATTCTGCATTTATTCATTATTTCTCCTATTTAGCGCTCATAAAGTAACATCTCAAAGAGCATTCAGCAAAATACCAAAACCCATTAACTTCTTTGTCAAGGGAAAAACTTGCAACTGAGAGATTCGCCAGCGTGTCAAGCGCGTTCTTGATTCAATTAACTCATTCTATCTTGAATGCTATAAATAAAACGAAATGTTCACCCTTCAAAAGACAGCTCTATTCAGTTCACCAAATCTCCTAGTAGCAATTAGGTGAAAAGGAAAATCAATGTAAGATCCTTGAGAGTTCACGAGGATATTAACTTACTAATGGTCCAAATAGAAAGTGAGAATTGTTAATTTAGGAATTTTGAAAAATGCGGAAATTGTAAAATTGAACATGACAAGTTAGTTTTCTGCCGACTGAGCCGAGCTGAGCGGGCGCAGTGTGTTTAACAGGAATTTCTTTACCACATAGGGAGAGTACGTAAGGATTTATGGATGATAATGAAGATAATATTGACCCAGTCGCTAAACGCTGGAAAATTTATTGTTCCCAGGTGAAAAGTTTCTCTTGAAAATTGTGCCAACAAGCTCACCGCGCAATACCCCAAGGTGGTTAGATAGTTACAGTATATACATAGTACGAGTATTTGGAGCGCTGTGCAATACTGCTTTTCCGGCGATTAAATTTTTAATTCTCTCCATACACTGCGTCAACGGCATATGAAATGTTGGGCTTACATATGAAGGACTACGCGATTCAAGGAGATCGGTCATTTCAATAATTTCGAGTATTTGCTGTTAGCTATGTAGTGATGACCTCCCAATTTCCTTCGAATGCACTCTGTCTTGGAATAAACCCTCTTCGAAATAACGAATACAGTGGACCTTCGCTAGTTGCAACATGTTGCTCGAAAGAGCAGGGATAACTTTTTAGTTGCAACACTCCAAGTTTTACCTTCCCTACGGTCGTAAACGTGGTTGCAACTAACGAGGGTTCACTCGTATTTATCAACAATGTTTAGGATATCATTCGCAAACTCCGAAAAATTCGTCGAATTAAGAATATTTGAATAATTTCAATCGTCAAAAAGGAATATAATTCTTGCAACATGTGAAAATATAGTTGATCTAAAAATCTTAATACAATCGAATTACTATTTTTCTATTGCAATATTCCCCGAGCACCAATCCATTGTTGACGTATAAAAAAGTTAGACTCCGCTAGGGTAGAAAAGTTGTCCAAGAAAAATAGCGTCTCTAAAATGAACAGAAACTCCAATGAAAAGAATCCGTGTTCAACTGTGGGAAATTGCACTTACAAACAGAAACATTGTACGAATAGTTCGACCTTTTTTTCCGCCATACTCCTTCATTTTTATCCTATTTCTTGCTATAGGTTCTAGTCATCGGTACCCGGTGACTTTTATAGCTAAATACCCGGGAGTATTGACTCCAATGGCAATGGTATAAATTATGCAATTGCTAGTAACATAAATGTGCACCATTTTTATGCGCTATCTCTCAGGGAGGGGGTTTGACATATACACCGTGCGCAGAAAAGAGTAATTGCTTTTCCTTGATAAGTTGATGAGATTGCAAGTTGTGAGCGATTGGTGCGATGAAAATTATTCGATACACCATGAATTTTGTTGGATAACTTTTCACATTGAGAAGCGAAAAAGTTCTTCATCGAGTTTCAGGAAGCTGAATGTAAAATCACAGTCGCATGACTTTTTCCATTCGTCTTGGGCAAACGGAAATTTTCAGATCAAGTTGCTTTGAAGCATTGAGGTACAGAAATATTTTGATCTCAACGTTTCGTTTGGTCCTTTCGGCGGCGGTGCGTCGCAATGTATTTTATTTTCACTCCGTCGTACTGTTGGAAATGTCTGAATTCCTAGGTGATTTTCGATGATTCCGGGTGGTCCGGAGGAGGAAGTGATTGTAGAGGAGTTTTCCAAATAACTACGCCACAATTTACTGTGATGTGTGATGTACTAGTTATTTACAATAAAACACAGTGTTGATTGTCTGATACGTTCACCGTGAATCTCTGATAATGTTCGATATTTTCACTGGGGATTGTCTGATAAGAGCCAGTTGATGTAGAGAGGGTTTCTGAGTTGAGGTTCGATGATGAACTGCCGATGCACGTATCGGCTACGGTTGCTGTCGGTTGCCGTCGGTGGGCCCGAACGGTGTTTACTCGAATTTTGCTGGGTGAGTCAAGACCTAGGAATTTGGCCATGGGGATTTCAAACACGTACTATTGGGCCAAGCTTGCTTCCAGCTTGGCAGAAGTTTGAATTGGATCAATCTCGATCCTCGCCCTCCGTCTTAGGCCAAGCTGAGGAAATTAAAAATTGTACTTGCATGGATGATGTCAAACCTCGTAAGGTGACACGTTAAATTATAATAGTGAATGAAGGAGTGTAACTCAACAGGAGTTTAACTCCCAGTCGTATATCACACGTTGTAAGCTGACACGTTTAATCATTATATACACCAAACTCAAGAGTTGAGTAAGCTGGTCTTCAAGTAGTTTTCGAGTAGACTTTGAGCAAGTCTTAAGGTAGTCATAATGCTCTCGGAATTTGAATATTAAGCCAAGTCCTTAGTATCGTTTTCAGGTGTAATTATTCATACCAGATAAATATTCAGTGGCCATAGCAAAAAATCTGAAAACTGTTATCAATGGTAATCCGACAGATGCCTTAAAATTTCATGACGTCACCAGAATTTCCAAAAATTTAAACTTTCCCTGCATCGTTATCAATCTTCCGTTTTAGTTAACTCATAATAGAGGAGTTATATGACAAATGTAAAAAGTCATCAGGGTTTCATGCGATGAGACATTCAAAGTACATGGAATGAAAAAGATGACCAGCACAATGGATAACATTTTTTTACCCTCAACTTTTATGCGCTCCTCTGTCTTCCTTTTATCTCGCCTCCGAGTATTTCAGGATAATCTCCATTTATCTGGCACACGAGTAACTCTCAGGGCGACAGTAGTGCCATTGAACCCAGCCTCGAGGGCGAATGGGAACTAGCACTTTCCGGAGGCGTCCTGCATAACGAAGGAAATGTTTTCTACGAGATGACTTGGTATAACATGGTCCGACACTCGCGTAGGAGAATTTATGGTCTACAGTAAGCAAAAAAAATCTGACTGAGGTATATTCCGCTTTGAAGTGGATTCCACACTTGAATCAAGATTTTTCCTACTTGACAGGTCGGGAAAACGTGATCAATCCGATGCAATGTTCTTGGTAACAGATTTGGCCTAGCTGCCGGGTATATTCCTCCACTCGTTAATGAAATTTTTCCCTTTTTTCCTACAATATTTAACCAATATAATCTTGGGTAGAACCCGGAAATCCGGAAGGTTGTTCATATATGCCGCAAGGCGTATTTAGTCCCCTAGGTTTCAGTTTAAACTTATACTCCAAGTAGTTATGATTAACTTTGTTAGCTCATGTAAGATCCGGAAAATGCATACCCTTAGATCTTGTCAGTCTGCCAGAAGCAAAAGCATTTCCCCACGAATTGTAGCGAATCTAAAGATGTTTCACTCCCAACTAATCCCCTTAGTTTTACTCCTCACGTACAAGATCTCTCGAGGAACTTTAACCAATGCCACTGGGGTATTTTCATCTCCTCGCTGGGAATTCCTCATCCAATAGCCTGACTGCTTGAGAATCGCAATCCACGGAGGAATTTTTTATTTTGATTTTTCGTCTAAGCTAAGGTGAAAGGGATTCCCAAATCCGTTTGGTTTTTCACTTGAAACTTATTGGTTACAGTATTTCATTAGAAAAACGTGAATAATGAGATTGTTCTAGAATTTATAGAATGTGTAAATTCATTACATGATGCACAATTTTATTACAACAACAATGGCTGTGAGCGCAGCTCGCATGGAAGGCCATCAGCGCTCCGCGGACGAACTAAAAACCTACCTACTGCGCATGCGCGGTTCAGTCACAAGTGGTGAGGCAGTGGTAAATTCACTAACGCCAGTAGCGTGCGCATGCGCACTAACGTCATCTTCAGTACCACCCGTGGTACAGCGTGGCGCTGACGGCCACACATTGTGCAGCGCTTTGAAAATGGTGAGGGCATAGGGATCAGCTATCCAGTTATATAGAGATTAGTGGACACCGCGTGCCGACCATACACTTGTCGCAGTGGCGCATCGAGGACCTACCTGAATAGCAGGCGGGCCAATTAAATCCAAAGCAATTGCATTCCAGCTGTTTGACGATGACGGAGGGAAATGACTTCATTCATCATGGATATTCATAGTAACATCGAATGTGAACATTTGTAACAATTTAAATGAGAGAAATCTCAGCAACCTTCTTTACATTTTGGTTAGTTTCATCCGGTTCTTGATTTAACGATCGCAATCACCATGACACAACGTGGATCAATCTCTCATATTGGAAGCAATGACCACAAGTGCTGTAGAGATTTCGCCAAATAGATTCCTAAGAGTCCTAAGCTGACGGCAATGCCTATATATACAGAGTGTTCCAAAACTGATAAAACGGAACTTTCGGCTTCAAATGGCATGCTTTATCGACAGCTAAAATAAAAGCTATCAGTTTTGGGACACCCTGTATATCTAAATTTATGTTTCCATTTACAATCACAATAATGATGTACATTAACACTTCATTGGGACGAAAGAAGCTATGACAGATTACTTCACGGTTTCAAGATTGGCCAATTTTTTTCTGTTTTTTCACTATATAAGTTTTCAGACAGAGCCTACGATGGCTCGTTTGGTCCTGAGTTCAAATCCCAGCTGCGCTAATTGATACGAGCACCAATGTACTTTATTTATAACATCTCCGTTTACCATCACATCGTAGGTAGTCACTTGAGATTTTCGTTGTTATACAGCGACGTTAAATAAAAATAAAAATAAAAATAAAAATAAAAATAAAAATAAAAATAAAAATAAAAATAAAAAAAACAAGTTTTCCTATTTCTGGAGATTTGCGAGAGGCTGCACTGCCGAAGAGAGTTCAAAATAGTCGTAGGTGGTCTGAAGGCGAGTCCGGGACCGTAGAAAGTTATTGATGATTACCCTTGCGTTTGGCAAGTTGGTTAAGATTTTACCGGATAAATTGGGTTCAAGCGGAGTCTTCAGCTTTAAAATCGCCGGCGATGGTTGTTGGTCCATAATGAAATAGCAGTTGTTGCATGATGTTAGAATCCATTGCATACCTTCAATTTTCTGGTAGTCCTCTTGGGTTTTAAGATGAACGATGTGGTATTTCCATTAGACTTGACCCTACAATCTTTGCGGCTAACGTTGCATTGGATGAAATTGATTAGTTTTTCAATCTCCAGCTGAGCATTTTCGAAGAGAAGCTGCACTTGACTTTGTGACAGCTTGAGTGAGGTCAGCCTCATTGGAATTGCCAGAATTTTTTTTAGTCCCTTTTGGCTGGCGGATGTTGGCGTTCCTTTTGGGAGACACAGGAAGTTTGGCATTTTTCAAGTTCGACATTTTAGTGCCAGAGCTTTTGCAAGATTCATCAATTCGCTGTACTAGCAGCGCGCTATGGTACAATTCATATTTGATAGAGAGCGGTAGGCATGCACCGATCCAGAAAGAACACAATCCGAACCGTATACTTATATATGGTGATTGGCAAAAAAGCACGTGACGAAGGTCGCGTTAAATAATGGCTATTGATTCAATTAAAAGTACTCATCGCTATACCACATTCATATTGCCATGCTGCATAGCGAGGAGGCAAGTTTCAAAGTCACGTCGCCATTATTAAGCTTTTTCCCGACGAGTCAAAATACATGTCTCACGAACAGTTCAGCAGAAACCCTGGGGCTTCCTCACTTTTTCAGTTTTCTCAGTTTTGCATAGCACAACCCAACTCTCCCGTCGTCTCTCTTTCTGCTCATCGCAAAACCCTGAAAAACTGAATTTGATTTACCTCGCAGACGATGAAAGTCTGCTGAAAAAAAAAAACAAAAGTGAGATGAAAGCAAGTTTCTTAGTTATATGCTCTTTACATTCACCTGGCGCGTGGAAAATATGGTTTTATTTATAGCCTCTTCACCTTGTGAATAATTAAATAAACAAGGAATGCTATTTTTTTCATGGCTTTTCCGCTCTCGAAGAGAGATGCAGATATACTGCGCGGATATATGAGATATATGTTACATATAGATACGTGAAAAGAATTAGTTTCTTAGTCGCCATTTACACAAACAAAGTTTCCCGATTGGGTATCAGCCAAATATACTTGCATATATCTATATACAGTCAACTCCCCCACCAGTGCATGTCCGACAAGTTGATGGATCCCTATAGTCAGTATCGTCATGACCCCACCACTCACTATCTCCTCAAGCGCCGCCTCCCCACCACTGTGCAAATGGTCCCGCGTGACTTTGAATCCTACCTCACTGCGCTTACTAGTATCCGGGAGTGGGGGAAGTAGGGGAGGGTCACTTGTGGGACAGGGCGGGGAGCGTCCGGTCCCGCGCAGTGCACTAATGGGAGAGTCGACTGTACCTTCATTCTTCTCCATTATACCATGCATAACCACAGAACCGTTGTGGTGAGCAAACTCAGCAGTGATATCAATAAATAAAATTGCGACTGATAATTGGTACACGCAATTGAGTTTGTTTTTCAACGCTAATAAAAATTTTTAACGAGACATCCTCCGCGCAATTACCCTCCCTACCTGTTTAATTACCCCCTTCTTTGACCTGCTTCCAGCAATTATCGACATATTCGCTTGCCAGGTATATTCTAATTCACCTCGCGATATCTTTTAAACTATACGAAGTAGCAAAAAATGTCATAACATATGAAATGTGTATTTTTGTATAAGGAACAAGTTTGGTTATATACATTTTTCTCGTATTTTGAACGGTTTCGACGCAATGGCGTTATTAACAATTGAAATTGGTGACTAGTGGGGGTAAATCAGTGTAACCCATGAGGGTCAAGACGAAAAATTGCAGACTTGAGAATTTGAAACTGACCCATTTATCAAGCAGATAACTATGAACATTTGAGTAGGTGCATGGTGAGCGTGGGGACGGGAGTTATGCGCGTCACTTGAGTGGGAGTGAGACGCCAGTAGGGGTGCGACCGCTCAAGGGTTAAACCCGTCATATCTCCTTAATTATGACAATTATAGAAAAAAGCCATTTAACATAAAATGTGTATTTTTGCATGTGGAACCTCTTTTCTCATATAAACTTTCCATTAGCTCTGATAGTTTGAGCAGTAGAACGTTATAAACATTCGGAATTGTCAATAAGGATTTGCATATTTTATCCAGTGTTGCAAATTTCATATGGACGCGATAATCACACAACAAACAATAGATGTTTGCCCCGAATTTCAAAATTGAAAGCTCTTATTTTCTAGAAATCAATGAGGAACAGTATAAGTAGCTTTGGCACACATATCGTTACTTCTAAAAAAGATATTAAAAAAATAGATTGTACATCAAAAAACTTCCCGAATGTTATTGAACAAGCCCTGAATAAAACGAAAAGAAACCGACTGGAAACCAACTACTTGCGATAATAAACTCAAAAGTATGAACCTCAAGCGTCACTCAATGTGACGCATTGCAAGGCATTTTAATAACCCATAAGAGCGCCATTCCCGTACTGAAGTGAAATACCCAAATACACACAGACCCCTATGTCAACGCGAACATACTCTGCTTACACTATGCTAACATGCATCAGCTATCTGCCTCTCGGAGAAATAAATCCTTTGCGGAACAAGTTACAACAAACGCCAAGAGAAACATTCTTAATGGACCAATTCAGGAATTCATCTGCTCCCTGGTGTGAATGAAATTCCCAAGTTTCCAAAAATTCAACGTTTTTGGTGAAGTTTCTTTGACTGCTCTACCAAATAGGAAGAAATAGTGGTGCATAATCTGATGGAGATGCGAGGAGCGTACTAAAGCAGTTTGTGCTTGGAATGCCGTTTCTTTGGAGGAGGTCAACGGCCGTGGGAGTATTTGAGTGGCAGGGATAGTTCGTTGAAACATCTGCGAAGAGCAGATGGATCTTTCGCCCTTTTATAGCATATAACGATACAAGTGCGGTTGAACGTTTATTTTTTGTCGCTCTCATATAAAATGCTCGGCTAAAGAGGCGTGTGGAAATGCCTGAAGTGAGGCCCAATGGTCGCGCATTGCGAACTCCCTCAAAGGACTCGATCGATACGCCGCTCGATGTCGCGCATGCGCAGTTGCCTAATCAGCTGTTTCAGCCGCATCACGTAGTTTGTGTATGCAAAGAGTGAAATTCGGTGAAAAATGAGATTTAACAATAACAAAAATAGATAATGGGGCCCAGAACACTTGTCACAGCCAGGTAACCACATACGCAGAACAATCGAATATGGGACTAGTGGTGTGTGCATGTGTGTGCCCCACTCGGCGACCAAACAAAACTTCCCGATTTGGTTTTTCAGTACAACCTACTAAATTTATTCTTCTCCAATATACTACGGCTAATCAGTGTGACCCGCGTTATTATCATAACGAACACATGCCTATTTGAGAATTCCAAACTGACTCATTTATGAAGCAGATAATTATGAATACTTGAGTAGACGCATGGTGACCATATGAGGATGAGACTTATGCGTGTTACTTGAGTGAGAGTGGGACGCCAATAAGGATGCGGCTGCAAAAACTTTAATATTTTACCCAGTGGAACAGTATAAACAATTGCAATTGCTAATAACATTGCATATACTGCACAAATGCCGTCCAAAATGTGATCCGCTCGATTTTGCATGAAAACGCTTCGATTGGGACCGTCATGAGAGCGCTGGATCTATTCGTTCACTTATTACATACATAATTGTGGAGACTACTATACCTCCTTAATTATGCAAATTATTGAAAAAAAGCATTCTACATAAAATACGTATTTTTATATGGCAAACAACTTTTCTTATATGAATTTTGCGCTAACTCTAATAGTTTATGCAGTAGAACATTATAGACAAGTGACATTGCTAATGACAATATAAGTACTGGAGCACTTTTATAAAACGATATAGAGTGTAATAACTATACTTGAAAATTAAAAATAGCGATCCCAAATCCTCCTTTTCTCTTTGAGCCTAGTATTGCGGTCGGTATTACAGGTGCTCCATTATGGTTAGCATTAGAAATACAGGGATCAGAAAAGAAATCGGTTTATTTTATCTCAATCCAGCAAAGCCCACCCGAATCCCATGAACAGTTCCAACCTCACCGTACTAAACGACCTGTCGCACCTCACCCCAAATACTCGGGGGAAGTCAGAAAAAAAGCCCAATGAAAGACTTTGAGTAAAAAAACCGCCGTGCGTCACTCGCAAGGGCAAGTTGTTACGAGAAGGAAAACTTGAAAGACCCGAGTGGAAAACAGAAAGAAGATATCAAAATATTTGAGGCAAGAATATAAATTATTAAACACATTAATCCTAGATACCCAAGAGGTCCAATCAATTTGCGACGTCAAGGTAAAACTACTTCCACATACGTTTTATGTGAGTTTTAAGTGTTATAAGTTGTATTAACTTTTTTATTTTAGTCTGATGAAGTATTGAAAATTTCCGAAAATGGCGGTGCTGAGCTTAAGAGTTAAATGAGAAAAAAAAAATCCCTCAAATGTTTGGACGGTCACGTTGCGATGAGAAAAACCGCAAACACACGCCACTCATCGTAAAAGCATCATCTTATTTCACCACGCGGTACAGGTTGCTTGAGGGATACCCGTATACCATCGTGACCATGAGAAAATGAGACACAGGAGGCAGTGTTACCATGGCAACCGCGCTTGCGTATCTCGCCCAGCTTAGGGAATATGTCTAGTATACGCGTTGGAATTATAACAGAGATGGCTTTTTTCGTCGCGCCTAGCATACCCGAGAATATCAACCAGCTGGGCGGTGTCGAGTCATTCATTCACTTTTTTTTTTTTCACGCGTTTAGAAATAAATATCAGGTGGGAAATATGAGTGGTGGATAGTGCGATAACAAGCGCGATGAGTCGCTCGAGTAGCAGTGAAAAGTGAAAGTGAAGAAAGTGATAAAGGAATTTAGGTGACCTTGGATATTTGCTGGATGCTCTCATTCCCTTTTTCATCCCTCACCTCGGCAGAAAACAAATTAATTTTTAAACTCTAATAGTTTCGAAACTTTTGTAATTTTTTTTTTTGAAAATCATTAGAACGTTTGAGTCATTATTTTTGTATCGAAAATTTCCGTTTAGACGTGACCAATTTCCGAAATGTTCAATGTATAGCTATCACCCACCCACCCACACCCCCCCACCCCCCCCCCCCCACCCACATACACCCATCACCCACCCACCCATTGACACCCACCCACCCACTCACACCCACGGACTAACACCCACCCACTCACCCACTCACACCCACCCACCCACTCACACCCACCCACCCACACACACACACACACACACACTCACACACGCATGCGATATTATTGCATATGAAACAAGACTTTGCACATTGTAGTCACATCCCGCGAGATCTCAAAGCTACACAGTGGAAAAGTTCAATGAAGGTTACCAGAAAAGTTCCGTAAGCATTACGTTTCGAAACATAATCCGCGAGTCGACTCAAAGTGCGAAGTAAATTACGGAGTGGAGAGATTGGTGTTTGATCCCCATGTGCTCTTCACGCTCGCCGCAGACATTTTTCAAGTTATCAAAGATGGTCAAACGACAAGGGGCGCAGTAATTCCACTTTGCAACTACTGTGTTATGGCTATATCAGATTAGGATATTTCAAGATGGACTCACGTTGATTTGATCTTGGAAATTGGTCTGTCCTTCCCGATATTATCTATCAGCCCCTTGCTTATGACGTCTGCTTGCCCGCCTCCGATCAACCTTTTTCCCCGTACCGAATCACTCCGACAGTGACCGAAGTCCCGCAAAGGGATAGAGGTCAGCGAATAGGCATCCATCCGTCACTTGTTATCATCAAAGTTCCGTAAAAATTACGGAACGTTCTACAACTTTTGCTTGTTCAGTAAAACTTTATTTTTCAGCAAGTTTTTTGGTAAATTTGCCATTTTTGCGGCACACACACAAACACACTGGCGTGTACGCGTATATATATGTATATATATATATATTGTCCTTTCCCCACTTTCTACTTTGCATTCTATTTTCTGAGAAGTGTGCTTTGTTTACAAACACATTGAAGTAGCACAAATATAGCAACGTTAAATAACAAAAAAAAAAAAAAAAAAAAAAAAAAATACTTTTTTGAAGACAATTGTTCCACCCCCAAAAAAATGCATTACACAACTTTTCCTATTCTACATATAGTTTTTTTTGCGTAACTCATATTACCCCTATCCTTTTACTCTACACTAGTCTGTACCACTATCCTTTCCGTGAGCGGATAATACAAAGTTTCATTCACTCTAATCTGCCCCATTGATTTTCACTTGAAGCTAATTGAGAGATCTCCAGTGATGTGAAAAGTGCTCTAACACGAGCCGATAATGTCTATTCAATATCAGCTGATCGGCTTTTTCCGTGCAAAGAATATTATCGGAGATTGTGAGTGATTCAAAGTTCAATTGGGTCACGATGAAAGGCCCTGTGGGTATCGTCGCTTAGGTGTAAAACAGATTACACCGGGACTTGATTAATTAACAATTAGCCGGGGGGGGGGGGGATCTCATTGTGTACAGAGGGATTATCCAAATTGTGTTTAGGAAAGTTGAAGTAATACGGCTCAGGCAAAATTTCCGTAATTTTCGTTGGAGCGTCTGGGGGGGGGGGGGAGCAGTACTCGTGTGCTCCACACGTGCTCCTCCTTGTGCAAATTGAAATTGAACTCATAAAATCCGCGCGGCCGGTCGGGAACCTAACCCGGGGGGGGGGGGAGGGGGGGGTCCATGATAGGTCCCCGTCATCGTAGCACATGGGTTGCTGGGGGTTTACCCTGTGCTCACAAATACGATTACCCAAATGGCGAAAGTCGGCTCCAGCCGCACGGATGGGTGTCCACCAGCCCCTCCTGAAGAAATGCTCCAGAACCGCTACCGTGGGGAGTACAAAACTGGGAAAAAGATAAAAGAAACATGTACAATGCTTCCCAAAGAGTGCAATCCCATTTCTTTTTGGCGTCATTCAGAGGAGTTCAATTTACTACAACAAAGTGTGAATATTGCGGGCACTTGTTTATATTGAATACAAGGTCCCTGAATGAACAAAAAAATTCTCATGAATGTTATCATTGAAACAATTGGCAGAATGGCGCAATACCACGATATTGCATAATTGAATTCTCGGATTTAATTGTCACATCACAAAATTATTTCTATTCATGGATTTTTCCATTGTATAGCGCATGCATTTGTTTATGGAGTACACATGTCCTTGACATTCTGGTATTTATTCTAAATCAATGAATGCTTTTGTCCGCCATTGATTCCAAATATCGATGACTATTTGACGGAAAATTCTCTATCTCTTTTACTCGACGAATTGGGAACACATTTGGGGTGTGGCTAGAAGTGAAATTTATCCCGCGCTACATCCCCTCTGGGGTCACGTTTAGTAAATTCCACTGTTGCCGCCCCAACCCATGGGGGCTTCTCTCCCTTGAATTATCGTCTATTTTTTTTTCTCAGCAATATCAGACTTGGGAAAACTTTTCATTATTGTTCTGCATAAGGGAAAAATTACATGCCAATTCCAGTGCGCGCCTCACAGAACTTTCCACGGGGTGGGAGTGGGGGTGGGGGTGGAGGGGGGGAGAGAGATAGAACAAAATTTTTAAGGTTCAATGGTTTTTTTTTGGCTCATGCATTTTTTTGTTTATTTTACTATTTTGTTGGCTTATGCTATTGCCTAACAGCAGAACCCTCTATATGCAGGTTAATAAAGAAATAAAAAATAAACAAATAAATAAAAGTTTTTCCAATTTTTTTCAATATTTTCTGATTCTCCTCTGAAATTTTCACGTAGACCCGAATTTCTATTATCTCTCCCTTCATGTCATATGCAATTCCATTGATATTGAAATTCAATGTTCAAGAACGAGTCTTCTTGTTTGACAAGCTGACGTAACGGAAGTCCCTAAGTGAAATTATATTCCATCAATATTCCCAGACTTGGCTAGACACAAGCAGAGAGATACCGCGCTTGTCAGTCAACATACTCGCGAAGTGACAATTTCCCCCAAGAACAGATAGACCACGAGGAGAATGATCTGCGACGGGCGTCTCGTACACAAGCAATGTCCGTGGTGGTTGGTCTGGCACAGTTCAATAAGTTGTGTCTGACCCTTCTGTCATTCATGAATTTGCAATATTTCCGCATTCTTATCTTCATTCATATGCACATCCAACCGCCCTGTGTGTGTGTTCGTGTTCGTTTTGTCTCCGTCCTCATTTGTGCTCGCTACGCAGCTGCTGCCTTAGCATTCCTTCAGAGGGGGCAATGGACACCCATCCATGCGGCTGGGACCGACTTTCGCCATTTGGGCCATCGTATTTGTAAACACTGGGTAAACCTCCAGAAACCCTTATGCTACCCCCCCCCCCACCGCCCCCCTCCCCCCACCTGTGTTGGGTCAGGTTCCCGCCCGGCCGATACGTCATACTTGGGAGGTATATATAGGCATTTTTGGATTTAAAACATGTCAAATGCTCCAAAAAAAAAATTTGTTATCAATTATATTATCTGTTGCAAATTCATCAATTTTCAGTGATAAATGGAGAGTCGGTAGTAAAATTTCAATTCATATCTTTGCGGTGAGCTCACTAGATATTCAATGACGCAATTCCTATATATAACGACCTATTCACATTGATTATTCGTGAATTCCAATAGGCTTTAATTATGCCATCCTACCTGCATGAATTGCTGCACTCAAGTTCATTATTGAAGCGTATTTATGACAAGGAAATAGGGAATATTCGCCGTTGGTGGAAATCAGACACCGTTGAGACGTGATAAATGAAATTCTCATAACGAGGCGCAATATGGCCGGCGAAAGAGGAGTAAAAAAAGGCGAAATGTCGCTTGAAAGAGGGACCAAGAGAGAGAGAGAGAGCGAGGGAGAGAGAGAAAAAAGTGGCAAGAGCAGTTGAAGGGAATCTTGGGGTGGCGTAGAAAGGGGTGGGACGGATAAAACGCTCAGGGAAGTGCCAACTTTGCGAGTAATGAAGAGGTGAAATAAAGATGCCTACCGAGTCACCTCAACACAATAAGACCCATGAATAATTTTCAGGCGATTTTTTCGTTTTTTTTTTTGTGACTCGATTTGAGAATTATATTGAGATTTGTGGTTAGCATCGGGTGAGCCATTTAGTTTCGGAACATAGTCAAATGACGGAACATTTTCCGCACGTGCGTCGAGACGCTAAGGCTTATCGTCTGAACATTGGAGTTTTCCTACATTACTCTCATATATTTATCAATTATATTTTAATTATGATTCATTATTTTATTCGTCTGAATGGCTGGGAGATTTCACAAGCAGTCCGATGTGTTTTTTCGTAATAAATTAGTGAACGGAATGCCGTTCTCCGAAAAAATTAGCCAAACATTATTACTAGTTAGTATTGGACTGAACTTTTCGTTACAAGTCTCAATAGCTTTTTCCGTGTCCAGCATATTGATACTCAAAGAGAAACAATTCTTGGAGGAAATAAGAAGAAAGTCATTAGTTCGAAAAGTTATAATTGGTGAATGAAGAACTCAATTATCGTCAAGAAGTTTTCAATGGGCACTGACTAATGGTGGAGTGTATGTTAGCGAAGTAGAGGAGATACATGATTGGTCAGACGAGATGGAAATTGCACGGACGCACTGAACACTTCTCTCCCTCTCACACACACATGTATACACCCACACCAACACACACACACACACACACTCTTTTCCCCTCCGCATCCTCTTGCGACGAGTTAGGTCCGCGCGTGTCCTTCCGGTCTCATTTTATGAGTACCGCCGCTTGCACAGGCGGAATGTTCCTGCTGTCGGTCGGAATCCATGAGAAAATATTTTGCACTACCCTGAAGCACCGATCTTTGCGTGTCCGTGTCCGTGTGTGTGTGTGAGTGTTCACCCGATTTACACAATCGCCTCTATCCGGAATGGAATTTAGCAAGAATGGACCCCGCAGTTTTTTTTTGTTATCCCACAAAAACAAAGCTTTTTCCAATCATTGGCTGAGCAAGCCGCTTTAATACCGACTTGCTTTTATGTAATAAAATGACGAAAATTGAATTCCTCGAATTTTTAGGATCGTTGAAATTAGTAAGAATTCATAGCAGGTACTTTTTGTGGGTTTCATTTCCGGCATCCGCAAAATGAGAAAGCTAGGCTGGACGAGAACCCAATCTACGCCGGGAGGGAGGTGGCGCTGGAGGGGAGGCGGCGTTGGGGGGGGAGGTGGCGCTGGGGGGGAGGTGGCGCTGGGGGGGAGGCGGCGCTGGGGGGGAGGTGGCGCTGGGGGGGAGGTGGCGAGTAATTTTCTACTCGCAAATGGTCTGATCCGACATTGATCTTTATCACTTATTCACTCGGTCTAATGAAATGGCTGATTAGATAAACGGTTCCGAGAATCTTCACCAAATTATTTTCAACAATCAAGCTCATGGGCAGATATCTCACGACAATTTGATTAAAAAGACTGATTTCGTGAATTTGGGTTAAAAAAATTGGGAATGGTTGAGAGGTGAAATCACGACCCTAGAACATATGTGAATTGCCAATTGAGGTAATACCTGAGATAATTGATACCAAACATCGTGGTTTACTTATTCAGAGTGTCGGAGTACTTCGCGATCGATTGCACGAGGTGATTACCAATCACCCAGGGTATTACATGCCTCGAGTACCGCGACAACCTTTCCCAGGGGGTCTTACTGTCGCAACTAAAATATCAATAATTGGCATCGCTACAAAATGTCGATCAAAGCTGGTGCGCGATTAAAAAATATAAATAAAAATAGAGGGGTAAAAAGTGTAACTTATTGAGGGTAGGGAAAAGTGTGTCGCTATGTAATTTTCACTGAAGATAATTTCTTTTTTCAATGATATTCTTGAAGATTCATGTCAATAAGTAATTGTAAGGAGAAATGGGTATTTTTTGTAGAGAATTCAAAAAAAAATTTTTTTTGGAAGAAATGAATGGGAAGATCCTCGATGGTTATATTGACACACACACACACACACACACACACACATATTTTAATACCAGAGAGCTGGAAATTTTGAAAATATGTTTCCTGGTAGAACTGTGATGGAACTCCGGGGCATACCAACAATTTCATTTATTATAAATTAAGTTTATTCTAATGGTGAGATAAAGTTTACGCTTTAAATTCCGGAGTGCAGTCTACAAGTCATTGAAATATTCATGGGAATTTCTGATAAAAGGAAAAAGTGAGGTGTCGTGGGAGATCGGACGGACTTGAAACATGCAAATCATAGCATATGACTGAAATATAGAATAGCACATCGGACATTTCGTGCCATTTCGCCGGAGAGAGATTTTTTTCTACTTGTCAACATTCAGATATCGTGAAAAAGTGGTAGATTTGTGTTTTCCGTAGCACATGTATGAAGTGCAGGTCCTCGGGCAATCGCCATTTGTAATTTCTATTCTCCCTAGAGCAAGATGCCTATCGACTGGCGGGGGTCACCTCAAATTGAGTCCAAAGTCGTAAGACAATTCCTTGTTGGTCGGTCATCATTCATTTTTGAATCGTGATTCATTTATTGCTCGATCAGATTAGTCAGATAACATCGTGAAGTTGGTTGGTAATCGTGTTTGCGTCGATAAACATCGATATGTGATATCGATTCGGGTTTAGTTTTCAAAAGTATGACAATTGTTCAAGTTGTCATAACTTATGTAGTTATTGAAAATGATACACACAGAATATTTTTTGAGAAAAATCAAAAGATACTTGCTCCAAATTGGAAAATTGAAAGCTCTCATTTTTTCGGAATCAATGATTAACAGTATCTTCAACTTCGGAAAAGATATTGTTACTTCAAATTTGAAAATGTAATTCAGCGCGTTCGCGCTTGAATAACATTGGAGCGATAAATCATCTTTAATGTTATTTCTTTCTTACCACATTGATTCTGTTTTTCGATGAAAAGCGCTATCTCCGAAGCCCGCGTACACTACAGTAAATAATTGAACTAAAACTGTCGGCCACCACATACCACGAATACCCAATGAGGATACCCAGTGATTGATGAAGCGCATCATAAGAATTTATCAAGCACGCAAACCGGTCAGATAAAAATTACCAAACTATTTGTTAAAGCATTTTGTATTGTGGGTCATGTTGACCTCCATCGAACCAACTGACAAGACTCACTTTCAAATTGAGGACCAATATGTTACATTGGAATTCAGATGAAAATTCTTGGAATGGTCCGGTGAATTTTGCCTCATCAATACTGGAGATCAAATCAAAATTAGTGATCAAGTACATTTCACTTGACAGCACAACACTTTTTACGAAAATCAAGCAATCTCTTTTTGTTTAGATCCAATTTATTTTATTCAAATAAAATTTTCCATGGTTCATAATAATATTCCCTGCGCCTCAATTTAGAAATTAGTAAAAAGATTAATTTTTCAAGTTGGACCCACATTGCAAGAAACACATATCCAGAAATATAAGTCAATTATATCCGAATATATGTCGCATATATTGCGGAAAAATTTAGAATTTCCAAGATATATGTTGGATATATCTGTGCGGATATATCTCGCCGGGCACATTCAAGATATTTCCAGAATATAAGTAGGATATATTTTAGATACAATTCCGGAAAAATAACTATATCTTAGTTATAATTTTTGGCTTATATCTTTTTCTATGCCGAGACCGACGAAAATTATCCATAGGTCCTTAATTAATGAACGCCATATGAATATGATCTTTAAGGAGCAAACGTTAGCATAGCGCCCGGAAATTTCATTCGTGACATTCTCTTGACACAGGCAGGCTCCCCCCACTCTTACGTCAAGCGCTAGCGACATGGACTGAGGAGCGCGCTCAGGACCGCACGTTGAGATTGCAATGCCCGCCCTTGTCATAGATTGGAGACCTCATCGATTTCAGATTAGTAATTGTCGTTACGATTTCACAACGAGAAATGATCATATTCTTTGTTCCAATACGACGTGCTGGACACATCTTCTATTCCTTAGTTTTAGATTTTTCCAAAACATCTTCATCAATTCGCAATTTTTCAACCCTTCCCATAGACTCGGGTACACTCGGTTTTTCTTCTCATTCTCTTGTAGTTCCTCCCATAATTTTCAAATCAAAGACAACTATACAGGCACAGATTAGGCTGTAAAAGGGACTAGCGCTCTCGGGCCCCCCGAGCGTACTCAAGCACGCCCCTGAGGTGGCCGAGAGTGGGGGGCCGCATCCACGCGCAACACAGACGCAGCGCGCTGCCACACTACTGGCCCCGCTGTGATTGGGTGTTCCCTCTCTCCTCGCTCACGGACACGTTTCGCGCGCTCCGTGCCGGACCCGCCTGAAATATTGGTTATCTCGATAACAACTGATTTAAAAAATGACGAAAAAAATTACTAATATGTTTGTAGAGAATTGAAGTTCAGGCCACGATTCCCATTTTTTCCCGACTAAAAATGAGTGAATAAAAACTATTGAGCCGCTTCGCGTCAAAGTCCTTCCAGCACTTCGTTCAGGCGAAATACAATATACAATACACACACACACACACACGCGATAACGTAGTTGTAATTTCCATTCATTTACGTTTTCCATATCTCATAACCTTCCAAGTGTTCCCTGAATTTCACCGGAATGAAGAATAAATTTGATGAAACTCTTCGTCTATAGTGAATGCAAGCCAAACTCTTTTTACAACCACATAATCCCATAATGCATGAATCCAAAAATCTGCGAGTGATGACTACCGCAAGAGACTCTGACATAATCGTGAGAAGGTGTCTACATAAATTGGTGTTATCGATTTTTGGGGGTTAGCCGGATTCACGGTATTATATATAGTAGAATTGTGGAAACTGGATTGCCGAGTGCCAACTGAGACGACGAGACGTAATAAAAAATGCAGTCGACCCTGGTATTTGCTGTAATGATAGCATTTGCAATGGGAAAGCCAGTGAATGAATGGAAGTTCAGTCGTCATTCAATTCTGGAATTGTCCAGTAATTCATCACAATCTTCATTGAATATTGGCTTACTTGTGCCTCACACGAATTTTGGAGCACGTGAATATACGAAATCAATAAATAAAGCTGTGGTAAATTTGCATAAGAGTAATCGTGGAACTAAGCGATTTTCATTTCTCTCACGTTATCAATTTGAACCAATTCATGTCAGGAGCAAAATGATGGAACTCACGCCGAGCCCAAAAGGTAAAGTTCATTATTGTAATTGTGATTGTAATAATATCATGTACATTATCGTTTGCACAAACTGTTGGCAATTCAAATATCAGCCATGTCTCGTCTAATTTGGTCGTTAATTAATAGTCGCCTAGCATCGGATGAATGAGCATGCGCTACTATGATAGGATTATGAGCTGATTGCTGGCAACTCCCGTCGCTTATGAATTTTAATTTACATAAAGTTTGATCGTTTGCCACATGTGCGTAGGGAATTTTAGGGGAGTTTACAATATTTCGGTACAGGGTAGTTTTAAGGGGCTTAATATGCATGGAATATTGGCAAAATTTTACGGCATACTCCCATGGATCCATGAATACCTTTCTTTTTTTAACGCGAAATACTGGAATTTTAGAGATATTAATAAGCGTTAACTTGAGACTTTTCTCAATTCAGCATTCAATCAATGGTGCACTGATATGTCTTGAACAGTATGAAATATCGGAAAATAAAAAGGGTTTAGAAACTTCGAAAATTACAGAATGTTCGCTGACAGTACAAACACTTGTAGAATTTTGAAAAATATATTCAATTTTGAATGTTTTGGAAAATTTGGAATGTTCAAATTTTTTAGACACAAATTTCAATAATTTCCGAAAGTTCGAATATTTCAGAACTTTCAGAAATTTCAATATTTACACCTCTGATGAAAGTTCCATACCTGCATGCCTGGACCTAGGCCGTTGGATATCTATGTATATAGATTCGCGCTCCTATATATATATATATATATATATATATGGTAGCCGGTTTAAATACCCGGTTAAAAATATCCACTTTCAGAATATCCAAAAGTCAAAATATCCTATGACGGAAATTTCCAATAGCAGAAATATCCTATACTCCAAAACATCCGAAAACTCCAAAAACTACTCCATACTATACAATTGAGTGATGTATATATATATATTATTTTTTTCGAATTATTATAGTAGCGGGGGCAGTGGAGGGGGTAGTTTCTCCTTGTATAGATACACGTAGCGTAAACGGGCCAGCTGTGGAGGGGCAAGACGGCGCAAGATTTGAATTTGAACTTGTTTATTGTTTAGAAAGTTAAACAAAAAGTATGCATGATTAGAACATATAGAAATGATAAAATAAGAAGACACCAGCTTGCGATGAACGAATGCGATACAGGTTGGTGAGAGTATAAGCGCAAGATTGCAAAAGGAAGAAATGATGAAGAATAGATTGGAGATCAGAAGAAGTAATATTTGAAGCTGACATTAAAAAGTAATAAAATAAAAAAATTGATGAGATTGAAAAAGGAAAAATAAGGGAGAATAGTAATGATCACTATACAGAGAGTACACAAAGTTGGAGAGATGATGAATGGGGGATTCATTGACCGCGGAAGAAATCCGTGTACTGGCGAATTTACATTGGATCTTACCGCGTCGCGCGGTACTGAGCAGACACTGTAGACGTCGAGACTCTTCTGTGATACTCGAGATGTTTCCATGATGAGTTAAAGCTGTCAACTGATACTAGAGATAAAGTTACCTTAAAAATGAAACGTGAATTTTGTGAGGAAGTTTGCATCCTGCGGATGCTTTTCCCGTGTTTTTGACAATATTAAATATCGACGGAGAAGAAACTGAAATTTCGAGAAGGTAAAATTTCAAAAAAAAATCAGTTGAATTTTTATAGAGGATTTTTCCTGAGGTTCCCCCATCGAAACACGCACTCTTAATTTTTTCAGATTTTCTAGAATGTCTTTTAATGAGTACCAGTCCGGTGGCGCGTGCTGCGCACGCGCACTTCCTTTTTCCGCCGCGCGGACTGGTGGCGCGTCGGTTCCGGTCTTACCGTTGTCGATAATTTCGATATATGTCGATAGTTTCTTTCGTCTCTCCTTTTAAAAATTTTAAAAAATCAGAAAATTTTTAAAAATCAAAATTAGTGTCTTACGGTTGTTGATAATTTTGATATATGTCGATAGTTTCTTTCGTCTCTCCTTTTAAAAATTTTAAAAAATCAGAAAATTTTTAGAAATCAAAATTAGTGTGGCAAACTGATTCACTAGATGATTTTAGATCAACGACAAACGGAATAAAAATTGTTATAATTTTTTAAATTTTTCCTCTATATAGTACTCCTGATAGAGATACCTTGTATGCTCTGGAGCGACTAAACTAAATTCCTAAAATTTTGTAAGCGACTATTAAATGGGAATCTGTTGGAATGGTCCTCGTAAATTATGATTTTATCACTCCGAAAGTCGTGATTCATCATGGACACGCTGTGCATCAGGATAATGGTATGTACCGTGTACACCATTGTAGACTCAGTGAATACCCTACGTAATTTATGAACCATCCTCGAATGATCTCAGAGTATACCAATTCAGAAATCTTGATCATTTTCGGGTGTAAACATTCTGCTTGTGGCTGGAACGGTTGAGAAGTTTTGGAGCTCGCCGAATCTCTTGGTCTTCCTCAATTGTTTTGAAATTAATTTTCTGCAGAATATTCTTAATCATGGTACGTGAAGAGTTAGCTAGGCTCACCTAGGTAGGCTCTTCCTAAAAAATCAACGAATCTGATAGATTTTGCGGTTTATGATGACTAAAATAGGAAATGTATGTTTGTTATTCGATCTTATCCTGAAAACGAGGGAAAAACTGCATCTATGTTTGTGCCATACCTTGTTCCGGGATGTAAAGGATCATTATTTATGCTCAAAGTCGGAGGTTCAAAGAGAAAAGCTTTTAATGGTTCCGACTTTTCGTATGCGAAACTCACATTAAAACGTCCGGCCAATGACATTCTCTTCGTCCGAATTGTTATCTCGGTTGGAGGGTCCGCATATTTTATCCATTTGTTGAATGTTCTAGCTTCGCGGTTTACCTAAGGCTCTCGGAATCATAAAATTTTCACTTTTCTCGATTGTTTACATACTTCTTACATATTTTCAATGAGGGCTGAGTGCATTTGGTGTATATGTTTGTTTTTTATGTCAAGATCATTGTTTTTGCTGAAAGACATTGGTTTGGCTGAAAGGAATTCGAAGAGCATCAATCGAGTGGTTTTTTTGTTATTCCGGGAAGAGAACCATCTCTTCCCAATTTGGACTTTTTGTATGTATGACAGTTGAAAAACATGTGCCTTGAGTGAACCATTAGACTGACTGTGGTAGAATCAAACACGAGGTCGGAGGGTAACGAGAACGCTGCGTGTCGCGCATGCGCTAACAGCACGGAGAGGCGGTGGAGGGGAGCGTGACGGAACCGTCACGCGCTTAGGTTCAGAGTGAACCCCTCTACGGAATTTCACTGTCTGGGTTTTTTTTTCGTTTATTGCAACGCTCGCAAGCTTCGCCCCAAAAAGATGAATTTATTGGGCCATTACAATGATTTCCCAAAAATCGGAAAAATAATCTTGCTTGGAAATTCCAAATCGTACACATTCTAACGTAGCTCCGAAGGATCACTCATTCGGCCCATTCACGGCGGCCATCTTTCGTACTGAAAATATCACGACTATTTTCCACGAAAAAAGGGAATAGGCCTTCACTATTTCGATAGTCCATTAGTCACGCAAATTAACTTACGTCCTCTCTATTCTCGCTGACTAGGTAATTTCGTTACTAATATGACGCGCAATTGGGTCAATTGTAATTAATTACGATCACAATATGGACTACATCACGTACAGAGTAGGTGCGTAGGTTAAGATCCATTCTCCATCAATTTTGATTCTGCTGCAGAAAACGATAAAGATAAATTTTGTTCAACTCCCCAGGGGTAAATAAAAAATCTAGCGTAGGTCAATTAGGCAATTTTCCAAAAAATATGTAAACAATAATTAAAAATTCTGCATTTTAGAAAATATCTGCATGCCTGTGTATGTGTGAAAATCTGTGTCTGTTCGTTTTTAACTAATGATTCCGCCAAAGTAGAATGGTGACAACTCATTATTATTAAAAGGTCCCAGTCATTCTACAATCGAACTTGATCAGCAATGCCAATTCAAGGTTAACAGCCAATGTTACCTCAAAGTTACGTAAATAAAAACCGTTGATCTATATCAAATAAATTCATATCGACTAATGTACATAAGAAAATATCACTCGTATGCGCAATTCTCCATTCGAAAGCAAATTGCTAATTTATTAGCAAAGCCACGGGGGCAATAAAGGGCGAGCAATTCCCCACTTGTTTTGCAATTGTATAAATGCCAGCGGTATGATGTATGGAATAGTTGTACGCGAGCCTATCGCCAACTAATTGCTCGAAAATATCAACACGTCATTACGACCAGCCATAGAATTTCTGGGCAATCATTATTTGCGTACAATTCTATTGTATGGCACTGATCTCTATATAACTGGATAGCTGATCCCTATGTCCCCACTGCTTTCAAAACGCTGCGCAATGTGTGACAGCCAGCGACACGCTGTACCACGGGTGGTACTAAAGATGACGTTAGTGCACATGCGCACGCTACTGGCGGTAGTAGATTTACCACTGCCTCACCACTTGTGACTGAGCCGCGCATGCGCAATAGATAGTTTTTTAGTTCGCTCGCAGAGCGCTGATGGCCTCCCATGCAAGCGACACTTACAGCGATTGTAAGCGTCGCTCTCCCACATGCTGAATACATACTACTCCCACATTGCTATGGATCCATACTACTTCAAGAGTCAATTATGTTAAATTCGGTCAGATTATGACCTATCGATCGGACAAAATATGACATTATCTGAAAGCGTGGCCGAAATCTCGATAATATGTCAATTTCGGACATAATATGTCAAATACGGATATGACAAATTATGACATTTTTTCTACGAATTATTTTGACATATTATGTCATAATTTGACATAATCTCGCAACCGATTTCCACGAGGGTAGTGCACTGCGCAGGACCGGACGCTCCACCGCCCTGTCCCACGAATGACCCTCCCCTCCTTCTCCCACTCCCGGATACTAGTCAGCGCGGTGAGGTAGGATTCAAAGTCACGTGGGACCATTTGCACAGTGGTGGGGAGGTGGCGCTTGAGGAGATAGTCAGTGGTGGGGTCATGACGATACTGACTATAGGGATCCATCAACTTGTGGGACGTGCACTGGTGGGGGAGGTGACTGTATATAGATATCAGTGGACTATGGAGATAGTACGCACTCACAAAAATGATTATTTTTAACTTCTTGATCGTTCTGGTGTTGGGTCAGCAGATAAATCGGAAAATACTTCTTCGACAGTCGAGACATCTGTCGGAAAAGTTCTCGCGGTGATTATTTGTAAGTGGAAAACTTTCCAAACTCAATAGCATATCCGTTTAATGGACGTGGACTATCGTCACTCCATTCAGTAATTTAATGGGCCATTGCTGCGTAATTGCACAAGAAATCCGCTATTACACTTCGATATCCTTGATCTGGGTAATATATTAATACCTTCGGATATGCAATATCGTTGATATCGGCTCGCAAACACCACAAGATAATGATTAACTAAGTACCCACGGTGGTCTATTATTAGTCTCCGGTGGTACAAATTGAGGTCTCACTAAAGTTTCGCTAATGACCGTTGAATATTACAGCACCTCGCACTTTGCTATTCTGTCATTTTTAATCAACGAAATGGGATAATTAGCTGCATCAGAACACATTTGCTCAGAATTAAATGTCGGGAAAATTGGAGGGGTTTTTTATTTTGAATACGAAACAAATTGTTATTTTGATCGAAATCCTAGGGCTAGGATTAACCCGTTAACCACATACTTCCGAAAAATAACGTAAACCAGATACATGGGTGCCGCCGACCCGAGCATGAAAAGCGTTAATAACTCTCTTATGGATGCATATAATGGCTTAAAATTTTTTTGACATATAGTTTAAACATTGTTGAAGAGAGCTGCACAATAATTATGGTGAATTTTAATTTTGTAAGAATCAGAGAAAATCGTCGAAAAAAAGGGAGAAAAAATGATTTTTTTTTTTAATTCATAACTTTAGTTTTCCATATTTTTACTCACTATTTTGAATGGAATTTTTGAAAATTCCCTAGTTTAATTTTGATTTTGGAAAGTGGGATGAAATTAATTTCTTCTGAAATGAATTAAAATAGTTTCACAATGACCAAAAATACTGGACTACTTCACTCAAGGTCATACCGATAAGAAATCTGGCGAACCATTAGAAAATGTATAACTCCGATACGATGATGGTAGCTAGGTTACCAGAGCTTTCATATTATTTTTCCCAGATATGTGCTTACTGTGTTGAGAACTTATGGCGTACGTGTTACTACGTTTATCGCAGGCTTCTACTCGGAGGGTGCTCCCGACACTGAACTCTCCACACCGACAGAATACTAAAAACCCATTTCAGGAGGCAGGACAATATGCGCTGACTTTGAAAAATGAGGGAGAGAGGAAAATGAATGAAATGGTTGGCCTAAATTTGTGCGAGGCATTACATCACTTCTCATTCTACTCGATTTCCCTTTTTTTTATGGTGAAACCCGAAAATATAGGCCTATCATTGGAATTTGTAATGATTAAAATTTTTTTTTTTACCTTTTCAAATTGGAAAAGTAATTTTTTTTTATTACTTTTTTTGTTATTAATTTTTTTTATCAATTTTTTAATGCATTTTATTATTTTTTCTTATTAATTGTTTTATTTATTTTTTTTGTTCAAATTGAAAAAGTAATAGAAAACAATATTACTTATTCAATTTAAAGAAAAAAAAATTGAAAATTATCACATCGTATCGGATTTATCGTGACAAGACTACGGAGTACTAAAAACCAATTTAGGATTCCAAGACAATACGCGCAGCCTTTAGAAAAGGGGGGAATTGAGGAAAATGAAAGAAACATTTTCAATTTCATTACACTCCATTTCCTTTCTTTTATTGTGAACATCAAAACCTGAGTCATGTATCGGAGTTTGTTGAGTTTTGGCAGACGTTAAATGTTTCATTTTTTTTGATGCCCCAAAAAAACGGAAATTTTAATTCGTTAAATAATCCGTATTTTTGCAAACTTTAGACTACAAAATTCTCTCAACATTTCAATAATTTCCGGTAATATTTAAAAGGTATTCTTCCTGCAATTTGTGAAAGATTTAGAGCGCTTGACATTGGGGGAGCTCTTCATTGCATCGCGTTTTTTCTTCACATTTTACGTAACACTAAAAACCCATTCAAGGGACAATGTGTGCTGACTGAAAAATGAGGGAAATAAGTGAACCTTGGCCTAATTTTCCACGAGCCATTACATTTAATTCTATTGCACTCCATTTCCTTCTTTTATTATGACCTTACGTCAATTATGACGTAATTGCCCCATGATTCCGTGAATGATTATCAATGCAGGCTGCGCAATCCGAGTTGACTCACAACGAAAATGGGTAATAGTGTAATAAAAATAGGATTAATTCGTGCGATCAAAAGTCGCCTCCTTTCGGACGCCACCTCATTACGCACAACATGCGACACGAAACTGCTTGCGCGAAGAGTCACGTGAGATGCGAGAGTGGGGGAAGTAGGGGTCAACCTAAACGGAGCGCTGAACAGTGGCTTGGTCCCGATCGATTCTAGTCATCGATGATTGGTTGGAAGTGTTACAACCGCGCCAGTTGGTAGATGGCGGCGAGAAATGGAAATCAAAGTTGTACAGGGAAAATCGGTTGGCGGAAACCGGATGGCAGCTGACTTTATGTTTACGATCATGAAAAGTTACGAAAACTTCCAGATTCTGCACTAAAATTAGAAACTTTTTTTTTTTATTTCAGCATTAGAAACCAATATACAAAGTTTATTAGCTAAGTTACCGATGAAACACAATTATTTATACCTTGAAAGCGACAAAAAAAAATCTAAGAATACTCCGATTTTCATTATACGATCAATGTTCATATTCTCAATTCACTGTCTCTAAAAAATTTGTCAATGGCTTTGATTGCTATGGGATTCAACGAATGTACAATGCTTGCCATCGTATTTGGAAAGGGGCAGTGTTTTTTTATAGTGGCTATCAATTTCACTCTGTGCTGATCAAGTCGAAGACAAAAATAAGGAACTGAAACGGATTTTTTAAATGTGAAAAATAACATTTCCAGGAAATGTCCAGCGCTGGTGCTATCAAAGAGAACCGATGCCGAAAATTCAATGCATACATCTAGTTTCAATAGCACAGAATACAGCTCTACTGTGTCCAGTTTAATCACACCTTTCTCTTAATTTTCTTTTCAGCTATTCTCGATTCACTGTGCAAAGAATTTCTGACGGTTAACGTATCAGCTATCCTCTACTTGATGAACTATGAACAATATGGCAGGAGTACAGCTAGCGCCCAGTATTTTCTCCAGCTTGCTGGGTATCTTGGTATTCCAGTGATAGCTTGGAATGCGGACAATTCGGGCCTAGAGAGGGTGAGTTCCTCATTTTTTACCTCTGTAAGAAACATACTTGGAATTTGTTGGAAATAGTTTCCTACTACAAAAAAAGCAAAATTCGTGATACAAGGAAGCCGGAATTCTCCAGTCGACACACTGAGAAAAAAGTATCCTAGCATTGATTGGATTTCGGGTTTACGACACATAGGATTTCATACCATTACGAATTCGTCTGTTTCTAAATCATTGAATTAAATCTATTTTCTTTTTTCTTGATTCAAACAAATTTTCTTTCAACAAAATTTGGCATTGGATAAATGTAGGTGTAATTTCGTAAAATTATATCTACATCAATTTTTTAGATCCGGAGGAAATTTTGGGAGCAATAATACTGAATGAGAATACTAAATGGGAAAATTATGGGTTTTGGTGCTGACGGGTTACAGTAGCACTATGCGTTTGTTTTGCTTCTGCATTGGTCCTATAAACTGCATATTTTGCTTATTTTTTTCCATACAGAGAGCATCGCAGAGCTCCCTTCAGCTGCAGCTGGCACCCTCGCTTGAGCACCAAACAGCCGCCATGCTGAGTATACTAGAACGTTACAAGTGGCACCAATTCAGTATAGTAACATCGCAGATTGCTGGTCACGATGATTTCATCCAAGCGGTCAGAGAGCGGATATCCGATATGCAGGATACATTTAAATTTACAATATTGAATGCGGTATTAGTGACAAAGCCCAGTGATTTAATGGAGTTAGTGAGCAGTGAATCTAGGGTGATGCTACTTTATGCTACTAGAGAGGAGGCTATACACATTCTTACAGCAGCGAGAGATCTCAAAATCACGGGTGAAAATTATGTGTGGGTAGTGACGCAGAGTGTCATTGAAAATCTTCAAACGCCAAATCAATTTCCAGTTGGAATGCTAGGTAAATTGGTTTTCATTTAATTAACTTTATATTTTAGTCGCCCCGCCCCAATTTTAGGAATTTCAATTTTCCGAGAGCAACGTCAAGAGGGTGGAAAATGATTTGTCATGCCGCGAAGTCGGTTAATGACTATAGTTACAAATAGGTTTCGTTTAGGAAATATCAACCAATCCGAGTGAAAGAATAAAAAAATATGCGTGTAGAGAGCTACGCGATAGATATTCTGTAAATATTTTTTTCTACTACTGAGGATAGGATAGGATCAGTGGCTCTAATAACAGTGTAAATCGGAGGTTATGATTTAAAACTATCCAATTATATCAATATACAAAGGATTTTCATTCTGTTTCCATCTCACAATTTTCTTAAAATGAAATTATCGGGTTGTGATAACTGAAGTAAGAAACGAAAACTTTTGATTAACACACACACTAAATTATTTCGGACATAAATTATGATATAGAAAATAACGCTCATCACATATATAACGTATACATTAACACACCAGACTGGAAAACAGCTGGCTTTTTACCGTGGATAGAAAACGCGCGCAACGCCATCTTACGCCCTGCTTCAAATTATGACGAACGCGTCATTATCGACCTGCCCATACAACACGTTGTAAATGGGTCTAGATGTGCGTGAATGCTCTATTCTTCTCTCTCTCGTGCTCCCCTCCCCGTAAAGTACGTATGCACTCCATATATGGCGCTTCCCCCTCCCCAATGATGTTGGTTTTCGTAACATAGTTACTCGCGTGTATTCGATTCGCACCCAAAGGCGCCTATAGAAATTTCACTTCGATGGTTTTCTTGAGATTTTTGCCAAAAGACATCTGCAGAAAGGCAGACGGAAAATGCCCATTGAGAATTATGTGCGTTGGTTTAAACTGTGTGAATAATGTACAGCTTGGGAAGAAGTCGATTTTTATTGGCGGTTCAGAGGGATTCAGAGGGGTCACTCTATTAAGTCTGATCGAAGTGTAAATACAAAAAAATAACTTGTTTTACTACCACTGGCTTATGACGCTAGTGATGCCAAAATTGTGATAGATGTGAGAATTTCCGTTTATTGATATGATCTGTCGCGTTTACTCCGCAATTCCGTAAATTTCCGAAGTTGATTGATCAAGTGCAATTCATTCATTGGACTGGCACATTGACGGTCTCGGAAATCGTGCTTTAGTATGTGTTCCTAGGTAGTTAGAGGCATTATAATTTTTCTGAAACGCTCAATAATTATTTATCCAAATTTAATTTGAAAAAATTAAAAATTAAATCAAATAAAGAAATTAATCTAGCGGCGTTCTGCCGTATATGCGCGCAACGAAGGGTTACTGTAACTTTTTACGTCATTTATCTCCAACCGATTCTTCAACAAACTGATTGAAAAAAATCTAAACTATCCAAAGAAGGAACAAACAATTTCAGTGAAGTATGCCACATCGTTTTAAAAAATCAACAGACAATTGACAAAATTAGGAGGTACCGGAAATTATGCCCTGAATACGAGGCCCGTGGAAAAACATAAACTACCAGAGCAAATAATCAAGAGACTGATGTTTTCCATGCTCATTGAATTCTGGTTCCGCGACATTTAACCTTTCATTGATGCGCTATGAGCATTTTGCTCATACAATTCTGGTGTGGAGCGAGTGCGATAGAGAGCGCGACCAATAGAAGGTTAATCGGCAGTTTACGCAATTAACCGTATTTATCTTCGCGATAATTAACGTCAGTAGGTATGGCAAAATTTTGTGAGAGAAGCTTAAATATTTGCTCATGGTATTAAGAGGCGCTCAATTTATTCTATATTGTTACAAAATACTCATTGCTTTGTTGAAATCCTGCGGGTATAGTCGGAGGCATAGAATAATGTTTATCGGTATGTTTGTTTGATACGCAATTCTTATTTTATCAGTTAATGATAATGTCAGAATGATGGCAAATCGGAACATTTTTTGGCGAAGCGTAACGCATACGCCCCTGGCATGAAAGCGTCTCAATCCCGACCTCTGACGGAACTACGACATGGCGGGAAATTCAAATTCAAATCCGTCCGGATTGAGCGGCACTCTGTATATTCGGTATTTTTTTTTCTGTTACCGTCTCTATATTTATGCTCTCTGCCTAAGTGCTGATCAGCGACGGAGGTCTACGATCCGTTTGTAAACAAAGTACTTATAAATAAATTACATTGGTGCTCATATCAATCAGCCTATAGTAGGTGTAGAAATAAGTTTACGTCGTTTTCTATGGGAAGATAGGAATTTGTTGGAACATAACAATTGATATTTCACTCAAAGTGTTATAGACACTACTTCCTTCGACGCCCTAGTGTCATAGTTCTCATATAGTGTCCATATATGCCTTCAATTACTTGTCTTCGTACACTTTCGGCTTTTCATTTTGTTCTTTACCTGCAATGTCAAAGTCGATTTTCAAATTTTGAAACCACTAACGACAGCTTCTTTACCTCTCGGCAGCTGCAAGGTATGCTGCTACAAGCGATCGATGTGAATGACAATAGCGGACGGACGTGAAGGAAGACTCGAAAAAATTAGCGGTGCACCTTTCTTTTTTGATCGATAATGAAAGTGGTCAATAGAGTTCGTGGTTTATTGCATGTCGAGGTAGAATAGGAATGTTAGATGTGGCATAGATCAATCAGAAGAATCCGCAACTTTGAAATTCATCACTACCACACGTCAACGTCTCCACCAGCCTCATCGTCAATGTCCGAGTTTGTCTATCCGTCAACCTCCCGAACACTCAACCCGTTCGTATCAACCATTCAGTCAATCGTCAACCTACTCTTCAACCCCATCGCAAACCAAAAGTTAGATGAGGATGTTGACTGGCAGATCGACCGGGATGTTGATGACGAAGTTGAAGATGATGTTGATGTTGGGTGGATGAAGGGTGGACCTTGCCGCTTTTCATTTCTCCAGAGTTGTGGAAGCATTTTGAGGGGGTTCAGTGAAAGGACCATGGAGCTTTTCCTCTTGACATTTTTTTCTTGGCTTCTTCAGCAAAAGGAAACAAATTATTGAATTCAACCCCATTAGTTGGAAACTAACGAGTCCAGAATTATAAACTTCTATCAGCCACAGACCAAAAATTTACTCCAAAGAAACACGTTGAAGTGTTGGTGAACATGAAGAAGGTGCGCTCGAAAGGAATAATCTCTGTGTGCTGAAAAATAAAAAATAAAGAGAAATCGAATCGACAAGAAAAAAAAAACCGATATTCCCGTTCGGGGGATTAATCGAACTTGCTTTGGAAAAGCCAATGTTTTATTTATATTGAATGTCCTAATTAAAGCCGATGTACATGACCTATAAAAAGAGATGAAATCACGGAAAATCACCAGGTAATGTACGTAATTCAAAAAATCGGTCCATTTTTTTGAGTTCCTGGAAGTTTAAATAATTTCCAAGACCAACAAAAAAATGATGATTTTTGAAGACATTAGCGCGCAATGCTGCTTATTTTATTTCCCGTAGATTTTGCCCCACTATGAGGAGCGTAGTGAAACCATCCGAGCCGCATGAGATAATTTTAATTGTGATTCTTATCACAGCAGTTACTGTGGCTTTATGGCATACTTGATCATTTTGATGTGTCATTTCGACTGCGATATTCGTCAAGGGGTCGTTCCGTGCCAGCTTGGAAGTCCGCGCTCAGTCTCAACCTTCTGATGCGACTTCAGTACATGGGCCCCTGGAGAGGGGATGGGCCAATCGGAGCGCGATCAAACACGAAGTGAAGCCGAGCGCTGACGAGCTCACTTCGGATTGCGCGTAGCTATGTCGTAGCGGGCAAGCATTTCGCGTTCCCACCGTGCGGCATAGTGTAACCTCTCTCGATGCTGCCAACGGAAACCGACCTTTTCGCTAACGGTACAGCATTCATTCAGTTCCAATTTTCAAAACCAAGTTTTGGATTTAATTTTCCCTGAATCTTGTTTTCAATTTAATGACCGTGCCGTCACTATTGGATGCGTCATATACCCCCACCACTATCGCGTTAAACGTTTAACGCAGACTGTCCGCGAACTCCCATTAGAAGTTTCACTTAAATAAGTGCAATTACAATGATGGGTTGGTTTTAATTAAAAATTAAAACTCGGTAGTATCAGTCTTTTCTCAAACTATCCACCAATTATATACAGCCTTGACGCCACTCAGTCTAAGCTTCCCGCGCGCGTCACTTACCGCGCGTAGCCGCCAGGTAGAGAGAGCAGAATTATACATCAGAGGAATAAGACCCGGGGACTTTTTAATAACAGAGAGTAAAAAATTTTCTGGTGTCCTAATTTTCAGACCTTAGTAACTATAGTTTCCGAACGGAAATTGCTTCGCTCAAGACAAATATGCCCATTACGTTTTTTCAAATATTTGGAACTACGTATACGTGGCTTAATTCTATTTCAACTCGACAAAAGATGGACTCTCACGTCTTCGAAAAGTTTCTCAGCGATTGTGCATTGAAATCACGTGATCTGTTTTCATGAATAAAAATATGGGGCCACATCAAAGTTTCCGGTTTGACAATTCCGCGAGGATGGTTCGTTTGGAAAACTCTGGAAAAATTGATTTTGATGATATCCAGACCAAATATTTTTTCCATTTTCCTGCAAAGTTGTTCGTATCAATCCAATAAATTCAGTTGCTTCCTTTCTTCGTTAAAATATTGGGCAATAAATATTTTTCCAACGAAGCTCCAAGTTCGCTCAAACTGCACATTTCAGGGCGTATAACTTTTTTTCTAGAATTTGTAACTTCAGAGGAGATATTCTCATTATAAATTTCACAAAGAGTAGTACAAATAGCGGGTTAGTTCACGGTACGTGAATGATACTTCACGGAAGACAGAATATTGGATATGTGAAGCATTTTCCATTATCTGCGTTATTTAATTAAATCGAGTTTGTGAAATACCAACGTGAAGCGCATTTGTAACACTTGAAAATATTCACGATGCCACTGTTACTTTTTCGAGGAACATGAATTACACTGAAGCACTCATGTCCTACGTTGTTTTCAAAACTCTAGTGATACTTAAAAAAAACAAGCGGAATAACAATTCTATTGTATACTCTATGCATCATACTAGAATATTTTCAGTATTTATATTTTTGTAATGATGGTTTCATAATACACTGTGTCATAAAGCGAATAAGCGAATGACACATATTATTTTTCGTCGCACTTTGCTGAAATACGCAATTTTAGAGCCTATTTTTACGATGTAAACTGGGCTTTTATGCCACAGGACCGCCCCCTGACCAATCAGACTGCATACGGTCAAAAAAGGATCCGTAAAATGAATGACTCATAACTTTTGTGGACAGTTGTCGCGTAACCTGCTCTGATTGGCCCTGTCTCGTGCTGCCATTGGTTAACTTTTGAAGTATTTCAAATAGCGCGGGAGTATCTAGGGGCAGATAGCGCCGCCAAACGAGCATGGTGGTAATCATGCGGTTAGCAGTCAGCTGATCGTGAATGTCGAGCCTCGTGTTGTCAATCGTGCGTAGAAATTAATTAATGAACAAAAATGTATAAAAAATGTTTTCATCCAATATTCGTCATCTCTCGCCAATAACGAGAGGTCTTAGCAAAATGATTTACCGCTTACTGCACCATGTTTGTTTTTCATCTTGTTCTTCAGTTTTTGAGTGGGTCGCGGGGGGGTGGCACACAATTTCGGTCTGCACCGCTGAAAGTATTTTACCCCCTCTCCTCTGAGTGGAACGACATAGAGTGGGGAGAGACACATTGTAATATGCGTTCTCATACATGTACATGCCAATAAAATGAGGCTGTATACCGTCAAAAGTTTAACTTCCGTCAGCCCATCAACTTTCACAGACATTGTCGTCCAACAAAAACCTCAACTTTTGCATTTTGAATCATGGAGGAGTCCTAGCTGTTGTCATTAGCTGAATGGTCCGGAATGTAGTTAATTGGAGGACGCTCTTTAATGAGTAACGTGAAAATGACCGATTAACTAGTGGGATAGATCGGTGTACCTCAGAAGGTATACAACGACCACTTCCTCATTTCTAATTTACATATACAAGCACACATACACACACACATCGTTGCTTGGGGGCATCGAGCGTCCTCCTACTACGTCAAAAGTTGTGGTTTCGTGGCTTGTCCCGGGAGAATATCTCGCATGACAAAATAGTTTCTCAGGGATTCCGACCAATGGCCGGGGGCTTGGGGGGGGGGGGTGCATCATAGGCGGCGTCCAGATGATAACAGGAATGACAAAAATTACCTAAAAAACGAATGTCTGCTCATTTGCTACATGGAACGGATACGTAAATTTATTTACCAGAGCTTGAGAAATATTTTGAAAAAAAAAAAGTTGAATCGCTTGAAAATTCAGGCACCTAGGTGATTTTAAGGATCGTATGTCACATATAGCAGGAAAATGTGCGATTTCGCAAATGGCAAATCTCAATGGAATGTGCGTGAATATCATTTTTTTGGCAGTCCCCCATAAGTTGTAAGAATCGTACAATGTGTACCACACCATTAGGGAACTTAGAAATTTCAGGACGGTACCCCCTTAAGGAATGACCTCGGTTAACACCGATTGAAGTGACGTCTTTCTGTCAACTGGCCGTTTGGTATGTCACGAATTGGCTCCCAAGTATGCACTATTAACGCAACTCCATTTGGCCGTATGCAACTACGTTATTCGTAAACGAGGCTCGTTGGCGGAAATGGTGATTTTGCCGCCTGCCATTTTTCTTATTTTTCATGTTCCTGTAGACTAAATCAAACCACCCCCAATAATTTATTGGATAGAGAAATAGTCACATGCATAGTCTTCGATGTCACTTTTATCTGTGTTAGTGACCGGGCGATATTGCAAGCCATTTTTTATCGGTGCTGTAATGTACTTTTTCCGTTATCTCTCCAGGGGTTCACTTCGATACCAGCAGTACGAGTCTAGTGAATGAAATTTCAACAGCGATAAAAGTGTATGCCTATGGGGTCGAGGATTTTGTGAACGATCCAAAAAATGCTCATCACAGCCTCAATACGGCGCTCAGTTGCGAGGGAATTGGAGAGTCCAGGTGGAATACTGGAGATCGATTTTTCAGGTAAATTTGTGAAATAATTTTTTTTTTTTTCAGTTTGAACGCTTTCTTAAGAAATCAAAATTGTTAGGTCAATTTTGATTCTTGGGTAGAAAATGTGTAGAAATTAGAAGACTTGTATTTGTAACAATTTTGAAATCGAAGGAAACTTTCCATTTTCGGATTTATTTAAAAAAAATTGAACCATTCTTGAAGGAGAGACCAAATTTTCAAAACCTAAAAATGCCAAGGAATTCTCAATTTTCAGAAATCGCAAAATCAGGAAATCCTAAAACCTCGAATATCGTAAATAACTGATAAATTGAATACCCAATATCTCCTACTCCGTGTAACCATCTATAAGGAATGGAGAGTTATCGAAGTGATTTTGATGCAACGCTTTCCCAATAATAGTTCTTCCAGGTTTCCTTTCTCGGATTTTTTTTTACGTTATGATAGCATTGCGGAGATTTCATGGAGATTGAAGTTACTTTGAATAATACCGGCGGGAGCTCATTTATTTTTCAAATACTCTATTTGATTCATTTGTAACCAACGGATACGTTTCCGCTATTCTAAGACACTTAATGATCTTTTTAAGTCAATAAAAAAGAACACGACATATATATACGGCCTGAATTTACGTGTTCGGAATTCCAATTGAAAAGAACGTGTGCGTGGCGAACTACGCGACAGAAGTGAAACTTCGTAGGGGCTGAATTCATAGAGATGTTATGATATTCTGTAAATATTTTTTTCTGCTGCTGAGGATAGAATATCCCATTATATCAAGATACAAAAGATTCTTTATTCTGTTTTCATCTCACGATTTTCTACAAGTGAAATTATCGGATTGTGATAACTGAATTGAGAAACGAAAACTTTTGATTAACACCCACACCAAATTATTCCCGACATAAAATATGATGTAGAAAATAACGCTCGGCACATATGTAACGTATACATTAAGACACTAGACTGGAAAACAGCGGGCTTTTTACCGTGGATAGAAATTGCGCATAACGCCATCTTACGCCCTGCGTTAAATTATGACGAACGCGTCATTACCGACGTTCCCATGCAACACGTTGTAAATGAGTCTAGATGTGCGTGAATGCTCTATTCTTCTCTCTCTCGTGCTCCCCTCCCCGTAAAGTACGTACACACTCCATATATGGCGCTTCCCCCTCCCCAATGATGTCGGTTTTTGTAACATAGGGACTCCCGTGTATTCGATTCATACCCAAAGGCGCCTATAGGAGTTTCACTTCAAAAAAATTCTCCTTAAAAATCCAATTCGTAATTACTTAAGTGGTTCCACTCTATTTTTTTTTTCATTTCCATTATTCTGTAAAGATGAAAACCTGTTTCGTCTCAAGTGGACCGTCCTCGTAAAAAATAAATAAATGTATTTTTCCAATAAATTTGATAGAAGTGACGAGAAATAAAAAAACTTATATTTATTTCTTTCCAGATATTTGAAGAATGTCTCCGTGGAGGGTGACCAAGGCAAACCAAATATTGAATTTACCCAGGATGGAGTTTTGAAGGCTGCTGAACTAAAAATCATGAACTTACGCCCTGGGGTCAGTAAACAGCTCGTCTGGGAGGAGGTGAGTGGCCTCTTAGAAGTGCAACACAATTTAATCCCCATTTCAAACTTTTCCATTTCAAATGGCATTTTTTTTTTTCACTCTCTGACTCTTTCATTTCCAGTTGAACAACTTTTTCTTTAATTTGCCTTTCTACCCCATTTACTTAGAGGTGTAATTTGAAACTCGATAAACGAAATCCAATATTAAGTTCATACCATGGATAATAACACTTTGCCACGTGTCTCATCAACGTAGTCTGTGAACGGTCATTAACGAGATAAGGGTAATTACATTTGAGCTCAGCTTACCTTTGAAAATCTATTGGCAATGAACTAGACATCGGTGACGATTGTCAGTGTAAATTAAGATTATCCAGTTGATCTCACATCTCATACATGACAATCACCAGAGGAGAGGTGTTATGCTTCTAACCCCAGAGGTCTCTACATTGTTCCTGAGTCCCTCTATTATCTCTCACGAGCCCGACTGCCCGAATTAGAATTTGAAATTTAAAGTAACAATATCTTTTCCGAAGTTAAACATACCGTTAATCATTGATTGCGAAAAATGAGAGCTTTCAATTTTCCAATTTGGAGCAAGCATCTTTTGCTTTTTCTGTGATTATCGCGTCCATATAAAATTTGTCAACACTGGGCAGAATATGTAAAACACTCGAAACTTGATAAATCAACAGAAGCTCAAAAAATATTCTGTTTATATCATTTTCAATAACTACATAAGCTATGACAACTTGAACAATTGTCATACTTTTAGAAACTAAACCCGAATCGATATCCCAAATATCGATGTTTATCGATGCAAACACGATTACCAACCAACTTCACGATGTTATCTGACTAATCTGATCAAGCAATAAATGAATCACGATTCAAAAATGAATTATGACAGACCAATGAGGAATCGTCTTACGACTTTCGACTCTGACGATGTTCATTTGTGTGTATGCCCTTTCTTGAATAGGATTGATATATTTCTGTGTTCTTTTGCCGCGAGTCCGGTGGAGCGCTTCGCCCGCGCATTTCCTTCGTCCGCCGCACTGGCTGGTGGCGCGGCGGTTCCGGTCTTACGGTTTTCGATAATTTCGATCTATATGGGCAATTTCTTTTGTCTTTTTTTTTGCAACAGGATTGAGTTGTCCGTAGTGAAGTTCATGTCCATATATCTATACACAGTCTGTACAGTGGATTTACGAGCGTACTGAAGTTGGTAGCAATACGAAATTCAGCGCATTCAAATTGCCATTCGGAGTGAAAGCAATTAATTTCGTGAAATTGTCATTATGTATAGTTGACAGGCTTATCACGCGCTCAGTAATCTTGAATTTCCCGTTGATTGGTACTTAAACACCGCTTTTATGGGAATAAAGAGGCTCCTTCTTTGTAGGTCGTTAAATTTTTTTTTATTGAGGACTAAAATGACTTCCAATATTAGTTTCATCTTCCAAAATTTTTCAAAATAATTTCAAGGAGATAATAATTAAATCCAGGGAAATTGTTATCGAAATACGGTACACGCAAGTTGAAAAAATGAGTTCTTGTGACCTACATTTAAATTCCTTGATAAGAAGACCAAAAAGGCAAATTATTCCCAACATTTATCCAGCGGTCGAATAAAACCACTGATATCAGCCAACGGGCGCTGGGGAATAACTGATAAATGAGAATTCATTCATTTTTTATCACTATATAAATACAATATATTTTTTGCAGCGAAATAAACTTCCCCCACAAAATCTTGTATGCCATTTTCCTCTAAACGTATTCGCGAGATATGTCGTAAAAAAAAGTTGGAAACAAAAGTAGTTTGTCGAAATTTGCCATTATTTCGTTCACTTTACGTGCACTTTAATAAAGAGTACACTTTACTCGCAGCTCAATGGGTCGAGAAGTGCATAAGCATGTGTATGCGGTGAGCGCGTGGGTGAGTAGGACGAGGAGGGGGAGGGGGGGTCAACGACAAGCGTCAGATTTTTTTAAAACCTTAATCCTGGCAAAATTAAAAAAAAAAATTTGTGCAAAATTGGATTGACCCAAAACGAAGTTGGTTGTAATTGTTTGATAAACCGTCCTTACGAGGTAAATACAGACATTACATTTACAGGAAGTTGGTAGTAATAAATCATTTGTATCAGCTTGATTCACTGAACAACTAGAATAATTGCTATCGCTAATGATGCTCAACCAATTTCTGTGATCCTCTATTTGAAATAGAGGACATCGATTGACTTGACAGATAAGGTAAAGTCCACGATAAAACTGTCGCTAGAGATTATAGGTGGCGATCCAATTACTTGGCGGTTGATTCTAATCAGCCGCGATGCGATGATCCCAACGTCCCGCCATAATAGACATACTGGATACTAAGGGGTGAAACAGAGACGTATGGTGATTATCAAGGCAAAAGGTCAAGTGCGTGGTAAAACACCTGGATCGATTTATTTTTCTTCAATTCCCGATTTAGAGAAGTTATTGTAATGACCCCGATAATGAAGAATCTCAGAAATGGAAAATTTTCACTTTTCTCGACGTTTTATATCATTCTGACAAATTTTAGATGAGGGTTCGGTGTGTGTGTGTTTGTTCGTATGTGAGTGATTTTATAGTCAACGGTTCCTGGTAAACGGCTCGATCAATTTACTTCTCCTTTGACCAAAAATCACGTCTCACTGATGTCCAGGCGGAAAAAGGAGTGTCAATCTTCAAAAACAATTCCTTCAATTGTTATCAACAATTGTAATTATTTAGAACGCTCTATCGTGAGAACGGTTAGAGATAGGAGAAAAAGTGTATTATGAATGTTATTTCTCATACAAAAATACACACATAATATTTTATGACTTTTTTTCATAACTTCCATTGCTCCGGATATATCACTGGTTATCAATTTTAATTGTTTATATTGCTCTATTAGACGAACGGTAAGAGTTAGATGGAAAAGTTTTAAATGAAAGTTGTTCTCGATGTAGAAACAAACATTTTTTGTTTCATGAATTTTTTTGTAGCACTCATAATTGAGGCGATAGCGTTGAATTTAGTGCAAATTTTCACCACACACACACACACACACAAATTAACACATAGGGAAGTTTATGATGCGACACTCCGAGAGTCACACGTACATTCCGTTTATTACTGAGAATTATTATCGGAATGAATCAACCATCAGTAGTTGGTGATTATTGAGTGAGCAATCAATTGTTAATCAGAGGAAAAAAATAACAATTAATCCCTCCATTGCTAATGGTCTATGAATTCCTTATTGATGGACTAATTCATTATTCTATCGGAACATCTATAGTTATCTCCGCTAACAGTCAATGAGCTTTCCGAAAATTGTATCTCGTCGGTACATCATCAATTGGAATTGTTAATTATTCAATATCAATTAATTAATACTCAGTCTCATCCACGTTATCGGTAATATTTAAATATGACAGGAGTAGAAACGAAAGAAGTTGATTTATTAATCAAGTGTCTGACTGGGTTATTAGTCAAGTCATTGATCATTCTCGTCAGAAATAGTAAAAGAGCTTAACCTTCATTATATTAACGTTTCTTGTTCGATAGTTCAAAACTTAATTCGTAAGGTGGTATAGTAAGAACAATACGGAAGAAACTATCGATGTAGATCGAAATTATCGAAAACCGTAAGACCGGAACCGACGCGCCACCATTCAGTGCGGCGGAAAAAGGAATTCGCGGGCGAAGCGCGCTCCACCGGACTTGCGGCCAAAGAACACAGAGATATATCAATCAAAGAATATTTTTTGAGCTTCTGTTAATTTATCAAGTTTCGAGTGTTTTACATATTCTGTCCAGTGTTGACAAATTTTATATGTACGCGATAAGTACAGAAAAAACAAACGATGCTTGCTCCAAATTGGGAAATTGAAAGCTCTCATTTGTTCGGAATCAATGATTAACAGTGTCTCCAACTTCGGAAAAGATATTGTTACTTCAAATTTCAAATCGAAATTCAGCGCGCGATGCGCGCACTCGGGTTTGTATACATAAAATGTTTAATATAGGAGGAAGCAAATTAGAAACTTTTGATATTTGAAATTGACTCGATTGTAATATTTCATGATAGTCCAACCATAGCTCTGATCACTCCAATTAGAAATTTCATGAACTTCGCGCATGATTTATACGTAGAATAATAAGTTCCCGACGGGCAAGAGGTTTCGGTTATCAACCTCCTGGCAAGTTATTGAATATTTAAAATAATACGAGCTAATGGAGAGAACATTGCGGAGAGTTGACGGGAGAACTTTTACTTTTAATTTTGGATAGCGAGTAGTACGACTGGAGAGCATCCGGGTGTTTGTGTTCCTTGGGTGGTACTTTGGAATAGCTTTAACAGTCGTACGTACAATCTACATGATGTACGTTTTGTCTACAGCATCCACGATGGATCGTGAAACGAATCAACTGGAAAACACAACTTCCTCTGACAACTTTCATTTCAGACACGGAATTTTGTTATTCCGATTCAGTTGTAAAAAGACGGTTAAAGTATTATGAAAAATTCAAGGGACGCTGTAAGATACAAGAAAAACAAGGGGATACGTGTCGAAACTCGAAACGAGAGAAATATTTCTTTTACAGTGTTGGTTAACCCGCCGTTACTTGCGCACTTCAGCTCGAAGTTGTTACTCGCGGCGCGGCGCCGCGTCGTAATGCCATATAGTGGGCGCACCAGAACGCGTTCCATGTTTCTGTGTGTGTGTGTTTGTGTGTCCTCGAAATTTTGATTAACATCTTTCTGTAACTCAGATCGGATTAGTTTTCGGTTTAGATTGATCGAGCAGTTTTTCGTTATTAGCAATCGTTCACAATGCTCTATTGCCAAAACGGTGAGAGATACGGCAGAAAGTGATAAACAAAACTTGTTCTGTAAGTGGAAAGGTACATTTAATTTCATACCACTTTCTTTCATAATTGTCGTAATTAAGGAGGTATGACGGGTTTAACCCTCGAGCAGCCGCACCCCTATCGGCGTCCCACTCTCACTCAAGTAACACGCATAAGTCTCGTCCTCACGCCCACCGCGCGCCTACTCAAATGTTCATAATGATCTGCTTGATAACTGGGTAAGTTTAGAATCGTCAAATCTGCAAGTTTTTGTGACCCTCACGAGTATATATTTTCATAAACAATTAGAATTGTTTATAACGCTATATTAGCTAAACGGTTAGAGTTACAGAAAAAATTGAAGGACAAAAATTATTCCTCGTATAAAAATACAGTTTTTATGTGAAATGACTTTTTTTTTCTCTTCGACCGTTTGATTGATATGCCAATAACATATGTCAATGATTAATATGTAATTGAAACGACAACTCGGGAAATTTTGTTTGTGCCCCCAACGGCGAACTAGTTCAATCCGAGGACTTAACTTCCGCTCATTCATTGAAGGGTGATCTTTGAGAGCCGTATATGGTTCTAGATAGTTGATTTAACCACGCTTTCAATGTTTTTATGTATCGCAATTGGGTACGGACCAATGATAGGGGATTTGTCCCTATCCATTAGTAGGAGTGCGGCAAATCTCGCTCCTACCATTTGTGTCTATCCATTCAACGTACATAAGCCCTACATCTGCCGCTATGGTGTTCCATTTCTCTTTTTCATCTCCGAGATTAGAGGCCCTTGGATTTTTTCACAAATTCCTATAACTCCTATTCGAAATTTTAAGCCGAAAAACAAACGTGCCCGCGCTCTAAAAGTGCACTATATATGTAGATATAGGAGCGCGGGAGGGGGCCCAGGGGGTCGGAGCCCCCCCCCCCCTACTCAGAAACCGAAAGAGCAAAATAAAAAAAACATGGTGCAGTAAGCGGAAAATCATTTTGCTAGGACATCTCGTTATTGGAGAGAGATGACGAATATTGGATGGAAACATTTTTTATACATTTTTGTTCATTAATTAATTTCTACGCACGAATGACAAGACGAGGCTCGACATTCACGATCAGCTGACTGTTAACCGCATGATTACCACCGTGCTCGTTTGGCGGCGCTATTTGCCCCTAGATACTCCCGCGCTATTTGAAATACTTCAAAAGTTAACCAATGGCAGCACGAGACAGGGCCAATCAGAGCAGGTTACGCGACAACTGTCCACAAAAGTTATGAGTCATTCATTTTACGGATACTTTTTTGACCGTGTGCAGTCTGATTGGTCAGGGGGCGGTCCTGCGACATAAAAGCCCAGTTTACATCGTAAAAATAGGCTCTAAAATGGCGTATTTTAGCTAAGTGTGAAAACAATCAAAATTGATCCATATTCCTTATGTTGACGGAATATTATTGGTTTAACCAGTAAGGAGTTACCCCTATATCCTAGCCATTAAATTCATGTGAAAAAAGGGGCAAATTCCAGTGATGGTTAACTTAACGGAGGAGTGCCCACTACGTATTTTTATTTTATCGACGTATATAAGGATGGTCGAGTGCCCTAAGCACTCCGCCTTTCGCCCACTGTCACGTGTCAGTACTGTGACATCTGGCTTCCTCAGTCCAAATCTCGGATTGGGCTAGAATTTTTCGGATTATCTCGCACGCGCGACGGTCCTCATAGAGTTGTCGTCGGTAGCGACCTAGATTTTCTGTCTTATCACATGAATACGGTGCGAGTACAGTCTGCAATGTGTAGTCTACACAACCGCTGTGTCCTTGATGGATCGAGTACTAAATGCCACGTAGCAAATAACAGAAGACCCAAGTGTACCCTAGGTCAGATCCAAAGCTGGCCAAGCTTGGCTCAAGACTTGGTAGCTCGACTGGTCCAAAGGATTATTACAACCCCTCATTGTCATCCTCATGGACTCCAGCCAATCCCAGTTTTGAACGGATGGAAGAACCTCTAATGAGCAAGTTTGAATGTGTCTTTTGGAAAACACATAGATTGCACGTAATAGTGGTTTTTTGGTTAGTTCAATCCTTTAAAATTTATGTGGACTACTTTTTAAACACAACATCGATTAAATGACCACCTTTATTGACCACCGCAAACTGTGCTCTTTTTCGGGCAGTTTCCATCACTTCTTCGAGCTTCTCGGTCGGTATGGCAGCTACCTCGGCACAAATATTGGTCTTGAGCTCGTCAATGGTTTTCGGCTTGCTGGCATAAACTTTGCTCTTTAAATAACCCCACAAAAATAAGTCCGGAGGGTTAGATCGGGGGATCTTGGTGGCCACTCAATATCGCCTCTTTTCGATATCACACGTCTAGGGAATTTTTGTTGCAATAACCACATTGTTTGGCTTGCTGGGTGGCATGGCACCCCGTCTTGTTGAAACCAGAAGTCAGTCAGACCTTTTTCACGCATTTTCGGACACACGAAATGTGCCAACATCCACCGATATCGTTTACCATCGAATTTTCAATGTACATAGTCACTATTTCGGCGCGTTATTTCGGTGTGAAGTGGTCCATGATTGAAATTGTACTGATTTGAAGTTTCCGAAACTTGTCTGAGAGAGTAAATCGATGGCAAACTTATTCAATGTTTATGGTTTGAGGGTCGGACGGGCTGCAAACTCGCTCCCTCCAGATCCACAAGAACTGAAATACCTCGTAAAATATTGAAAATACGCAGAGAAATCATAAAACTTGCCTAATGGAATTTTCAGCCGTATATGTCATATGATCACTATTTTCCTCTACATCAATTTCTTACCTCAAAAAATATTGTCGAGATCGCGCGGCTCGCTTGTAAGTGCTCACACGGCATCTGTGCCGCCCTCCCCCAGCACTGCTCTTAAATTATCAACGTTAGACGAGAAAGTTATTGAAGGTGAAATGGGCATTTTAACGCAACGAACAGGATTGGATAAAAACTTTCCGTATTCCTATCCAATCTCAGAATTATTTCTTCGAAAAAATATTCTTATCAGTAATTTCCGATTCAATATATCTATATATAGAGTAGTGGGATCTCGATTACCTGAGGTAATGTGGGTGAGGTGTTCATATTGGTACGAAAACATCTGAGTTCAAAAAACAAATTTTGAACAGAAAAAATATTAATTGGGCATAATCGTGTCCGATAAGGTAATGACAGTCCCTTGTTATCTTTAGACGAACCAAGTCCACGGATCCACGTGGTATGGTGACTGGGGGGTGACAGTTGGTTACATCACAGACTGATGTTCCCGGATAAGGAACTTGTGGAAAAAGAGCACAACGGATAAAAGTCAACACAAAAAGTATTATTTCACCCGCTTTTCTCAGTCGTTCTTCTCATGAAATAAAGGAGAGATCGCAAGTTATGTCTCTCGTGGAAGAAACTGATAAATATCGTTTTGTGACCTCTGCCCTACATTTCAGGAGATTTTTACCATTGCTTTGGTACGTTGACAAATCAATTGAAATCCCAGAGTGGAATTCAGCGATTTAGCAATATTTGTTTCATAAATTTGTTGACCCGAAATCTGATATTGCAGATGCATTATAGCGCTAAATGATGGACATATTTTTTTTTCCTGAGAGGAGAAAATTATATCTACTACTCCAAGAATAAAAAAAATCGTTTTTCGAAATTTTTGTCTCAATTTACAGTTTTTTAAAAAAATATTTCCTGAGCGAATGAATTTTCCGCCGAAATTTCGGAACTTTCTTTTTCAACAAATTTTTTCTGATTATAAAAAAAAAAATCTGAAAAAATCTGAGATTATTTTTTTTTCGTGGTAGAACCTCAGAAAAAATCGCCATCAAAATCCGAAGAGGTAGGGGTCACGGGTTGTCCACGTTGGTATGGAATACCCCATATATAGCATATATGGGGAACTGCATTACATTTCACATGAAAATACGCTTTTCCATAAAAATTCCGTTTCCCTTAATCACAATAGGGCAATTGAAAAATATTGATTGTATAACCTTGTTAACCCGAATTCCATTGCAGATGCATTTTATCAGTACGTATCGTAAATATTTTTTTATCTCCCCATTTTTTCCCCGTTCAAGCTTCATAGGTCATTTTGCTTACCGCAATACTACATAGGAAGCCAATACGCAAAGCTCTGCGAGCAGAAATATCGCACACAGGCCATATTTGTTCAATGTCCATGAGTGTTCATGCACGTTTCGTGCTTTCATGCGCCCGTCGCCTGTCACTATTCCGCTTGATCCTCTATTTTTCCGCGAATGCATTGACGCAGCTTGTTGGGTTTTCAACATTGACATTCTTCTGGGGTGTGAAAAAGTTAGACCATAAAAAAAAAGTGGAAATAGGAAGAGGATACGAGGTTTTTCAATTGACGTGATGGCACAGATTTTACCTACATCAAGTATAGTTCAACGGGCAAACGCTTACGCAAGTGTTCAATAGTCACTTCCCCATTTATACACCTCAGTTATCGTCGTTTATTCATTACAGAGTTACCCAACACTATTTTTTTACAGCTTTATTTTGCATTATTTTGACCTAAAACATTTCCAAATTTCTTTCAAAATTGTTGTAAATTTTTTCTCCATTTTTCCAAAATTTTCCAGTTCTTTTCAAAGTTTTTTGAAACGCTGCAGCGTATCTTGATATGCGCATACAACTTGTGCGCATCGCCTTTGCGTCGATGGCAGAGAGGGGGGCGATAGGTAAGCAGTGGAGTATATCTATATATAGTTGTCAAGGAAAATTGCTTATCCCGAGAGCAAATTCCTCCAATCCCATGCGCCGCATTAGATGCTTCACATCAACAATAATAATAATATCTTGAGCTTATAGTATCTGATGCATTGTTTTTTCATTATCTTCGGGGGATCTGACCAGCTTCTGGAAAGGTTGGAAGGGAAAAAAAATTCTCATTATTTGACACTCATGTGTAAAAAAATATCCAAAACACAAAAACGCCACCGGGAAAATACCAGAATGCTTGTTAGAATTGATGCAATACCAAAGATTTCACAAATACCAAATGTGTTTCAACAAGCAGGTGCTTACTCCAACGTCCCAGTCTCCATTGCCTCATTCTCGTAGCTTAACCATTGTTGTTTATTCCGTTTCTATCCGTTGTAGTCCACGCCCATGCATGCACCTCGTAATACATGGGCGAACACCCTACAAAGATAATGCCGCATTGAAATAGGAGAAAAATATGAAGATCCTATTAATGGATTTTTACTTACTGAAAAATTATTCCGTGCGAAACGAGCCATCTGACGAACTCAATTTTTTCGTTAACAAATTTCTAATATTTTGTACCATCGGGGATATTAAAACTCGGTGCACGACTTTTTGGCGCCGTTTTTTTTGGGTCCGCTTTTTTTTATCTATATACGAAAAACTGTATGGGCGCCAAAAAAACCAACCCCAAAAATACGGCGCCAAAAAAAACGACACCAAAAATACGGCGCCAAAAATAACGACACAAAAACTCTGGCGCCAAAAAAACGACACCAAAACTGCGGCGCCAAAAAAAAATAAGACCAAAGGTACTGCGCCAAAAAAACAACACCATGAGTACGGCGCCAAAAAAAACACCAAAAGTACGGCGTCAAAACAAAACAACACCAAAAATACGGCGCCAAAAAAACAATACCAAAGGTACGGCGCCAAAGAAAACAACACCAAAAAATGGCGCTGTAAGTTGGCGTCATTCTCAACTAATTCAGTTTAGTACTCACAAGCCTCACCTTTCGAATTGCGCAAACCGTTTGAATAATTATTGTTGTTATTTTACGGCCCCGGTCGCTGGGGCAAAACTGGTCCTGAGCATGAAGGGTCAAGCATTTTGTAAACGGGGTGAAATTGCGTAGTATCGAAAAATCTCCGATAGACTCGATAGGCTCAAAGACGTGACTCATAAATACGCAGAGGCACGTCCTATACCCAAGACTTGTGAATAATGCGAAGATAACTGATTTATGTTCAAGATTGGCGTATGGAAGTCATGGCAGAAGGAAGGTCTAGACATAAAGGACATTGTTTGGCCGGGCAATTCACACACACCACCCCAGGGTGTACCTGAGAAATTTCACTTAAAAATAACGTTTCTGGAGGAGCCACCGTATATCAATCTGTCGCCGCCGGATCCCGTTGGTGGAAAATGCCTGATGGATCGTGGTGTACATTGTCGAGTTGCCAAGGAAGCTGACATGGCTGAGTGAGTATTGCCCTAAGAGGAATAAACTGCCTAAAGTTACAGCAACACGCACTCGAACAAGAAGCTGTAAAAGAATCGTAAAAACTTTGTTATTACCCCATGAAAAGGCAAAGCCCGGTAATGTTGAGTGAATTTGAGTGAGAATGACGATGAAATTACTTCTTTGAAGGGAGTCCAATCTGGGATAATATCGATCCCTAACAAATTATTAACTTCCGAATTGTAATTACTCGGATCCCATTATTATCTTTTTATTTTTTTCAATATTCGAATGGAGGACCGCCTTCAGTTTCTCCGTCCCCCGAATTTGTGGAATAGCCAAGTTGTTACCATTGGACCTAGATCTATAGCCGCTACCAGCTGAACCCTGGTCCCCCGGAAAGGGGCCGGCTATGGGAAGCTGTCGCGTGGTTCGTCATTGAAAGCCGGGATGCGTTATCTCGGGAGATTAACCCGAGATTATGGGTGGTGATGATGCGCATCAATATTATAATTCTTATCATCGTCATTATTATATTATTTGTTAAAAAATGAGATCACTGAGAAGTCCTCAAGGATCGCTCAGCAAGTAAAGCGATGGAATAGTTGAGCTCCTGAGAGCTCCTAAATATGAGCTTCACGGTTGCACATGGGGATGTTATCCATATCAGGTATGTGGGATCCCCCCCCCCCAGACAACCAGTGATGTGGACAATTAACCTGGCTTTAACCCCATGGTTGAGATGACATAACTCAAACAGGAGATCCTGATATTTGCTCCGCTTTACCTTCTTCGTCACTGAATCATGGCGCTCAACTAGAGGTGGCAATTCAACGATCCGGATGATTCTGTTAGGGAAATCATACAGAACAATATCTGGATTCATTACATTTATCCGTCTTGTTATTGTGAATGAGTAATTCCTATAGATCTTACATTTGTCATTTGGAACAACGGTGTTGTATGCCGTGGAGCGTATAAGGCAACACAGATCGAGATACGCGGCAGCGTATCGGCCAAGTCAATTTGCAAAAAATCGCCGAAATCTGAGAAAGTTGGCTGAGAGCTGCCCCGTAGATATACACGGCACAAGTACCCCCTCCACTACTCCCCAACAAGAATAGTTCAGTAAAAGGGAAATGCCTAAGATTACGGGGAAATTGACCTTACTTTTACCATATAAATCGTGTATGCCCTTCCCATTTACGTTTTTATTTCTTTTCTCCAATTGATATTTGAAAAGATATTATCATAACAGATAAAGTGCATCTCGACTCGGTACATTTTGGTACCGTTCGAATGATGCTGCGTGATACAGGCACTCTTCAATATTTTCAGATTTTACACTTTCAACTATACAGACTTTTTACACGACCGTGAAAAAGTTCGCAGATTACGTTGAGTGATTCCCCTAGTGTATATACAATATTTACATGACTGCACAATTCATTTACAAATCTTTCATAATGCTGTATGAGCCCAATATACACGGTGCAATTTTCGCGACTGATGCCACGTAGTGCCGCGCTCGCTCTCGCTCTCTCTCTCTCTCTCTCTCTCTCTCTCTCTCTCTCTCTCTCTCTCTCTCTCTCTCTCTCGCTAAACGCTTTTCTAACGCTTTCACACCGGACTCCAACTGCTAGAACCATGCTACGCACGCCGCCACGCCTCCTTCGCTAGTCTCCCGTTCCCCCTGATTTCGTTCCCCACTACGACCGCTAGCCCCTCACGCCCTGTAGAAATCTATTACAAACATATAATGTGTCATAACGAAACTTGTAATTTCCACTGTACTATTTTTTTATTTTCCAGACTCATTTTGAAATAGTAAACCGGTAAATAATTAGAGCAGAAAATCAGGAGTGCAAAGCGTAATAACACTGTGTCCGTATTTTCAGGAGTGATTGGAGATTAGAAACTCGTCCATACAATCCTCTCTAAAATGTTTTTACACCAATTTTGTGATTAATTAATTAATCAAGTAGTTGTTCCAAGTAGATGAGCCAAATTGATCATCAAACAGGAGGCATATATATATATATATCTCTATATTTGATTGGATGATTGTCTTTGATGATGCACTATAGATCATTGCCATTGGGCGAATGACTTCAGTGGCGGCGCGATAAGGATCATACCAGGGAACACAATACGTGATGCATTCACTTCAGACTCTACGGTCCTCCAACTCACTCTAACTATTGTTGAACTACTCGGGTGTGCGCCTCAAGGTCTACTGAGGTGACTTTGATGAGTTTCGCACATTGCTTGTCCGTTGATCAGAGGGGTCCACAATCATATTCAAAATTAGCACATTACAGCGCTGAATGGAGGTCATTAGAATTAAATTGCAGTTCACACAATTTTTTTTTCTGTCAACAATTTTAATTTAGAGAGAAAAAGTTTTACACACACATACACACACACGCACTGTTGCAGAAACTCGAATTCGTCAATGTCTAGTACATTTGGGAGTGTGATATTTGTTTTCGATAACTTCAAAATTAATATTTATCGCGAAGGCATTTCAGGGTTTTCCCGTTGGCACATTTTGCAGCCACCGCTAATTGAAAACCAAGAAATGGCAGTAATGGTATATGATTGCTCTGGAACAAATTCTGCCGATTAAAAATTTGTCCAATTAGTTTGATTTATGAGATCGTTGGCGATTATAAAGCAAAACGAGAAGACATATTTATGGGTCATTCCATGTCAACACTGTCATGGTAATTATTTTCTAGTTTATGAACTTGAAATCACCTGCGTTGGACGAAAGGTATGAACATTTTTTGGCATTAAAATAGAAATTTGTGCGAAAAGCGTGTATCAATATTTTTTCCTGCCAATATCAAACCTTTACGATGTCGCAAAAATTGTTTGATCGAATTCGAGTGTAGGTTGTTTCTTTACATTTTATTCCAAACCTGCATCGACCTAAGGGTCAATTGCGGTAACCCTAGATAATGGTAACTTCGAATAACCGCTCCCAGCTTCAAATAATTTGTGGGTAAAATTTGACGTTGGTAAATTCAAACGTGTAATCCCTCTGGAATATAATTCAACTCTCCCCTAAATTCTGGTCTATAGATTGTTATTTGGACTTGTAACTGGCCCTTGAAGTCAAAATTACAGCAGTTTAATCATTTGGATATGGACGCAGAGTGAAGTATGAGTAAACATCACTGTTGAGCGAATATTCAATCCAACGTCTAGGTCAGATACATTGTACCCTCCCTCAGTTCCCCCCCACTCGGGTGCAGCTAGTACACATTTTGGGGTGGTGGTCCCCCGCGGAACCCCCCCCCCCCCTCAGATGGGGTGAGTACACATTTTGAGATGGTGGGCCCCCTCGGAACCCCCTCCCCCCTCTTCTGGCGCGGTTAGTACACATTTTGGGGTGGTGGTCTCCCTCGGACCCCCCCCCCAAATGGGGGTTAGTACACATTTCGGGATGGTGACCCCCCTCAGAACCCTCCACTCGGGCGCGGTTAGTATACATTTTGGGGGTGATCCCCCTCGGACCCCTCCCCCCCACTCTGGTGCGATTAGTACACATTTTGTAGTGCTGGTCCCCCTCGGACCCCCCCCCCCCCCCACTCGAGTACGGTTAGTACACATTTTGGGGTGGCGGTCTTCTTCGGCACCCCACCCAGATGCGGTTAGTACACATTTTGTAATGGTGGGCCCCTCGGACCCCCCCCCCCCCTCCCTCCCCACTCTGGCGCGGTTAGTACACATTTCGGGTGGTGATCCCCCTCGCCCCCCCCCCCCCCCCATCAGATGCGGTTAGTATACATTTTGGGGTGGCGGTCCCCCTCGACCCCCCCCCCCCCCCCACTCGGATGCGATTAGTGCTCATTTCGGGGTGGTGCCCCCCCCCCCATTTTGTCCAGCGCCATTCCTCTTCAAAGCTTGTTAACAAGATTTTACATTTCTTGAGAAAATCTTTTAGACCAGTAATTATGAGTGGAATTTTCAATCGAGTTTTTGCAACCATGCTATCAGAGTTCTCCATTAAATAAATTGCACATATTTTTCCAGAACTATTCAATTATGAAGAACAGTTGACTAGTCCACTGTCGTTAATTAGGACAACTTCAAAGGAGAAAATCAGAAGAGAATAGCAACCGAGTTTAAATTAGCCCCTGGGAAGCGACGCTAATGGTCCACCACAGTCGCAAATATCTCTTGGGCCTGAAGCCCACAGAGACAAAGTACCACTTTGCACAACTAAGAATGCTCAACTGTCATTGTCCCCTCTTCCGCCAACAACTTCGCTAAAGTTACTGTCACGTCATCTAGCTTCGCCATCAACGACTGTCTGAGTTTCTTAAATTAAAAAGGATTAGTCCAGCTCTAAGTAGAGACTGTCTACTCGCTAATTGACGTGGACTATCACAAGTTATTGGCACGTAGAATATTGGTACTCGGTTCGAGAAACTGTGTCATTGGGGAATGTTGACTGGAGGTGTCTCATCCTTCTTGAGACTATATCGGTGCCTTACAAGTTTTTTGCAACTTCTCGAAAGGGGAAATTAATCGTAATGACAGAATGAGACATATATACAGAGACACGAGTCGGAGCTTTGGTGTAGTGGGTAGAGTCTTGCCACCCCCCCCCCCCTCCCCCCCCCCCCCCCCAGGGGTCACAAGTCTTGGATTCGCACCCGATTTTCTTATCAGTTCTTATCAGTTCCTGCGGATAGCAGGAACATTCAGCGTGTGATATCGGTGGTACCCAGAAAATAAGAACACTGGGCCAAACGGGAACCTAACCCGATGCAATGGGGGGGCGGGGGAGGGGGGACCATCACCGTAAATAAAAAAAAAAATTTTATCAATGTTTCGAACCCACGGGAGTACTCCATATTTTAATTGGTTTTGATTACATGGGTATTATTTCACTCATTTACTAAACTATCTGTGAGCCATTACAGCTGATGAGTGAAAATACTGTAATTGGAATTACCCAAGTATTAAACACAAACGAGATTTCCGGGTAGAGAATCCGGATGAAATTACTACGACTATATAGAGAATGTATGACCAATATTTGCAATTCCGAAAATTAATGGTTTCATGATGATTCACGGAAACCCAATATACGTTATGTAGTTTGGAATAGGGAGGCTATTCGAGCGCTTGTCGTATGCGACGGTGGTCATGCGATAGGGCGCGCGCAATTTGAAATTTGAAGTAACATCTTTTCCGAAGTTGAAGATACTGTTAATCATCGAGTCCGAGAAAATGACAGCTTTCAATTTTCCAATTTGGAGTAAGCATCTTTTGGTTTTTCTGTAATTATCGCGTGCATATAAAATTTGTCGACACTGGACAGAATATGTAAAACACTCGAAACTTAATAAATTAACAGAAGCTCAAAAAATATTCTGTGTATATAATTTTCAATAACTACATAAGTTATGACAACTTGAACAATTGTCATACTTTTGAAAACTAAACCCGAATCGATATCCCAAATGTCGATGTTTATCGACGCAAACGCGATTACCAACCAACATCACGATGTTATCTGACTCATCTGATCGAGCAATAAATGAATCATGATTCAAAAATAAACTATGACAGACCAATAAGGAATCGTCTTACGACTTTCGACTCTGACGATGTTCATTTTTGTGTATGCGCTTTTTTGATACCAAAATTATGGACTGTTCCCTCTTTAAAATGTTCACAGCTAAAAATTGTTTCTATCATGAAGTGATGAGCGCTTCCCCTTGAGAACTGATGGTTAAATTGCTACTGACCGCACTTCAGAGCCGACTCATTAAATACAGAAAAGCTGTAAAAAGCTCGGGGAAACGTTGAACGACTGACCCCATAAAATTATTAAGCACCGTAACCCTTATAAACTAACACCGTAAGTCAATTGTGGAATAACCCAGCTTTTTTTCTTACACTAAATTCACAGTTTATGGTGTTATTGCTTAACGAAAAACTCGTATTCTCGTAGAATTCCATATTTCGATATTTGAAAACAAATTTTCCATAGACAGTAATTTCGAAAATTTTCCTTCCGAAAAAAAGGATTGAACAAAAAAGTCGATGAAAGTCAATTTTGCTATTTATTTTTTTGATTAACTGCATTATGTACAAATGTAGGATATAATCACTTTTTTCATGTTTCGGTTCATCCCTATATGCACTCCCAGCCATCAAATTTTATCACGAAACTTCCATCATAAACTGTCCATTTCGGTGCGATATTTATTATAACTGACCATATAGGGGTCATTGAACCTTTTATTGGACGCGCCATGAACATTTTGCTCACACAGCACTGTCCAACCTATAATGCGCGACTGCATACTGAGTGGGATGTGAATGAGAGCGCCATCGACGGAAGTTTAACGACAAACACACGCTTCACACTGTGTATACAATACATTATGTAAATGTTATGCAATATACATAATAATATACAGGACACCTTAGACATTTTCATTCATTACCTATGATATGATAACATATTCAATACATATCTAGATAGAAATACCTACAGAACAAATTTGAATTTGAATTTCCCGCCAAATTGCAGTTCCGTCAGATGTCGGGATTGAGGTACTTCAACACCATGGGCGTTGTCGTAACCTCAACATGGAGCTCGGCGGGAAGGCCTAACCAGTCCGGACGCTCGCGCTCTTCCCTGTTCAATGTTCAACCAAAACCTTTTCACTTCATTTTTCAATGCTTGTTGTTACCGACGCATCAACTACAATAGTTCTTAGCGAACACAGAGTTACGGATGTTATTCGTTCAGTGAGGGTAGGATCTTTCAGTTGTAAACTTTTTTCTTGGGACTCGTGGGATTTTTTGGAGTGACAAGACCGGTGGCGCGTGCTGCGCACGCGCAGTTCCTATTTCCGCCGCACTGACTGATGTAGCGTTGGTTTCCGTCTTACGGTCTACGCGGTATCGATATATATCGAGACATCATCGAGATTTTCGATAGTTTTCCTTGTCTCTCCTTTTTAGAAACTGTATTCTTCGTGGTGCTACATTATTTGACTAAATCAAATCATCCAAAAAAAAGCTAGCGGTACCTGCTGCGAAGGCAGATGATAAAGTAATTCTAGAAAATTCAAACAGCTGAAAGATCTTTTCTTCATCAATTTGGTGCGAAACTCTGCAATTACAACTCCCCCCCCCCCCCCCCCCCCCCCTTCAAAAAAAGCCAATACAACGTGGCATTTTACAAATGGCAGAAGTGGAGGTAAATCGTTCGAGCTAACTGAATCTCCTCCCCCTAGGAGTCTCCTATCGACAGACGAGACCTCATTCAATTGGGAAATATCGTGGTTTCTGGTATAATCTTCACCAAGTCCTTAACTATTGAATTCAATCTGCCTCAAACCGACAAATTGATATTGGTAGAAATGAATCTCGTGCAGGGAAATTGAAAACTAATTTGCCAACGTGAAAATACTTTTCCACGTTATGCTTGTGAAATTCGATCGGATGCAATGATGAAGTTGAAATGTGTATAAGTGACAACTTCGCACTTCCTCATGAGGACTTTCTCTGTAACTGATATAATTATTTATTTGGTTTTTCTTTCCTGGTATCGACGTAGTTTATCCATTTGATAGGTTCCAACAGAGTAGGTAGGGCCGAGCGGCCACCCATCCTATTCCGACTCGAGCTAATAGAGCCTGCATATGGCGTACCGCTGGGCTCCGAAAACATTGGCACACCTCCTTCCATGCCTCATTAGGAAAAATAATTAAGGAGGCGCCCCTTAAGGGGGCGATACATCCTCAAAAGACAATTTTTCCCAACAAGACAGATTGATCGTCGAATTAATTTTCATTCAAATTTTCGCGCGAGCCAAAAGTACGTGAAACAAAGTACGATTTATATTCAAAATTCCAAGTTTTTATTACGACATTTTCTGGCTAAATTCTAGCTAAATTCTGGCTAAAAAAATTTGTCGGACTTCTCTTTAGTCTCTTACTCGCGAGATTGATACAAAGTTTCAATGTACTAGGTAGGTGAACTATATGGGATATAAGTGTAGTAGCGTACGGGATAATCCACTTACTTCAGCATCACCGAGGGCTCTGAATTATGAAACTTTATAGAGAAAGTTGTACAGCATAAAATATATATTTTAAAGAGCGGGAAAATATTCGATGGTCCCAATTTAAATCAAGCTCACATCGGCTCGGGACCGTTTTCCAAGTTTCAATTTACAATTTGCATGGCGCTTAAGTTGAGCCATTGGAAAGTCTCAACCCTGGTGACTGAGGCATCACACACTATTTCCGAATCTCATGATGACTGATCCTGCTGCTAACTTGGAAGCCCAAGCGCGGAGCGTTTCTAATTTTCAAATTTTCGCATTTTCTGCTCAACTTCTGATTCATGCTTATACTCACTCAAATTTGTACTTCTCATGCTTTTTGCTAGAATTTATTTCTCCCAAAATTATGCTACTTTTGATTTTTACTGTATGCTTTGTTTAAAATCCTAAACAATAAATTTCTATCTATCTATCTATCTTTGGTGTATATAATTGTCCCTAACTTGTTGATAAAACCAAAAAAAATATGAGTCCTCTGGTTGCCCTCTGAGAAATAAGTGGGTCAATTTAATCAAAAAACAAATTTGTTTTGCTAAAGAACAATCCGCCTAAAATTGGGAAAAGCCGAGAACAGGTTGAAGAAGATTTAAAATTATTATTAACGCCAAAGTTTCATCGGAGAGAGCGTAAATAATTGACTACATTACCCTGACTCATCGCCAAGGGGACAAGACAAAGCGGGCGAGACCCTCTAGATCAGAACTAGGTAATTGCAATTTGCGGGGCCAGATCGAGTGGTGGGTAGGGTGGTGGAGCGGCTGGGGGGGGGGGGGGGGGGGGGGTTGGGCGATTAAAAATACGATGGGAGAAGGGTTAGAGGTGTCTGAACAAGCTTTGTTCTTCCAAAGGCCGGAAGGAGGTGAGTGACGATGCAACCCTGAACCTCAACAGCCATGAAAGATGGAGCTTGAGCAAATTTCAATTGATGCTAATTAAACTACGCTTCGTCACCGAAACTAAAATTCATCAGAAGTGAAAATACATCCTGAAAATTTCCGCAATGAATGAGACCTATTTATCCCGGATATTATAAAATCTGAGAGTGATTGGTGCTAACCAGCATTTTCCACATTCAACCGATTGCATCGATTTTGAATTTTCATGTAAAAGGCTACCTCATTGTTTTGTTTTAATTTGTCCGACTTGCAAAGTTATCGTTATGCCCACAAAAACCACAGTATCTGTTTTTTAGCGAAATAAGCCTGGCCGCGCGTGCTTCGCACGTGCACTTCCGGTTTCCGCCGCGCCGACTAGTGTCGCGTCGGTTCCGGTCTTACGTCTTTTCATAATTTCGATATAGATATATATCGATAGTCTCTCCATTCGCTCTTTTTTACTGTAGTAAGAGAGAGATTGATTGATTGATCGATCGATTGATTGATCGATTGATTGACCGATCGATTGATTGATCGATCTATTGATTGATCGATTGATTGATCGATTGATTGATCGATTGATTGATCGATTGATTGATTAATTGATCGATTGATTGATCGATTGATTGATCGATTGTTTGATCGATTGTTTGATCGATTGATTGATCGATTGATTGATCGATTGAATGATCGATTGATTGATCGATTGAATGGTCGATTGATTGATCGATTGATTGATCCACTGTTGCAATAGCTGTATATTATGTTGTACAAAAGAACTGGACCAAGAACAAGATCCACTGAATACCAAATAGCAATAGAAAAAAAACAAAAACCCAATTGTCCCTTACACGAGCAAGACCAATAAGTGAATACAGGCAAAATAAGAACCAGTATAAGAAAAATAATCAATAAAAATAGAAAATAAAAAGTAGAAAATAGAAAAGCAATATAATGAGATAATGTCAAAATATGGTAACACAGCCTAACCGGCCCTCAATGAGGCATACCATTCTCTCAGGATTCTCACTGATTCTCTCAGGACACAGGCAAACGACGAGAGGCAAAGGATAGGTCGAGAGGCAAAGGATAGGTCGAGAGGAGAAGGATATATCAACACCAAAAGGATAACAAAAAGATAAGAGAGAGAGAGGGAGTATGAACGAGGACTATCAATGAAGGCGCGGTTGTGCGCGCACTTCCGCGCCACATAACTTCGAGATATAGCAAGATAATGGATATACTCTGGGGTTGTCCCTTTTACAATAGGATATCTGTCAACATGTGTTGTGTTTTGCCTCCGTCCCTCTCTGTACTCCCTACGGTAACTGCTCTTCATCTTTCCACCGTAGGGCGTATTGGACACCCATCCAGACGGCTGGGGCCGACTTTCGCCATTTAGGCCATCGTATTTCTAAACACAGGGTAAACCTCCAGGAATTCAGGTGCTGCGATGGCGGCCGCCTATGATGGACCTCCCCGCGTCGGGTTAGGTTCCCGCCCGGCCGTGCGTTCTCATTTCAAGGATAGCGCCTATAGCACACGCCTCCGATTTTTCTATAGATCTCTATTCTAGATTCTTCCTCAGAAAAAAAATGACTTTATTTTTGTTATTATAACATACTCGTAAAACTTACACACAAATTTTGTTTATAATCATCAAAATCCTCCGAAATATTTGAAAAAATTACGGAATGGTAATGAAAAAATCCTGTGGTTCTGCAAAGTAGAGATTTCACAGTCTGAATTTCCGTAAACTCAATTCAGCGTCAATCGTCGGAAAATTACTTCTACATAGTTGAGAATGTATTCCAAGAATGAAAGAATTATAAAATTTTTCTTTACCCCTGCTTTCCATTTCCCTAGATTAAATCTCCTTGTGAAACTTCTGAAACTCAAATTTTTACTTCCTGCCTTATGCCATACTGGCACAATCTATTTTCCATATAAAAAAACGTATAATATCACAGTCTGATAATTTATTGTCCCTACTTCCCTAACTTTAAATCACATTTAAAGTACTCGGGGAAATATTCCATGGAGCAAAGTTCATAAGACCTAGTAAATTGAATCAACAATGAATTGCGAATGAATGGATAACTTCTGTCAACATTTTTAATGAAGCCCGAGGGCAACAAATAGTTGTAAATATTTCCTGTGAGGACTTAGTGGGCTTTGGACTTTTCGACTTTGAATATTTAAGCGACCCAGCACATAGTATAGCGAAGAAGGTCAAGGAAGTTTGAGAAATGCTTGGAAAACAGCCAGTAGAATAAGCGCGGACCTGTCAGGAACGTTAAATCGAGCAAGTAGTAATGACCGAGTATGGTCAGCCGCGCGAAAATTTGCGGCTACGACAATTCCCACTAACCCACAACAGCAATTATGGGCCATATTATTTTGGGGATTTTGGCGTTATGGAGTGGAAGAGAATTGATGGCAGAAAAATTGGACGCTCGCGGAATTAATGGAGCCATTTTATTAAGGAGTTTACCCTCTCGGCCCATTATCACTTTTTTTTCTTCTTTTAAATCAAGAACACAAATTTGTGATTTATGGTATTTTCTATTGCGTCTGCTAAAGTTACGTTAGAGACGGCCTGTGAGTGACTTCTGCGAGCAGAAGCGCTTTGCTGGCGTCATAACTGGATCCAAGTGGTTTGAAAAAGAGTCGTTCTGAATTCTCGAAATGTAAAAAAAAATTTTTTTTTTTTTAACATGGAAAATGCCTATTTGTGCAGCCATTGCTTTGACGCTCTTTTTACAAACTTTTTTCTAAATACTTTTATTTTCCATACTCCCGCTCGACGATGGATTCGACTACCGAAAGGAGAGTACTCGTAAGGGAATACGATCTTGGGACTCCGTATGCCAAAGGCTGATCCTATCGCCATCGGTGCCAAATGGCGAGGTCTCAGAGGAGCATAAATTGAAAATACCAATGGTTTTTATGTCGTGAACAATTGAAGATGAGCGAAAGAGTATTAAACATATTTGGTGTTTCCCAGAAAATTACACATTTTATGGTTGGAATTTTGTGGCCAGCTACCATTGGTGCACATATGTTATAAGTTGGAAGTATTCTTGCTACTTGATTTATCTCGTAAATACATCAGTTTACGTAAGAATGATATACTGTTGCATCAAGAACCACATTTACTACGTGAAATATTTTACGACGTCTTTCCGTAAAACCATTCGTTCACTTATTGAATAAAAGTGGAAATTTTTTGAAATATTATTTTTTTTCCTCCCGAGGACACTGCACAGGAAAATAATTCAGGATATTCTTTTTATTATTAATGAGAATTTCTACGGAAAATATTTTATGCCATTTATGCGGAAAAGAACCTGTTCAGATGATTGAAAATTATTCTTAATCAAGCAAAAGAATTATGACCCGAAGCCTAATCAAATGTCTTAACCACTTCATTCCCGTTCAATGTTCTATAATAATCTCCGAATTTCAAGAATGATTGAATTACTTGATTTAAGAACGTTAATTCTTCATTTCAGAATGGACATCCAATCAGCGCAACGTAATGAGAGCGTTTACCAATGCTGCAGTGGATTTTGCATTGATCTCCTTCAAAAATTTTCCAATCAGATTGGATTTACGTACGAGCTCGTCAGAGTTGAGGATGGTAAATGGGGAACTTTGGAGGTATGTTCATTTTCCATCTCTAATAATTAAGCCTTCCCAAAATCGATGGCCATTCAATTGTTTTTTCCTGTCTTGTCATTTAACGATTCAACAGATATTGATAGAATTCGAAATAAACGAATTGGAATGACTGCAACCACCTGCAATTGGAACCAATAATAGCCTAAAAGAATTCAATTGGGTTTTAAAATTATTTTTGCAAATTCAGTTGTTACTTACCCACCACCCACCGACTCACCCTCCCACCCATGCATCCACTCAGCCACCCACCCACCCACTTACCCACCCACTCAGCTACCTACCCACCCTTCCACTCAGCTACCCACCCACCCACTCCCCCACCTACTCACCCCCCTCCACCACCTACTCACCCACCAACCCACCCTCCCACCCATCCACTCACCCTCCCACCCACTCATCCACCCACCCACTCACCCACCTGCTCGCCCACCCACCCGCCCCCTCCCCCACCTACTCACCCAGCCCACCCACTCAGGCACCCACCCACCCACTCACCCTCTCACCCACCCAACAGCATTAATGGCATCAATATTTTGGGAATTCATGAAAGAAAAAAAATCATATTAGTTTCATGAGAATCAATTCCTCCTCCTTCCCTAGTGTAGTTTCCTAATCTAGGAAAGTTGGTAGTTGAATCCAAATCAACACATGAAGAAATTATCCCCCCAATAATAAATCTTAATCCGCTGTGATTTTTTTGCTCGTTAGAATGGAAAATGGAACGGACTAGTAGCTGATCTAGTGAATCGGAAAACCGATATGGTGCTCACGTCCCTCATGATAAATTCAGAGAGGGAAGCTGTGGTTGATTTTACTGTGCCTTACATGGAAACGGGAATTGCCATTGTTGTGGCGAAACGAACGGGTATTATATCCCCAACTGCATTTCTAGGTAAGGCCATATGAGTACCTAGTCACATCACATAGCCCAAACTTATGAATGAATTTTACATTTTAGAGCCCTTTGACACTGCTTCATGGATGTTGGTGGGTATCGTGGGCATTCATGCTGCTACTTTCATGATTTTTCTGTTCGAGTGGTTGTCGCCCGCTGGTTTCAATATGAAGGTAAGATCTTTTATTTCTATTTCTCCAACGAAAATAAAATATACGAGTCCGGAGTAATTGCATCCGTTCCAATAATCCGTAACGCCTTTTGAAAAATTTACATTCCCATTCTCATTCATCCCCAAGATCGTGAAAATTGTAGATTGCACTTTGACTCGTAGGATTTAACGCCGGATTTGGAGCCTTTATCCCTCTTCCCTCAAAGTCTAAATTCGTCATACTTTGTCGGCCACTGTGAAGATAAGTTGAAAGCAGGGTGAAACACCAAAGTGGTGAGAACGCGGGTTTACAAGCGAGGATTAAGGGCAAACTCGGAGTTTGAACTTGCAAGCAGTCACTTCATAGCTCCGTTTCTATGGTTCAAAGTAGCGTTCAGAAAGACTTTTCCAATGTAATGAACGGAATGTAACTATGACTCCATGTAGATCGAGACTATAACTTTTTGGTAGGCACTCGCATTCCTTTCGAAACCATGTTAGAAATTTTTTATGGACTGTTTACAAGATGATCAATTTTGCCGCCTTGCTTTTACAAGATCCTGTTCAAGAAAGCGCATACACGAAAATGAACATCGTCAGAGTCGAAAGTCGTAAGACCATTCCTTATTGGTCCGTCATAATTTATTTTTGAATCGTGATTCATTTATTGCTCGATCAGATTAGTCAGATAACATCGTGATGTTGGTTGGTAATCGCGTTTGCGTCGATAAACATCGACATTTGGGATATCGATTCGGGTTTAGTTTTCAAAAGTATAACAATTGTTCAAGTTGTCATAACTTATGTAGTTATTGAAAATTATATACACAGAATATTTTTTGAGCTTCTGTTAATTTATTAAGTTTCGAGTGTTTTACATATTCTGTCCAGTGTTGACAAATTTTATATGCACGCGATAATTACAGAAAAACCAAAAGATGCTTGCTCCAAATTGGAAAATTGAAAGCTCTCATTTTTTCGGAATTAATGATTAACGGTATCTTCAATTTCGGAAAAGATATTGTTAGTTCAAATTTCAAATTGAACAAGAATATGGAAAAATAATTTCTTGAGGTGAAAGGAATCACAAGTTCGTTATCAAATGCGATTTGGAGAAACTTTAAAGTAGGATGGTCCATGAAGGAGTAATGTCTACCATTTGTGCGAACAACTGAAGCTATTTAAGTTATATTTTCAATCTGAAGATAATAAGATTATTAAATTGGAATTAAGTTGAATCGGAAAACGTTGAAACACATGGTGAACAATCACTTTCGTATAAATTAACTTTTCTATTGCACTTTTTTTCAAATAATTGCGACTTATGAATATTCGAAATTGCATCGATGATGAATCAAGTAGTAATGCGTATGACTTGTACCGGCAACTGAACATGTTCAATGATTGAGAATTGGAATAAAATTAAGTTTGGAATCGTTGAATAGATGATACACAATTAGCACCATTCAACTTGACTCGTATAATCGTGGCGCGAGTTTAATAAATTGTCGAGGAAGTAGTAAAACCCACTATTTGTGCCGACAACGTATTTTTTTGTGAAAAAGTGTAATTAGGACGGTGGTAATTTTTCCAAAAATTGTATACAATTATTATCATTCCCATTGAGTTTTAGAAACGATTTTGTCGAACGCTTCCTAATCATTATTGCGTATTGAAAATCGAATCAGGTGTCGAGGAAGTAGTGATGGTCAACGCTGGGGCTGACACCCCGAAATATTGAAGCACTAAAAATTGAAATTAAATGGAATGACAGAAATTGTTAATTGAGGAATGAACGTAAACAAGCCCCTCTGTTCAATTTGAATTTTGCAGGATTCACTGCATCGCTTATGCAATCAAAAACAGCCTAGCATGTGAAAAGATTTTGGCAAATTTATTTTTGAATAAGTAATGCATCTACTGTTTTAAAATCTCGAGGATATATTGTTATTTCAACGAACCCCACATAGTAAAGCTGTTGACACTTAAACTATTAGTATATTATTCTTGAAGATACACAATATCAAAAATTACAATAGCAAACAATTTTTTTGAACTTGTTTGAAGAATTTATTTGAAAAAAAAAATCGAGACTTTCCCAAATTTGTCACATCATCAAAAAATTTACAAATATCGCAAATATTCTTCTCCATGCAGCTTTATGTGAATTATGCAAAAAAACTCGCACTATCAGTGCCGCCATTTAGCGAGTTTTTCGTGATTCCCCATTATGAAAATCTCACTAATTTTATGCGTATTTTTCTCCTGCATATGCAAATATTCGCCTAGTGTTTTTCCTGCGAACAGAATGATAAACGTAACGAGAACGGAGAATCCCACGGATATCACAATTTTTATTTTCGTGGCCAATAACTTCCCGTATCGACAAGTTGCTAATACTACCATGGCCTGAAGTTGTGCCATCAGTTCCTCCAGTATGAGAATGTTGACTAACTTTTGACAGAAACATAGATTGCAAGTAATAGTGTTTTTTTATTTAGTTCAATCCTTTACAATTTATGTGGACTAGTTTTTGAAAACAACATCGATTAAATGACCACTTTTATTGACCACCACAAACTGTGCTCTTTTTCTGGCATTCTCCATCACTTCTTCGAGCATCTCGGTCGGTATGGCAGCTACTTCGGCACGAATATTGGTCTTGAGCTCGTCAATGGTTTTCGGCTTGCTGGCGTAAACTTTGCTCTCAAATAACCCCACAAAAATAAGTCCGGGGGGGTTAGATCGGGGGATCTTGGTGGCCACTCAATATCGCCTCTTTTCGATATCACACGTCTAGGGAATTTTTGTTGCAAGAACCACATTGTTTGGCTTGCTGGGTGGCATGGCGCCCTGTCTTGTTGAAACCAGAAGTCAGTCAGACCTTTTTCACGCATTTTCGGGCACACAAAATGTGCCAACATCCACCGATATCGTTTACCATCGAATTTTCAATGTACATAGTCACTATTTCGGCGCGTTCTTTCGGTGTGAAGTGGATCATGATTTAAATTGTACTGGTTTGAAGTTTCCAAAACTCGTCTAAGAGAGTAAATCGGTTAACAACCGGTGAACTTATTCCATGTTTACATACAGGAGGAACAGGTGGCGATTCCTGTGGTAGTACAGCCTAGTGTGTTTAAATGAAAATTGTCAAATGTCGTATTTAACAATTCATTTAAATGGAAAATTAATCAACGATTTATTGACAATTACATGTAAATATTCCCTATTTATAGATGGCAATCAAAATATGAATCAATTTGTCATCTAAAATGTATATAGTGATACAATTTACCAGCTCATTCATTCATTTGCAGGCCAATCCTGCACCGAATCATCGTTTCTCTTTATCCCGCACATATTGGCTGGTATGGGCAGTGTTATTCCAAGCAGCTGTACATATTGACTCACCTCGTGCATTCACAGCCAGGTAAATAGATGTCTATTTTATTAAAAGCAAATACTTGGGCGATTAAAGAAAATTCCGACATTTCGAAAGTTCAAAAAAAAATCGTTTTTTGAATTAAAAAAAAAAGGTTTTTCGAAAAATCAAGTAAAATTTGAGGTTTTTTTTTAAATTGTTCTTTCACTGTTTCAATTCTGGTGAAACGTAATTTGTGTGACTGGAAAATCTTCAGCCACGTGCTACAAGGAATCACCCCATAGCAATAACGGAAATGGAGTGAAATGGCTGAATAAATCTGTATAAAGTACTATCAGAATCTCGAGCTGACCCAGAATCATTTCACGCTTCCGGATCTATTGCATACGTTAAACTGAGTGCACAGCTCTTTATAGAGCCATTGTATCGCCGTAGTAAATGCGTATATAATGACACGGGCTTCTTTAGAAACGTAATGATGATTCGTGCTAAAAGCTGAATACAAAGAATACCTGCCTTAATTAATCTCAACTCAACACATTCGGTTCATCATTAAAATTTGAACGACGAATGGAAAAATACGGCGACCCAACAGTTGGGTATAGATTGCCCAAACAGACTGCGCATAGAATTATATATGAGGGGTGCATATAGTTTCATTACAAATGTCCCCCCCCCCCCTACAACTTTCCGACATAATTCTCCCCTACAATAACGGGGAGGGGTGGATGGAAGGTAGGTGGGTGGGCGGGTGGGTAGGTGGGTGGGTGGGCGGGCGGGTAGGTGGGCGGGCGGGTAGGTAGGTGGGTGGGCGGATAGGTAGGTCGGTGGGCGGGTAGGCGGATAGGTAGGTCGGTGGGTGGGCGGGCGGGTAGGCGGATGGATGGGTGGGCTGGTGGTCGGATGGGCGGGTGGAGGGGTGGGTGGGCGGGTGGACGGATGGGCGGGTGAGTGGATGGGCGGGCGGGTAGGCGGATGGATGGGTGGGCTGGTGGTCGGATGGGCGGGTGGATGGGTGGGTGGGCGGCTGGACGGATGGGCGGGTGAGTGGATGGGCGGGTGAGTGGATGGGCGAGTGAGTGGACGGACGGTTGGGGGGTGGGTAGGTGGGTGGATGAGGATGGGCGAATGGATGACTGTATACAACGTATCAAGGAACGTAAAAATTTCATGAAAATTCCACTTTTGATTTTTGGGGCCATTGCAATAACTCTCCTAGATCGAAAAATTAAAAAAAAAAAATTGTGATTTGTCGGAAAGTTTGTTAATTCATCTGTACGAAAATGGCCAGTACAGAATATTGAGTTACTCAACTGATTAATGAATTTTCCGATAGACAAAGTAATTGTTTTGCGGGAAAAAAATGGAAATTCGATTTTTCGTCATAGCTCTCTGCAATCTCTGAATTCCTCTGAGAGTATTTTAGTTGAAATGGTATTTTTTCTCGTTCATCACGCCCCATCACCGGAACGAATAGAGCGAAAAAAGTATACAAAAAATTTTCTCCATTGTATAAAAATCCACATTTAATGTGCAATAAATTTTTTTGTAAGATTCATAATTCAAAAGCAAATGTTGGTGGGGACATTGTGGACGGCGCGTGAGCTCTTGCTCTTTTTTTTAACAAGGAAAAGACTAAATATAAAGGACAAAATAGTGACAACATAACAAAGTCGGCATGAGAAATGCCATCACTCACGTTTTATAGCCTTCTCCCATAGTTCCAATATTTTACAAGGCCTTACAGTTTATATGCAAGGGGAGGGGGTGGCGGCGGGGGGGGGGGGGGGAGGTAGTTTGCATCCCGCACAATATTCAACCCCCATGCTATCAGAAAGTATTACATATAGCGATATGATACATGAAACCTGAATAATTTCACATAAAAAACCGAATATGTTATATTCAGAGCCGTGTTATATATCTCTATTATTTAATCAAATCGAGTCGCATTCAAATTACAAATTGGGAATTTTTTTTTCCCGGCCCCCCATGGGTCATACTCATAATCCACTTGTTAAATTTATTGTTCATTTTTCACGAGGGAGTTTTTGGGGTGACATCCCTGACGTAACCTTCTGAATTACTACCAATAATAGTAATTTGTGCTATGAGGGCGATAAGCGGTGGTTGGCAAACCAACGCTATCGCCCGAATTGCACATACTTTTTTTTATTACGTGGGCCCTATAAGGATGGAGTGAGGGAAGGGGGTCCAGGGGGCGCGGCCCCCTGATAGGGGGCTGGGGGGGGGGGCGACGCCGCCGGGGGGGGGGGGGGTCCAAGGGACGTATCCCTCGGAAGGGCCCCCCCCCCTCAAATTCAAAACACAAGGTCTTTAGAAACAAAATTATTTGTTTGATTAATACAAATATTTGGTATGAAAACATTCATATTCTGAACATCACGTTTCAGTAAAGTGGCATAGCTAGCAGGAATAAACGACACACTGATGCACTGAGTTTCATCAAAAAGTGTAGATTTGTAACTCTTAAAAAATAGTTCTGTCGCGCATAGGAGGAGAATTTATTCGTTGAAAAACCTGTGACAATATTGGAAAAGATCCCTTTTCCCCGGAGAAAAAGTCAATTTATTTGCACCTTGTAGGACACAAGAAAGAATAGATTAACCCACTAATGTCAATTTCGTTTGGCCACTCGGCGGCTATGGGTAACGTGACAAGTGGTTGGGTGCGCGCAGGCTGATTAAACTGAATACGGAACTTGCATGCAGATTTACAGAGTAACCCCGGTAATGGATTCACTACAATGTATCAAGTACTGCTTTACATGAAGTTCGTGGGAATCCTTCTTCACTATTTTTTCATCAATGATAGAAATTACGTCAATTTCTAATCGCACATCTGTTGTTCGCGCTGGTGTTTTAAAATTTTCTATTGGATGCTCCGTCCATCGTCGTGAAGACGACCTATGATTGGCTGTCACCAACAGGCGCCCTTTTATGCCAAAATTTGAAAAATCCGGAGTTGTCTGACATGATATTGGCCTTACTACTTAATTGCTTAATCTACTTGCAAGTAGTACGAGTCAATAAGTGGTAATACTCACTCATTGCGCAGACAATTGGAGATGTTCAGTTATGAATGAACTTCAATTGAATGAGAATAATTCAAAAAAAGACAAAAAAAAGGTTTTTGCTTCCGATAATGTTTTGTTTCCAAAATATCAAAATTAAATTTTTTTTAATAGTTCAAAAATATGAAAAAAAATTTCTTGAATTTCGACATTATAAAAAATATCAAGATTTCCGACATTTGAACAAACTCTTCCACAATTTTAAAAAGTTTCTCAAACTTTAAAAAATTTTCTCACTTTTCGGAAATTCAAAAATTTCAATGGTTTCATTTTGATTTTAATTTTGAAAAATTCCCAAAACATGGAAGAAAAATAATAAAGAAAATGAAATAAAATGACAATCAAAGCAACAAAGTACTAATTATCAAACTATCATTGTATGAATAATTGAGCGAAGCAACTTCCTTTTCCGTTTAATAATTCCGTCTCTTTCCCCAGATTCATGACCAATGTATGGGCCATGTTCGCTGTTGTATTCCTCGCCATTTACACTGCCAACTTGGCGGCCTTCATGATAACAAGAGAGGAGTTTCATGAGTTTACGGGAGTTGACGATCCACGCCTGGCAAAGCCATGGTCACACAAACCAATGTTCAAATTTGGTACGACACCTTGGAGCCACACAGACAGTACACTTGCCAAGTACTTCAAACAGATGCATGTATATATGGAGCCATTCAATAAGACCAATGTTCTCGAAGGTATTGAGGCTGTTATCAGTGGGTGAGTACCCCCTGTTACGCTAATGTTACATTCCCAATTCATTGGACAATCATTCACTGGATCAATAAAGTTTAACGCTTCTCGTGATCGACCACATTAATTCTATTTTCCACAATTTTTTCACCAATTTCCACCGACAAAAATTTGTTTTTTTCACTGTCCACCAAGAGTCTCCAATCAAGGAATGAACAAGAACTTCCCGGTAAACTCTTGAAATTAATAATAATAAACAATCGTCAATTTCCAAAGTGATCTAGATGCATTCTTCTATGATGGAACTGTTCTGGATTACTTGGTGACCCAAGATGAAGATTGTCGGCTATTAACCGTGGGCTCATGGTACGCCATGACTGGTTACGGTCTCGCATTTTCCAGAAATTCCAAATACGTTGAGATGTTCAATAAACGCCTCCTCGATTATCGAGAAAATGGTGAGGCCCCAGTTTGAGACAACACCTGACAACAATCATTACTGTTCAACTTTTCCATTCTCTGTTTGAAAATTTTTAGGGGATCTAGAACGACTCCGGAGATACTGGATGACTGGCTCATGTAAACCAGGTAAAGAGGTACAAAAAAGCAGTGATCCATTGGCGCTTGAGCAATTCTTGAGTGCATTTCTCCTCCTCATGGCTGGAATATTTTTGGCAGCACTACTTCTATTTCTCGAGCATCTTTACTTTAAATATATCAGGCATCATCTGGCGAGGAGCGATCGTGGTGGATGCTGTGCGTTGATAAGTCTGGTGAGTATTGCAACTTCTCCTTAATGAGATTCAGTATCATGGATTTTTTTCCTGAACCGAGTTCAATTTCTTTTCAACATATATATGTATATCGATTGCAAAATTTGAACAGAGTTTTGTGTGTGTGTGTGTATGTGTGCGTCATTGGATTTTTTACAACAGAGGTGATTAGACCTTGGATGACATCGGCCCGGCATATATATACTGTTAAAAATAATGTCATGCTTTATAGTGCTCTATTGCCCCAACGGTTGGAAATAGCAAACAAATCGTAATAGCCAAAGTTGTTCCTCATGCAAAAATACAGATTTTATATTTTATGAAGTTTCTTCTAAGTCGCTTAATTAAGGAGATATCGTAGGTTCAACTATCGAGCACTCGAGCGTAGACACTCCATGTCATGCTCATCGTGCGGCCATTCAAGGGTTAATAATGATCTACACGATAAGTTACTAAGTTCCCACGAGTGTGTGTGAGTGACTTGGAGATGGCAAAGTTTCTTCATAAATTTCATATATCACAGTGATTTACCCCGCCTGTTCCAATAATCCGCGTGAGTGTTGTCAGGGGAGAAATCAATAGCATTTCCCATCAATTTCCCGAAAAAGTAACTTAATTTCGGATAGCACAGATTTTCATTTCCGACACCTTTACGCTCATGGATTTGCTATAGTCATCGACTTTGCGAAGTCAAAAAAATCTATATTCCATATTTCATTGCTCCACGAATATATATAGAATACATAAGCGGCGGATTTGATTATAAAATCTTAATTTGGATTATAATAATCTCTTGAGAGACATGTCACCTCAGTGGAGCTCGAGAGTCCTCGTTTATCCTTCTAATTAACTTTTGATGTATAAGCCCTTATCGAAAAACGACGACAGTGTCTTGTTCTGCCAACTGATTAATTTTTCCCGAAAAAAATCCGTAATCCATGGAGTGACAAATTCGAAATGAAATGTTGTGATGAAGTTTCAATATTCTGATCACTCGGTTGATTCACATGTAAGGCATTATGAGCCTCAACGTTGGCATTGCGCTTGGTTTCAAACCAAACAATTTCACTCACAAACTAATGAGTTTTTCGGTAATTTATGGTGATCCTAAGAAATGATAATGATGATAATAAATTGTTCACACATTTAGAAAATTTAATTTATTGAATAGTGTGAAAAATTGAAGATATATTTCTGTCAATATAACTACCAACATGAACACCCACTTTTGGCAATATTTTCTTTCTCATTAATTAGAACCGATATTTGATGGCACTTTTTAATTTTAGTGTTAATGAACACTGGAAGCAATAATGAAGGTACAAAAGCATTTCAGCATGAATATCACGCAATCGATTCTTGTGTTTTAAAATTCGATCAAAACTGTAATTAAATTTTTTTTCATTTTTTTTATCCATCAATTATTTAATTAAATTTTTTTTTTTAGTTCTAAATTTAATACTAAATACTGAACAAAATACTAAAAATGTAACAAAATGCAATAATATCCACAAAAATTTAATTTAGCAAATCGTAGTAAAGCAAAAAAACAAAAAAAACGAGACAAGACGAGGCAGCTTTGATTGTTGTTTACATGAAACTGACAGGACAACATTATCCAATCGAACATACTTCAATTAATTTAATAAACATTCTATAAATTGCTGCTGAGACTTATATATATTTTTGTACTTAAATTCTTTACAGACGCCCCCTAGTGAATTTTAAAAAGCTTTCTAAAAGTTCTGTTAATGGAAAATTTCATTCATGAGAACTTTTCTATCAGAGTCTCCACTTTAAAAAATGCCAACCGACTCGCCGCACCCCATTCAACATGACACGACTATTTAACGAGAAAAAAAAAGCTAAAAAATTATTTTTAGCTTTATAATTTCATAAGGTCACACCCATGAGATCATTATTTTCAATTCTAGATGATGAAAACCACATCCTAATTTTATCCAAATTTTTTTTTCGTTAATTAAAGTTTTTTAAATACATTGTTTAAAGGCAACTGCTACCTGCCTAAATGTAAAAATCTGAAAAAAATCACTAAAATAGGGAATTTAAAAACAAAATTTTTGAGCCATCTTAGAAAATGGTATTCCTGATAGATTATTTGTTATGGTCAAAAAACCGTTTTTTCAATAGTTAGTGCCAAGCACTGTCATGTACATCATCAAATTCATAATTGCAATTTTTTTTTTTTATGTACTCTTCGGTCCTCTTCGGTCTTTTGGAAAAAAACACGAAAAATGAATTACATTAAATGCTTAGTCAAGGAGAGCTCCATATGTTCAATGGAAAACTTCGTCATCTTGATGTTGATCAACATATTATGTAGACAATATTTGAGTAGCCGCATAGTCAGCGTGCGGACGAGAATTATGCACGTCACTGGAGTGGGAATGAGACGCCAACAGGGGTGCGAACGCTCGAGGGTTAAACCCGTCATACCTCCTTAATTATGACAAATATGGAGAAAAGTGATAAGAAATTAAATATGCATTTCCACTTACAGAACAAATTTTGCTCAATACATTTTTCCGTATCTCTTACCGTTTTTGAAACAGAGCGTTGTGAACAATTCAATTGTTACTAACAAAAAAACTGCTTGGTCAATTTGAACCAAAAACTAATCCGATCTAAGTTCCATGAAGACGCTCCGAATAAGACCTCGATGAACCAGATCATTCGACCCGTTCGTGAGAAATCGTTAACGCAAAATCCCGATTCCACACATACAAACATACACACACACACACACACACAGACATTTGTTCGATATTCGACGGGAAGCATTTTGGTATACTTAAAATCCTAGTTACGAATCGAAATAAACAAAATCGATTGAGGGGTCATTACAATAACTTCCCGAAAAATCGGTAAAAAAGAGCGTTAACTGAATGTGAAAGATAATTTCTATTTCCCTTCCAGAGCATGGGCAAATCCCTAACATTTCGTGGGGCTGTATTCGAAGCGCAGGACATTATCCGTCAGCACAGGTGTCACGATCCAATATGTGATACTCACTTGTGGAAAGTCAAACACGAATTGGATATGGCGAGGATAAGGATACGACAACTCGAAAAAGACCTCGAGGCGCATGGAATAAAACCCAGTCAGCCCAGGTAAACATATCTTTAATTCCGACTATATTGAATGGGGGCAAATAGGAAATGTTCAAAAAAGAACGATCTTCAGAATTTCAAAAAAACATTTTAATTCAAATAGAGTTTCATCAATTCTGTTGAAGTAGTATTTATTTGGAAAGACTAGTGAACAACTTCCGAATGCATAGCTTCAAAATTCAGACAATTGTTTGAGTTAACGTCACATGCAGATCTCCTGCAAAATTCACTCCTAAATTGTGTGGAAATTAAATTTTGAGGGACGTGCCTTCCGGAACAGTCTATTATTGTATACAACGGTGAATTTAGTCATGCTCGAATGTACTTGGAGGGGGGAGGGGGAGGGGGACTTTTGCCCTGATTGTTCAAACGATCTGACCCATTTTATCTTCAATTGTGTTTATATTATCTACGTTATTGCTATTGTTTGTATTGCAATAATCTAGCATGATATGGCAAACAACAGATTCATTGGAGATACAAGAATTTTTATTTGGACATTTTTTGGTGATTATTGTTATCATTACATTACTATATGAATGTGCGTAGTGTGACCTGACTAACAGATGGACCCTTGTATCTTGGCCAATCACGTGGAAAAATTTTAAAAATGTTACACAAATTAAGAAAGTCACTATACCGACCACAAAATGTATAGAATTTGCAATCATAGAGAACTTGTATGATTCATTATTATTGTTCCTATAGTAAAAAGGAGAGACGAAAGAAACTATCGATATATATCGAAATTATCGAAAAGCGTAAGACAGAAACTGATGCGCCACCTGTCCGTGCGGCGGAAAAATGAAATGCGCGTGCGCAGCACGCGCCACCGGCCTCGTTTTTATAAAAAGCATAAACCCAATAAATTTTTCAATTTACAATTTTTTTTACACAAGCCACTTATCTCAAATAATTAGTATACCTACTCATCTATTGGTCAGGTTATCCTACTTCGTTGATTTGCACCTATAGCATCAGCTCACAGAACAAAACCTTTTTTTGTAAAAATCATTGGTCTTTCAACGCACAAGATTTATTAAACCTCGTCTCTGTGTCTTTCATTAATCCTGTTAATTCACGCAAAATGAAATTTATTTCTTTACTTGGAAACGTGAACTTATATTTGTCCGTTGTTTTTTATTATTTTTTTCAATGATAAATACGAGCCAAAAGATTGAATTATAATAGAATAAAGGAGCTTGTTCGTGAGTATAAGCAAAAAAATGGCGATATTCCGAAACGGAATTTATTTAAAGGAGAAAGCCGGAGAAACTAGGATGGTGGCGCGGATGTTTGCAGCCCGGAATACCACCTCACATCGAACGACTTGCTGTTGAAGCACCTCATCCCCTACCACCATATTTTGATTCGTAAGTCTAGAGCTGGAGAAACTAGCGACTGCTCCAATCAGAGATCGACAACGCTTTAATTTTGTTTTTATAAAATTTTGATGAAAAATACATGTCAGTAAATTTAAAAAAAAAATTATATTAAATTCCATTTTGATACCTACGAAAATACTTTAAAATTCAGAGTCCAAGTTCTTCCATACCTGAAGGCTGATAAGTTCTGAGGAAACAGCCAAGTTTTTTTTGCGCGCACACACACACATACACATACACACACAGAGGCCATATCGGTGGTACCAATAAAAAGAGACCGCAAGAGTGAAACTTTTTATTAGCTTCACCTGATTTAAAGGATCAGGAATGCACGGTATATTTTCATTACATCTCCCTCTGCAAAGTATTTCTTCACGAATTTCGTTAGCAGATTTTCTCTCAACGGCGCAGGTACAGTTTTCGTGTCACCTTTCAACCCTATTCGTGGAAATTTGCGCCGAATTTTAAATTCATGCTGTACATAATAAATAATAAAGCTGATGTTCCTTCATTAAATATGCAAGCAGCGACCAATGCAGCAATATTAACGATCTTGGAACAAGGAGGATGGCTAAAGAATAGACAAACAGCTACTCCTTTCTACCTGCGGTGCGCTAAGTCGAGCTACCCCGGAGCGCGCAATTTTTTCAAGCCCCATCGCCAAAACTATTACTTAGATGAACTTGAAAGTTTAAGGCAATATTCCAGGGATGCTGTAGAAGTTAATAAGACAATACAAAAACATCAATTTTTTGAAGCCATGAAACCCGTGTTCAATTCAATTTTTCTTTTTCTTTTTAATTTGGTTATTTATTAGTCGCATCGACAACGAGGTCATTAGCAGCTATTTACAAACAAAATACATAACAAAAATAGAATTTCATTTCTTATCATAAAAATGATTGAAGAAGAGAAGAAAAAAAGGGTGCATAGAAGTACTATCGAGTCACTAGAATTCACAGTTTATATAGCTTATATGGACACTGCTTTCGAGGTCAAGTTTATGATACCAGCTTCTTGTAAAAATCGTTCCAATTTAGGGAAATATTTTTCTTTGTTCAACCAGTCTTTTATGTTGTTGAGTAATCCCACTTGATTTCGAAATCTGTTAAACCTTTGACATGTCATTAGGATATGCTCCACTGAGATAGGTACGACACATAACTCACAATTGGTTCTTGGATTCTTGGAGAACAGAAATTCATGTGTAAATCTTGTATGTCCAATTCTCAACCTTGTTAGAATGCACTGGTTACGTCAAATTAGTTTGTCTAGTCGCTTCTCATTTTTCCGTCTAAATTCAACGAAAAAATATGGAGCTAAGTTGACTTAAGCGAGGAAATTGGACTGAGTGAGCTAGCGCTAAATTCATATTGTCGACGAAGTTTTTTGGGCTTTGTTTTTTTTTTTAAACATTCTTCCGCAGATTCCAACCGATAATACGAATATTCCGTGTGTGTTATCGGCGGTACCCATAAAATGAGAACGCTAGACCGGACGGGAACCCAAACCCGATAGAAAAAAACACATACAGACATCACCCGAATACATGACAGTGGTAACTGGTAATGAACTGATGAAATGTACCTAGGGTAATATTTTTCATTTGTCGATCTCTGGCTCCAATATATTATTCAATGTTAGTCGTCGTTTCTTTCACAGTAACTGCACGTTTCCGAAATCCATTTTTTCCTGAGCATGTTACGGATGTAAATGCAGTGTTAGCGCTATACATATATATAGGTCACTTCCGCAAAATCAATTTCTCTCGTTTACAATTTTTTAGATACTTGGATGCTGTGGAAGTGTCACGGCCTAGGGATATGACGAGGTCCACGCTGGCAAGCACAGAATTCGGAGAAGGATTCTTACCAACGGAAATATATAGGTATTGTACATGAAAAAAATGGATGAAAAATAACTACTAATTCATATCATTGAGGTTTTATCGTAGAGGGAAAATTCCCTTTTTTTTAGTCCAATCTGAATTTTCCCAATTATCCTATGTCGCATCCAGCATAATGAAATTCCAAAAATAAAATTTCAAGCGTCAATTATAGCTCCGTTTTTTTTTCAAATTTAATTTGTATCCCGGAAAATTCAGACGATTCTCCCCGTGAAAATGTATCCGAAAATTTACGGCTCGTATGCTGTGCAGCCAATCCCAATTGAAAGCGAAAAAAAGGAGGACATCCATTTGCAGGTGTCGTGACTTTTCTTGGTTTTCAATCTATTTTAGCTGGACAGCATACGAGCGGTCATTCCATCGAATAGCGTAGGATCACAGGACCTCTGAATTCCCAATTTCATTTATTTCTGGAACATGTTTATGGTACCACAAGTGATGCAGATTGTACTTTCCCATCTTTATAATGAACAAAGTTCATACCAAAATATTTTTGGCTTTAAGGAAAATCAAATTAATCCCTGATGAAGAAGAACGGATTAGTCGAAAATTTTAAGGATATTTTTTTCGAAAGATTTCCATATTTTCAAAAAGAAAAATTTTACATTATTTATAAACAAATCACTGGGATTTTATGGTTTATCGAACAATTTTTGTTTTGATTCTCACTGCGACATTGATCCACTGGTGACTAAGGTGCATATATAATTAAAAAGGCTTTTATTTTCCATGTTTTTTTTAAACAACGTTGTTATTTATATTACGTCATTATTTACAAAGAATATACATATTAACGAAAATATGATGCATATGTCGGTTGACAGTAATGATTGGCTTTTTACAAAGCTTTTATTTGTAATTTCTGTGGACTCGGATAATAATTAAATGGAGTTACGAGCATCAAAATATGTCCGAGTCAGTGTCCTTGTTATTGCATCTATGAATGCAGTAGAGTTCCCTTACTATGTCCGTTCTGTAATCGGGCCACTACTTCCCCGTTCAGCCTGTTCTCCCTCCAGCTGGCTCCCACCTCAGCAACATATCGCGCATCCTTGTCTGAACGTGCGCGCGAAAAGCGGCGCAGAATCCCACGACAAACCTTATCCAGGGTCCAAGCGTTAGACAGTAGGCTGTATTCTGTAGCCCCCACTCCTTTGGTTTCCCCCACCCGCCATCGATATACTCCCTCCACTGCACTCGCTCGGCGGAGTGGGGGTCTTGCTTCCTCCAGTCTTCCAGCGACACTCGCTCAAAGATAACCCCCGACCCGGCGGAATGGGGGAAATCTACTGTAAGTGATTATTTTAGTAGTCACTATTCTCGGATCACTGAAGGTCCTTCAGAAGAAAGTATGTATACGTGGCGCGAGAAATTTGGATTTTGAAAATTATCAAAAACCGGATTAAAAAAAATATACCGACTTTGCTTCAGCAAGAAGCATTTTTAAATTTCTTTTTTTTTTTGTTTCATGTAGAATTCCGGAGGACGATTCAACACGAACGGAGATCGCGGAAATTGAGACAGTTCTGTGATGACAGGACTTCGCCGGTTGCGAGTTATTTGTGTAAACAAACTTTAAATCTGTGCAATTTACTGAGCATTTGTTGATGGGAATTAGGAAAAATTGACGAGATCAAAAGATTGTGCTTTCGTTTTCAGAGATTGCACATCATCACCAACCAATGTCATGTGCAAGTATACTTGAATTGAATTGAAACTTTAATATCATATGGGAAACAGATTTTGGAATTGAGGAGACATAGCTCCGGCCAATATTTTTTATTATACTTCAGTGCCTGAGGTTCGAGTAATTTCGGTATTTGCGTGGTATGTCCTATCAGACTTTTAGTTCCATTCTGAATACATAGAATTTTAATAAATAAAACTTTATAGATTTCTAAGATCTGGTTCAATCATCTTTTGAACGTTGTAACACGGCATTCATTGCATATGGTCCTGCGATTATTGCCCATACTGAACTCTAATATATGTTATATATAATTCGAGTAGACTGAACATTTCTCTCCGGAAGTTATGGAAATTTTGACTTTTGCGGCAACTGTCGGAATTTCTGGTTTTTTACTCATTTTTTTACATATTTTAAATTGAAAAGAAAAATTGATTAGAAACTTCAAAGTGAAAATATAAGTTATATGGATGGGTGTCCGGTAGGCCCCCTGAAGGAATGATCAGACAGCAGCTACCGTGGGGAATACAAATGAGATGGACGGAGACGAAAAAAAAACAAAACACACACACACACACACACCTCTCATACCAAATATCAGATCACCTATCAACCATCACATTCTTCTTCCCTGTCCACTGAAAATAACGTTCAAAAAATAATTGACCTGTTCCTAAAATTGAAAATAATATTTCATTCTTATCATACAGTTGCCAATAATTTATCAAGCACTACCTAATGGAAAAAAAAAATCAAAAAAATTTGCTGAAAATTTCTGGGTATGTGGAGGAAGTTGAAATTACGGGAGAGTACTTTCCTGATGGAAATTAAAATGGCATCAAGCCAATATAAGACAACCTCATCCTAGCTCACCAATCTGGTGAATAAAAAAAATTCTATGTACCATGATGAAAAGAATATTCCAAATAAATGTCGATTAAAGTTTAGCGTAAGTGAATTGAATACATGTTTTAAAGATATATGCGGAGATATAAATATATTGAATAACATAGGTATTGAATGAAATAATATATCCTATATTCTAAAGATGATGACAGATGAAAAGAACATTCATTAACAGATACATGCTCAATATAACAAGTCCCCATAAATGTAAATTACACATTCACGAGTATAAGTTAAAGCGTAAACAGTGCTTCTCACCTGCCAACTTACATACCTCTCATTATTATGAATTTTTACCCGACATAAATTTTCTAACAAGTATTTCGTGTAATGATAAAAATCACGATGCAATGAAGAAAAAAATGAATCAAAATAGTTTGTGTCAAAAGTGATAAACATCATGAGGTAAATTAATATTAAATCTTTGGGTAAGATAAAGTGAATAATTATCGGCCTCATTGATTAAATGTAAGATAATTGCTTGGCTATATTACGAAAAATTGTGAAATAACTCAATTGTAAAGTGGTGAAACAACATCATTATTGTCAATTGTACCATTATTTCTCTGATCAATTTATGATCAATTTTGACTCTACGTCAAAAAATGCTTCACCACTTTACTCCTGAAAATTTTATTCTGCGAAGAAATTTTGAATATATTGTTGATGAAAATGATAATGAGAAACTGTTGTTACTGTTGTTACTGTTAAAGATAAAAGGACGAATTGAATCGTTAGGTCCACAGATGAAACAGATATTGATCTATTCTCATGTGTCGTTACTGGCTAGATGAGTACTTAACCAAAATCGTCTTCAAAATAAAACTTTCGATCCGAGTTCATCCAGCATAATTTTATGATGAAGTCATTTAGGACCCAACAAGTGGCAAAATAAGACACAATTATTTTCTATTTTTTTTTCTTGGAACAGAACGTTTTTCCCGAATTTTTCAATTTTTTCAGACTAGCTTTTGGGCAAATTTTCTATGGGAGCTGTAAGGTATTGCAGACGAGATCTCACAGATTTAAACAAAACCGCCAATTCCGGATAGTTTTTGAAATTATTTTACCCGCCTGAAACCTACTTTATTATTACCAATTTCAAGTTTATTCTTGCTGAAATTAAAAAAGGAGGATAATTATGACGAAAAATTTCAGAGTTGCTATAGATATATGACATTACATGAACTTAAATATAACCCTAGCGTAGTAAAAATTAGAAACGAGAGAAAATATCGGTATATATCGAAATTATCGAAGACCGTAAGACCGGAACCGACGCGCCACCTGTCCGTGCGGCGGAAGGAGATGCGCATGCGCAGCACGCGCCACCCGACTCGTATAGTAACCACGCTAAAGTGATGGATGTCTCAAGTAATTTTATCCATCAATAATAACTTCGATTATTTTCGTTCTATATATCCTCCTAAAATAATTATTAGTACACATTACCAACATTTTACATAAATAATAAAATTGGCTGCAATTTGCAAATCTCTCCATTAGCCAAAAAATCATAGAACTCTTGAAACTAAATGAAGAAAAATTGAAATCAAAAACTTAAGGACAACGAAACAACCAAAATTAGTCAATCATAAACTGTCAAAGCACGTAATTTTTTACTATGAAGAATTCTTCCTCTCTGTTATAACTCTAGGATTTTAATTTTCGTATAGATAGATATGTATAATATTCATTGCTGGACATTGTTCATTGTAAAAACCAGATAAAAAACAAGTCATCAAACTTCCAACATTGCAATATATAACACTGTCCAATGACGATGGGAGAAGGAATTTATGGAAGAAGAAAATATTAATAATTTTATGGCCACAAAACAGTTTCTGTGACCTTTCGAATCACGTTATCAAAATAAGGATGTACGAAAGAAATCAGAAAATGATGTTTTACCTGTGTATGTGTATTTTTCATAATATATAAGTCGTGCTTTATTGTAAATATCCCTTTCACACTTGCATTTCTTAATATCTACTCACTTTCTTTCCCCTGAAAGAAATCATTATGAAATGCAGTGGAAATAGATAATCTCAGGATGATACGCTGTAAATTATATTCTAGTTTCCATGATTGATAATGTCCACGATAATGTCTATATCGTGGAGGCTAGAAACTTAATAATTTAGATATTATTTTTGCGCAATTTCTCGTTCAAAATTCTTGTTTTTAAATGGAATTCTAAGCGATAATGCGTGGATTGTACGTTGTTTTAAATAAAGAGAATTGTTGTTTTTTAATAACTATCCTCTTATCATTGCAGTCTATCACCCCTTACTTTTTTTTTAATCACTCCTTACCACTTAAATTTTTTTTTTTTAATTTTCTAAAGATAGGCCCTTCTTTACATGTTCAACAATAGTAGAGTTTGGCACATTTGAACACAATGTGTTTAGTACAGTAATCAGTTATCGATTAAAAAAAATATATATATTATTTAATGAAGAAACTCAACTGAACCATAGATAGTATTTTTTTAAAATCCTGAAACAATGATTTCTTTCAAGGAAATATTTTTCAGGAAAATATTTCAACTCAAGAATACTAGTATTCTTACATCGAGAATTTCCGTCTTCTCAAAGCCAACTTCTTTCCGTCCTTTCAAAATTTAAACTCTTTCGAATTCTACCTTGCAAGAGCACTGAAAAATTGCAGGCAAGAGCAGCAATTTTTTCTGATACAAACATAAGTTTTAATACGTTTAATTAATGCACAAACAGTGCAAACGATGTGGATATAGATAATTAGGCAAATAATAACAAAAATGCATTTGGTTTCTTACATATGAAATTGAATGTAGAACACTTGATCTATGAAGATGAATCGACATCTTTGCCAACATCTGGCGTGGCAGCATCTGGTTCTCCATCATCGTCAACTTGAGATTTCTCCACCACTTCACTCTTAGGCCCATCCCCTGACTTCTCAGTCTCATCCTTCACAGTGCAGAGCTCACTCAAATTATACTTTCTGTATTTAAAGTAATCAGGTGCAATACACAAAAGACAGAAGCCCTTGACAATTTCCACGACAACAGCTGTTTCTGGATTTTTCAAGTCTGCTTTATTTCCTGGATTTTTATTCGCAATCAGCTCTGCCAAAAGTGTAATTACATCCATTCTCTGGATGGAGTTATTATAATGTCGGCTGAAATGAAAAGTTAAATATGAAATTCAGGTGATGAGAACAATCGGACGTGTACTTCCTCAATAAATATATATATTATTATATATACATGGCACATTTTTCGAAATGTGAGAGTGCTATTTTTTTATTTTTTTGGGATATTCAAATATCAAAAAACAATTTGAGATTAAAAAAAAAAACAAGAAAAATTAACTTTGATTCATTCTATTTTTTTTAGTTTTTTCAGAATAATAATTTAGATGATAAAAAGAAACAAAGTTCACAAGATTGACCATGAAATCATTTGCTCAAATTGTTTAAAAATTTTTTGCATATTTGCACATCTATAAATACGAAGGAAGTACCTTTTTACTTTCAATAGAGTAAAAAAATTACTTGAATACAATGGAGAATGTTTTTGGCTCTTCGACAAAATATTTGTTGAATAGTTCATCAGCTTTCGTCTTGATGTCCTCCATGTTGGCCCTGCAGATAACTTCAATTGGAATGAATCTCATCAGAAATCTACTGCGAGCCTTTTTAGTCTCATCCAAGTGGCGGATAATTTTGGTGGCGAGTCCTAGAGGGTCCGGCAGACTGCTACGTATGAAAATCGTGTTCTTAACTCCAGTATCGACGTACTGTAGAAAACAATCGGAAAAATGTAAATTCAGGATCATGAGTACTATTATTCTCTTTCATATTTATTATAGTTTTGCAGATTGTTTTTTTTTTATTTGACCAATTTCGAAAATTTTCTCTTAGTTTGGTAAAGTTTGAAACTATGAAAATTTTCCAAATTACAATAAAAGTTTTAATTTGGAAAAATTTCCCAAGATTTATTTCTTTCCAAATATATTTTCCCCCACAACATTTTTTTTGTTTAATGTCTAATGAGAAAAATCGGGTATTTAAATTTCTGGAATTGTTAGTAAAAACTGTATATACAGATATATACTGTTGGCATAATCTATCTAATGTAAACCACATTGTCACCTGAAATTTCCTCTTATCAGCTGGCTTTTTGGCCTCGGCGCTCAGCGCTGCAATCTCTTTATTTAAAGCCTCAGAAATGTCCTCATCTTCCTCCTCGCTATCCGCGCCTTCTGTAAGCCCCAGTTTATAAATCAAAATCATGGTTTTCAAAGTACGAGGAAGCTAGAGCAATTTTAACGCAACGTCATATTAATGTGTTTCCCCATTTGTTTGTATAATGTTTGTATAATGGTAATTTTTTTTGTTTGGTAATTAACATCTTATGTATGTTGATGCTGCGAATAAACTGGAAGATTTGAAAACTTTCAAAAAAAAAAAAAAAAAAAAAAAAAAAACCCTTAAGGTTTTACTGTGTGCGTTGAAAAAAAAATCCTAACATTTGTTTTCGGTTTAAAACACATTGAACAATTTTGGGTGCGTAGTGAAATTGGACTTATTGGTAAATAAAATTTTGTGGACTATCCTATAGAATAAGAAAACAATACGAGGAAGAGCGAGGTTGGGGCAGAACCAAAAGCAGGAAATTATGTATGGCGGAATTTAATCATCTTTGCCTCTTACCTCTTTCAAACTTTTAATTGAAGTTAGATGCAATCGGTCTCAAAAGAGTTTTCGAAAAGTCTCTTTCTCTATATCTATATAGTATACTCAGCGATATATACGTATATTTCACAGGAATATTCAGGGATCTATGAGAGACCTCTGACTGTTCACTTTTAAAATTCTGGAATATTTTTAAAAAATTCAACCATACATAGAGTTGATCTCCGGAAATTAAGTGCAGGCTCTCCCACTTTTATTTAAGTTCTAAAGTTGTTGCAAGAAAAAAAAACTAAAAATCTCTTACAATTGGCCATCGACCGAGGACCTTCAGCCAAGTATCTACAAATATATGAACATTTTTATACAATATATGAATACTTAATAAGAACCAAAAAAGGAGAATCACGTAAAATGCGTTTACTTTGAATTTATTAAACCATTTTGATACTGCAGAACTTTTATGTTTTGTTCTCTTACTTTTCACAATAGCCAACTGAGGTATCATTGTTATCCAATATTTACATACCCTCAACGAAAATTTTCATTAAAAACATTATTGAGCTTTGGGTCTCCCATTTGGGTATCCGAGAACAATTTTTTTTCGTATATTCCCGCCATCTGGAATGGGCACCGATGCGTCAGATTTTTTAAGGAGACACTGTAGAGCTTCAAAAATAATTTTGGTTCTTGGGAATATTTAGGTACTTTGAAGTTTGGAGTTTCCGAACTTGATAATATGGATAATTAATTTCGCTCCAAAATCATAGATCTGCTTTTTTTTTTAGGTTTGTGTATTCTTCCCATTTGGTCTATAGAATACGGTCAATCTTTTAAAAACTCTCAATTGGGTTTTTTTTTTTTTTTTTTTTTTTTCAATAAAATTTTACTAAACATTTTTCATACTTGAAAATATTTGATATTTGAAAATATTTGATATTTGAAAATATTTGATATTTGAAAATATTTGATACTTGAAAATATTTGATATTTGAAATTTGAGAAACTTAACGTCCTGTAATTTGCAAGTACTTGAAATAATATCAAAAACAGTGAATTTTGAAAAGAATTTCCGGCGGATTTGGTATATCTGCTATTATAGTATTTTTTCGCTTTTTCAAGATCCCGCCATGACACTTTTGACCGCCTCGACCTACGCCATGAGTGCCATGGCAGTTATCAGCACACGCTTGCTTATAATAAAATTGTGTATACCTGCAACTGAGTCATTCACCGGTTTGGCATTTTCGCCGGCAGAAAGATCCTCGGAAAAGGCCTCGAGGAGTCTGCAAGCATCCCTAATGCACTCCTTTTCCTTAAAATTGCATGTGCACAGGAATCCCGTCATTCCCACCTCAAGAGTCTGTTTTGCTTTCTTCTGGCCTGTCCAATTTCCAGTCCATTTTCTCTTCTTCTCCATTACTCAATCAATAATAGATTTTAATAATATTAAAAATAAATCTTTCCGTGAAGGTAGTTCGTACCGGCAACAATGAAGCGCATTCGAGGTTGCAATGCAATTAAATTTGTAAACAATCTGAAGTCAAACTCGAAGCTCGACACCTGCGCGGCAAGTTCACGCGCATCATAAAAGGCGCGCGAATCAAGTTCTTTAAATGTTCAAAAATGGCGCGCATGTCGGAAAGCATAGAAATCATCTAATTGCACGTTGTTTACGTATATATTTGATTGTTTTCGATGTACTATATATACCCATTATTACATTGTCAAGGTTACAATGTAAACTCGTTGAAGTTCCTGTCAAACAGTTACAAGACATTCGAAATCCAATTCCGTTCGTGCCGCCAAAATTTGTTCTGTTGAATTTTTTACCGCAACCTGCCAATATGAAGAGTCCAAACTTCGGGTCTCGTCAAATGTATACATACAGTAGCACCTCGATTAACCGAACCAATTGGGACCAAGGCTAGGTCGGATAATCGGAACACAATTTTTCCTGACAAAGTTATACATAGTAAAAAATAAATGCGCAAAATGTTGTCGAAAAAGCATGCTAAAGATACACTAGTTTCGCCCTTGTCTAACTTGGAGAGAATTTCAATTTCTTCTCCTATGGTCAGAACTTTACGCTTCCGCTTAGAAGCCGAAGAAGTTGACGTTGAAGCCATCACAAATTGAAAAAATGCAAGGAAATAGCAAGGATTTGGGGCAGATTAGTGCGCACTGCTGAGGGCAACCCATCATCTGATCATGAAACAAAGTGCAGAAGCAAATGCCGCGATCAACACTATATAGTCTGCGCTAACATTCAGATAACCGAACGTTCGGATACAGCAAAATCAGTTCGGGTAATGGAGGGTTCGGATGATAGAGACTCAGATAATCGAGATTCTACTGTACATACATTCCTCCTCGAGGAATAATCAGGTGCAATAATAAACAACATATGAGAAATACAAATAACTTTATTTTTTTTTCTTTTTTGCGTTCACTCGACTGAACCGCGTTACACCGTCACAAACGTATTTATATATTTCACTGAATGTCATTATTCATATGAATCCATTTAATCGCATCCACACAACGGACATTTGGCGTTTATTATCATTCCGCTGAATGCCATAGTTTAATATCTCGCGTTAAATTTCTTAAACACGTGCGCACAAAATAATTTTTTTTTTTGCATATGGGACACTTTTTCAGTCTTTCATTTGCTGTTGATCCTCCGAGTCATTGTTTCCTATGTATTCTCCATTTCTCATGCTAATTATCATCAGCTGACACGGACAATCCGATAAGAAAATGAATAATGATTTTTCTCTTCATATTGACATTGTTTTTTTTTACATTAAAACTTTTTTACTAAATTATATCTAAAAACAAAATTGGGATAATTTTACAAGTGCATAAAATATAATTCATTTGTTATATTTAGTGTGGACCGATAACCGAGATGAGCGAATAAACAGCTTCGATCTTTAGCTCTATCTCCAATAATCACATGACTTGTGAAATGATAACTATGTTCAGTCAATTCAGTTGTCTGGTCATTTTGAATTTAGTTCACAAAATATATATTACCTAATCACTGATGATTGAGTGATGATGTGAGGGAAGAAAAGTATTAATCAACATAGAAACAATGAAAAGGCACCTCAATGAATTTTTTTTTTCTTTTTTTCAATGTACCAAAATCGGTACAATTCGCCTTTCTAAGAATATAAAACGGTACGCACGTTCATTTATTTTCATCCTCGTGAATTTTCTTCTGCAACTTTTCATTTGTAATTTTCACAAATAAGTTTGCAATTTGCTCATTTTGTTGTTTTTTTTTTCAGTTCACGCCTGATTGCTTAACATATTGTCCGAGCGAAAAATTAAAACTCAAAGAACAAAACAGAAAAAAAAAAGAAAATCAGTTCGAACTCTTAATTCCATTCTCAGTCACAGTTTTACATTTGATGGACAATAGTTGCAACTCTCATGATTATTTATTTATCAATTATTTGATCATGGAAATCAGATAATGATCGCACAAATTCATTCGGTAACGAATTCAATTATTTCATCACTCCCTGCCTCTTTACAATTTGAACTATATACAATAATAACTCCCGTGATATTCAATGAATAATTCTCTTTTCAATTATTGAATTAATTAAGTAATGATAATTGAATAATAAAACGAGAAAAGAAAAGAAAGTGAACAATTTGTTTCTTCATTTTGTTTTATGCTAATAAACCAAGTGCTAACAACACAATTGCCATGGTCCACTTTAAATCCATCAAATTCCAAATGGTTTTTTTTTGCTAATAAATTGACCACATTAGTCTCACACTACATTCCCCTCACAATCAGAACTCCAAGGATCAAATAATAATTAGAATGAACGGAAGACTCATAGGTGAATGACAAAAAAATTAGTGATCGATAAAGCTCCAATGAAGAAACATCTCTTCGAGAAAACTAGAACGCAATTATATAAATTCGCCGGGATCTAAAAGAAATTACGTATCGCCGAGGAGTTTTTTAAAACAAGGCGTTTCGTAGGAAAGTTGTGCAGTATTGGCTCATTTAACAAAAAATTAATTTTGAAAATTTTACTCATGAGATATATCATATTTTATCAATAAATGTCAAAAAATACAAACATACAAAATTAGATTTTGTCAAAAATTTCATGACATTTTGTGATAAAGGAAACTCCAAAGTATGACAACATCGTTCATAACAATTCATTCGATTATGCATTTATTAATTCATGATATTCACAACTTGGGATAAATCCATACTTGAACTTTCACTCGAAAGATTTGCATGTAACAAAATAAATTGGAAATTGTAATGAATAAATCAATTAGGAAATGATATATATATGTCAACAAATATTCCTGACTATATGATGAACAGTGAGAATTTTTTCTGACGAGAAAACGTGAAGAGAAAAATCTATTAATGTAGCGTTTTAAAGATTCATTTATAGCGACAATTTCCCAGAAAAACGAAGGTAATATGTTGTTAAAAAAAATGATCATTTCACGGAAATAAGTTCATTAACAAAAATTGAATTGATATGTTTACACCAACTGTTTAAGTCTATGGAACGCGTAATGTTCAGATAACAATTTGAAAATAATTCATTCCAATAAGACAAACTTCTATGTGTTAAATTTGAAACTTCATTAAAAAAATTTTTTTTTGAATGACCAGTTCATGTGGAAGTTATTCAAGTGGGGCTTAGGAATGTGCGATATATCAAATTGCCCGAGTTATTATATCAACGTATATCTCGGTTTGATATTTCCATTGCAAAAGTATCAAAATAGAAAATAAAAAAATTGCAGGTCAAACCTATGAATGTTTTGGATTTTCTTATTTATCGAAACTTGTTAATCAATCTGTGAATCGAAAAATGAAGGTCAGACTGTGCAATTTTCTACTGCAATCTCTCAATATAAGCAATGTCAATTTTTTTTTCATATCGCCCACCCCCAGAAGCTCGAATGATTTAAATGATGAACTGTCATTCATATTGCAATACTTTCCACTCAACCTAAAATTTGTCCACCTGCCTTGCTCTCAAAAATTCCCCCGCAATACGTTATTTCTCCCCCCCACAACCCCTGAATTACAATCAACCTAAAAAATAATTAAGGGATGACTTAGCAGTGAATGGGTATATAAAATCCAGTGAATTTAATCAATAATAACATAAGGCAATATGTGGAGAATTTGGCCATCATAACTGGGTCTTGCCAGCATTTCATGCCACTCTTTAAATTCTCTATCAGGATCATTACTTCGACGTCTGTAAATACCCGGTATCCTCTTAATATCACATACGTCATTATTACCATCATCATTACCATCCGAATGTGTTAATTTAACCTGATAATTGCCATTGATACCCTCAGCACAATCATTATGCAATCTATCAACATCATCATGTGTGATATCCCTTTTAGCAGGACTCAATGGCTCATCATCATCATCATCACTCCATCTTATCGAGTCACGATCAAGGGGTGGTAATTTAGCAAGTATCTCCTCCACTGTTGGATCGTGATAAGTCTGAATTTTTTCATCATCAAAATTATCAATATCCACCACTTCTATATCATCACCATTGTTGTTCGTTAAATTTGTTGAATTTGGCAATTTGTTACGATTATTACGACTGTAATTAATATCATCAGAATTTCTCAATATTTCCTCAGTTGTTGGTGGCTCTGTAACTGTTCTGTTACCGGTGCCGGCGCCAGTAATTGTTGAGCCCCTAGCTTGCAAATCAGCCAATAATTCTTGGGTTGTTTTTAACTTTGGATTACGCGATATACTCGCTAATTTTTCTTTAACACGATCCTGTTGTAATTGTTGATTTTTTAGTGACTTACTACCCTTTTTACGTCCGCGTTTTTTCGGCCCCATACCAATATCCACACTATCATTAGGATCATTATTATCATCAACAATAATATTATCATCAATTGTTGAATTTATTGGAGATGGGCTAGGCACTTGCGAGTTTGTGTTAATATTAATATTTATGTTTTCACCATTAATCCGCTGCTTCTTGATAATATTATCGTCCTTTAATGATGATGATAGGGGACTGTATGTGTCAGCTTCATCTTTTCGTAGACGTTTGTTGGAGCTGTGGGTGCGTGGTACTGCATCTAGTGCATGATTTTGTGATGTGGCGGATAATTTTGGTGATGTTTGATTGTAACGATTGGCCTGGGACAGGGCGGCGTGTTTTATTGGCGTTGGATTTGGCGAACGAGAGTGTTCACTGGTCAACGACAAGGCTGGACTCAGGACCTAAATTGAATATTTATTTTTATTAGTAGGAGCATTGCACTGGTGCAGTTATGTTTTTGAAGTGAAACTTCTATAGGCGCCTTTGGGTGTGAATCGAATACACGCTAGTCCCTATGTTACAAAAACCGACACCATTGGGGAGGGGGAAACGCCATATATGGAGTGCGTACTTTACTCGCTAGGATGTAGAGACGGTATGCGAGGTACGGGGAGGGGAGCACGAGAGAGAGAGAGAATAGAGCATTCACGCACATCTAGACCCATTTACAACGTGTTACCGGGGAACGTCGGTAATGACGCGTTCGTCATAATTCAACGCAGGGCGTAAGATGGCGTTATGCGCAATTTCTATCCACGGTAAAAATCCCGCTGTTTTCCAGTCGAGTGTGTTAATGTATACGTTATATATGTGCCGAGCGTTATTTTCTATATCATAATTTATGTCCGGAATAATCTGGTGTGCCTGTTAATCAAACCTTTTCGTTTCTTACTTGAGTTATCACAAACTGATAATTTCATTTGTAGAAAATCATGAATAAAAACAGAACAAAAACAGAATAAAAAATCTTTTGTATATTGATATAATTGGATTGTTTTAAATCATAACTTCCGATTTACACTGATATTAGAGCCACTGATCCTATCCTATCCTCAGCAGTAGAAAAATGTATTTACAGAATATCATAACATCGCTATAAAATCGGCCACTACGAAGTTTCACTTCTGTCGCGTAGGTCTCTACGCACATGTTCTTTTTAGGGTAAATTTTTGGGCATATCTGAACAAACAAGTCCTGACTCAAGTTAATATTGTTGATCACAAAGCTCAAGTGATAATGTAGGAAAAGACTTACTTTCAGAGGTGTTCCATCGCGCAGGAGGGGGCTCTGTGGCTTAGCTATCCTGGTACCAGGTGGACTACGTGATTTTACTACACCCCGTATTCCTGGGCTCTGTGGCTTGGTACCATTGAGCCCTTGCAACGCTGCTACAGGGGTAGCCAATGAATTGGCGGGCGGTAAGACCATTTCTCGCCATCTTCGCACCAGATCCTTAGCTCGCTTTGCCAGTGCATCATTGGTCGTTTGGCGTCGTAACTCGTTGATGTGTTTGCCCAGTCGTGTACTCTGCGTTAAACAAAATAACGGTAATTTTTTAAAATGATCTAGTCAGGAAAAAAATTTCCAAACGAATTTCAAAAAGAAATTTATGTTAAAAAAAATATCAAATATTTGAAAGGAAATTAATGTTGAATATTTTATCAAATTAATATTTTTTGAATATTCAAAACCAATTAATTTGTAAAAAGTCAAAATTTTGAAATTTTGAAACAATTCCAAATTCGTCAACCATTTATAAACGTACAAAATTACAAAAATATCATAATGCTTCATAAATCGAGAAATTAACAAGTCATAAATTTCTTAAAATTTAGTTAACTTGAGAAATAGTCAAAATTTTAAAAATTGCAAAAAACTAAAATTTAGAAAATTGCCCAATAAATTTCTCAAATAAATAAAAACTCATTTTTATAACGTTCTTGTAGGAATAATTACTGATTTTTGTTAATATGCAAATTCATATTGACAATTTTAAGCATATAATAACAGAATGTAAATGAGGATATCATCTTAAAATTTATACAGATCATTTGGTTTCTGAATAAATTAGAATAACAGCTTGAAAAAATCTAAAAAAATAATGAAAAAAAAATGATACATAATTCAATTCGCGTAATAAAAGTTTCGCTGGAAACATAACATCATTTAACTGTCTTTCAATCACTTAAGATTTGTGATACTAATTCCAAGTTTCGTTTTACCTTCGAACAATTCTCTGAATATGTCATAGTTTAAATTTGAAGCTTGAAAGCATGTGTACAACCCTCAATATAATAGAACAATGCGAGCCTAGTTGTTCAAGCCCAGGTTTCGAATTTTATGACGAACACGTGGTCCAAAACACTCCGACGCAAATGTTTGGGTGTTGTATTCTTTCTCACAATATGAGCCTGTATTTCTGTATTTGTTTTCTCATATATACTCTTACATGATTTTTGTTCTCTTCTTTAACGAGAAAATGAAATTCTGTTCTCAAATATACTCTCTATAGTCTCTGTACTCAAATAAAAAATTAAGAAAACTGACAGATTATTAACTAACAATTATTTGGTGTAAACAAATCATTAACGTCTATTGAACTACCTCGTCTTTCATATCTCACCTTTACACATATTACGAACAAATATACATATAATTTTTCGTAAGTAAATTACTATTAGCTCTCCCATTTTTTATGTTTATTATTATTGATAAGTGTGTGCATAATGAAAATATTTGTGACGAGCAAATCAAGAATCAAACATTTCTATATATATATATATATATATATATTGCATTATTTATAAATACAACAGAAGGACAGTTTTGTGTTTGCAAAATTTAACTGATGTGTTTTAGGTGAACATATTTTCACTGAAACTATGAATTTCGCCAGAGTTGAACAGTTCATTAATTTGTTTAAACTATCTCAGTTATGTCGAATTTCAGAAATAGAATTTCCTCTGAAACTCAACAAAACAAAAATGAAAAATTCCGAATTAACGGAAATATATTGATACATCAGTATTATTATTATTTACCCATAATTATCTCTAAAACATACCTCCAGCACTTCTTTGGTGATTGTCGTCTTTTCCAGGGCTGTGATGACATCGACAACTGCGCCCATATCGACGACCTGAAAAATCACGTATACCTTAATCATTATTGCCTCAAAAACTAAAAAAAAGTGTTCATCAAATCATTTGATATCCTATATTATAATTTGCCTAAATGATAATTATGTAATTTCTTATCATTCATGTATCGATTTCACGCAATCTCCACATCCTGACGAAAAATAATAAAAAATTATTATGATTATTCCGAATAAAAAATGTCCCCGAATTTCCAAAAACTGACGAAAATTTGCCCATGAATGTCATGAAATCATTCAACAAATTATCGAGTAAAAGTTCCACGAGGTCACACGTTTCCATTTGCAAGTTAAATTCCCCCGTGTCCCCACCCCCCCAAAAAACCCTCTCATATGGTGGCTGAAAATTCCCCAAAAAGCCAAAATTAAATGTCCCCCCGATACCCCCCACATATAAAAATCCTCTGAAATTATCAAAAACATTGAAAAAAATTTATTTCGTCATCGTCATCGCCATTCCCCATCTATCAATCACACCCAAACTATTTTCCATGCACGTATACAGGAATCACTATACACGCGCACACTGACACATTAAAAAAGAAAAAAAAGTTGTCCATGTGTTTGGTACACTAAAGTTGCATGTGTTTTTAAAACTGGCAATACGTTCACAAGCACACATATAAAGGGCGCACGAGTATGGGCTAAGGAGGTACGAGTAAACGAGAGTGGCACGATAGCCGTTTGACTGTACGGACCGTAGAATTGTCGGATTCGGGTTTAGTCGGAAAACGTACGTACGTCTAGGGTTATGTCGACAAATTCTTCATTTTTTTTTTTTTTTCTTCAAACCCGTCAAAAATTTTACCACTGAATTACGAGCGCGGCTAAATATGAAAAAAAATTTAATTACGTTTTTTTGCTTTTTTTTTTTTTTAACGAAATTACTTACATTGTACTCCTTATCAATTGAGTTCAACAATTTTTGGGTGAGCTCGGTGCAATGCTGCTGCATCGGTAGAGAGCTCACAATTTATTTGGGGTACCCACAAATTAACAAAATTTTTTTTTCCTTTTTTTTATCAATATTATTATGATAAATATTTTGACAATAACGGTGATGGTGGGGGGGCCGAGAGGGGGGTATTGGCAAATTATTCTACAAACTAGTTGAGTTATTTATCCGTTTCTTTTTTTTTGCGGACTTTTTATGACTTGTGTAGAAAATTAATTGCGCTATGTTAACTTAATTTTATTTGGATATTTTTTTTTCCTCGGCAAATGATAAATGGGTAATTGAGAGTATCGTTCTCAGCATGAGACAGTCGCACACGAGTTGTAGCGCACGAATGCGAGGGCGAGAACGCACTGGCAATGGCGACGACGATTGTACTAACATTGGCCCGTTCTCTCGCGTGCCCTCCCTGCCTCCCAAGTGCCTAAGCTAAGGCTACCATAGCATCATTCCTCCAATATCTGTCTCACTTATGATCATTCGGCTCCATTACGAACATACTTCGGACATTTCCGCCATCCCCACCACCGTCAATTCACTTGCCATACAGGGGAAAGTTCAACGCCATTGGCCGACACTATTGGCCAATCATAACCGCTCTGTTGCCGCTTTTTTTCAACGCTTTGAAAATACAGTTGGGGAATAAATTCGTGGAAACGGAGCTTAGCGTAGGAAATATATTCGGAAATAAGGAAATATGGGCGATTGTCAATTCGTATAGTGAATGCCTATAACTGTGAGTCGGCGGGAAAACCCAGAAATTTTAATTATATCGAGAATAAGTTGCTTTATAAATCGTATTTTTTGGAGAGAATTCTTCGGAAAAAAAATTAACTATAATATTTTTTCAGAGAATCACGACTTTCTTCAGTGACTCAATTTTTCATATATATATATATATATGCTATATAACGGTTCGACATTATTCCAAACGAGGTTTCTGCTGTTTCCGGCGTATTTCCGCTATAGTGGTAATTATATTGATGGACCTATCGAATGTGGGTACAGGAGAAAGTCGACTATAGTTTGTGGAAAATATAGTGTTATGCCGCTGTGGAAATACAGCACAAGGATTTGAAATTGATGTAAATCGAGTTTGAAAATTACTCACGTCGAGAAAACTCAGCGGGAAAGCATCGATTGTTGGAGATGCAAATCGATGTATCGATATTATCTGAAGAATTGAGTTTTGTTCTATGTTCTAACAGAAACTAGATATTTATTATATGGACAGGAAGAAGAAATCACATGAGTTTGTTATGTGCTTTTTTTAATGATAATGATCATGTATATAACGAATGAATTGTAAATAAAAAAAAACTATTGAAAATCTATAGCATAACCAAATATTCCTACATATTGTGCTTATACTTCAATTCGCTATATTGATTCATTGAATCAAATTTTATTATTATACAATTACAAAGTTAAGTCACGTGAACATAAACTTTGTTGGCCAGTTTTTGGTTAGTGAGCGCCATATTTAACTTTCACGTTAAGGCCTCTGATTGGTCGAAAATTTAACTCCGGCCAATCGCAACGCTTAACTTTAACTCCTGATTATCCGCCGTTAACTGACCGAGAGCGGGCCCTAGTCATTTTTACTCAGAATTTTTAAGGTTTTGTAGTGGAGTAAAAATTCACACGTGTGAAGCTGATTTTTTAAAAACAGATCAAGTATTGTTTAATCTGAGCATGTTGACACTCCACGATAAATCAGCTATCCTGATTGCCCAGGAATTCCATCGTGAAACCATTTAGAAAATTATTATTTACTTAATAATCATCAATTGAAGAAGTTTTCAAACGACTTGGAAACGGAGATGACGCCAATACTACTTCCGGATGAGGAGAACCAATCACAGAGCGACCCTAACCTAACGCTATCCAATTTTCGGTATAGAAAATCGGGGGTAGGCGTGGCCATAAAGTAACGTGATGTCACTATCGTTTCCAGATAATTTGAATAAACGGAATTTTGAATAATTGATGCTTTTTTTTATTCTTTTCAGATAGCATTAAAATATAAGAAGAGTGATGTTGAATGAGTGCGACCCGTTGCCGCCACAAAATAACTTGCCGATTTATAATTTCCATGTCAATTGTTATTCTTTCGCTTAATTATGTGTTTGAAGCACTATTTTAATGAGAAATCTTTCAAATTTCACAATGTTCAAAAATTTCATAGACCATTTGAAATAAATGCTAGACACGCGCATGCGCGCGTGCGAACAGACGGGCGGAACTTCCACAACTAATTATGAAGTTTCAACAGTTATTATTCTCCGTGTATATAGAATACACTATAATAAAAAAATGTAGAACCCTCATATAATAGTATAATAGTGTTCTGATTGAAAATGACTAAAATCAAGAATTTTCGTTGCTGTGAATTGACACTTCCCCCAAGATTAGGGTTATGTCTCATAGGCACCGTAGACTTATACTTTCGAACTATGTAATCGGGAAACCTTCTACCGACGCAGGTACAATAAGACTGGAAACCCTTATTGAAGGGTTCTCTTTATCCCACCAGGTGACGTCATGTATATGACCCAATTTCTTGGAACACCAGCAATTACCAGATAAAGGCCCAAGTATCGTGGCTCCGGACATCTCCGCCCCCCTCTGTCTCGGGAAAACCCTACCACCCACAGAATCGTATATACAATTGAATTAAGAATGACCTCTTGTTTATTGGAAGAGGAAGTACCATGTCCCTTTATTCCAATGAATCATTTCATTTGAGAAATCTGAAGACCAAAAGTATCGCATTCAACAAAGTAAAAAATGTTAAACACAACCCCGAATGCGCGCCTCGTGCGCTGAACTACAATTTCAAATTTGAAGCCGCAATATCTTTTGCAAAGTTGAAGATACTATTAACCATTGATTCCGACAAAATGAGAGCTTTCAATTTTTCAATTTGGAGCAAGTATCTTTTGTTTTTTCTGTAAATACATATAAAATTTCTAAGCGTTTTCAGATGGATCAGCGGCAGCATGGCTCCACTCGGGCGAGATAGCGTAACAAACTTACGTTTTGCTAGCCTCGGCCAGCTGAGTCCGAGTCCGAGGCACTTCACCTAATATTCCAGGGTTTGTAAATTTTATTGTACCATGAAGTCCAGCTCCATCGAGAAGTCCAACGATAGACGGGTACATTTCCCAAAGATCTAACGACACGATGTTATTAGACGAGTCTGAAATATATGAAAAAAACATAAACACTCGTTTCTTAATAGTTCTCATTCAATAACTCATTATAAAGACATTACGGAAACCTTGAATAATGATGGTATGAAAAATCATTAGAATAAATACCCCTGGTTTCGGTCATTTAGACGTCATTTGTAAGTGATCATTCGAGATCAACCTCACTATAGTGGCCTTCATCTTTCATACGTTTATGTAATTTCTTCTTTATATTTCATTTATTTTTGATAATGTACACCCTCTCGGGTCTTTACATGTTGCTCCCTTCCCCTCCCCCAGAATAACAAATTCTTCCTCAGCTATTTCCTAGTTCATGTCTTATTAGTGAGCACAGGGTCCCTGGATCCACTATTCCATAACCTCCCAATCCTAACTCCTAGCCTCTCTCATATCCAAATGCATTTACTGAATTGTTCTTCTTCTTTATAAATAAAATATATGGTCATGAATAATTACATCATTTTTTCAATTCCAAGTTCGGTGGCACGTGCTGCGCATGCGCATTTCCTGTCTCCGCCGCAGTGACAGGTGGCGCGTCTGTTTTGGTTTTACGCTTCTCGAGAATTTCGATATATATCGATAGTTCCTTTCGTCGCTCTCTTTTACTATAGGAAACTCTGACTATATTGATATACCAGCATCTCCACGACAAATGGTCACATGAATTTCAAATGTTACGCGGTACTTAAAATTATTTCATATAACACTAACAAATCAATCAATTCATAATGTCCCGCTACAGAATCATAAAAATTCCTTCCTTACCAACTCCAACAATCGAGTAATATCGCAATGTGTCGTCAGTTGTAAAACTGCGTCAACCAGCAGTTCAGTCAGCGTCATAACAATAGAAAAAGAAGAGGAGGGAGACGATTTTTGCACAACGATGGAGGCGGAAGCAGAAGTTGTTGACGAAATTGAATCTGATGATAATATGAGTGCGGGATCAGGTGAGAAAGAACAATTTTGTTGATGCGTCGCGGACTGTACCCGCGGCCGGGAGGCTGCCAGGGTTTTCAAATTGTTGCTTAATACGCGGCAAATTTTCAAACAATGTTAGAAAAAAATAGACAATTTTTTTTTTTTTTTTTTTTTTTTACGAACCACGAGGCATGTCAACAGAATCATATCAGGGCGATGTCGCAAAGTATCTGGCAAAAATTTTGACTAGCATATCATTGATGTAAGATACTTGTTTAATTTCTACAAATTGAAATTCAGTTTTTCTTTTTTTTCCCCTAAAATTTCAATTTGCAGTTTCACTATTGAATTTCAAAAGTAAAAAAAAAAAAAAAAAAATTGTCAAAATATCAACAAATGGATTGAAAGGAAATTTTGAAATCAGGTTACCTATGATTTGAAATCTGTATGAAATTTAAATTATTTGTAGACCCTGCGGAAGCTCCAGAGAACACTTTCGACATGACTCTACCAACATCGCACTCGGTAAGTCACTCAATAATTCCCTATAACAGAACCAATGTTCATCTGACTGAACCAATGTTGACAGAGAGCCTTTTCATGCTGACCATTCTCATTTTACTTGCTGAGACAATAAACTTACGTTCACTGTCATTTCCCCTACATCTATTGATCAATACACATTGTCATTATACCTATAGTTAACTTATCGTATACAGTGTCCTTTGCTGCGCAATCTTCATGATTTTCTGTACATTCAACGAAGAAAAGATTGTCATTTAATTTTGTATATGTTCCTCCTAATATTGCTTTCTACCGATACCAAGGTTGACTCTAATAAAAGCAACAACAAACGAACTAAACAGACCCAGCAATGTGCATAACTCCTATCAGTACTAATACAAAATATTGATAAACGCAGTATCTGGGTGATGATCTTGAGGTCTTGCGAGGCAGAACCCTGCTGGATAATGGAATTTACGTGGATCTTCCGCTGCTTGCTGAAAAATCAGTCGTACTATTTCCAGGGCAAACTTTGCCGATAATGAAGTATGATTTAAGGACAATTGAGATGCTGAGAAAGACTATAAGTAAAGATAAAACATTTGGTGTGGCCTGCTTGAGGTATGATCGAGGATTTTCTATTGGCACAACAGCGGAAATTTATGAATATTCCGAAAATCCTGGTTCGAATACAGTGTGTGTCAAGGCCAAGGGTAGACAGAGGTTCAAAATTTTGAGGATGCGAAGTGTAAGTATAAATGATTCTCCCATTCGGGGGACAAACAAAACTTCCCGATTTGGTATCTCAGCACAGCGTACTAAATTTATTCTTCTCCAATATACCCCGGTTGATCAGTATGACCCCTATTAGCGTCATAATGAAAACTTGCAGATTTGAGAATTCTAAACTGACTCATTTATGAAGAAGATAATTATGAATATCCGAGTAGACGCATGGTGCGCATGAGGATGAGACTTATGCGCGTTACTTGAGTGGGAGTGAGACGCCAATAGGGGTGCGGCCGCAATAAAAACGATAACTTCAATATTTTACCCAGTGGAACAGTATAAACAATTGCAATTGTTAATAACGTTGCATATACTGCACGAATGCCATGCAAAATGTAACCCGCTCGATTTTGCAGGGAAGCGCTTCGATTGGGACCGTCATGCCAGCTCTGGGTCCATTCGTTCACTTATTACATACATAATGGTTGAGACGACCATACCTCCTTAATTATGTAAATTATCGGAAAAAGTCATCCTACATAACATACCTATTTTCATATGGGGAACAACTTTTCTTATATGAATTTTGCGCTAACTTTAACAGTTTATGCAATAGAACATTATAAACAATTGGAATTGTTAATAACCCTCAGCGAGACAGACATTTTGTTTAAAATAGGCAAAAAATGTTAGAAAAATCTTGAAACGTGAAGATCCGATGAAAAAATTTTGTTTTTATTTTCGGGAGCATTACAATAATTTCCCTATATCGGGAAATTAGAAAATTTGAAGAAAGTTGAAGGCTTTCAATCCTTCACCATCATTTACTAATGCTGATTTTAGTTATTAGGTCGACTATCTGCTGACGTCAGAATACTACCAGAGATTACACTGGGGCCTCCTTTCTACGAAGATCGTCTTGCCTCCCTCGACCGTTTGCGAGGTGTACCGAGAGATAAAGGGGACAATAAGGGTCAAAATAAAGTGATGCGACATGAGGCTGCACTTACTCCATGGCCCGCCTGGGTCTACCATCAGTATGATCCACATTGGCTAGCTCGCAAAATTCATCATTACCTGCGTTTTGTCAGTGCAAGGGGTATCAATATTCCCACAGATCCCTCAGAATTATCTTTCTGGATTGCCCAAAATCTTATAATGAAGGACAAGGTGAAACTGTCAATTCTGGAGCTGGATTGTGCAATTCATAGGCTTCAAATTGAGGCAAAGTTACTGGCAAAATTGCATGAAAAATTATTTGTCTGCGCATGCTGTCGTAATGTTATTGGCAAACAGGCCGACGTATTTCCTATGAATAAAGAGGGACTGCAGAGTGCTTATTGCAATCCAGCTGGGGCCATTCACGAAACTGTAACACTTCGTCGAGCACAAAATATTGCTCTAAGTCGTGATCCACCTTCTACAGCGTACAGCTGGTTTCCTGGGTAAATTTTCATTGCCTTGAGTTGTTCTTCTAGGTCTGTTGTATAATCTTTTTAGGAAAATTTCATGGAAAGTTCGAGAATAATTGATTAATTTTGGGGAGAGACACTAGGAAAAAATCTATTTTCTGTTATTGGCTTTCAGGTATGCTTGGACAATTGCCAACTGCCAATGTTGCCGTCACCACATGGGCTGGAAATTTACAGCAACACGCTCAGATTTGATTCCACAATCATTTTGGGGCCTCACCAGAGCCAGCCTCGTCTGGCAAGATTGCAATGATGAAAATGAATACGCAGACAATTTTTCAGATGCTTTCGAGTTTCATGGGATGTAAAGAAAGTCAATTGAATCTTCCATTGTAGTGTTTGATACTTACCTTGTCATTTAGCGCTGGTTCCCCACCATCATGACAATAGACCAAAGCTGAAGATTAATCGGCGCCAAAAATTAGAAACTTTATCTGCGTAGATCTACGCACAATCGTTATGAAACTTTAATGTATCATGGTGAAATTTTGGACATCACAAGTGGAGTGATCACCCAATTTCACCATTAAAATTTTTTAAATGGTTAAAATTCTTGTAACGCGGGATTTTACATAAATTTTCAAATTCGTTCAAATTTTTGATTATTCTAAATTTTTCTCAAATTTCGGAAAATCAAGTCTTCTAATTGTCCCTATTTTTCTACATTCATAAATTTTTTAAAACCATGTTAATTGGTTGAGATTTTTCTTAGAAAAAAAACAGTATTCGAGGGAACCTTTGCTTCAAAATTTGAACATGAAAAAATTCTAAAAATAGCTCAACAAAAAATGTTATTTCCCCAATCATAAATTGACGAAATAAAAATGTTCGATGTGGAATGTCATGATTGCCAAACTAACAATTTCTTTAAAAATTTCATGAAATATTTTTCGTTTATGAATTCATGAATTCCAGACTAAAAGGTCCTCAATTTTCCATCATTGACATAAGCCAACTGTCAAATTTCTCTATATTACCAGTCAACATAATCATTATTGTTATCTCTATGTATAGTTCATGCAGATATAATTAAAAAATTATTATCCAGGCACTGTTATTTTGTGATAATAAACGAATGGAATTGGATAACAACTGTGTGAATGACTGGGAATTCTTCTTTTCTCTTTTAATGAATTACTAAATATTAATTTTATCACCAAATAATTGCTCCGATGCCATTGCGCGCTCCGTTATTAATTAATATTATTATTATTATCATTATTATTATTGTTATAATTATAATCATATTTTGTTTTTTTTCTGTTTTCATTATTCTCTCCCAACTCCTATCAATTCGTAAACCGCTAATATCGCTTAGCGGTTTTTGTAAAATTCTTCACATTTCACATTATTTCATTTAAATCATTTAATATTTTCCTCTTGTCAGAATATTCATTTCACTGGCGTGGAAGAAATATTTATTACAAATTTAGTTGTTGGGGAGGCAGGATGAATGAGAATATTTTTTTTTCCACTTGCATCGAAGGAAAAAAAAATAATAGGGCTAGGAATTATTTATCCTGCTGCCAATGATTCGGAAAATACCATCGAAGTCCGTCATATTTCGATGGTCTCTTCGTATGCCCCATCAATTGATGTATGGCCCCCCCCTCCCTCCCGCTCCATCCCTTGTCTCGTAACGTTGATTCGACAATCCGGTGCATATATGGTCAGTTCATGATTTCATTTCTATATCGTGATTTAATTTATAAATCTGTAACAAAAAAATGTATTTGTTAGTTTTCATCAATTAATTTAAAATTAATCAATTTGGCTCATAATTTTGGTAAAATCTTTTTTACAGAGAAGACACAGGGGGGGCAATTAAACTTCAAAGGTTTACACTTTGGATTATATCAGTTCATGTCTTCAAAACAGCTTTGCAAGCTTTCAACGGTATCCCACTGATATATACACCGTCGAAAATTGGAGAAATGCAACGATACGTTTGGTGGAAAAAATTGAGATTCAATCGTCTTTGAACGTTCTCAGTAAGATATAATGCAGAACGTTAAATCTTTTTCCATTGCAAAATTCGTCTATTTTTTGTCATTCGAGATGACAATGATGAACTGAACGTAAAATTGAATCTGGGAGCCAAACTATAGAATAATCTACGTACTTTCGATTTCCGGCCCCGCGGAAATGAGCTTAGTGTGCGCTTGTGCAGCTGTGCTCGACTGTTGTCCATTCAACTGGGTTGATGGACCACCAAAGCCGGGGGGTGGCTGCATTGCCCAGTGTTGAGCTGGTGCACTTTGCTCCTGTAGCATAAAGAACATTCCATTAAATATAACCTATATCGATTACTCAAAAATGGCCCTATAATCTCAGCGAATTTTTTCGATTTTTGATAATAATTATGGAGATTCCATTTGCGGGGATTGAGGGGGGGAGGGAGAATAATTTCCCCTATCCCAAAGATGAAAAAACCATGTTGCTAATTTACCTGTTGCGTATTGTGTGCTACGCTGTGAGAGGTCGGATGAATTCTCGGGAATTGCCATGTGCTAGTTGTCTGGAAGGGCAAGGGCCTAGATGAGCTGACAATAGCTGGATCAATGGACGTCCAATCAGCGATTGGTCCAAAATTATTCCACCCTTTTTGCTGCAACGGCTGATGATTGAAGGGATGACCAGTTGGTGCTTGCTGCTGCTGTTGCTGCTGCTGCTGTTGCTGTTGTCCATTAAGCTCCACAGCACACCAATCTTTAAGCCCATAAACTGTATCATTTGCACACTTATGAATACCTTGGGGCGCAATAAGAGGATTTCCATTTGGAAGATACGAATTTTGTTGTGGTGCCGTATTGTTAGGTGCTGGGCGTGGTATACCAAGGCCAAATGAATTCATATGATTTGGAGTTGATCCAGGAAAGCCAGGTGGTGGTAATCTAGATCTTTGACCAATATTTGCTACTGGCATTGATGGTTGAATTGGACTTTGATTGGCCGTTTGTATCATATTTTGTGGAAGACGCGATAGCAAATTGTGTGATTGTATATTTTGCTGTAAAACTTGGATTGTTTGGAGCTGATGTGGTGGATGAATATGAGTTAAATGAGTAACTGGAAAATGTGGTGCAATACTCGGTGCAATATTCTGATGATTTCTACTGTTATCCTCACGCTCTCTTTGATGCAATTGTTGTTGATTTTGTGGCTGTTGATGATTATGAAAATAATGATTATGACGATGATTATGATGATTTTGCTGTTGCTGTTGTTGCTGTAGGAGCCTCTGTTGTTGTAATTGCATTTCATTTTCCATGAGTTCAGCGAGGGCTTTCTGGGTTTCATGAAATGGATCGAAGCCCAAATCATCGTCAACTTTAATTTCATTACTCTCGGATTTAAGCAGCTCTAATCCATGGCCATTTTGCTTTATATATTCACAATTCTCCTGATTTTGTTGGGCTTGAAGGGACAATCTCTGTTGCAATGAATTTTGTTGAAAGTCAGCCATGAATTTTGAGGTGGATGATGTTATTATGAGCGAGGGATCGTAATCATTTCGTAATTTTGTTCCATATTGATTTTCTAGGTAGTCTTCTTCATCGAGAAAATTATCAGCGTTAAAAGGCACGCTGGGTGATGCTGTGGGACTTTGTGGTGGTAATTGATTGTGATTGGAGTGACGTTTTTCAGGCTGGAAACCAAATGCCGCTTGCCAATCTTCGGATGAGTGGACTGTTGGTAGGGAATCTGGTATTGATGATAGAGCTGGTGTTGTCCAATCAATACTGGCATTTGTTGATTGTGAATTTTGGCCCGCTGTGCCAACAGTGGGTATTTTTTGAAATGTATTGGAACTAAAGAAACTGTTGTTATCAATTTGAAATAACGAACGATGGTTAACTTGAGATTGTAAGCCATTGGAATTTGGAGTTATTTGATGTAGACCCGGTGGCGCTTGGCAGACTAGCGCATTTGTGGGAGACATTGGTGATGTGCCTGAAACAATACATTTATATACATTTTTTGTACAATTTTTTTGTACAAATTTTTTTGTACAATTTTTTTGTACAATTTTTTTGTACAATTTTTTTGTACAATTTTTTTGTACAATTTTTTTGTACAAATTTTTTGTATAAATTTTTTGTACAAATTTTTTGTACAAATTTTTTGTACAATTTTTTTGTACAAATTTTTTGTACAAATTTTTTGTACAAATTTTTTGTACAAATTTTTTGTACAAATTTTTTGTACAAATTTTTTGTACAAATTTTTTGTACAAATTTTTTGTACAAATTTTTTGTACAAATTTTTTGTACAAATTTTTTGTACAAATTTTTTGTACAAATTTTTTGTACAAATTTTTTGTACAAATTTTTTGTACAAATTTTTTGTGCAAATGTTTTGCACTAATTTTTCGGACAAATTTTTGCACCAATTTTTCCTACAAATTTTTTGTACGAATGCTTTGGAATAAGTTTTTGGACAAATTTTTTGTAGTAATTTTTTGTACAAATTTTTTGTACCAATTTTTTGTACGAATGGTTTGGACAAATTTTTTGCAGCAGCTTTTGAAATATTCCCAACTTTTTTTAATATTTTGAAATTCTCCAAAGGTTTAACATTTCATGAAATATTTTTTCTTTCTTAAAAATTCAATTTTTTACAAATTGCTAAACAAATGGAGTAACTAAAACATGTCGCTCTAAATATTGCAAAAAGTCTTCTCATCAAATTGTTTAAAAATAATTTCCTAAACTTACCTAGAATAGCAGGATCACAAGGATCACAAGGATCACTGCTGAGTCTCTCAGGTCCATTGCTCGCACACTCATCAGAACTACTCGATGCGGTGCTAGCAGGTGTGCTTCCCTCCCTTTGTGGCTCACTCTCACTCTCCGAATGTTCTCCATTTCGTGTAACACCATTCAACTTAATATCCCTAATAGCCTCAATACTCGTACTCGAATCGCTATTCTGTCGTTGTCGATTATTACTCAGCACACCCTGATCCTCGATACACCTACCATTAGTGCTAGAGTCACTCTGCTCATCCCCATAGCATCGAATATCCTTTTGCACCTCAAAATCTTTTTGTCCTGTTTTATCACCATGACCACTAGAACTAGATTCTGATCTCGATGTTGTACGTGTTGTACCATGTTTTTCTTTATTTTGGGTATTTTTATGTTTATTTCGCACTGCTTGAACCTTACTCTCGCTATTGCTTTTTCCACGACGTGTACCAACTCCCTCGCCCTTATTGTTATTATTTTGTTGTTGAGTCGAGTTGTTGATCGACTGGGTTGACGGTAACCCAACAACTGGAGTTGATCCATTCGCTTGGGGTGGTGATTGCAGTTGGGGCGGCGCTGAAAGTATAAATTAATGATGGTTCAGAGGAATGACATACCCATTTAATATTTTGGTCCAGCATTATATAAAGACTAAATTTTGATATAATTTTTTCTTCCAATTTGCCATTTTTTCTCAACTTTCCTTACCGAAATCGGACTCAAAATGATTTACCGATTTTTCAAAAAATTTGGTCTATTTTTTGAGATTTTTAAAATAATTAAAAAAATTGAAAGAAAAAAAAAAGAAAAAAATCTGAAAAAATTTGAGAGTACTTTTTTTTCATGATAGAACCTCAGAAAAAATTGCCATCGAAATCGGAAAAGGTAAGGGTCACGGGATGTCCAAGTAGGTATGGAATACCCCATATGCATTTCTAGACAGTTCAATGGAGGCATTATAATTTTTTTCGCATTTTTTAACAAGATCTCTTCAAAGTTATGAAATAAAGGAGGAAATCTGATGGGGTAGGACTGGGTACGCAAGGGTTGAGTAAAGCTTGCCAGTATAAAAATGATATTTACTGCTGGAAGAAGTGGTGGTTGTTTGACCAGGCTGCAACGATGGCCAGGCCTCTTTTGTCTGGGAATTGGGTACAGCACCATTTTCACGAATTGTCGTACCACTCACTGGAGGCGATGGAGTTGGCTTGCGATTTACTGTCGCTGTAACGTGCAATGATTGAACGAGCTTGCGCTCATACTCCTGGTGCTTGCCCTGGTGCATCTCCTCCTTAGTAAACGATGCCTCTTGATCACCAAGATCATGAAGGTACATACAATCCGGCTTTGGACACCCCTGATTTCGCATGAAGTAGGAGCAATACTTGGTGGTACCTAAAAAATTTTAATTATTAATTATAAAACAGAAACATCTAGTCTATCATTCTTATCCAAAGTTTCCCAACTTTTCAGGAAAAAAAAATATCAAATTATAAAAAAGGTTTTTCTTTTTTTTTCCTTCAATTTCCTGACTCTTTTGATAATTAACATGTTATGTATGTTAATGCTGCGAATAAACCGAAAGGTTTGAAAGCTTTAAATGAAAAAAAAAAGACTGAGAACTGTTAATTTTATTTTGAAATATTTTTTAGTGAAATCTCACATTTTTTGTTCAGAAAAAGCGGTTGTGTGTTTGTTATTTTGTCGTTCGTTTTTCAGGGTAAGTCAATATTTTTTTTTCAGCGATCAATTATAGCGTGTGAGAAAGCTACAGTAATTCAATGAAATATCGCTTCATTTAATAATTAATCAACGGGAGACTTTTTGCAACGAGTTTATCACCATGGAAATGAGCACTCTTATCAAATATAATGATTATTGTTATTATCGTACTACGAATAGGATATATACTCCCGTTCGCCAGAAAAAAAGTTGCACAATACAGATAATAATTGCTTTCGGATTCCACAAAATCGAATACGGAAATAAGTACTGAGTGAGAGATACAAACATCAGAATAGCATATATCTTAAAACTCGAAAATTTTAAGTTTTCCTAAAGTTTCCGACTTTTCTAGATTTTATCTTTGCAGTTTTTTATTTCAACGAAATTTCTTGAAGGAAAATTAAAAATGTCAACTCCAGAACATTTTATTTGCTTGCCAAATATATCTCACCTAGGGATGTCTTTATCGTTCTACCGTCGACGGGGATATTATTAACAGCTTCTATCGCACGCAGAGCATCCTCCTGGCGTTGGTAAGTCACATATGCTGAGGCACTTGGACCCTGAGAGCCCGCATACGAAGTACTCTGGTTAATTACCACTTTGTGGATCTTTCCAAATTTACCAAAGTACTCGTGTCTCTTGAGAACCTGAAACAACGTAAAAAGGTAAACTTTTGCCTTGGATGGTTACCTTGAAAGAATTGCACACTTCTTTGCTCAAAAATTTAGGCAAAGCCTGCAGAAAAAAATGAATCAAGTGGATTCCCTTTGAGCAATTCCCAACCTATCATTTCTGTTACCAAAATTCTTATTAATGAAATTAGGCTACTTGTTATTGAAAAAACTGAAAATTAGTTATTTAGAAATCTAGGTTGAATAAATGTTATTCGTTATTTTTAACCCTTTCTTGATTACTTAATTGTTTTTTTTTGTTATTTATCTTTCCTGTGTGATTATTATAGATAGTCACTTACATCCGTATCCGCCAATCGCATAGGCAGCCCTACAACGAACACAAGATTTTTTTGAACTACTCGTACATTAGCTAGATGTTTTCGATTTTCCGTAACCCGTTGTTTACGTTGTTGATCCTTCAGCCTTTTTTCAGCCTTCAACCTGTGAAAATTATCATTATTCCACATCATTTTTTTCCTTCAATTGATTTAAGCAATTTCTATTTTAGGAATGAAAAAAAAATTAACTGGATTCTTCTCTCAAACTGACCCACCGATCTCAAATTTCCTACTTGATAAAAGCCAAAACCTGACTCATTTTTTTAGAAGACTAAATCCACACCTGCTCCTAGAAATTTTAGGAGCACACTTGCTCCTCACATTACGAGAAAATCATATAATTTATTTTTTTGTACACACCCACCAAGATTTTTTTTACAGAACAAGCCAATTTTTAAGAAACTAATACTTGCCAAAATCTTTTATTTTTCTTCAAATTTCACTCATGCAGTTTAATGCAAGAATGAACACTGTAGTCCCAAAATATTGACATTATTCCTAAATTATATCAATCATAATTTCACTAATCTAAAAAAAAAATCCACTAATCTAATTGCAGTTAAAAAAAAATTACTGAAATAAAAATAAAAAAAAAAATATAATAACCTGGATATCTCCTCTTTCGACAGGGGCTTAAAATCGGCGGGGTTTTCGGAATAGGCCTTCCTGCATGCAGGACAGAGGCCATTCTCATCTGTGCGAATTCTGTGCCAGCAAAATCTGCATATTTGATATCCACATGTGCATGGAAAAAAATTAAGATCATCAACTTCCAATGGCTCCATACACAGGGGACACTCAACAGCATCCTCGCCACTTTGATTTAAAACAGACATTATTGCCACTTTTCACTCAGTATCCACCTGCCAACGATATTCAATCAACTCAAAATGCCTTCGGTATTCTCTTCCCAGTAGGTTGGTTAATTACATAAGGTCGTTCACTCCACTCTGTCCACAATCTTCGAAAAATAAAGATAAATTACACATTGAATAATTAAATTACACAAAATAGTATAACTTCATTTCACTTGTGGAGTTGTCAATGTTAAATATCCCATAATCAAAAAGATACAGCAAAATTTCCATGTCAAAATTGTCACAAAAATTACTTCACAAAAATTTCACCGTATCTCTCAAAACAAGACATTTTCCAAAAACTCACCACAGTCTTATAACTCAATTAACTAATTTTAATAAAACTTGTCAAATCACTCACTGTTTCAATTTGTTCAATTAATAATCGTTGAATTCAAACCGCGTCATGAACCAGATTGACTAAAAGGATATAACCCACGTTGTGTATCTCCCTGAAACAAAAATCAAATAATCCATCAGTATCAAAAATAACTCCAAAATTATGGGTGAAAACTTACGGGTCAAAAGTTTGAAAAAAAAAAAAAAAAAAATTGTAAAAACAATGGGCGCCCCAACCTCCAATTCGCAGAATTTTCCAAATTTCCCATATATCAATTGACGTCAGATTAACGCATAACGGAGATAGTAACAATTTTGACAGGAGCTGTCATCGATTCCCAGAACAAAGACTAGTCCCTCGCAATAGCCGACAAATATTTACCCTGTCACTAACCACCAACCTCCTCGTTTCCCTAATCCAATAATTCCCAAAAACCTCTAAATTTCAATCCCCACTGGTGTAAAAAAATGAACCAATTAAACCGAAATTCCGAAAGCCCAGAAATGGTTGAAACAGCTGTTGGTGGGTTAAGCCCCTCTTTTTCCGAGTTAAACGTCACAGCGAGCGCTACTGGTCAACCTACAATAAATTTGAAAAAAGGAAAAAAAAAATGAAAACAAAATGGTCCTCAGGCCCTTAAAAAAATCCACCGACCATAATCACATCTCACAATGCCCCCCCCCCAAATGTCACTCACTAAAAAAAAATTTTCTCATAACAATAAACGTAACAATAATACAATTAATCGTACTCGTGGATATTGAGGTATGGCGTCGGATTGTTGCCCTGAAAATGATGTGCAAGAGAGAGCTTTAGGAAGAGAAAAAGCGAGAGGGTAAATGGCAAGTGAGAGAGAGAGAGACAACAAAATCCTGCACTGCCCACATTTATGTTGAAATGAATAATTACTCACTGCTTGAACACCACAAAACAACAAACTATTGGCATCAATATATCAAATGTCAGATGACAGAATTTATTCCACACTCAGTTAATTGATTAATCCAAAGTATCGTAAAAGTATTCGCGAGTAGAACTTCAAGTTTTTCTATACAAATGGGGGGGGGGGGGGAAGAGCGAGATAACTAGTGAGAAATGTGAGAGTGTGAGGGAAAGAGAGAGAAAGAGACATTGGCGAGTCAGAATTTACACCAGTTCCCTCCTCTCTCATTTATTTATTCATTTATTTATTTTAATTTTTTGATTATGAAAAACACCTGTGATTTTTTTTTTCCAACTTGTTAATGTTATGAACAAACATTTACTCCGAGAGAGTTGTAAGGAAAAATTGGAGAGAACAGAACAACTAGTTGAAACGGTAAAGGGGGGGGGGGGAGGGGGGTGTAGTGGGAGGCAGACAAAGATATAAGGATCTGACTATATTTTCTGTAATTTTTTTTAACTTCACCTCCTCAAGGATTTCACTAATGTCACACGTTTTCACTTCACTTAAATTTCCACCAACAATTTTCTTCTTTATTTTCCCCTTTTATTTAATGATTTTGGAGCAATTTATCGTGATTTGGGTTGGGGTTATTGGGTTTATTTTCTTTTGGAATGAGAAATGGAAATAGTGAATGAGAACAGTTGGGATGGAAGCTCTACAGGCTGGTTACCCATTGGCTTTAACCTTAATTTTCTGTTCAGGAACAACAATTCACAACTCCATTTTTTTATCACACGTATTTTACAGAAAAATTTGACAATTTAGGGGGGGAATTTTTTGGGGGGTTAATGGGGTAGCGGCATGCCACGGGGATGTTTATAATTAACCCGTTGTTTACTTACGTATTCAACTTTTCCACTACAAATCTTTTTTCTACTGGGAATTTTTTTTTTTATGTATGCTAGAATTCGAGAGGGCCCCCTTGTTTCCAATGAAATCCACTGGCTGCAAGTGGTGGGGTGGGGGCGACGACTGCGCCGATTGTTGTGCGCAGTTTTGCGCCGGATGTTGCCATTTTCCGCCCCTCGATTTTGAGGAAGGGACGGGAGATTTGAATGTATTATGGAGAATAAGAGACTCATTAACATCACCCCATAACAAATGTTTTTTTACACCACTATAAGGTTTTTACAAGTAACAAATTACATAATACTTTTCAACCAATTTCTGTTTCCATCTATTCAAATTTCAGGAAGTCTCATCTCCATACTTAACTTATTAGCAATAAGTTACGAAGGGTAATTTTGAAGGTATATAATTTATTGAAAATTCATAATTTGTTTTTTTTTTATTACAGAAAAATACATCAACTCTCGAGGAGCAAAGGCCCAATATTATAACATGTAGTATTTCGTGAAACATTAAAAAATCAGTATATACATATAGAAAGGTGAAAAAACACGATAAAATAATGAATGAAAATATAGAAGCTAAAGAAGTTTATTCTGCTCAAGAAATTTGAGCAATTTCCTCGGTATCTACGGATGCAATAAAATCCAAAAATAAACCGAGACCAACCTGGCTCATATGTTGTTAGATACAATGAGAAAAGTTTCCCAAAACTTCAAGGAGCACAGCATATTTATGACGCGTAATATAAAAAATTGGAATTACCGTATTTTTCAATTCACGATAATTGCAACTTTCTAATTGAAGAAAAAAAAAACTGAAATCCTCGAAATGTGAAATTCCAACTCCTTGAACTCTTGGAAATACAATGTGCCCACCAACACATGGAACCAATTGTCTCTCATTTTTCAGACCTAAAAATTATGAGGAAGTACCTAGTTTCATTCCTTACATAGACTTGAATATATCTCTCAAATAAATTGTACCACCCAGGATTTCATGAATGAATGAAAATGAAATGAGCCCCACAAATACAAAAACCACTATAAACGCATGGTCAATGAAATATTCTCCCATGACCCCACACACTTCACGAAATACATATCGTTATATATCCACCAGGGGTATACATTGCTTAAGAACACGTTCTTTCTGCCGAACTTCATTTATCTCATAATTTGCGATACTTAAAATTAGCACAATTCTGATTCGTTTGATGCAAAAGTTCCATGATGGTCTCCAAAATTATTCTACTCCAAGAATGCGGTAAAAATATTTGTTTTTAATTCGTGGCACTCATACAGCTATACACAATTTTCAGGCAACGAACCTTTACGAAAAATTGAAAGAAAAAAAAAATGAATAAAATTTATACAAGAAAAAAAACTGTCGATAATTCCAGCCGGGATTCGGACCCGGATCTCCCAGATAATATTTTTTTGACATCTTTTGTGTCTGTATTTTGTATATGTACATCTCTACCAACACATTTTTTTGGAAACGAATTTTTTGGAATTATTTGGAATATTTTGGAACCCAATGGGTAAACTTTAACATCAGAGAAATCAAAACTGTGCCCTAAAATAATCAATTGAGTTCGAAAACGGCACCTACTAAATTATCGTGACAGCTCCTCACATGTATCCTCAATAATTCTCGGCTTTTCCAAAAGCTCAGCATTAACGAAGAACACAAGATAGGCTGTCGTTTCAGCAGCTGCAAGTACTTCCCCCACAGTCATAGGTGTTACAATCATATCATTATAGTGAAACCACTGTTCTCCATGTTTCACATAACTCGTATAATGTCCACAATCCATAGCAGTACCAACATGTGCAATAATACAAACAGGAAAAAATTTTTGACATTTCACATCACCCATTGATTCATTATTTCTAATTTCCAACTCATACGGAATATGAACGATTGAATTTTTTTTAGTAACTAAACCATCCCTTATTCCGTATCTATTGAGCTGTACTATAAGTACATTCGGAGATCGTCTGAATGACGTGAAGACCTTGTGCTCTTCACATTTACATTTACCACAAGTTAGAGTTCGATCTTCTGGCTCTAGGGTTTTGCCAATAGCAGGAGCAAGTTCAATTGAGTCAGTTTCCTCATCAGGCAGGTCCACATATAGCATCATATTGTCAACTTTTCGAGAACGATGTTTTGAGCAACTTTGACAAACGTAGTGCTCCATCATGGGCAGGAGGAAGTATTCGTCAATGGGGTTCGGTGATTCCAATGATTCATCACCAGAATCATGGGATTTTGGGCTGCATGCTTCTGATTGACGAATTTCATTTTCCCGGGAACCGTTGACATTCTTGAAAGGTGAAATTTGCATCAGAGGCGTTCGCTTCGTTGGAGTTCTTGTTGTTGTCTTCTGAGCTCTTGAGTTGTCCAGAGCATTCTCGGTTTCATCTGCACTTGGTGCTTCTCCGTAAATTTTATCAACATCCAACTTGACGTAGTTCAGGAGTTTCATGAGGAATTCAGAAACGTCTTGCTGTCTTGTGGATGGATAGGAATCGTCCAGAATGTCCAGTTGGGACTTGAAGCGCCTGTTGGAAAAAAATTACTGCATTCATACATAGACTTTTTTGTTGAAAACATTATCTTTTCTTTCAGCATGAGACTCAATATAATGATTCTACAAATAATTGATAGACTTACGCCACAGTCTGATATGTCTTCGCTTTCGAAGGAGCCCCCTGTTTCCAAAAGACTTGTAAAGCAACAAGTGTTTTGGTGATCATGGAACACTGGCTCAAGTTCAACTTCCCAAGCTGATCAACAAGCGGCAGGGTAAAAAGCGCTTGCAGTGTCGCATTTAGCCAGCAACGATTCTCGGCTGGGGGATTTGGGAAACCAGTCATGTAGTACGGTTCCTCCGCAGTGACGTCAGTGAGGGAATCCTGAGGGGGTGCTGCTACTGTATTCACATCCCTCCAACACTCCCAATCACTCGACCCCGTATTTTGCCATACCTAAAGTGCAACGAAATTGAGTGACAATTTTTTTTGAGTTTCTTATTACATTTTTTCGTGTATTTTTTTTATATTTTATTCATGGTTCTTCAATTGTAGAAATGTTATATTAATTCAATTTTCAAAATATATTAGCAAAAATTTCTGAAATTTTCAATTAACATTTCTCATTTTTTTTTTTTTTTTTTTTTTTTTTTTTTTTTTTTTTTTTTTAACAAATTATTATACCTCGTGGCCCTCAGTGAAGGGTTTCACCCAATTGTCTGCCTGCTGTTGGCTACTTTCTTGATGTCTATTCCAGTCTTCCTCAGTCATGAAACTCTGCTGTTCCTTGGATTTGTCAATCTCTTGCTCCCCAGTTAAAATCTCATTCTTCGGTATATCAATAAGTTTATCGTCATTCAAAATCAAATTGTCAGTGGTCGAATCTACGGTCTGCTCATTCATAGAAGAATCTACATCATCATCGACTGCTTTCAATTTTTTAACAGCAGCTAGTAGTCTATCCTCCATTCTCCGTTTTCTTTTTCCTGGGGTACGAGCAAATGATGAACTGCTACCAACTGACTCGTCTGTTTTATTACCATCTGTGTCTTCAGATATCGGACTGTATTGGCTTTGCTTCTCCTGTCCATCATTTTCTACTCGATATTCTTCTCCATCAAGGGATGATGATACCAATTCCCCTGGGTGTTCCCTATTTTCAGGTTGAGCAGGTTCAACTTCATCAGAAGTTAATCTGAAAATAATTGTTTAAGGTTTCATAATTCCGGAAAATTGTAGAATAATTGACCTTGAAATTGTCAAGATTAATATTTGGTGTTAAAAATCAATTTCTCTTCACAATTTCCAAGTATTCATTCCCAATACCATCCCCTGAATTTAATATGTATTTTGCGCTTTCCATCTGGCAGGGGCTATGTACCCTGAGTGCAATAATAAACAGAAATATTTAATAATTAAAAAAAAAAAACATAATAAAGAACGGAAATATTAAAAAAAAAAAAATAAAAAAAATACCCATAATTTCCACCAGCTTTATCAGCTTTCTGAACGCTATCAGCCTCCATAGACGCATGTTTGTACCTGGGATTCGAGGCTCTAACATTTTTCTGCTGTTTCAGCGATTCTTCAGCTTCTTCTGTAGATTGGTCAGGACAGATGGCTTCTGCAAGGGCCTTTGACGTCAAGGTTTTTGACCTTGATGGCGCCTCGGGGGTTTTATCGAGAATTGGATGTGTAGACACTTCGACATTCAGCTCAAGAGGGTCCATCAATCGCACGGAAAGATTTTTCCTCGATGGATTGCTTCGACATCGACGTTTTGATAGTGCGTTGTCAGTATCGCAAGACCAGAATCGATCCTTCCTCTCTGAAACAGTCATTATGTGGATGATGTAGTGAAATTTTTATAATCAGAATTTAGTTACAAAAATTAGGATTTTTTGAGTTTTCGTATTTTTCTTTTTTATAATTAATTTTATTATATATTTTTTTTTTCTATTCGACGAGACAAAAGTAACTTTGACTCTCATATGAAATTCCTGATCATTTTACTAAAATTCCGAAAATGTAAGGAATTAAATTTTGGAAAATTTCCAAAAATTTGAATAATTTTACGTTCGGAAAAATTGCAAAAAAAAAAACATTTTTTGAATACATTCAACAATGACGTAATTCGTCGTAGTAAAAATCGTCGAAATAAGAAAATTGCCGACATGAAAGAAATTTGAAAACTTGTGAATTTAATTTTTTCACATTAAATTATACATCAGGTATTTATGTACAAACATGATTTCCTGAATGCTATTGCATCTAGAAGTAAAAGTAAAAAAAAAAAACATTTGACTATCTCTCTCAGACGCAGCCATATTTCGCGCCAAGTCAAGCAAAACTGAATATTGGAATTAGAGATCACCCGATTTTCCCTAAAACGTTGTAAGTTAGAGGAAAAATGGTATCAATAAATCCACTATTTTCGCTCTACATGGTGGTAGTAATTCTGAAAAAGTCTAGTAAAAATTGAAGAACAGTGTCACAAAATTTATTTAAAAAATTTGAGAAAAAAAAAATCGACACTTTATCACAAAAAAATTTCATCGTCTACGAAAATTTTTTTGGGGCAATTTCCCTGAAATTTTCGTTTTTTATGTTAAAAATTTTGAACGTCTCCAAGACTCACCTGGAGTGGAATTTGGCGGTGTGCTTGGGCACATAGCCCGGTGAACAGTGGCCGTGGTGACACTCAGCATTTTCCCTCAATTTTCTGTTTGAAATCGAGGGATTAAATCCAACCAGTCCCGTAAATGATAAATAAACAAAGCTCTCCTCGCCCTTATCCGAAAACAATAAGTCCCATTCACCTTCCTATTTATTAAAATATTCCGCACATAAACAAGCGGTAACCGGCCACCCGTGGCCTTCAGTAAATTTCCACAAATCACAAATAAACAAACTATCGAATTACTCAAAATTTGAATGATAAATCAATAATTCTTGCTAGTCGGCTCGTAACATCCTGGTAGATCTCGTGTTAGTTTGCCGCCGAAAAAAAACCATCACTTATCTGTTAGCCATTGGCGGGAAAGGCCCCTCACGGCGTGGCTCACTTGATTTTTCCAAATTTTGTAAACAACAAGACGAGCCTTCTTTGTTCTCAGAATTACAAAGCTCTGGAAGACTACTTGTGGGGTCATCTGTCTGTTCTTTTTCAAACTAGTCACGTGGTCTCACTCCCCTCGTGCTGAGCCAATCACAGCGCTGCGTTATTTGAAATGGAGGACTGTGATTGGCGCAGGAAGAATGTGCTATAGCGTATCAACTTCAGTAGGTATTCTAGTTTGTGAAAATCACCGAAAAAGTACTCAAAATGGATGCAAAACACGTCAAAAATTTATTTTGATCTATACTAGACCTAATTTTCAATTTAATATTCACGGTTTCAACCGAAAATTGCAAAGTTTTAATTTTTTATCGGCGGAAAATTATTTGTGATATAACATATAGATGTCATAACTTGCCAAAGGATTCGTGAAAATTCAGTAACGCTTGGAGGCATTCTACTAAAAATTTGTAGTTTCCGGTATTCAGCGGTATGTCAGGAAAATATTTGCCGCCCATACGATAGATTGCCCGCCAAAGGCAAGCGGTTCCGTTGAGAGGTTCATAAGAGTGTGTTGGGCCCTCCTGGTAGCACTAGGCTAACTCGGAAAACGCAATTTCTCTGATTAATTATTTTTATAGTTAACCATTTGTTAATTATCATTATATTGAGGGTCTAGGTTAGTTGATTGAACATTGTGCTGTTGTTTATCGTCACTTGTTTCATAATTCTCGGAAAGATTCAGCGGTATAAGGTGAATTTGAGGTTGAGGAATTTCGTCGGAATTTAATTGAAGAAAAGCCAAGAAAATGGCTAAGGTTCAGTTGGCAAATGTCGCCGTTCTTGATAATCCATCACCTTTTCTTAATCCCTTCCAGTTTGAAGTGACTTTCGAATGCATTGAGGAGCTCAAAGAAGGTAATTTATTAGGGTTTGCTCACGTATTAATTAAGGTTTTTTTTATGGGTTTTTCGTCTTGGGGATTTGTGTTTGGGAACATTGGGGGAGGTTAGAGTGGCTTGTGTTGACTCATGTAACGTGCAGCTCTTTTGTTTCTGTATGAAAAAAAAATTATATATATATATATATATATAGAGAGAGAGGTTTTTTAAATTGATAATATTTTCAGAATTCGTTTTTATGACATAAGTTTAAATATCAGTTTTGTTATGTATTTAGTTTAAGTGTAATATCAAACTTTTAAATTTCAACTATTTTTCTTTCAGATCTGGAATGGAAGATGATTTATGTGGGAAGTGCCGAGTCAGAGGAGTTCGATCAGATTTTAGACACAATTTATGTTGGTCCTATTCCTGAGGGACGACACATGTTCGTGTTTCAGGTAATGTTGTGTTTTTATTTGACGGTAATATTTGTTTGGTTTTTTTGCTAAATATTCATTTCCAGGTTTTGCAGGGTAAGCTCTTATTATGGTGATTATAGTACCGTAGGTGGTGATTATGTTATGTATGTTTTTACACGAAGTAACTGAATAATTATTTATATTAAGGAATTGATCCAAATTCTATTTATATAATTTTTAATATACATTAGTACTCACTCGGAGAGTCAGTACAAAATTATATGTGACGATCTTTCGTTAAAACGATCTGGTTTTCTAATTGTGAACAACTCGAAATTATGTGATTCTTGAGAATGGATACTATCAACTAATTCAATATTTGCCAAACATAATTTCATTCCTGGATTGAGGGAATGCCAAAAGCAGAAGTAATTCATTAGGAAACTTATGAACAGATACTCTCAATTAATGAGTTTCTAATTGCATGTTCCATTTAATTTCGTATGAATCATAGAATGTAAACGATTCAGTTGATTTATTGCTATTTTCTTTCGAAGAATTTACATTCATGCCCAGAAGAATTATTTCCACTTTCAAAAGTTATTTTCAAGAATTCGATTTATTAGCGCTAGATACAACTAGCCCTCATTTCACTGTTCTCGATATTAAATGGCCGCAAAGAGCGCGAACGCTTACAAAATGGCGGACTTGGATCTGTTTGGTAGATGGTAGCGAGTACAAGAGAAATTGGCCAATCAGAATTTATCTTCGTATGCTGAATGAGACAAGTCACTGGTCGATATATCAATACGAAACTACTCTTTCATGATTACTACACCTTACTACCAAAATTAATATTTTTGCATATTAAAATCCAAATGATTCAAGTCCTGTGACCGTCAGCGCCACTTGCGGTCATTTAACCCCCTGAGTGTTCTATCAAGCCGTCAGGGGCGAACCGGAAACCAAGCTCGGACTATCTTTAGCTCGTCGAGCATAAGTTCAAAATTTGAATTTGTTGAGCAGAGCTCCATAATGAAGATCTCATGCGACAACTCAATTATTCATATTCTTAAAAAAAAATTTGAATTTCCGATTTATGAATTACAGGCAGATCCACCTGACGTCAGTCGCATTCCGGTGAATGACGCTCTAGGAGTCACAGTTGTCCTCCTCACCTGCTCCTACAGAGGCAATGAATTCGTAAGAGTCGGTTACTTCATCAACAACGAGTACACAGATCCCGAATTACGTGAGAATCCCCCAACACAGCCGCAGTTCGACAAAGTCCAGCGAAATATTCTTGGTGACAAGCCCAGAGTTACACGATTCAAAATCAACTGGGATGATGGAGTTGGATCAACAACGAATGGTGGCCAAGATCCCATGGATGAGCAGACTATGGAGGAGAGTACACAAGAAGCATCCTCATCCAAATTAGGGTTTAGCGAAAATACTCAAAATAGTATGGAAGTTATGTGAAATGAGATAAATCATTGTTATGATTTAAGGTCCACTAGATGTCACGAGCAAAGTATCATACTGGAGGGTTTTGTGGTAATTACCGCACCCTTCGCGTTCGATTATTTGTCTCGATTTGTCCGAAAAATTCATCGGTTTCACCGGTGATCAATATCGATTTATATGTTTTTTTTTTCTCGTTGTTTTCTAGGCGAATTTTTTCAAGCTCATACGTACTCTTCCAAATGGAGCCCATTGCCATTTTTTTTTCATCCAGTTAGGGGATGATGTGAAGAAATACAATAAACTGTTTGTACTTTTCTTAGGGTAAATACGCGAGTGTCAATGAATGAGTGATAATTCGAGAATGGGTGATGATTATTAACATTTCGTTTTTTTCCAAGATGAGACATTATTGCAGCACAAAATTTCCTGAAAATATTTTACTAGAATAATGAGAAATTATGACAGACTGCATTTAATAATGAAGTTGAATAATTTGTGGGTTCATTGTAGTTGAAGAAAAATACATTGTCAACGTGTAAATACACATGGAATTACCTAAAGTAACAGAATTATATAACAATTTTCTACGTAAAACACAAGTATTGCACTTTTCTTTCTTCACTCGTTATTAATTTATGCCTTTAACTGTTTAAACAATGCATGCCAAATGCATGTCCGTTTATCTTAAACTAAATACATCCATGAGATGTGAGGAAGATGTGTGAAAAAAACTTATAAATTTACACAAATACTGGCAAAGAAAAAAAAAAGAAAAAGGAAGAAAAAAACCATTTTGTAGTTTTGAGTAAATTATAGAAAATGATTGTTCGACTCGCGAATGTCTTGTTAGGAACTGAAATACTATTTTTGGAAATAAGAAATAAATTGATAATACAGTATTTGAAGTTTGTAATGGTTTTCTTCAGGAAAGTATTTGTTTTTTTAACGGAATTAATTAATCTAATTACGTCTCTTCCATCCACATAAATAATTGCAATCAAAGTGGTAAAACGAAAAATTCAATTTTATTGAAATATAATTTCGTTTTATCACTTCACTGCCTCTGATATTTTTTTTTTAATAATGTAACATTAATTACTGCTCTGAAGTCTCCACTCACTTTTGCTAATCTACTGGTATGGTGTGTGCTGATTAACATTGATCATTTCATTTGTACTGAAACAAAAATTCAGAAATTAATTTTAGACTATATACCCAAAAAAAAAAAATGCATACTTTTTTTTTGCATTATACTTTTCTATCGACTTTGCGTCTGATGGGTGAAGAACATTTGCGAGATGATTAACTATTTATGGAAAGAAAGTTGGAAAACGTTGAATTTCAGTTAGATGGGCATTTAAACATGAAGGTGGTTGATGACTTTTATTCGCAGTATTTCCCGCTTAAAAAAAAAAATTCAAAAAAAGCCATTGACTATGATCAGACTGAGAATGGATAGACAAGTATACTCAATCGTAGACAAACGATGCAAAATTATTAGATTGACCTACCTCTTAGAACATTTGATGTGAATAATTAAAAGGGCAATTCCTAGAACGAGGCATACACATCCAACGACGATATAAGCAATACCTAGGAATGGATTTTTCCCACCAAGAAGAGATGTAGTACTGAGAATCATTCGTTTACTTCCTTCGAAGGATGACACCTGATAGGCTGAAATTGCAACAATCGAGAATTTTATATCCATATAAAAACTGTGGCTTAGTCCACATATTCAAAAACTACTCACAGTAATTAACACTCAACGTATAATCCCCCTGCTTGAGTCCCTTAAAAATGGGCAAAGTGTGATTGATCCTCCTGTACAATTTTCTAAACGTAGGCAGAGCAGCTGTCCTCATCCAAACAATCAGATCCTCATTCTGAAATCCATTATTGCTTGGATCATCCTCATCCAATTGCCACACATACTTGGTCCAATTTCTCGGCTTCTCATAGCCCTCAAACGCTTTCGTAAGATTTGAATCTGGCGGGTTTTTAAATTTAATATTTTTGTCCGAGGGCCAAGCAATGCCGGTCTTAATCAGCGGTATAGTTGCCTTCAAATCATGCGACCATAAACTCAGTTCATCACTGAACAGTGAATTGGCAATTGCTCCACACGGAGCCACAGGTTTTTTCGAATCATTGGTTTCGGAGAAAGCAAATGGTTCGCAATCACTAGAAACAGGATCCGCAAGTCTTCCCAGCAATTGATTATCATCCCTTGACTTGACATATCGTCTGTGATTTTGATAAAAATTAGTCAAGCCATAGTACATGTAGACATCAGCCTTGAAGTCGTTTTCCAAGCGAAAGCTCTCATTGCACTGGCATGTACTACCAGGCTTACTCAATATCACATCCGAACATTTGCGATTATCATGGAGTGATTTGCAATTTGTGTAATCAACGGAGTATTCGCGCACTTCGTCCGAGAAGTAGAGGAGGCCAATTCCAGCGGGTATGAAGGCAATCCCAATCACGAAGAATGTTGGGAGGACTGTTCCAGCTGTCAAAATCGGCTGCCAAGCGGGAAGACGCTGTTGTTTAAAGGCACTATCTGTTGTACAAAAAAATCATTATCAGTAATAGTTTTTTTTTTTATTAAATAAGTGAGCAGTTTAAAAATTGGCAAATAATTTTCTGGTATTTCCCTTTAGAACCATAACACAAATTGAATAGACTTAGTTGTCCATGAAAATTGATAACTGTCAGTACAAAAAACTACAGAAATCTCATCAAAATCAATCATTTCAAGGTGAGCCTTGAACATTCACTATCTCTGTTTATGGCACATTCAGACCATCTGATCGCATTTTTTAATGATTCTAAAAAGTCAGCGGAGTTGAATTTCCCACGTTTCTTTGGTTATGTACACGAGACTTTTGAACATATAGATATAACAAAAAAATTATTTATTGTAAAGTTTAGGTTACACGAGGCTTGGGACTACTGAACTTCGGTATAAATGTTTTTACTCATTTACCTGATGGTTTTTTGGTCTTTGGCAGAGAACTCGTTTCGCTGACACTTGTCATGATGACAGTTGTTATCGTATGTTAAAAAATTATTAATATATATTTTTATATATTCTAGGTTGACGATAGATAAATATTGTTCCTCATTTGTGACACATAGGAGATAAGGGCCTAATATACTGACTGTCATCAAAGAATGCGCTTTGGCTCTCACCCGCACGCTTTTCGCTAACGCGCTATAGCTATAGACATTACGATATTGCCACGTGGAGGGGGTAAGTCGCAGGCGAGCCCGAGAGAGCGCTTCGGTGAGGCGCAGTATATCTATATATATGGATGTATGTATGGGGTGTGATTTGATCAACTGTCGATAACGAAATTTTGAGAATTGTTTATTCTCAAGTCCACATATGATTTGCAGTTACTGAGAAAGATCTTAATTTAGTTGCTCATTAGTTACTAAAATAGTTGAGTTTCCCCTGTCGTTCGGAAATTGGGACAGATCAGCTGACGTTCGTATAATTGAATATCTTGCAATTAGTTGATAAGACGTTGAGATTTGCAGGGAACGATGAATTCTGCGTCGGGCAAGGTTAGTTCTCTCTACTCAATGTGCTCTTTTCTTTTATTATAGAGAAGATAGAAAAAAAGTTTTATATATTTACAATTTTTTTTTACGAATCTCCAAAATTATGGAAGTGCTGAACATTCTGCAACATTTGGAGATTTGAAAAAAAAAATTCAGTTTTGAAAAAAAAAATGTGAAGTTTTTTGAAAATTGCGAAAATTACACTTGCAAAAATGAAAACATGAGTGAAATTTTATATTTTTGTAGAGGTTTTGTAAATTTCATAAAAAAATTCAGAATGAAAAATTGAAAGGAAATCTACTTGTTCAAGGTCCTATATTTTCTGGTACCTTTGGTTTCATGTCACCTTATATTCTGGAATTTTTTAGGCTCCCGTGGCACAGGCCATCCAGGAATACACGATTCGCGTACCTAAGTGAGTATTTTTCCAAGAAAATTATGCTAGTAGCAAAATGTCTCTGAATCGAGAAGGTATAATGAAGCTCTAAGACACTTACGAACATCAAATTCCTTTAATTTGCTATTTATTGCATTCAGAAAACAATGTGCAAAATATTAAAATAGATGTATATATGGAGTATTCCATACCAACTTGGACAACCCGTGACCTCCACCTCTTCATATTTCGATGGCGATTTTTTCTGAGGTTCTCCCATGAAAAAAAAGTCCATTCAATTTTTTTCAGATTTTTTTTTAATCAGCAAAAATCTGTAGCAAAAATAGATCCTGATTGAAAATTCTGAAAAAAATCACAAAAATCTCAAAAAAAACATACCAAATTTTTAGAAAATAAAAGAAACATGGAACTCCTATCCGGTAGATCATTTTAAGTCCAATTTTACATATGTATATATATATGTATATCTATATATAGTTAACTTGAGTAACTTTGCAATATTATTGACGGAATGATAATGTAAAAATTTGAAAATATTGATGAATGTTTCATGCAGACTCATTTGTAAGATGTAACTCGATTATCGTTACAGGACATCAAAGAAGAAACACAATGTAATGCGCTTCAATGCAAATCTCCGTGTTAACTTCTCCGATTGGTCACAAGTTAAAATGGAGCGCGAGAACAACATGAAAGAGTTCAAAGGAATGGATGAGGATATGCCAAAATTTGGAGCTGGATCGGAATTTGGTAGAGATGCAAGGGAGGAGGCGAGGAGGAAGAAATTTGGTATAGCTACTAAGAAATATAAACCGGAGAATCAGCCCTGGATATTGAAAGTTGGTGGCAAGACTGGGAAAAAATTCAAGGGAATCAGAGAAGGTGGCGTGAGCGCCAATGCTGCTTATTACGTTTTTACACATGCCGCCGATGGGGCTATTGAAGCTTACCCACTTCAGGAGTGGTACAATTTTCAACCTATCCAGAGGTATTGCTCAGGCAAACAAATATGCAGTAGAGTCTCGATTATCCGAAGTAATGTGGGGAAGGGGTTCCGCGGACAAGCGAAAACTCGGATAACACGGGGGGAATAGGGAATTCTAAAATTTCAATCATTTCCCACGTATTTTGGATGGTGAAATGAAATTTCATCAGATGAATATATAAAAATAGAAATGTATTGTCATATTTTAATATTTGGTATAAAAATAATGGTGAATAGAAAGTTTAGATAGTCACTGATAAGGTTTAAGAAAAGGTGTAATTGAACACTTCTTCAACTTGCTCATTCGTTTTTTAGCCGCGATATCTCGCTAACGTTTGACCAACAAATGATCACTTGCAGTGGGTTTAGGCGGTTCTTCCGAAATGAAGGAAGTACGCGCAGAGTGTATTGGGACAAGTATATTCGACTCTATCCGTCTTATCCGGGTTTTTCCGTATTGTCCGCGCCAATTCAGTTTTGTGGATAACGCGGTAGGCCGGATGAGCGAGACTCTACTGTACTGGGTTGTGTACATTCATAATGAAATTTTTCTCCATTTTTGTTATGAATTTTTGAGACGATCCGAAAAATTTAGAACGAAAATATGCGCCAAAAAACTATCTTGTATGTCCGAATGTAAGTATATCGCATTTTTTTTGGGTCGAGCTGATCAATAGTTTAGCCCAAATGAGGCTAACTTCGAAGTGCACTGAAGAGATCCTTACGATATCTCGCAAATAGTTAATTGAGTAGACGGGAAAATATGTTTTGGATTTTATCAGTTTTTGTTTTTGCACGTGGCAAATTCTCTGACCTTTAATTTGGTACCAAAGTCAACCGTGAGACTACGGTGAAAATAGCAAAAACTTCAGATCTCATATCTACCATGGTGATAACTTGATTGCTTATCACATTTGTGCAAAAAAGAAGATAAACGAAGTTTTGTAATATTCCATTGACTACATTCTGGCGCCCAGTGGCACCTGGTAAAATAGTCAAAATTTAGCGAAGGAAGAAATATTGAAATTGAAATTTGGACACTTTTGGATTTGAAGAGTTAAAAAAATGAATACCGAAAATTATTCTAGCAATTCCAAAAATATGTTCCTATAGTAAAAAGGAGAGACGAAAGAAACTATCGATATATATGGCAATTATCGAAAACCGTAAGACCGAAACCGACGCGCCACCGGCTCGCGCGGCGGAAAAAGGAAGTGCGCGTGCGAAGCACGCGCCGCCGGGCTCGTCTCCTAAAAAAAGAAAAAAATGAGAAAGGAGTGAACGTTCTGAACGTGTATTTCGTGTTCAGAAACACGAAAGACTAGATCTTAATTTAATGGATGATCCTCATAATTTTCTATCGTCAAGTTACCGAACTATGAACCACGTTTATGATTCATAATTTTCCACAGGTACAAGGCCTTAAGCGCTGAAGAAGCTGAGGCTGAGTTCAGTCGTCGCAATAAGACAATGAATTATCACGCTATTATGGTTCGTAAACGTTTACGGAATGACGAAGATGGAAACGAGGATGAGGCAGAGTTGGGAGAGGGTGGGAAGAAAATTAAAAAGGGAACGAAAAAAGAAAAGGAGCTGAAGATATCGGAAATGGATGAGTGGATGGACACTGATGACGAGGATTCTGATAGTGATGAGGAAAAGGAGAAGAAAGCTTCGGATGATGAGGCCGATGGTGGCAAGAAGAAGAAAAAAGTACAGGGTAAATATGAAAATTATGTATCCTTATTTTCTGTCAAAGATTTTTAAGAATTTCTTAAGCCCAAAAAATTTTGACAAAGTCAATACATTGAAAGAATTTACTAAATTTAACAGAAATTGACAAGTTTGAAGGTTTTCAAAATCCTCAATTTTAAAGAATCTAAAACTTTATGTTTAGATGATGTTATGATATTAAGATTTCAAGATTGTCCACATAAAAAAAAAACAAATTCAGCAATGCCATTTTTTATTAAAAATTTCATACATTACAAAAATATTTAGAACATGAAAATAATAGAATTTCAGAAATTAGGAAAAAACAAAACTAAAAAAATTCAAACCTATATTTAATGCTAAACACTTGATTATTGGCTTCTGTTGCTCTAACTTATGTTTCTCCAGGCGGCCGCCGGTGTGCTCTGCCGTCGTCCGCGCAGCGTCTCTCCAATTGTGCAAGGATAAAAACAGTTATATAACGTAAAACGAGCATGATTAATCTTCGATACATATTCCTTGATCTCCACCCGTTTTCGCCCTAGGCCCTTGTAAATAATCGGAATTATTCATAACAATTAATGCCATGGATCAATTTCCTTAGCGAAAGAAATTGATTCATTGATTGGGTATTCCCTTCGTGCCAAACCTTCGGACAGTTCAAAAGTTTGAAATTTCCAAAAGTTTTGAGCCGAAATATTATGAGTGTTTCATATCCGTTTCTATCACCCATCGAAACGGATTTCAATGAGGCAGCTAACGCATGCTCATCCTTAAGCAACAATACTTTTTTCTTCTCAATCGATTAACATTTCATAACTGAATGAGAGATATCGTAAAATAATGTAATTAATGCCTATCCGCTCAGATAAGGAGTTATTCTCGCAATTTTCGTAATTTTGCATTCATTGTTTTTGCCTAGCTGTCCAGCGATTGATTAGATTATCATTTCCGCTATACGTATGATGCAACGGGTATAGGAAATAAGGATGGAATAAAAATCACAATGCAAGTGAAGTCTTACAGGAAATTTTGCGCAGAAGATTGCGCGAACTGGAAATTTTGGATTTTTATTTTTTTTTTTTCCATTATTGAAATTTGTTAAGTGAAAATTTTGGATTTTTTGGCAAATATTGGACTTTGGAAGATGACACGATGTTTCATTTTTTCTTCCAGCCGCTCCAAAGAAAAAGAAGAAAAATACTTCGGACGATGAGCCCTTGGAGGAGAGTGACGACGGTGACGAAGAAGGTCGTGAGTGTGATTATATATCGGACTCAACAGACTCAGAAGCAGAGGCCGAGGGTAACAAAATGAAGTCGGTTGCAGAGGAGGATGCCCTGCGCAAGTTGTTAGCATCAGAAGATGAGGAAGAGGATGAGCAGAAAGACAAGACTGAAAAGGAGGACGAGTCTGAGAATGATGAGCTCAAGGATAAGGAGGATAAGGAAAAAGCCAAGGACGGAGAGAAGCGAAAGGACAAGAAGAAGAAGAAGAAAAAGCAGACGAGCAAAAAGAAAGATGGGGCTAAGAAAAACGGAAAAGAATCGTCCAGCGATTTTTCAAGCGACTCAGACACAGACTCTGACGCTGTCAAGGAGAAAGATAAAAGGGAAAATAAAGGGAATAGTGCACAAAATTCAAGATCAGCGACACCAGTCCCCGGACCTTCCAATACTGATAGTGTTAAGAGAAAAATGACAGCGTCTCCAGATATTTCACAATCCAAGAAATTTAAATTGGATAATTTCAGTTCTGCACCATCGTCATCTTACATTCCAGGATTGAGGTAAATATTGTCTGAATATATTCTTTATTAGCAACATATGTTATCAGTATCTCTTCTATTTTCCACGAAGAAAAAATGTTGGACAGCTCGATAATGAATTATACTTACCACGTGGGGCTGCACGTGGTGGAACCTAGTACTAGGGCTGTCGGTATCTGTATATGGTAACCAACAGGACAAGCACTCCTGGTTCAATGACGTCACGAGGGTTTTTGCAGCATTTTGAATTTGGTCCTGGCACAGTTTATTTTTTTTAGCATTAAGAACTCAATTGCACGTACTCATTATTCTTAGAAGAATTTCGATGAATGATAATTCAAGTACAGATACGGAAAAACTTGGATAAGACGGATGGAGTCGAATATACTTGTCACAATACACTCTGCGCGTTCTTCCTTCATTTCGGAAGAACCGCCTAAACCCACTGCAAGTGATCATTTGTTGGTCAAACGTTAGCGAGATATCGCGCCTAAAAACCGAATGAGCAAGTTGAAGAAGTGTTCAATTACACCTTTTCTTAAACCTTATCAGTGACTATCTAAACTTTCTATTCACCATTATTTTTATACCAAACATTAAAATATGACAATACATTTCTATTTTTATATATTCATCTGATGAAATTTCATTTCACCATCCAAAATACGTGGGAAATGATTGAAATTTTAGAATTCCCTATTCCCTCCGTGTTATCCGAGTTTTCGCTTATCCGCGGAACCCCTTCCCCACATTACTTCGGATAATCGAGACTCTGTACAACAAAAAACACTCGTCTTTCGTGGCATCCATTTTTGAGTTAAAAACGAAATGATCAAGGTCAAATAATGCGATGAAATACTTAACTGTGAAAAATAATCAACTGTCTCTTAAACTAATTTCAGTGAATCTGGAATCACCGAGGATGCAGTACGTCGTTACCTGATGCGCAAACCAATGACAACAATAGAGCTCCTCCAAAAGTTCAAATCAAAGAAGACGGGCCTGAAATCCGATGATCTAGTCAATGTTATGACATTAATCCTGAAGAAAATTGATCCAAATAGGCAAACAGTGAAGAACAAGATGTATCTGTCGATAAAGCCACAACCGCGCTAGACCCCTCTTCGATTTTCCGCAAATGATTTAACTAAAAGTACCCAAAATTTTCCGACAACTTCGACACCTCAATTACCGCACAAAAAAGTTAAAAAAGACGGAATAGAAGTTCTAGTACTTTTTATGTTTCCAGTGCTTTTTTTTCTAGTGAATAATTCGCCCCAATCAAATGACTGATAGTCCAATTAAACAAAGTGCGATTGAATCGTTAGCGCAATGCCAATCTTGCAGAATATCATTGATAACTCTTATCATTGAATCTCCCTTGTGAAATATTTGAAAATCTGCGGAGATAACTCATAACTCGGCCAATGAACTCCATTCGTTTATCTTACAACTTGTCGAAATTACTCCGCAACAATTGTATAATAACAATAATTTACACAAATAAAATAATGGATAAATAAGACGTACAATTCCAGATCAATTGTGGTGCTCAATTGAAAAATATTTGCAAGATTCCATCACCTCGAAGAGAAAAAAAAGTGAGATAAGGGCCTCGGACAAGAGTGAGACCATGGTCTGTGTGATTACGATAAGGGAAAAGGTCAAGCATATTTGAGGAAGTGTGGAGAATCCTCCGTAATACACGATTTAGTTAATTCCCCTCTTTTCAACGGAGATGATGTTTTTCCTTCCGCCTGGAATGTGAATACACTCACAAGTCTTGGTCATTTTTTTTTTGTTTCGGTGAATGATAAATAAGTGATTTGTTGGAGTTTTATTGTGGTGTTAATATACTTGTAGATCAGTGGGCCATCATGAGACTGTTGCACTCGACGTGTGCTCGACAAGTAAATCGGTCGATGCACTCAATCAATGTTAACAATATTAGTAGATTCAACAGTGTAAGTTTATGGCTTAATTGACTGAGCTTCGTGGTTAATGAGTGGGCACTCGTCTCATTCTTTTGCTATAATTATCAAATAATTTAAAAAATTGAAAACAAAAATTGTGTAATGGGAAAACACACTTTCGCAAACTTTATAATTTATTCCGAGAATTTTGGTTGGTGTTTTCAGGTCCATTTCCCGATTTATTATTGATTATTATTTGCAACTTCGACATTTGTTTTTGATTTTTCCACTGAAGTTTTAGGAATTATAAATTTAATTTCGACAAAGTAAGACGTAATTATTAATCTGCATTTTTTGGAAGGTTGAGAAAGAAAGAAATTTCTCAAAACGTTTAACAAACAGGGGACGATTATTTTTCCCAACAATCACTCGTGATTATCTAAACCTGCAAAGCGCGAGTGAAACAGTGCCTCTTTGCTTTTGAAAACTCGTTTATTCATATTCGTCATATTGAATGTGTACATTTTGTTATACGTTGAGGTGCTTATCAACATATTACTTTTGTCCTTATAAGTTGTGTTGCAATTTTTCAACATGTCATTATCATTATTTCCCAATATTTAGTTTCCTATTTTTCAGGAGGGTGAGTTTGGGTTCCCTTCCTATATATTTTGTATATTCACCTTAAGAACAAAATGACAACATAAAAAAAATAAATCATAAAACATATAAAGATTAATAAACAGTAACAATCAATGGGCTTTTATCGCCATTGTCTTCGGTAATGTTTCCTGTGGTAATTTGCGCTTAATTCTAAAATGTACATTCTCGTCATCCAGTTTGCATGTATTTTTCAACAAGTGCAACTCATCTTATATTCATGAAAGTCCTTTGCTATTTCTAATACTGAGTCTTTGACAGTTTTAATATCTAGTTCACTATGTATGTCTATATTTCGTTTTCCAAGATCAGCATTGTTGATTGCCGTCAGGCACTTCTTTGATGCCATATGCTTTCTGTCTGACCATGCCTCGAAATTTCGGCCATTTAGATATAGTATTTAGTTACGCCTAAATTGGGCTACTCAGAATTCCATCGCTTCCAATTATGCAAATTTTTTTATACAATTTCAGAGCTTGCGAGGCAAAGTAATTGCAATTCGCCGTGAGGATCAATCGGTATGGGAGCGTCGTGCTCCCCTAGCACCTTCGAATGTTCGACGGCTCATTCGAGCCGGGGTAAAAGTGATCGTTCAACCGAGCAATCGTCGGGCTTACCCAGCGCAATCATATCTCAAAGCGGGTGCATTTCTTCAGGAAGATATCAGCGATGCCTCAGTGATCTTCGGCGTCAAACAAATACCCATTGATCAGTTGATACCAAATAAAACGTACTGCTGTTTTTCCCATACGATCAAAGCGCAGGAGAGCAATATGCCATTATTGGATGCTATTTTAGAGAAGAATATACGATTGTTGGATTATGAAAAATTGACTGATAACGATGGACAGAGGGTCGTCGCCTTCGGCAAGTATGCAGGAGTTGCGGGAATGGTTAATATTCTTCACGGACTTGGACTGAGGCTACTGGCACTTGGACATCATACTCCTTTTATGGTATAAATTTCCAAAAATTTATGTTGACATAAATCTATCTGTAACTCTTGCCACCGTTCACCAATCCGCGATAGCGCAATATACAGTAATGAGAATAAAAATATTAATTGAGTAATTAATGACACGATTCTTAGCATATAGGACCAGCTCACAATTATCGAGATTCATCGATGGCTCGTCAAGCGATTCGCGATGCCGGATATGAGATCGCCCTGGGTGCAATGCCGAAGTCAATAGGCCCCCTCACGTTTGTATTTACAGGAAGTGGCAATGTTAGTCAAGGTGGCCAGGAAGTGTTTCAAGAGCTTCCTCATGAGTACGTAACTCCAGAAAGCCTTCGAAAAGTTGCGGAGCATGGCGGTAAGTTTTTTTTTTGTCTACAATCTACTGATAAACTGCATTGAATTCAGTTCTTAAGATTGTCAAATATTGTCATAAAATCGCAGAAAGAAAAATCGTTGAGTATGCGCGTGCGCATTACCTTTTTCCGCCGCACTGACTGGTGTCGCGTCGGTCGCGATCTTACGCGTTTCGATATTTGCGATATACATTGATATTTTCATTGGTCTCTCTCTTCTACTATAGAGATCTAAGTCCTGCGTCGGATTCGTCTGCCAAGATTATGTCAAGGTCACCAAATAACCAACTAATCATGATCAATAATAATTCGAAATGGACAGAAAAATGAAGATCTATTTCGGCATTGACGATAACGTTGTCCGAGTGTTAAAAAAAAAAAAACACTCAAGAAAAATTATTTGTATCCAAGTGCGATAGCCTGTGATGACCTCGATGCTTAGCTTAACGATATACACATTTATCTGAATGAAATTGCGCAAGTGCATAAACACGTGTTTATATTTGCGAGAAAAAAATGCGAACTACAATAGATGGATAAAGTATGAAGTTATTGAGTTACTCACCTCTGATAATTGCAAATTTTGCAGATACCAATAAGATTTACAGCTGCGAAGTGAGGAGGAGGCACCACTTGGAAAGGAAAGAGGGTGGCGGTTTTGATCCTGAGGAATATGACAAGCATCCAGAAAGATATATATCAACTTTTAGCAAGAAAATTGCACCTTACGCTTCGGTTATTGTCAACGGGATTTATTGGGCCGTTGATTCGCCTAAACTTTTGACTATACCTGATGCTAAATATTTACTGAGGCCTGCACACACACCGTGGCTTCCTATCAGCGTTGGCGCACCAGCATTACCACATCGCATGTTGGCGATTTGCGATATTTCAGCGGATCCTGGTGGTAGTATTGAGTGAGTCATGTTTTTTTTTTCGTTTACTTACCTGCAGTCACACTTTCATCAGGCGTGTTCATATAATGCCACTTTTTGAATTACGAGTCTGGTGGCGCGTGCTGCGCACGCGCAGTTCCTTTTTCCGCCGCATGGGCGGTGGCGCGTCGGTCTCGGTCTTACGCTTTTCGATAATTTCGATATATAACGATAGTTTCTTCGTTTTTTTTGTTTTTGTTTTTTGTTTTTTTTTTATAGTTTCTTTCCATCTATTTTTTACTGAAGGGACAAAATAACTTGAGCTGAAGTGTAAATTAATACTTCTTACTAATTTTTTTACGATACTTTTTTGGGAAATTTCCTGAAAAAAAAATTCCATGATATTACGAAGTTAATTAGATATTAATTAGATATACGTTGCGCGTATAATTAGTGGTCATTGAAATAATAAGTTTAGTATAGGGACACTTATACATATCGCAAAGTTATCGCACCAGCATTCTCCTCCAGTTAGCCTTTATCAAAGTGCTTCTTAAATTTTTCCGCAGATTCATGAACGAGTGCACCACAATTGACACACCATTCTGCCTCTACGATGCGGATAGAAACAAGGACACAAAATCATTCAAAGGCCCCGGTGTGCTTGTTTGTTCAATTGATAACATGCCCACTCAACTTCCAAAAGAAGCAACAGACTTCTTTGGCGATTTGCTCTATCCATACACACTGGATATCATTCAGTCTGACGCGAAAAAGCCACTTGACGATCATAATTTTAGTCCCGCTGTGCATGGGGCTATTATTGCCTCTAATGGAAGTCTTACACCAAATTTTGAGTATATACAAGAGCTCAGACAGATGAATAACAAATCCAGGCATAAGGCTGATAATGGACTGCCTGAAGCGCAGACGGTGAGTACGGTAAATATAACAAATAATGTTTTTATATCGAATTTTACTTGAGAGGTCATCTCGGGTTTTTCCTTTCTAGATACACATTCCTAATGGCGAAAATTATATAAGTTCATTATTATATGTCACATATCTAGGGTGTTCCAGAATCTGCATACCTGGGGCAAAATGGGTTGCGTGAAGTAAAATTGGATCTTCCCCTCGCGGGGGTGAAAGATGAGTTCGTTGGGGCAAAATGGGTGTCTGGGGTAAAATGAGTCACCTGGGGTAAAATGGGTCACGTGGGGAAAAATGGGTCGCCTGGGGTAGAATGGGTCACCGGGGGTGAATTGGGTCCGTGGGGCAAAATGGGTCACCTGGGGCAAAATGGGCTACCCGAAGTAAAAAATCGCAGGAGATCCATTTTGCTCTGGAGAGTCAGGTGTGTCTGTGTGTGTGCGAGTATGCGTCATTGGCTATCCTTCTCACCCCCCCCCCCCACTCCTAAGGGGTGCTTCTAATCAAAGAGTGGAAACAAATTTTCTGTTCAGAATCATTCCCTAAACCCATCTCTTCTTCATCGAGTACTTCTGGGACGCCCTGTATAGGGCATAACAGTAGTATAGTAGTTGTAACGTATATTTTTCATTTATCTATCTCTACAGACAACACAAATGGTTTTGATTTTTCTCTTAAAAAAAAGGTTGTTGTGCTCGGCGCCGGGTATGTATCAGCACCCCTCGTTGAGTATCTCCACAGAGACAGGAATATCAGAATAGTCGTATGCTCTCACATCAAGGAGGAGGCGGACAATTTAGCCAACAATTATCCTGGAGTTGAATCGATTATGTTAAATGTAACAGAACGCCCGGATGCACTCACTGAAATTATCAACTCTGCTGATGTTGCGGTGTCTCTTCTTCCATATGGACTGCATCATGTAATCGCAAAAACCTGTATTGAGTGCAGAACACACTTGGTTACCGCTAGCTATTTGAACGACAATATGAAAGCACTGCATGAGGAGTAAGTTCGAAATTCCGGCTCAACTGAACTAACATATTTAATTGACGCATAAATTTTTCAGAGCTGCAAATGCGGGAGTGACTATATTGAACGAAGTCGGTTTAGATCCTGGCATAGATCATCTCCTAGCTCTGGAGTGTTTTGACGATGTGAAACAAGCTGGCGGCAAAATAGAATCGTTCATCTCTTGGTGTGGAGGATTACCAGCTCCAGAGTGCTCTGATAATCCCCTGCGATACAAATTCAATTGGTCACCACGTGGAGTCTTGCTGAACACCTTATCACCAGCGAAATACTATCATAATGGCCAGGTAAGGCTCTTCCGTATATGTCTACAGTGATGATCAGCTATGTTCCTTTGAAAAAAGAGCCAAACTTTAATTAAGTAATTATAGAAAATAGTATATTTTTGACCTAGGGAGGAAAAGCAGACAAGTCTTCACCACGTGCAAGATTACCAAGCACATGGGAAATATTAGAAAGCACATGGGGAATGGTTGTCTGATTGTCCTCCCGAGGGTTGAATACGCATTTCCTGGCTACATGCATGTTAAGTGCTTTGCGAGCATGCAGTCTATAATTTCTTTTGATTTTACTGTGAAGGTGGTGGAAATTGCTGGCGGTGGTGACCTAATGTCAACGGTGCAAAATTTGGACTTTCTTCCTGGCTTCGCCCTCGAGGGCTTCCCAAATCGTGACAGCACGGTTTACAGGGATCTTTACGGTATTCCAAATGCGTCCACGATTCTCAGGGGTACATTGAGATTCAAGGGATTCACGGACACCGTACAGGCTCTACAATATTTGGGTCTTGTCGATCCCAATCCACATCCTTGTTTGCATCCCAATGGACCAGACATTACTTGGGTGAGTGGTATTGCAATTGTTCATAACGCTGTATCTCACGAAATATTATAGATACGCAAAAATGTGTCGAATAAATGTTGTTCCTTATAAAAAAATACAGATTTTGTGTTCTCTGACTTTTTTTGTATCTTTAACCGTTTCGGCGTTAGAGCGTTATGAACAATTGGAATCATTCAGACACCTCTGTGGTGAGAAAAATGAGAGATTAATTGAAAAATTTTCGTCTACCAGAGAACACTAACTTGCAATCTTCTCGGCTTGCTGAATGACGATATATTCTACGAAAATTTAAAGCGCAAATTAGAGGAGCGCTTAAATTCGGAAGTGCGTGTCAAAGCAATTGAGGACTTGGGACTGCTGAAGGAGGACTTGGTACTAAAATTGAATACACCACTGGATACACTCACCCATTATTTATCCAAGAAACTTAATTATGAGAGTAATGAGCGAGATTTAATTGTACTTCGCCATGATGTTGGTATTTCATGGCCGGATAATAGGAAAGAGGAAAGAGGAATTAATCTTGTAATTTATGGGCAATCCAACGGACATTCAGCGATGGCGAGAACTGTGGGCTATCCTGCTGCATTAGCTACTAAAATGATACTCGATGGAGAAATTCAAAAGAGAGGTGTAATTCTTCCATTTACTCCGGATATATACCGTCCAATGTTGAGTAGACTGAGATCCGAGGGAATAGAATCGTTTGAAACATCAAAGTGGAACTGAATAATCAAATTGGTTGATTCCAATTTTCAGATATCCATTACAAACCAATGTTAAATTATTTTTCTAATTTTTTAATTGGATTGGTCCAAACCGCGACCACTTGCGAGCAAAAATTGTTGATAATGCTTGTTTTATTTTGCATATTATTTTGGAGTTGTCAGAATACGTGTAAGTTGCGAAGTTTTTAATTAAGAATTTTGATTTTAGTTCTTAACATAAAAAAACTATTGTTTACACTGTGTAATGCCAATTGTAGAAAAAAATGTTTAAAGTCACTAATAAGAAAACAAAAAGATAAGAAAATTGTGAAAGTTAGCATTTTTGCATTCTATGTTCCATTCCCATAAATATCAGTCGGTTCTGATTGATGATTGTCTATTGCGTTTCAAACTGTGGTTTGAATTTGTTAGATTTCGTGAGAAACAGTATGATACAAAAATCAATCTCGTGCTTCTCTCATTGGGTTTACACTCAGATACGAAGAACATTTTTACTATGGATAATTCTTAGTAGAGTGAGGCAAAGTGTTCCTTCTTCGATACTTGAGCCAAACTGAAGCCCAATGAATAGGACTCGGTGTTCGTCACAACGGGTTTTTAGATCTGTGATACATTTACACAGATCTAATAAGGACAAAATTGACGAATGTTAATAGGCACCTAAACATAAGTAAAAACAAAATGTGAAATGTACATGAAATAACAGAAAAATGAATAAAAGAGTTTTTCAAAGAAAGAAAACAAACCAAAGGTTCAGGGTGTAATGTTCCTTTGTTAAATGGTTAGTTCCTCTATGGAATCTGTATCGAGTGGATGTGTCTTCCGAGCGTCTTGATCGACCAATAAATGACAGCTCTATTTCACATATACGATGATTTACTTATTTAATGTACCCCATTTCCAATTGAATTCTATCAGTTGGAATTGTCGTTCTTGAGATATCTCCTTTTGTTTATAATTTTTGCTCAATTGTTCCTTGAAAAAGGAATACGCATCTTTTTTTCACCTTATGAATAGTTATGTGCAGTTTCATACAAATCCAGAACCATTCGGTTCCGGGTCCAACAATTTCACGTCGAGTCTCCTTCTTCAGATTATTACCTTTTTTAAATTGTCTTCAAAACTTTCGTCTTCCAGTTCTTACCGCCATGATTATCAGAACCGAATATTGGCTCAACATTCGCACATAGAAGCATATATATGTTGGCCAAAGAATCATATATTTTTCCCTTGTCAAAACATATGACTTTTTGCTGTCATATATAATTTTCCACGACTGAAGGCCCTCGATCAATGGCTGTTTGTAAGATTCTCTGTTTTCTTGCAATAAATACCGTTAAAAGTAAAAAGTAAAGTATAATTTCCCATAGGGGTTGTAGCAGCGTTAGTATCTTCAGAGTTAGTACAAACGTTAGACGTATAGTAGGCTCAAAATACGCTCCTGTAAGACCGTCCACGTGAAAATGTGCTATTCGACTGAATTGGGTTCCTCAGACCGTCACGTTGGGCTCTCCCGCTGCGGCCATTGTGCCTGAAAGGCCGAGCCAATGAGCGCGCTGCACGGTGGGAGCCCACCGTATGACTCGCGCTATTGGTGCGCACACGTCGAGCATTTCAGCTTATATTCGGCGCAAGACCAATGCCAAAATATCTCACTTCTGCGTTTCTCAGTTACTGAAGACTAGTGAACTACAATGCCACCCAAGGCTAGCGGCAAAGCTGTGAAGAAGGCTGGGAAAGCCCAGAAGAACATCGCCAAGGGCGACAAGAAAAAGAGGAAGAAGAGGAAGGAAAGCTATGCCATCTACATCTACAAAGTCCTCAAGCAGGTCCACCCCGACACCGGAGTCTCCAGCAAGGCCATGAGCATCATGAACTCCTTCGTCAACGACATCTTCGAGCGCATCGCTAATGAGGCCTCACGATTGGCTCACTACAACAAGCGCTCCACCATCACCTCTCGGGAGATCCAGACTGCTGTTCGTCTTCTTCTTCCCGGAGAACTTGCCAAGCACGCTGTCAGTGAAGGCACCAAGGCTGTCACCAAGTACACCAGCTCCAAGTAAATCGACTCGACGGTTCCAACAATTCCATCGGCCCTTTTCAGGGCCATCAAATTTCTATAACGTTGGTTTTTCTCTTATCGTTTCAAATTCTCTCATCGCTCTCTCCCTACTCGAATAATTGCAATTGACCGTCTGCAAGAAGTGTCTTCATTTTTAAGTCCAGCAAAATTATTCATGAATTCTTAGTTGCGATGGTATGTATAAAATGCAATCCACGCATGGCTCCGTGAGGATAGCTGACCATACAGTTTTACAGTTTTAAATATTCCCGCTTTAATTTGAATAGATTTTATACAATATCCCGGCAATTGGTTTTCTTTTATAATCCACCATGGTGAATTGACATTCATTCATGAAGATGTGATTGATACATATATTTGTACTCAAAAGAAATAGGTTTACACATGCACGTACCCGATGACTGCGCATATGAAAATTTAGATTATAATCTTACGGTATTGATCTTGCAAAAGGCGTAGATCAACTGCCCTGGCGATTGAACCGCGCTACCATTCCTTGTGGGATAAACAAATCCTTGTAATGGATGATGAATGAATGACTAATGGCTCAAATACAAATTATTCAAACAGTTCATTTTCAAATGTTTAGTAAGCACTAAAAGATTATTTTTTACCTATTTTAAAAAAATAGCCCCGCAATATCGTGGAACCAAATCGTTAGGGTGATTACAAAAAATTTTTCGGACCGTCCGGGATATGAACTTAGGAACCCAAGCGACAGCGCTGACTCCACTCGGCTATTGTCACGCCGGTAATATTTAACTTTGAACTTAAAGCTTGTGATTGGTCGAAAACTGAACACCGGCCAATCACAACGCTTCACTTTACTCCTGATTAACTGCGGTCAATCTGACTGAGAAGTGGCTCCAAAAAACCTTTTCTCTACAATTATTTAACATAGTATGATGATTAATAATATTAGCTAATGGTTTCTATACGTTATAAAAATTTGATGGCCCTGAAAAGGGCCGATTGTATGTGTGTGATGGTTAAACATCTTAACCCCCAAATCCGTATAGAGTACGTCCCTGACGTTTAAGAGCATAGACCACATCCATAGCGGTGACGGTCTTCCTCTTGGCGTGCTCAGTGTAGGTGACTGCATCACGGATGACGTTCTCAAGGAACACCTTGAGGACACCACGGGTCTCTTCGTAGATCAAACCGGAAATACGTTTGACACCACCTCGACGAGCCAGACGACGGATAGCTGGCTTGGTGATTCCCTGGATGTTATCACGCAACACCTTACGATGGCGCTTGGCTCCTCCTTTCCCCAATCCCTTTCCTCCCTTTCCACGACCAGTCATGTTTACCCTTGCTCGATGAACACGCTTGAACTGTACTGTATAGTAGCCGAAGCTAAAGATATTTTTTCCACTGCCGGAGCGCTCTTTTATTCAGATCATGGTGCACCATTCCCCCACCACTCGACAGCTCGAGTATGTGACGGTAGTCGGTATGTTTCCCCACTCCGATTCTCTGAGCCAATCAGAGCTGTAGTCAAGGGCATATATACGGAATTTTTTGGTGTAACATCACATTCGTGTTGTGCACACTTTATTGACAACTAACTGTCAAAATGGCCCGTACCAAGCAAACTGCCCGTAAGTCCACTGGAGGAAAGGCTCCAAGGAAACAGTTGGCTACCAAAGCCGCTCGTAAGAGTGCACCAGCCACTGGAGGAGTGAAGAAGCCCCATCGCTATAGGCCCGGAACCGTGGCTCTTCGTGAGATCCGTCGTTACCAGAAGAGCACGGAGCTCCTCATCCGCAAGCTCCCCTTCCAGCGACTCGTTCGTGAAATCGCCCAGGACTTCAAGACCGACCTGAGGTTCCAGAGCTCAGCTGTTATGGCTCTCCAGGAAGCCAGCGAGGCTTACCTCGTTGGTCTCTTCGAGGACACCAATCTCTGCGCCATTCACGCTAAGAGAGTTACCATCATGCCCAAGGACATCCAACTGGCTCGTCGCATTCGTGGGGAGAGAGCTTAAATTTTTAACTCATCATCAAACACAATCGGCCCTTTTCAGGGCCAACAATGGTTTTATAACGTGGCTAACTTTTTGCAATCTTAATTATTAAAATACCAAACACTGTAAAATTTACATGCACGTGCTTGAGTGTTTGAATATGAAATACAGAAAGATATTGTTATCGGAAAGCACGTAGATGATTCTCAATCGAAGTGGAATATCACTTGTACGATTATCCGAGATAATGTGGGGAAGCGGTTCCGCGGATAATCGAAAACTCGGATAACACGGAAGGAATAGGAAAATCTAAAATTTCAATCACTTCCCGCGTATTTTAGATGGTGAAATGAAATTTCATCAGATGAATATATAAAAATAGAAATGTATTGTCATATTTTAATATTTGGTATAAAAATAATGGTGAATAGAAAGTTTAGATAGTCACTGATAAGGTTTAAGAAAAGGTGTAATTGAACACTTCTTCAACTTGCTCATTCGTTTTTTAGCCGCGATATCTCGCTAACGTTTGACCAACAAATGATCACTTGCAGTGGGTTTAGGCGGTTCTTCCGAAATGAAGGAAGTACGCGCAGAGTGTATTGTGACAGGTATATTCGACTCCATCCGTCTTATCCGAGTTTTTCCGTATCTGTACTTAAATTATCATTAATCGAAATTCTTCTAAGAATAATGAGTACATGCAATTGAGTTCTTAATGCTAATAAAAATAAACTGTGCCAGGACCAAATTCAAAATGCTGCAAAAACCCTCGTGACGTCATTGAACCAGGAGTGCTTGTCCTGTTGGTTACCATATACAGATACCGACAGCCCTAGTACTAGGTTCCACCACGTGCAGCGCCACGTGGTAAGTATAATTCATTATCGAGCTGTCCAACCTTTTTTCTTCGTGGAAAAATCGTATTAAATCTGCCTTTTTCAAGTTAATAGTTCCATACAAGTGAAGAACGACAACTATGCTTTGCTACGTTGTACAAATATGATGGCCCTGAAAAGGGCCGATTTGTTTGTGTTGATGGTTATTTACGAGCTGCTTTTTTCGGTTTTCTTGGGCAGAAGTACAGCCTGGATGTTGGGGAGGACACCACCCTGGGCAATGGTAACTCCGGAGAGAAGTTTGTTCAACTCCTCGTCGTTACGAATGGCCAGCTGAAGATGCCTGGGGATGATCCTGGACTTCTTGTTGTCACGAGCGGCGTTGCCTGCCAACTCAAGAACTTCAGCAGCCAAGTACTCCATGACTGCAGCGAGGTACACTGGAGCACCAGCACCGACGCGTTCTGCGTAATTTCCCTTACGCAAGAGACGATGAAGACGACCCACTGGGAACTGAAGACCAGCTCTGCTGGAACGGGTCTTTGACTTTCCCTTAACTTTTCCACCTTTGCCACGGCCAGACATGTTGATAAATTTGAGTTGAGTCTTAGTGAACGGACAACCAACTGGGATTATTTTTTCGGGGCCTGGCGATCGTGCTATGTAGCCTTAGACGCATGAACGGCCGAGCCAATGAGCGCGCTCGACGGCAGACGCTGACCGTACGACTAGCGCCATTGGCTCGCAGGTATGTATTGTATTATGGTGCCAGCGACTGCACTAAGCGCAACTCCTCGAGTTGCAAGGTAACATTACTCACCCTCCTGAACAAAACATATATCAACAACTAAAATAATAACAATCAAAAATGTATCACAGATCTAATAAGGACAAGTTAACCTAGTCAGTAATTATTACTGGTTAGTATTCTCTATTTGTTTTATTATTAGTTCTCTGTATGTGGCCGTCCACATGAAACCGGCCCTAGTTGTCGAAATGAAGTTATGCATATAGGCATATCCCTGACATCATTCTCGAAGTTTTGAGCCCAAATAAACACCGCCGAGTTGGAAATTCGCAAAGTTATTTTGCAGGCTTGAAGTCGAAAACCCAAACAACACAGTTTTGAGAAACATGAACTTAAAGTTGCAAATCGCATTTACAAGTATTCTACTTGGCACTTCGTCTTAATTGATCTGGAGTGTCATGCAGATAAAAAAAACTGGCTGGTCATTACTTTACATACACAGTAATAAAAACTTTGCTGTACTACAGACATAGCGTTGTGCAAAGCTACTTTATCGATTTCCAGTTTTGACAATTGTATGATATTATTTGCTATTCTAGTTGACTCTGAGGTACCCTGGCAATTGAACTTCCACGCAACCATTCACTGTGGGATAAACGAATCGATGATAAATGAGTGACTAATGGCTATAAATTACTCAAATAGTTCATTTTCAAATGTTTAGTATGTACTAAAAGGTTATTTTTTACCTATTTTTAACAGAAAATAGACATACACGCAATATCGTGGATCCCAAATCGTCAGGGTAGATAATAATTGAAAGACATGAACGAACTGAGATTTCCGGTCTTTATGGTCAGTTTTATCTATTTTGAAGCAATTTTCAACATGAATGTTACTTCTGCCATCTAATTCTACTATGAAACCAATCTTCGGATGTAATTGAAGATCGGTATACACTATGGAACCAATATGTGTACCTGCAATAACTGAGCTAGTCACTGAATGCGGGATAATAATTCAAAAAGTTAATTTTTTGAGCGAGCGACAAGGGCTAGTTTTCCGTTTTTCTTACGAAGAAAAACATTTCTGGCTTCTATTTATGATAATGAGATTCAATAGGTCTCATTAAACCCGAGAAGAGTGGGCTGCTATAAAAAGGGCAATTTTTGTAGAGATTCCACTGAAATGCCGATGTCTCCGAACCTAGGAGCGACAACAAGGGCCGGCTTCATGCAGACGGCCCCACATGGTTATTTCATTTTTAGACGAATATATAAAATGTGTGAGAAGGGAACGCCAACTCACCCTCCTGAAAATATAACAAACTGAATATTGTGAAATAATGATAATGCCAAGTTACAAAATTGCATAACACAACTTATAAGGACAAAATTAACTTGGGAAAAAAGCTCTACAAGTTGCAGTTGAGTGATACGGATATGCAGTCCATCCAGAGCTGTTTTATTATACAGGATACGGAGATAAAATCTTGTAATGCAGTCAAATACTTGGGGGTCACATTAGATAAGAAATTTGATTCTACAGAAGAGAATTTTAATTCTACGTAGAAAAAGCTAGACAAAAAACGTGGCATTAAAAATCTGGTTAATCCGTCAATTAGAAGAAACAGCGAAGTAGACTTAGACAATGGCTTGGATCAATACATCTGATGATAATATTAAAGACGTAACAAAATACAAAGCTACATAATACAAAACAAATACTACAGGGCAATCAGTAATGCTGGTCCTCACCTTAGAAACTCCAATATACATAAGAAACTAAACATGGAAACGACTTGAAAATACTCGAAAAAGCATAAATTGCCGCTGCAATTGTTATTGAGACAATGAAGAAACCCAAGCGGGGATATTTTAGCCTAGTCAATTATTACTATTATTATTATTATTATGGACTTTTTGGACGCGGTATTTATATATCAATTATGTAAAGTATATCTTGAACATTCTGAGATATTGGGATAATAAAAATGTATTACAGGATAAAAAAGGTTTGAGGAAATGAAAATGTCCAAATGAAATATCAATTCAGTTTTGTACAATTTTTTCTTTTTAATAAACCCCATGATTCGTCTTCAACAAAATTGACTTACGCTATTTTATCAATTATCTTAATTAATGATCTTTAATCAATCAATCTCCTAAAATTTCTTTTTTTGTGACTTGTCGAAAATCTGGTACCTTGCCAGGACGAAGGTAAGGGTTGTCGATTGCATCCTGCTGTGCGGTAACTTCCTCGCTTTGCTCTGTTATCTCTGCAATCACTGTAAACGGATTGAAAAAAAAATATTTATTGAGCATACTTAAACTGGAACAGTAGTCATGGTGATAGTGTTTTTTTCTTTTGCGTTTTGCTCAAAGGAAGAAAATATAAAAAAACTTGAATGTGGGTAAACTTTGGATGTCTGTGTTTGACTATGAAGAAAGTATTGACAATAAAAACATGAAAGCTCCGTATTATTATCAGTTGGTCAGTTGTACAATCATAAATGAGATGCAACACGGGTGTTTCCTGTCCATTCGCAAAATCTGCTTATTACCTTCTTCTTTCGTGTCCTCAGCTGGTTTTTGTTCTTTCCTCTTTTTCACGGGACTTGGCTCAAAATTAAATTCAGGCTCGGGCTCGAATATTTGGTCCTGAGGTAAAAGAGCGGAGAGGTAACTGGGATGCTGCGGTTTACAGGCTATCACTGGAACGAATAATTAATGAAGGGTTAAAGATTTTACATATGTATAGAGAAAGGCAATTTTAGAGTAAGGACCAGAAACTTGAGCTTTAAGATCCCTAAAATTAAAGGTTAAAATATGAAATATGAAATATAAAATACAAAACATGAAATACAAAACATAAAATACAAAACATAAAACGCAAAATATAAAATACAAAATATAAAATACAAAACATAAAAAACAAAATATAAAATACAAAATATAAAATACAAAATATAAAATACAAAATATAAAATATAAAATACAAAATATAAAATACAAAATAAAAAATACAAAATATAAAATCAAAAATTAAAATATGAAATATAAAATACAAAATATAAAATATGAAATATAAAATATAAGAGTTTGCTTATTGGAATACTCACGTGGAAAAGCACTATTATCTTCCGAAAGAAACAAACTGTGAGTGTCTCCAGTTTTCGCAATAAATCTGGTCAGTGCTCGCTCAATATCTCTCTTCTGTGACGCCGCTTTTTCTCTTATAGCCTCGTACTCAGTCACTGGTTGTTTGTGTGTCTGCAAATTCGAATTATGAGTACTATTACCATGAATCCTATTCACAGAAGCGCATATATATAAGTGAACATCCTAGACTCGAAATATCCCAAAAATCGTGGTATGATTTTTTTTTTCAATCGTCATTCATTTATTGCTCGATCAGATCAGTCAGATAACATCGTCAAGTTGGTTGGCAATCGCGTTTGCATCGATAAACATCGATATTTGGGATATCGATTCGGGTTTAGCTTTCAAACGTATGACAATTGTTCAAGTTGTCATAGCTTATGTAGTTATTGAAAATCATATACACAGAATATTTTTGACGTTCTGTTAATTTATTAAGTTTTGAGTATTTTACATATTTTGTCCAGTGTTGACAAATTTTATATGTACGCGATAATTACAGAAAAACCAAAAGATGCTTGCTCCAAATTGGAAAATTGAGAGCTCTCATTTTTTCGGAGTCAATTATTGACAGTATCTTCAACTTCGAAAAATATATTGTCACTCCAAATATGAAAATGTAATTCAAAGTGTAATTCAGGTTTGTATATTCTATGGGGAGACATACGGGGTTAACCCACTAGTTATGTCATGTACTCACTGGAGTTCTGATGTAAGCATGTGGATCAGGAAAAGCTGGCAGATAACTGGGAATATGGGCGGGATGCGATTGCTTAACACCAGCTTGAAGGATATTCAACTGTTTCGATTGGGTCTGTAGTTGCAACTGCGGTAGCACAGTCCTATGCGGTCTTTTGCCATAGCTCTCAAGACCTTCCAATTTCACTCCCATGTTGATTAACGCCAATATCACATCGGCAATCAGGGGCTCAGTCCTTCCTGCCAATTCACTGTAATTTCTCGCTGATTCTCCCAACTCTGTGATAACTAAAAATTAATCATTTGTAAGATTAACACAGGACACTTGCGGCATGATCATTCCAACAATTAATTTCAAAAACTTGACCTATTTTCATTTCTGTTTTGCACATTTTGGTGCTCTTTTCACACTTGTTATCTCATTTTTATGTTAAAATTTTAGTACTAACCAGGAAAATTGTAGATCGAGGGTTAGGTTAGGTTAGTGTCAAAGTACACGTGTTTGGGCTTCATTAATTATTCAATGACAGCGTCTAATAATTGCGATGATTGATCATTTATTTCAGGACTATTCATCAGTCTGAGTTTGAAATACAAAATTTTGATGTCATAAAAATCGAGTAATTTAATAATTCACTCATTAATCAACAAATAGCATTTTTATTTAGTTAGTTATCTATGTCCTTGTGCATGTATTTATGGTCTCGTAATTGCAAATAACATAATCGAGGTGACTATAACTATAGTTTTCGAGTTAGAATTTTAGGTTAAGCCGAGGGCAAAATCAGCTGTTAGAAAAGCATGATAGATACATAAATTCTTACATGATTGTATCATCTCCGTCAGACATTCCAGTACTTGTTTATCACAATTGTCATATCCACACTCCACTAAAATACTACATACTGAGTGATTTAAAATTTTACGCCGAGAATTGACGTGTTGAGGCTCCATGTTTGTTGTGCTTTGCACACTGTATATATATATATATATATATATAGTACCTACTTTGTGGCGTTACCATATATTTCTACTTTGGTCCGCGCAATATGAGAGTTGCCTTCGGATGGGACCCGAAGCCTACCCCCTCCCCAGACCCGAATAAAGCCGAAGGTTCTCGTATTGCTTTCCGTTGTTTGGTAAAATTATTCTATGGATGAGTTATGAAGTTATAAGGGATAAACCTTATAATTGGTGATAGAAATAAAAGTTGATCTTCTCCATTTTATTCCAATTCCAAACCGTTCATTTTGTTCCCACATTAAGATAACATAGTTGTGTTACTAAATACGCGGGAAAGCGCTTCACGCGCGCATGCGCAAAACGCCACTTTTCGACAAAGTGGAAATAGTTTTTGTGACTTGAACTGTAAAGCGCTATTTTGGTTTTGAAATGGCGTACTTCAAATATGGCATTTCAACATATGGACTGATCAGTGGTGAAGAATGAAACTTCTCAAGAAAACCAATGTCAATGAAATTTATTTATTTTCAAATCAGAAAATTCCCAATATTATTAACATGTGTATGTGTATAGGGAATACTCTCGTGGTTTCGCTGTCAGTACTCTAAATGATCTTATTAAAGCTTAAAAACGACCTTGAATTAATAACCGGCAATTATCGTCAATTACTCAACTCTCTAGTGACTAGTAAGGCCCTTGATTATCCTATATGATCTACGAAATGCATCAATAACAAAGTTGTCAAGAACTGTGCGTTTTCTAGGTAGAAGCGGAATAGTGTCGTTCCATTTCAGTGAGCATGTCATAGAGTTTACTCCTGATTTCGACTGGTACTTGTGCCCTTGGAAGATGAACAGCGTCTCCATGAGGATTTGCACACTGCCGAAGAAGAACAGCAAGAGCGCCTGGTGTTCTACGCGACATTAGGAGGCCCGGAATTATTATAGTACCAGATAGAGTCCAGCCTAGGAATATTTTTTCACAGATTATCTGAAACAGGAAAAATCGAACGTAAAAATTATGAGACAAAAAAAGCCGAGTAAATTTTCCATTATTTTTGTTTTACTTGGAGATTATCATTCATCACAGGTGCCTCGCATCGTTTATTCTCTGAACAAACGGATCTGCAGTCAAAGTAATCACAGTCTTCGTGTTTATTGCATGATTGCCCATTGGCGGTCAATCGGCCCGCTATACTTTTTGGAAAAACCGCATCAAGATCGAGATATTTTAGTCTTGAGTCACCGTACGACAGACCAAAATGGTTAATCTTGACATCACAGAGCATGAATGGTTCTGGAAAATTGCTCTCAAGCTCGTCAATTAAGTCCATTATCATCACAGCTAACTTGAGTCTATTTGCCCAGTCACTGGGTGAATCTGACATGGCCAGGGCGGTTTTGGGATTTTCAATGGGCCGCACGTACTCCACACAGTAAAAATTTCCACATGTGCCTATTAGCCTGGGAAAGAGGTCGCGCTCCTCATAGAGTATCGTTATGAGGTATTCGTTCTCCTGGACTAGGGCCCAAACATTTTCCATCTCATAATCACGTGTTTCCTCGATCTCCACATGACCTGGTCGCAACTCACTTAAACGCTCTATTTGACGTTTATTGAGGGTGACGTTTAGTTTGTTGAAGACCAAGTCTCCAAGCATCTTATCGAACTCGGACTCAGTTGGGTAGTGCTTAGCGCCCACTCCGTCCAACCAGTTGAGGTCCTCGTAAGGTTCTATGGAAGTCAATGATCTGCAAACATAATGAGACAATTCGAGGTAACATAATAAATGGTGTTGCGTATGCCGTTTCACGCAGGTGTTTGCACACTCCACATAATCTGCATCCTTATTGTAATCTTTCTGTTGAAAATGTTCAAATTTTTTAAAGTACTCTGTACCATTTTTTAAGAATTAAATCTCAAAAATTTTTGTACTTTTTGGAGTAATGGAGAAGTGCGGTGGTATTTGGATAGATAATCCGAATAAAATTCTTTTACAATAAAATGGTAATTTTTTCCAAATTAAAATACCTTGCTGCTTTGAATACAAGTCTCGTATCTTCCCAATTCGCTGAAAATACAGCCTCCTTTCCTGAATGCAGACTTTCACAGGCCAGGGAGTGAATGGCGTGATCAAGACATAAGGGTTTACACAGAACTCCTAAAGCTGATCCTTCCACATGGTTTGCGCACTGAAAAACAAAACAAAATCAATTAGATATGGATATAATTCTCTACAATTCGAATTGAGTTCACATGGACACTGCACATTGTTAGAAAAACAACAATGCAAAATGCAAAAAAACTCTATTCTTTCTGGCAAATTATTTCTGTTGTCCTGATAGAAAAATTCACTTAGCCCGCTTTTTTTTTACGCTCCCGCGCTATTACAGGCGGGAAAGAATATGAGTGGCGGCCTGCTAGGCGGGATGCGCCAATCAAATGTCCCGCCAAATATTTTGTCAAATTGGCCCAGGGCCGCTGGGGAGGGGATGAAAAGGGCATTGACGTAAAGTTGCGCGGTCAGCTGTTCCCAGTGGCCTACATCGCATCCTTTCTCGTGTTAAATCAAATATAATTGTTGTGAAAAAAACAAATCCATAAACTAAATCAGATTGCTTACCACATTGGTCACGTGTCTTCGTGCCTCCAAATTAGTGCAAAAAAAGCCCCAGTGATGAAGTAGACAAACGCTTAAGATGAGTAGAATAAAAATGCAAGTGGTATGGATCTTGTGGTGATATATAAAGCCGGGTATTCGTCGCACGTTCATCCCGAATTATTTCACCCCCAATTTAAACACCCCCAACACACAAATTTAATCTATCAGCTCATCTATTTGCCGAATATGTTGTGCCACATTTAATATTGAATTTGTGACTTTTTTCACGTGTATAAGGTGAGAATAAACCGCACATTGTGACGATTGTGAACAATTTTTTTCGGGAATCAGGGGCAATGCGACTACATCCACTGCGGCAGCACGCGATCCACATCGCACCAGTGGCGAATTATGTAATACGAGGGCCCACCCTTACAGTCGATTCCTGATTTACAGGTAAACAATATCCTACATAAATCTTCAAGTTTTTTCCCCAAAATCTAGAGCGAATAACTATAGTATAGGCTGCAGTATAAGAAAATCATCAGAGAAGTTACGAATTTGAATTTTCCCGCCGTTGCAATGCCCTACAAGGGAATCTAAGTTTTTATCTGAAGGACTATAGATATAGATTGCTGAGCGCGGGAAACAGGCGTTTTTGAGTCAGTTTGGACATTGGGCGAAGTTACATAGACTTTTTTTATAAAAACTATTAGGAGTTTTTTTGTTTTTTAACAAAGTCTAGAAGAGACTATAGTGTAGTGTGAAAAAAACGGACAAAACGAAAATTTGAATTTTCCCGCCGCAACTGTGACATAACGAAGTGTCAGTTTTATCTGTTGACCTGCAGATAAGGAGATTACTTGTGGCATAACGGGGTTTTGGGATCGATTTACCCATTGGGAGATTAGTGCAGGTCAAGAATATCGTACATCAATATTTTTCTAACATTTTCCATTTTGAGACTCCAGAACAAATGTCAGTTGTACTAAAAAAAAGAGAAAACAGGAGTTTTAATTTTCCCGCCACTCATTGCCGACAAGGAAGTCCCTTTTTTGTCTGTAGATATTGAGATTGGGATGAGTCTACTGGTTCTTTAGTTTCCTTCCAGCCTTTTCTGCATGAAAGAATCTCTATTCTCGCCATCGTAAAAAAGGAGAGACGAAAGAATATATCGATACATCGAAGAAAATATCGATAGGTATCGAAACTATCGAGATATATCGAAAATCTCAATATATATCTCGAAACTATCGATATATAACGAAAATATCGATATGTATCGAAAATATCGAAAATATCGATATATATCGAAAATATCGATATATATCGAAAATATCGATATATATCGAAAATATCGATATATATCGAAAATATCGATATATATATATATAGAAAATATCGATATATATCGAAAATATCGATATATATATATAGAAAATATCGATATATCGATATATATCGAAAATATCGATATGTATCGAAAATATCGAAAATATCGATATATATCGAAAATATCGATATGTATCGAAAATATCGATATGTATCGAAAATATCGATATATTTCGAAATGATCGGAAAGCGGACGACCGAACCCACGCGATACCAATCGTCGGGGCGAAAAGAGGAAATCGACGTGCGAGGCCGAACTCTTATAAAAAAAAAAGCTTTATCCTTTCTCCCATACACTGAATAACTCTTAGAAAATTCAAGAACGATCATGGTACGTATTTTATATATCATTTGACTTTTTGAGGCAGATGTGCACACGCACAATAACAAAAACCATTTGAGTGAATTTAGTTTTGCCCAGACTCGGGGCAAAACAGTGGCCTCTAACTGTGGCATGAAACACAATGCATTTCCCAAATGGCATGACCCATTTTGACCCACTGTCCAGTCGAAAGACTCAGCCGATCTTATGGGGCCTTAAACTAAAATCGGTTCAATGGACAATCCCGACGTTTGAAATTTTCCCGCCTACAAGATGTCGATAAACCCGTTCCCGTTTTACGATAACCTTCGCCGAGGTCCAAGTTATCGACTTATCGGCACCCGGGTGAATTAGCATCTTACAATTTGTTTGAAAAATCGGTATAAATTATTTCAAATACTTCGCAAGTTTTCTACCGATTTTCCACTTTTTTGCAATATTTATTTACAATGTGTTATTCCACATTCACTCTGACCGATTTTACCAGATCTTTATTTATTTTCTTTTTATTTTACCAGATTTTTCCCACAAATCGGATCCAATGCCCTGAGGTCGTTGAAAGAAATCTGTTAAAGACATATCACATAAGTTCTAATTTTCCGGCTTCACTGTGTCGATAAATGCGCCGACAGGCGGGGCAAAACGGATTGTTTGTAATACTTCGATAAATCGGTATGAATTATTTCCAGGATGGTCAAACGATTTTGCCGATTTCTTCGGGAATTCCCAAAATTCCCTCACAATTGTTCACGTCAACAAATTTTAAATTGTGCATGACCCATTTTGCCCCACTTCCGCTGCAAAGACATCCGATTTTATGGGGCCTTCATGAGCATTGTCTGCAGCACTCCGATACATTTGTCCGACCATACCTGAAAGCGCGGCGTGGCGCGCAGCTGCGACCTTGTACGCCCTTGTCGAATTATATCTTACGTATGTCTAAACGACGATTCGACGAGCACCCACCACTCGTTTTTTATTAGCCATTGCGATCGGGGGGATCAGGCGAATTTCGCTGAGGATTCACGTGTTGTTGAGTGCCGGTGCATTCCACCAATTTAATCCGTTAATCTGTGGCAATTTAAAAAGATCGAAGAGACTGATAAGGAACGCAAAAAAAGTGGAGTTCCGCAGTGTTGGAGAACAGGCGTTGAATCTTCAAGATTTCAAAAGCACTTGATTTTCCCCAAAAATTGCGTATGTCTAAAAAATTTTTTCAACAAAAACAAACAAGCAAACAAACAAACAGTCTGTACGTTTTCATTTAATCAGTCAATCTCACTATATTGCACATCAGAGGACATGTGTCAAGGTTATAATTTCAGTGGTAAAAAAGCGCGGTTAGATTGCAACAATTGTTGGCAATTTCAAAAGTAAATGCACCATTTTTTAATTTTCATTCGATATAGCTGTAACAAAGAGCGTTAATGATGTTACGATAGCAATATTTATCATGATTATTAAAACCTAAATTTGTCAAACACGATAAATGATAATTTGCAATGTCTACGCGTCAATCGCCTGTTATTTATTTATATATATTTTTTTTTTTCGTGTCTTTTATTAGATGGCCCCATATATGTATATCAATCACGCATTCTGCGGCTGCTTTTCTCGTCCTCTTTGCATCATTCAAGAGAGATAATCTTTCTTCACACGGAATATTCCGTACCCCATGACTTCAACGCTTTCGTTTTGTTATTCAAAACCGGATTGGGTGCTTTCTCTGGGATTTTTTATCAACTAGGCGATTTAAAGTAGAAAACCAAAAATGTTAATCGAAAAAGGGGGTTTTTTTTCGTTGTCGGTTTCACCGCATTTTATTACATAAAATTACAATATTTTGCTGAAGAGTCTGAGAGGGAATATAGTATAAACAAATTTTGTAAACATACCCACCACCCACTACCCACCTACCACCCACCCACCCACCCACCCACCCACCCACCCACCAACCAACCACCCAACCAACCACCCAACCAACCACCCACCCACCAACCACCCATCCACCCACCCACCGACCCACCCACCCACCGACCCACCCACCCACCGACCCACCCACCCTACACGCATACACATACATATGCAAATTTTTTTTCATCTTCCCATCACATTTGACAGCTTAATTTGTACGTTTTGTCAGTTTGGTATTCGCAAAAAATGCCAAACTTGCCGATAATTCGCGAGCGAAAAATCGCGAATTGCTGATGCGAGGGGGGGGGGGGAATTTTCCCCCCAGTTACGTTATATTTGACGAATGAATGAATTTTTAGTTTCATTCACCCTAGAGTGCATGACCTCTCGTAATTTATGAAGGCTCGCGAACAAATCGAGACATTTGGTCAAATATCGAGAGTAAATAAACTGCAACGGCAGATGATTAAAGTTGAATAACATTTTTACTGGCGTCAGACGAATTCTATTTTAAATCTTATTACACAGGGCCTCTCCCCTGGCACTTATCCATCCTGTTTTACATGCTCTCTCTCTCTCTCTCTCCCCGTCTTTCTTCGTTTTTTTCGTATCGGACGTCAGGTCGAGCAATCGCACACACCTCGTGGCAATGCGTGGGCTCAACCCCTCGACATTATCAACGATACACTCTCTCTTGACCCGCCAGTTGGTGGCTTCATTTCAATCGTCTTTTGAATCTTCGTCTTGGGCGTATTTTGAAGCGTATTTCTGAATCGCACTCACAAGACCAATGCCAGAAACGCATTTTGTGGAAGATGTTACGGAGTTTATCGTCTAAACTGGGCGACTGAGTGTCAGATGTGACGAATTGAATCGTTGATTACATGAAGATTGGTGTTATCAATTGTAGTGGCAAGAGAAAAAAATTTTCATGATAAATTTAATGCGATGACATGAGTCATGGGGTTAATTTGGGAATTAAAAGATTTCAGGAAAATATTGTGATAACGCTGGATGTTGGAAAATTTTCTTGGAAAATTTACGGAAATATGGGTCAATCAGTGATGGTAAAGGCGTGTGATTAAATTATCACAGAGCACTTAGGCATTTACAATTTGTAACTGAGATCGTCTTTCTTTTCTTCTTTACAGATGTTGTTGAAAGTTTAATTAGCTTCATACACACACACACACACACACACACACGCACCACCACCCCCCCCCCCCCACCCATCACCACCACCACCCCCCACCACCACCACCACCCCCCACCACCACCACCCCCCACCCACCACCACCACCACCCCCCACCACCACCACCCCACCCCCCACTACACACAAAGAGGCACACACACACACAAACACACACACACACACACACACAACTTAGAACCTTAACCACAGGGACTAAAAAATATTGTGATTTTGGGATAATTATTAAAAAATCAGGGAATTAATCATGAAAAAATGTAAAATAACTGTATGAAAATAAAAAAAAAAGTCTGTTCGATAAGCATAGTTAAATTTCACAGAACAAAAAGTTGACATCTTGTTATACAATGAAAATCATTCGGTTAATCATGTTTGATCTAGATATATAAATATCTTAATGATATATAGGGTCACGGTCTTGGTAGGTTGACGCTATGCCGCCATTAGCACTGCAATTACGAATCATTAGGTTGGTATTATGGATATATATCGATAATTTCTTTCATCTCCCCTTTTTACTATAGGAACCTCAGAAAAAATCGCCATCAAGATCTGAAGAGGGTACTCCAAGTTGGTATGGAGTACCCCATATACTTTTGAAAAATTCAAATTTTCCCGCTCTTCCACCTCTTTCGACATTCATAGACATCGACTCAGGAACTTCTAAAAAATCAGTAGATTACACCTACCTGGTGCAATTAAAAATTCAAGGTGCTCCGGAATTTTCATGACCCCTGTAAAAATAGTTGACGGTAGGTCTTCTACGGAAAATCCAGACTTTGATCTCATGAATGGAATTTTATGGCGTTCCACATTCTCCGAAATTTTTAATGACTTTCTGAGGCGCCTTATCGTGTCTGAGTACCGACAATTGTCCTGTCCTCAGGCCATCCCTTGGGCCATTCAAATTCGGACCAATCCGAGTTCCTGGGCCCTGCTCCCACCACACAACTCCAATCACCCATTATCCACCCTCAAATGTGAAGTACGCATTTAGACGGATTTAAAGGGACAGTCAAGTGGAGAACGCTCGCTGGCAAAGACATCCAGACTATTCCGAGTCTATTTACAGTTTGCAAGAAAAGTTTTTTGTGAAGGTTTATTTTCGGTGGAATGCTCGTTTTCGAGGTAATGAACAATTTTTTGTTCAATTTGTTCAATGAATTCTTGTTCAAAAGTGAACAAAAAAATGTGGAAATTTATTTAAGGGGGGGGGGGGGATATTGTGATGGTGTGAGTTATTTTTCAGCAGAATGTGCAAATTTTATCATGAAGTCTTATAGATCTATCTCACCTAGGAGAGCTTTTTCACGCGCGCCGTGAACGTTCCCGAGATCTGGAGGACTATAGCGAAATCTAAGGGAGATACGGAAATTCTTATAGAAGCTTTTTTGTCGAGCGAAGTCACAGCTACAAAAAAGTTCCTCTTGCCAATTCCCTACTTCGCTTAGTTTTAACGATAGACAAGAAAAAGTCAGAAGTTCTTGGTGGGCAAACATTTTCTTTCTCCATATTCACCTGTGAGATATAACTGATTTTGACCTTCAGATGAATTATGATTCGTTCATGACGAGTGTAAAAATAATTAGACCTCAATTATACTCCGCAATCACTTCTAAAAAATGGTTGATAACTCGGAGTAGTAGGGATACTTTGCATGTTCCAAAAAATACTTGAATAAATCTACAAAAAAAATCGGATAAAAATTTCTCCATCTCCCCTCGATTTTGAAATATTCATGATAAGATCATCCTGGCGCCAAGACGCTCATAATTTTAGCTTCGCAACAGAATTCATTACGTCCCTCTATTAATAAGAAAAAAGGAGCCCCGTGTTGAGCAGTACGTCTTCAATGAAGCATCGGGACATAATGCATGCGCAATCATTCTCCTTAAAAAAAAAAAAAAAAAAAAAAAAAAAAAAAAAAATGGTGCGAGGAAACTTCAAGTTCAAGTCACTCCGCCTTGGATCTCCTTCTCTGGACTTCCCTACATGACAAATTGAACCACTTTGATTTTTTTCAACTTCATTTATTGATATATTATGAACATGCGTCGCGATTTTACCGTTCACTGACCCGTCTCCTGATAATTATGGTGAATGCTTCCTGGAAAGACGTTCAAATTGCCTCCTCCAGACGTATTACGTGAAACTCGAGTGCGTCTATCACGTGATGACCCTGTGTACAGCACCCGTCGGCTGCTTATAATTTGCATAAAAATGAGAGAGATGAAAAAAAACCGGTCATCGTAATTTAGAGTGGAACTGGAACTGTCTTCCCTCTCTCTCGTCTGCGAGTATGAATTCGGTAGAAATAAAAGGAAATAACACGTGAGTTGTGCCTGCCACTGATTCTGGCTCGTGTCTCGAAGTTAAATTGGGAAATGGAGATTTTTCAGGCAAACCGAGGCCTCCTCAAGGGCTGGCCTGGCCAAGGCTTCTGGTGGGAGACGAGATTCAACCGCACAAAACAAATTTCGTGTAGTCCTAGGTCGCGGGATCGCGGAATTTCGTTAATAGGGTATTTGCATAATTTATTTTTGTTCTTTTGCACAGTGTATAATCTCAATACTGTATTTTGCATTGGGAAAAAAATTGCGCGTCATTAGTGAAGCATCAGTTGTCGAAGATTGGATGTTTTGAATGATACGGTAACGCGCGTGTCGCCAGACACCTTCAGCGCGGTCGGCGTGTGGCGCCATCTTTCGGAGTATTGCCACTAGAGCAATCCACGGAGACAATTTTCACAATTCTCGCGCATGGAAAATCGTGCACAGTGCTTTTTCCAAGTCATTGAGGTCGTTGGATACTCCTATTCTTTCCCCAATTTTTGCTTGAACGTTTGTGGTACAGAATTGAAACTAGGCGCCGAGGACTGAACATACTTCGTTATCAATTGACCTCTTTGAACTTGAGATATGAAGTTATGAAGTTCAGGGGACTTTACATGTGTTCGCATGTAAGTGTGCTTATTGATTTTTCCGAAAGATCAATGGCTAGACAGTTTTTGCTGTTACATAATTTACAGAATTTGAGGGGGTTAAGTTTGACTTGAGCGCGCCATTTTTCTACGGCGTTCCAACCTTAAGAATCGAATGGAAATTCATCGAATGAGGATCTACTTCGGGTAAATTGTATGAGGCCTTGTATCTTTCATCGGCTAAAATCATGTTATTCTGTTATCGCGATGATCTGTCGATTCGCGGAGAACATAACTGCTACATCGTTGCGACTGATTGAATGACGCGGAGGAATCGCTTGAAGGCGTCCCTAGCGGCGGCGTCGGGAGTTAGCGTTGGTGCGCAGGCGTCAGGGGCGCGAAATTGAATGAAAGTGCATTTGAAGCTAACAATTTTTTTTTATTTATTTACAAATGCTGAGAATATATTCTCATGAATTTCATCTTCGTCTTTATTTTTAAGAAATTCTTGAAAATATTACTACGCATTATTTTTGAGGAGCAAAATTTTTGAGCAGCATGACACCTGTCAAACTGTATTGCGCCAGAAACGAATTGAGGTATTCCCAATTTTTTCCGTTATCTCGAAACCAGTCAACTTTGGCGAAAAAAATCCATGAACACTTTCTCTGGGGAATTTAATTCTGCAGAAAAAATGGGTTTTCACATTTTTTCGTTAAGGTCGCCGTTATCTGGGAAAATGGGAAAATCCTCGAGAAAATTTAGACTTGTGTTGTAATTTGAACTCGTTTCGGTTATAAAAGCATTGTTTCTCGCGTTCTTGACTCACTATTTACGCAAAAAATCCATCAATTTTGTTTTTATCATGTACTTCAAACAGTCGAAAAATAAAGAAAAAAATATCCATCGACTGGTTATGTACATTGCCGTAAAATACGATACATTTATCGTAAGGACTGAGGTGTATACTTGGGCGCTCGGTTCTGGTTGCTAGGCGATAACTCTCAGTCAGGCCAGTTTGAGTGGGATGTTGCTGGTGGACAGTCGTCTGGTGCACTTTTTGAATCGTCGAACTCACTTCTCCCGATAGAATTTCCAAGCGAAATACGCTATTAGTGGTCTGACAGACGTGGTAGCGCGTGGTCGCGATAACTAGTACAGTTTATTTTAAAACATCAAAATAGGGTAACCTTGTGATACTTTCGAATATGCGATTAGTCTGTGTGTTTTTTTTACGGGTCCATTAATATCGCGAATTCCCCTGATCTTTTAACTTTTTTTTTTAGTGATTAACACCGTGAAAAATTTTTTAAATCAACATTTTTTTTTCCCATACGATTGAAAAAAATTGCATCGAACTCAGTTCTTCTCTTCTGTTTTGTTTTTATGTGTGTGTGACAGTTCATTACGAGTGATTGCAATTATGTGCGAATGTACTTGTTAAAATAATTAGCTAATAATGTTATCAACTGAAATATTTCCGTTGACATGTTATGCTGAAATCGAATATTTATCCAGATTAATTCTGATATAGAATGGTGGGAAAAAAGAAATAAAAAATGAACGCCTGTTTATTCATCACCAAGTTCAGGTTCACTGCAACCACTATCAAGCCAATACTTAAATAACAAATCCTCGTGGACTCTATAAACCGGTACCAATAATAAATTCGTGATAACCCCTAGACTCTTGACCCCGGCTGTTGCAATTAGTCGTAATAGCTATGATGAATTGAAGCATGCTAATTAAATTCTCAAAGACCCTGACCGCGTTAAGTCTCCCTGGTACATCACGTGATCACTCAAAATTATCATTTTTTTTTTGCCAATTTTTTTTTTTTTTAGTTTGTCCCGCGTTTTGCCGCGCGAATTCCCGTTATAATCTGCTGTATGTCAATTGAGCCAAGGCCTTGAATTCACTAATGCAAACATCGTTTTTTATCATTCACTCATTAATTTACACAAGGCCGAGAATAAAAAGACCATTGAACTTCGTTCGCGGTCTATCTGTAGTCTAGGCGAATAGATAAAAAATTATGTAATGGTGTTGGTTGAGGTAGATCACCTCGTGCTTGTGTGATGATGGCGTGTTAAAGTAGCTCCGCAACTACAACTACTGGCGCCAAGTGCATCAGAAAGAGACAATTTATCAGATAATTGTTGATTTTATTTTCATGCAAATGATATACATGTTACGGAGGTCATCAGTATTGGAATTATAGTATTTTTTTGTTTTATTTAAAAAATAAAAAAGAAACCATTAAGACATCAGGAAATAGCAATTCAGTTGATTAGCACAGAAATACTCATGGCAACACTGTGCGTGCACGTGACGAGCGCGATGCGAACTGAAAGCACCATAATTCAGATTGATACTCAAATAGATTATGTCATTGAGGCTTCCAAATAATCTTTTTGACTTATGAAGAATACCTAGTATTAAAGACGTTGGTTAATGGGAAAATAATCAGTAAATTTTTTCGACGAAATTTCAACCAGTTGAAAATGTCTAATCGGGTGGGGGGGGGGGGGGGGGATATAATTTTTTTTTGAAATTGAATCTTTGAAAAATTGAGTGGTCTAGAGAGTGCGAAATTGTAAGATTTTTGGACATTGTTTTTACCACTTTATTTTGATAAAGATCCATACTGAGAGCAATTATGGTACAAACACCGCGCGCATTTTTAAATGATTTTTATCATTCTGGATTACATAACATTAGTCAGAAAGTAATTTTGGAGCCGAATGATATAATTTGTTTTGTAATGAAAGTCTTCCTCATTCCGGCTATTGCGCGTTTATTCGCGATTTTAGATTATAAAAAGAAATTGAAGGAAAGTTATCTTTTAGTTAGCTTCGCACAGAAATTAAAAGTCTTGTACGATTTTTGCCATGGCGGCATACTTTTGATTATTGACAGAAACTTCAAGCCCCCCCAAATCCGGTTTTTCGTTGCAGCTTCCCGGTTTAAGTTGGAAGACTTCTGGACCATTTTGCGCGAAGTTTTCTGTAACAATCCATGGCGTCTCCAAGTAACTTGAATTTGATTAGATTTGAAGTGGAATTGGTCCAAATGTTTTTGCAGTTTTTAACAATTTCTATTTTTTGATAATTTCAATTATATTTTTACCAAAACGGAGTTTAATAGATATTACTCCTCTTTCAAAATATGATATTTGCCCTTGAAACCACTCTGCATTTCTTTCAATTGTTAAATAAATCTTTGAAGCAATGGTCTTCGGTGCTTACCAACCGAAATCGTGTTTCATCACTCCAATTGGAACTTTAGAATCGTTGGTTACCAGATTTAATGACCTATATACTGTATTATTATACCATTTTTCAATACATGCTCACTGAACTATTGTTTTAGACGAAAGAAACACTGAAATCAGATGAAACAAACATTTGAAATTGTCCGCTTCAACTCACCCCGAGTAACAGCTGATCGCCCAAGCGCCGCCATGTTTATTCCTGTTCCGCTCGTTCCGCGGTGTCAACTGGTTTTCAATGCTATGAACACAAATATTCATTAAATTCTCGACGAAATGTCATCAACTTTTATCACTCGATTTTCTCAATTTTAATACAAACAATTTGATCTTAATCTTAACCACAAAATCAATCTTAATGTGAAAAAAATTTACTTATTAAAATTTGAAGTGTCAATTGAATTGCGCCAAAAAATTGAATTGAAATTTTCAGAGATCTTTCAGGATTTTCCGACAGTTGTAGAGCTGCCTTAACGCATTTAGCCACTTCATAAGCTTCAATATGTCCTTTAGATCAGTCACGAATCGTAACCGGTGGAAAGAGGTTGATTGAATGTGATTGTCGTCAATTGTTGGGAGTAACGTTTGGACAAATGTGATTTAGCTGTTGTTTATTGGAGTGTGATGTCATGGGGGTCCCATAGATTGTTGAAAAAAATCAAATCACTTCTTATCTATTTCAATGAGACACCCATGACACCCTCAATATTATTCTTAGGATGAACGAGCGACCGTGAGAATATATCAATTGATTATCTAATTGTGGGTCCTTGATCGGCTGACACTTGAGAATTTGACATCAATCTTTCGCAATTTCACGCGCACCTTGCGTGACTGATTATGAAGATGCATTTACACGTTGTCGAGGTTTGTTGAAGATTATTATTATTTTTTTTACACTTTTATCTTGATGAAGTTGGGGGGAGGGGGGGGGGGGGATTAGCCGTCGATAATATTTACATTGCGAATTTTTATCAAGGCCTTTTTTTCGGGGAAGAGGCAGTTTGATGACTCGGAAATGTTGAATGTTGTTTTATTTTTCATTTGTTTATTTATCCAAAGTGTTTTATGCATATTCCTACGGGGAAATTTTTCAACGTTCAAAATTTTTTGAGAGCCTTCTTTGACCATGAAATCCCAAAATTTGAGGAGAAAAAAAATTTTATCAATATTTTATTATTGATGTTGACATTAATTCAAATTTTTTTACTAAACCAAAAATAGGTGTTATCTGTTACGTATTCACTTTATTAATGCATGGTCTTACGATATATGTCAAGAGACCTTTTGCGTATGGAATTTAATTCTCTTACCAAAATTACACATTTCCTTTCCAACATTGTTCGGCAGCTCTTGAAAAAAAAAAAATGAAAAATGAAAAAAAAAAAATAAAAAAATTAATTTTGAAAATTTTGACATGACAGATTTTTTTTTGGAAATGATCGAATACCTCAAATTTTGGGCACAATCTCACTTCAAGTAGTCCATAAAACGCAAATTAATGGGACTTGAGGGTAGACAACTGTGAGTTTTACAAGACGCGGAATATTTGAGTGCAACTCATCATAAGTTGAAATCTGATGATATATGATGATACGTGATATGTCGAAAAGAAGAATTGGTGGAAACGTAAAATGTTTTAATGCTCATTTGGCCTCGACACACCTCGAAGCGAAACAAATTGTCCAGTGTACTCAATTTATGAGCTTTTTTCCCCTCGTAATTTTTCTTCAATATATATATATATATTGCAGCTGCTTAAATATTGTTTCGCTTTATTTCTTTTAATTTCTATTTTGCAAATTTTTTGGAGATATTTTATCCTTATGATATAATTAACCATATTAAAATAAATTTTGGATATTTTTATATCGCTCTGATGCATTTTTCAGAAACAACTCTTTGACACCAATACCTAAGAGATTTTACTTAAATATCCTACTCGAAAAAACTCACAGTAGTCCTCCCTGAAAGTACTAGCCCTGTAACCCACCAAAAACGAAAATCAGCAAGATTGCGCACCACTGAAAAACCGAGAAATTTAAATGATCCATATAGTTAGGTTCAAATAAGGACTATCAAAAATTTCAACGAATTTTATTAACAGCAAATTGAAAAAAAAATCTCCGTTACTTGGTCAATGCTCAACATTTCCTTCAGAAAATTACCCGCTAAAGGTACTTCGAATTTTTCGAATTGTCTCGTAGCGATATTAACTGTACACGGCGAGAGAGGCACCAGGTTATCGACTAACGCTTATTCGCGCCAAACGTATTGCCAGTTCAATTTTACAAACTGATAAAACTCAGTTAAAATCATTATTTAACATTAAAAACCGTTCGCTGATAACCTCTTCTTTTCCCTCCGTGTCCAAAAATTTGATGGTCATCTCGTCATCTCGACTGTAGTCACCTTTCCAAAATTCCAACTAAGTAGCAACCTTTCCACCTGGCATTTACCCTAGAACGGCAAATTAATTCATCAATTAATTTCAGAATCGTCCGAAGGTGATCCTGCCGCAGGACGAGGCGACCTCGTCCTCGCTGAGCAGCGCAGCGATGGGCAGTACCGAGCCCGCGAACAACGATCACTGTCCGACCTCCGCAGCCTCCACATGTGGTCTTGTCGGCACTCTCTTCCCCACAAGTTGTCGCGGTCGTGCGGAGGCGTTTGCACGTCGTCTACACCGTCGATTGACCTCCTTAAGCGGCACCGACGATACATCAAGCCTTCACAATTGCGCGGGCCCAACAGAAACCTCCTGGCTCCAGTCAAATCACCACGACACCACAAACTCTCGTGTCCACGAGCACCAGCCGCGCCATAGTCCCGAATCCGATCTCTACTACGACTTTGATCTATCACCAGAGCACGAAAACGGTTCCCAGGATCCCGGATCACCGGAAGAGGTTGTAACAGCAGCAGAATTCGCCAATCTTCTAGTGAACTCCGCAAAAATTCTCAAATCAAATCGCTGCAACCAAAATCACGAACCCGAATCAGGTTGTGTATTCTCGTCACCATTAGACGGCACTCCATCGGACAGCGAAGCCTACTACGACCCCGAATCAGATCCCGAAAAATCACGAACAGACGACTTTTTTGATCCTATAAATACGTCAGATACAGACGCACAAGTCAGCACCTCAACGCCACTGGTGAACGGCGATGCGCGAAAGCCACCTGGCCGCCGAAGACTGGACCTAAACGGAACGAATCATGGAGAGACTTCCGAGGAGTCCAGTATCTCCCAAAACGGTCGTATGAAGGAAGAAATTCGGATAAAGCCGATCAAAATCAATAACAGCTCGGACGAATCGCTGAATGACATAGCAAGCTCTCTGGAGACAACGTCTCCGAGTCATGAGTCCCTCTGGAGCACATTTGACGACTCAACACTATCTCAGGAGGATGTTTCACTTGTCGGCCCAGAAAAGCGATTTCTCAAATCTCATTCTGATTCGGAACTAGTTCCGGGAATTATAAAAATGGCACCCATCGATCTAGAGTCGATCACCACTGACGAAGTTGACTTTATTGCCGAGCCAAACCTACCTAGTCACTGCAATGGTGGACTCGACAAGGACCCGTGCGATACGATTGAAGAGGCTGTTGTTGAGGATCACTCGACGTACAGTTCGACTTTTGATCTTCCTGGAGCATTGGAGGTCGAATGCCCGACAAAGTCTACACTGACGAACGAGGTGGAGCTTACAGTTGGTGATAATTCAGGAGAGGTTAACTCGGTGGAGGATATGTCGAGACTACTGAAGCAGCTGTCGACGTCGCCCCGAGGTAGTTTCGGGTCGGACAAGGAGGAGAGCCCTTCCAGCGAGGAGCACGATGACGAAAGGCCTCAGAGGGTTAGACGCTGCTCGTCACTGAAGACTGGTAAGACACCTCCGGGGACGCCTGGTCGAAAGAAAATTGTGAGGTTCGCCGATGTTCTGGGGCTCGATTTGGCGGATGTCAGGACGTTCCTGGATGAAATACCAAAGGTACCGAATTCAGCGTACTCGGACCTCGTTTATGACGACATCTTTCAGAAGGACTCGAGTCCTGGTGTGTATGGCTCAAGTCCAACCAGTCCTGGACTGATTTCTGGGGTGATGAAGCCTGATAGGATGCTGGTCGCTATGTTCCAGCAGCCTGGAGGATTGGGCAATTTTCTCGATATCGTCAGAGATCGGCAGGTTTGCCTCGAGAACGTAATCGTCCAAGATCCTGTTACGCTGTGCCTCAGAGGATGCGTCAGGGTGAGGAATCTGGACTTTCATAAATCCGTACATATAAGGTACACGATGGACTCTTGGCGGACCTACAGCGATCTTCAAGCGCTCTATGTGAATGGCTCGTGCGATGGTTTCAGCGATAAGTTTACCTTTATTCTTTATTGTCATACACTCAGGGTGGGACAGAGACTTGAAATTGCGGTGAGATTCCAGTGCAAGGGCACGCAGTATTGGGATAATAATGGAGGGGCTAATTACTGCTTTCAGTGTCTACCGATGACACCGGGAAATCGGTATATTCCCATCACGACAACCGGGGGAATTAGCCATCATGACTGGGCACCGGCTTTCTATTGAGGCATCGGCATTCTCTTCGTAGTGGAACATGCAGGGAAGTTTAGAATGTGGTATGGGGGAGAAATAGTTGCGTTAGAGGGTTTTAAGACGATTTTCAAAAACTGGAAAATTTTACGAGGCTAATTTTTGAATCTTGGTCCAAATGTTTGACATATTTTTGGCATATCTCGAAAAATAGCATGGTAGTGACCTGAATTTTTGCAGATTGTTTAATGTATAGGCAACAACCTGTAATTGCAAAAAACGTCTTTACCACATTGCAAAATTTTGGAGGTTTCTTCGTGAAGAGAATGTGGATGAACTCACTTCCTCAGTAACGAAAATTTAAAACATTCGGAATGGACTGAAGACATCAAATCTCGTTTATAGTGTAGATGAAGACATTCTCTAAACATTGATAGAATATTTTTATTGCATTGACTGGCGTACGTGTGCTTGTTTGACGTTTTTTTTTGGATCTCGTTTTTAAGTAATTGACAGTGAAATTTCTGTTTGGATATTTCTTATGGTCATTTTTTGAATCAGCTTTCAGTTCAATGAATTATTGTGAATATTTTCAATTTTTAATCTAAATCTCGTCGAAAAAAAAATCGAATTTTGGACGAATTTGCAAATTTTGTTTTTTACGACTCAATTTAATTCTTAGGAACGAGACCTTCAAAATTATGAAAAAAGTCATACTTACTAAAATTAATGTAATGAATGTGACAAGTTGCGTGTCGATGTTGGCATCTATATTTTTTCATTGAGTGTCTTCAGAGTTTGAGGGAATGGGCCTAATGAGAGAACTGGGAAAGGGAATTTTCAAACAGAGTGAAGAGGTCAAATTATGACTTTTATACCCTACAGGGCCACGACTTTATTTAGATATGCCAAGAATCATGAGAGATAATCAATTTGGCATGTACGACTCTGAGTGGTCAGAGTAGATAAGTTCAGTCATTTTGCAATTTTTAGGCTCAATGACTATTCTATCGCAGACTTTTTTTTAACCAAACATGTCCATGGGTAAAGAATGCCATATATTTCTTCTAACTGCAACATATTGTGCCATTGACCTACTTGATGTACATATAAAAAAGATTTTTATTTTCTTCTATCACAAGTAACAGGCGTTGTTGATTGAATGACACGGCCCCACCGTTTCATCTAGAGTTACATGTAATTAACCATTTCATTTAAAGTTACATGTAAGACCAACCTGAAAAAAGTCAATTTTTTGACGACGAAGAAAAGATGAGAAAGTAATTCGAGAAATTTTGGTGAAAAGTCAGAAGATAATTTTTTCACCAAATTCTTAGAAAAATATTTTCTGACTTTTCATACCAAAACCACGGATTTTTTAAAATGAATCCAATTATTAAAATTGGCAAAATGGGGGGTTACTGCTACTCATTTTGCTATTGATTTAATTAATCTATATGTAAATCATGTTTTTGTTTATTATTTTATCACCAAAAAAATCGTACTCAAAGTAATTCAGTCATGACTAGGCCTCAGCGTTTTATTTTTCGGGGGAAAATTAATTTTTACATAGGGGGAAAAAAGCTTAATTATTGAGGGTATAGGGGAAAAATATTGAGACATTTTTTTTGGGACAAATTCAATAGTGTGTAGAAGTTCTTTTGACTTTTTCACGCCGAGCCCCATGTCTTGATTTAAATGACGATTATTAAATGAACGTCTCGTAATTTTCCCATTGAATTAATTAATGTACATAAAAAATCATGTTTTTTTTTTGTTTAATATGTTATCATGAGAAAATCATGCTCGATGTAAATTTACGAATGAAGGTTGCTATTGCCAGTGTATTAAGAATAGGTTTTAGAATTTTTTTAGATGACTTTTTTTTCTAGGCTTCGATTCAAGTTGAGTGTGCAGGTGAAAAATTTAAGGCGAGATTTATTTTGATTGTTCTTCTCAGTTTATGTGTGAAATCAATCGTGATATTTTTATATTCATGACATTCAGTAGTAGTCTAGTCTACTTGGAGGAGGAAATAATTCACTGCTACAATTCAACTCGAATCGACATTAATTATATTCATTTTTTAAAATATCATTTTAATGGAGGCGTTAATTAACGATAGGCTGTGAAAGACTTGGGTGTAAGACTGCATGAATTCACTGAGGAGATGAATGATTACGGTAGAGCATTCAGCGGTGATTGAGTAATACCTAAAAAAAATTACATTTGTTTAATTGGATTTTTTTGTGAATATTTTTTGAAGGCGGAAATATTGGAATATCAGTGAACTTTTTTTTTGTAGATAGTTTTATGAGCATTGTTTGTGCGAAAAATTTCCATACATTTTTTAGATATATGCAGAAAAATTTTAATACAAATATTTATGGGGGTTTTTAAAGTTTACCTCAGTTCATCGCTGAATTTATTTTTTAGCTTAAGGTATATTCACAGATTGAGATGGCAGGGATCTCGTCTGAGGTCATGCACAATTTTATTAAAAAAAGAAAAGAGAAAAGCAATTTGGAAATGTCTTTTTTTTACATATAATGTCATTTTATGATCGTTCTGGATATGTAAAAATTTAATATAACACGTCAATTTGTTGCTGAAAATATTAAAACTAAATGTTTTATCAAAAATTAGAAATTTCGAGAAATATCTGTCATATTATGACATAATCTTTCGGGACATATCTGAACCTGTTAAGATTTCATATTTTATCCATATTTATTACGAATTTACCTGCATTATTGAACCATCATAATTAATTTGAACGAATTCAGAAACATGAAAGCATATGCAATTAACCCTAGATTGGTCACGCCAGGCAGGCCTGCGACTCGGGACGCCTCCGCGAGAGGTCGGCGCGATGCTTTTCGGCAGCGGTGTTGCCACGTTCACTAATTCGATGCACGTACAATCAGCATGCAAATTAACATAAGCCTCTCGTCCCTCAATTCAGAGTTTTTCATATTAGCCGAAAATATTTGAGCCCGTCAATTTTTCGTTTGCCTGTACTCATCAACTGTTCCCCGACGAGTATAGAGACGCGGCGACGCGGCAACGCTGCATGATAGAATTTGTCTTCCTCCGCAAAATATACAAATAATTTATAAAAGTTCACCAACATAAACTCCAATTTCTGTCAAAATTTTTTGAGAATAATCGTTTTGATAATGAAAAATTGAGAACGTTGCGGCGTTTCCCTCATGACGCGACCAATATAGGATAAAATGAATATGAAATAACAGCATGATCCTCCTGGCGCCTTTGAACTGTGAACATGCCTGAAATACTTTTATTTTTGTGTTAAATAATTTTACTATTATCGATTATCCCATGATGATGCTCACTCTTCCTGATAAACACTTGCTCTTTGGCTTTCTCAATCAACTTACAACGAAACTGGTTACAATTAATAATTAGAATTAGTACCTGATACTGTGAAAAACTGTCGTAATAATCGGGTCTTTATATTTTTCTACTAATTAAAATAAATAAAGTGGATTAAGAGGCCTCAATTACCATCAATCCGGGAAGATATGACGATAAATAAATCGACTGAACACTGCGACAACTGTTATCCTGGAGCACAAATAGTTATGAAAGCAGAAAATTAATTAAATAAAATCAATAACAAGTAACAAATGAATTGTATGAAAAAATGCGTTGTTTACTTTGTACAGAGAATGAAACGAATATATCAACGATATACTTTACACAGAATTGAAGTTTGTAAGTTCCCCCTCGTCTATCGATAACAACAATTTTTGTAAATAGAATTCATTACATAATGGGGAGCGGGGGGAGGGGGAACCTAGAGGGTTTAATTAATGTTAAATAATGTATTGTTAATTGATCCCATTGATTACTCAATTAGTGAGTGAACGGCGGTGAATAAATGATCAACGATTCGATTTAATGATTAAGAAATATGAGATTATAGGGACCTGAGAGTCTATTATTATTCATATACAATGAAATTATCTGTCAAAGTTGTTCTACATGTTATGTTAAGACAATAAATTTAAAGATCGAAAATTGAAGGAATTTTTGTCGGAAAAATTATTTCAGCCATTGCGATTTAATAATTATTTTATGAAGTTGTTCATTTTCTAAATATAAAAAATTTGCAGAAAATTAGGTCGACTGAAAATTTTTTTTTTTTTTTTGGGTGACACTAAAATTTGAAGTTTTAGCGTTCAATTGATTATCGAATATCTGTTTTTTTTTAAATTTATTATTTTTATATTTGATATTTTATGACCAAGACACTCAATATCGTAATTCTAAAGAATTGCTTCACTATAACTTGACACTTTGCTCATGAATTCGATTTCGTAAACTTAAGGTGAATCTTTGTATGAAACTATTTTAGTTAGTTATTTTTCATTTTGGATGCCGTGCCAATTTTTTTCTTAAGCTCGTGACACGAAGATGTGCCAATTGTTCATCAGGGCCCATGACTAAAAAACTCGGACAAAAAAATTATGAAAAAAAGCTGACAGAATAAGTGTCACAGATTTTTGAATTTGAAAGATTTAGAGAACGTTAATCATTTTGAAAATTTGAAATAGAGAAATTAGTAAATTTTACGAATTGAGAAAATTTGAGAAATTGGAAAAAAAATAAAAATGTGATTAATTAAAATAAAAAATAATTACAATACGAAAATTGAGAAAATGTAAAAAAAGGAGAATTCAAAAATGTTTATTTTGAAAACCATTAAAAATGATAAAACTAAATGCCTCAAAAAAAATTACAATTGCAAAAAATTATAACAAAAATTGAAACAGAAAAACTATTTACCATTTTTCAAAGTTCCAAAATCTTCACAAGAAAATTTGGAGGAAATTTTGAAAAGAGAATTTGGAAGAATAAGAAAAAAAAAATGGGAAGAAAAATAAAAAAAAAAATTTTTCAAAAATCAAAGAAATGAAAGAGAAAGAAACGAATTATGGAAGATAACCATTCAACAAAATCAAAACATAAAACATGAAAATAACAAATTGGGACGAAGTTCTAAAAAGTCAGAAAAATTGAAGAATGGGAAATTCAAAAATTTGAAAAATTCAAAAGTACTTTGTAGCCCGATGTTGCTCAAATTTTTTCCCCGCATTATTTCCTGACGAGAGTTTTTCAGACCTGTTCCCTGCTCACTCGCCGATAAATAATTACTACATTTTAATTGTATCAATTTACTTCACTATTTCTAACAGAGTCTTCTTATTAATATCACATGAACAGTTGCATGATTTTTATTATTACCATAAAAAAAAAAATATCGAAAATTTGTTGGTAATTCCCTAGAGATGGTTTCCATTATCTTGAATCGTTGATAATGATGAGAGCTTTAGGGCATGAAATTGCCGGTGCAATCTTTGTCGACAAAATTGATAAAATTCAATTTCGCGGGTGAAATTACGACGAACCATTTCTTTGACTTCCTCGCTCACTGGTGGTTTAAAAGAATTGCGATTTATTCTTTTGAATGAGTTCATCTCGTCTGAAAGAATAGAACAAAATTGTTAGATGTTGAGGAATTGCTGAAGAGAAAGGCCATTAATGTTGTCATTACCCCAGTAGAGCTCTTTTGCACCCTCGAAAAATTGTGGAATATAATTTTCTAAAACCGTTAGCGTTGTATTAACATCCTCCAGCACACCCACCACGGAATAATGCTTTTCCACGGAAAGTTTGGCTCTTTCCAAGGCTCCCACGGTGTTGAATGGCCTAGAAAGTAAGGCAAGTGTTAATTACAATTTTAAGAAAATTGTCAATTAGCCGAATCAGCCACCACTCTCATTTATTCGTTTTAGATTTTTTTTTAAAATTTAGCATTTTCGAACAAATTGACATTTTGGGAATTTAGGATATTTTGAAAATTCTGGAAGTTTATGAAAATTTGAGGATTGAATGAAAAAAAGTGAGCTAATTTGAAAAATAAAAGAATGGTGAAAAAAATTATTATTATATATTTTAAATTGAAAATAAAATAAAAATAAAATTATGAAATTGTTTTTAAGTTTTCTAAATATTTTGCAAAATATCAGAAATTTTTGCAGGTCATTTTGAATGTTTTGGGGAGAATTGGGTAACGCGATAATTGTTTTGATAATGACAAATTAAATTAAGAGAAATTTGAGGAGTTAGAATGATTTAACAAATTTTGAAATTGAGACTTTTTTCAAATGCAAATTTTGTTCACAATCGAATTATGTAAAACTGAAGAAGAAATATTAGTTGACATTTCTGAGGTTCAGAAGATTCCGCAAGTTTATTAAATTTCACCTCAATAATTAGAAAAAAATTCTTCAATTTTTCTATGAAAAATTCTATGAAAAGTTTGGCTCTTTTCAAGGCTCTCACGCTGTAGAAAGTAAGTCAAGTTAATTGCAATTTTAAGAAAATGATGAATTACCGGAAATAGCCAGCATTACTCGTTCATTCAATGCAGAAAATGCGTCTAAGAAATATTTTGTATTTTGTACAATTTTGACTCTGAAATTTGAAAATCGAAATTGTAGGAGAGGATAAAACATTTTGAAGCCTCAAAGAAATCCGAAAAATTCCGAGTCTCAAATAAAAAAAATTGGAAATGGAAAAAAAATCGAAAAAAATGGGAAATCTGCAAAATCTCAAAATCACAAAAAAAAAAAATTAATAAAAAGTTAGTAAAACCTAACTCAGAAGTGACAAAATAAAAAAAAATTGGAAATGAAAAAAAAAATCGAAAAAAATAGGAAATTTACAAAATCTCAAAATCACAAAAAAAAATTAATGAAAATTCAGTAAAACCTAACTCAAAAGTGACGAAATAAAAAAAAAACGCAAATTGAAAAAAAAAACGAAAAAAAATTCGAAAATTGAAAGAAAAATGGGAAACAAAAAAAATTCTCTATATCAACAAAAAAAAATCGATGAAATGTCCATTCCCTTCCAACTGAACTGTAGGAAAAAAAACATACGTGCACTTTTCGCTATGACCGCAGAAGAATAACGTCTGTCTCCTGTGATCACCAATGCCCTCATGATACTCTCCCTCAATGTATCGGCACTCACGATCACGATTCAGCACACAACTCTCAAAGTCCTTCTTGAGCCACTGAGGATCTGGCAGTGGTAAGTCTGGGAATATTTGCTTCCTCTCTACGTAGTACCAGGGTGCACGAACGTAGTAATACCAGGATATAACTCGCTCAACCGGATCCCGGACGACGTTCATGTAGATCGGCTGGGGAAGATTGAACCTGCGAATCGGCGTTTTTTTTTTGTAAATTACCATCATGATAAGAGGGATTTTTCCACTATCGGTGATTCTATGGGCCGCGGAAATGGCTTTCATCAGCTTCATATTGATGATTACGAAGAGAGGTAATACCTCAGTTCAGAATAATTTGCTCGGATGGATTAACAATATTTAACGTTACGTTGCATCAAATTGCATCAAAACGTTGAATTGTATCAAATATATCGGTAGAAAAATTTGATAATCTACGATGGGAAATCATTCTGCTCCATTAAGACCAGACGAAAAATTTCTACAAGCTCTCGAGCTTTTTTTCCCCCCAATCAAAGTCTACCTTTTTTCGTGCAATCAATCGTTGCGGGATAATTTTGCCGTCATCAAACCGTGAAAATCAACTTTTTCAATTTTCTCTTTTTTTCTGCAATTATCATTACGCAGGTACTTCTCTCGTTACACAGAAGTGCCATGCCCACTTGAGCGGTTTCACTACTTCCGTTCGCTGATATAGAACTGACTCCTATGTCCAATGTTTATTCATAGAAAATTTGTTGACTTATCTCGCGATAAAATCTTTCATTCATTAATTCCACTTCAAATTATTGATGGAAGACAAGTAGGAGGGCTACCTTCACATATATGAAGATTGAAAAATTGCTTGATTCATTTCGTTCTTAAGTTAACTAGATCGAAGTTCCTTGGCAACGTTCGAATGAATCCTAAACACTTTGAGTTGTATGTGTGTGTGTGTGTGTGTGTGTGAGTGGGTGGGTGAGTGAGTGGGTGGGTGGGTGGGTAGGTGAGTGAGTGGGTGGGTAGGTGGGTGGGTGGGTGGGTAGGTGGGTGGGTGGGTAGGTGGGTGGGTGGGTAGGTGGGTGGGTGGGTGGGTAGGTGGGTGGGTAGGTGAGTGAGTGGGTGGGTAGGTGGGTAGGTGGGTGGGTGGGTAGGTGAGTGAGTGGGTGGGTAGGTGGGTGGGTGGGTAGGTGAGTGAGTGGGTGGGTAGGTGGGTGGGTGGGTAGGTGGGTGGGTGGGTGGGTAGGTGAGTGAGTTGATGGGTGGGTAGGTGGGTAAATGGGTGGGTAGGTAGGTTGGTAGATGGGTGGGTGGGTGGCTAGGTGGGTGACTGGGTGGGTGGGCAAGTGAGTGGGTGGGTCGGTGGGTGAGTGAGTGAACGGGTGAGTGGGTGAGTGGATGTGTGTGATTTTTCCCGCCCGAAGCAAAGTATAGTTCCGTATTCAGCAAAACCTCAGAATACGTGAAACATTGTGATATAAAAAGATGAAAGTATATATTTTATCGTCTTTAATTTTTCTTCGGATTGTCATAATTTATGAGATACACCGCGTTGGAGCTGCAAAACAAAATTGAGAAAAAAATCGAGTTGTTGGTACGTGCCGTTCCACGCATCGGACCAATTTTAATTTGTATTAAGGTACCGTCTACCACTTACTCGACGACTGGTCGCTTTTGGAATCATTGCAATGTCTTCCCCATCCTTATCTGGGACGGGAAAATGAACAAAAAAACGATGGAAAAAAATACTCACTCGGAAAAATTGGTGAAGCAAACGTGTTTGACGTAGACGGAGGGCTCAGAATAGCTGTTAACGAGTCTCACGAGCTGACGCTGTGGCATGAAAATAAGACAAGGTCGATAAAAAAAAAGAAGGGCTAATAATCTTGAAATTCACTCTTACGGCACTCAAAAGAGGATTCTCTCCTGGATAAGACCCCTTACCTGTTCATAAGGCGCCAGTCGGATCGTCTCAACCCGCTGCACTTGATCTCGGTTGAAGGCAAAGCCATTTCTCATCGAGAGTCGTCTCAGCAGTTGCATAAAGGTCTGTGAACCGACCTTTGGTACACGATTGAAGAATAGTACATGCTTATCCGCTCGTTTCGTGTTATTCAATGCGTCCATTTCCAGGGGATCGAGATTATACTGAAAAGAAAAGGGGAAAAAAGTGAAATGACAGGAGACTATGCCCTTTGATATCGCTTCTTCCATTATTTTTGAGAAAACTACGTGTTTTTGCGAAAGGTTTGAAGAGATTGGGAAATTCGTAGAATTTGAAAATTTGGAAAATTTGGAAAAATTTTCAAATTTCGAAAAATCGGGAAAATTTTGAAAAATTTGTAAGATTTTACAAATTTAGAGAATATAAATAACTTGAAAAAATTGTAAAATTTGTAAAATTTGAAAGATTTGAAAGATTCGGAAAATTCGAAAAATTCGAAAAATTTGGAAAATTTGGAGAATTTGAAAAATTTTCAAAAATCTCAAAATTTCCAAAATTAGAAACATCTAAAAAGGGAACTCCACTGTTCCACTCGCCTACATTCCTAGAATTGAGATCACCCTGAATGAAAATACCACAAAAGTGAAATGAAGAAAAGTGGAGAAAAAATAGAAATTCAATAGCTAATTGAATTCAGGATAATCACTCGGGATCACGGTATCGTGAAGACGAATCAACCCCGATTTGCAGAATGCACACGAGAGTTCCCTTCATTGATACGAAGAGGAGGCTCGGGGAGGCTGAAATGGAAGAAGTGCTTAGACGCCTATAATCATGAAAATGATGAAATGAAATTCTGCCCACGGAAATCACAATCACTAAAGCGAATTCTTTGGGAGATGATTCACTAGTAATTCTGTACTGTAACTAGTAATGCCTCTTCAAAATTTAATGATAAACGATCCGATGCATAACACGGATAATAACGATATATATATATATATATATATATACATATGTGTATATTTGTGTACATATATATACACACACATATATATATATATATATATATATATATATATATATATATATATATATATATATATATATATATATATATATATATATATATATATATATAGATATATAGATATATAGATATATAGATAAAAAATGAAAGTGATCTATTTCGTTCGTATTTTGACAAAAAAAAATAATTCAACAAACAGTAATTCTGTTGGTTTTTATTGTTTACCAACAGTCACGTGTATCGAGGGTCACTGACGTCTACTTTTTACCGTTAAAACATGATGTAAGACACCGAAACCATCGGGGTGAGAGGGGAGGAAAAAAACGGGAATATGACAATGAAATTTAATCAATCTACAAGCTTTCGAAGGCCTCCGCACAAAGTAGTAAATTGTAAATGGAAAATGGAGAATGCTGCCTCGTAAACCACAACATTAGTAAAGTGAGTCATCAGTCACGAAACTCTTGCAAAATTGTAATAAAATTAAAATTATTATGGATTTTTTTTTTGTTCTTAGAGTGCAATTAATGTTCTCCTCTTATGCTAATAATGCATTTGGCTTCATAACAATCACCGCGTGAGAAATGCGCCTGTAAACATCCACTTGAGACACGCAGAATCGTAAATAAGAAAGTCCAACAAATCTTGGTGAACAGAAAAAAACCAAGAAACAACATGAAAGCCGCCACAAATCTCCGACGCATCCAACGGACGTTTTTTTTACAGTTATGAGAGGGTAATTGGATCGTCAACGTGTGCTCACGCAGCCGAATACTAACCTCGTGATCAAAATTCTGGGATGATAGTAGTTGCACTTTAGAAAATAAATTCTGGTAAAGATCTCGGCGTGATAGAAGTGGAATTTTAAGATGGAATCGTGATGAAATATCCAAATTTTTGTCGCTATAAATTCTTCATCTCTAAATTTGATGGTTATGTGTGTGTGTGTGTGTATGTGTGTGTGTGATACAGATGTGTATGTGTGGGTGCATGTGTGTGTGTGTGTGGGTGGGTGTGGGTGGGTGGGTGGGTGGGAGGGGGGTGGGTGTGGGTGGGTGGGTGGGGGGTGGGTGGGTGTGGGTGGGTGGGTGGGGGGTGGGTGGGTGTGGATGGGTGATACAAATATGTATGTGTGGGGAGGGCCGTGTATGTGTGTATGTGAGTGATACACATATGTGTGTGGGGGGTCCCGCATGTGAGTGCGTGTGTGCACAAGATATTGGAGTTCTTCGGAAAATTTTGGAAAAAACAAAAATTCTAAAGGAAAATGCTTAATCGGGAAGTTATCGGTGTGATCTTGATGAGACCCACCTGTTTATCATGTTTTTTTTTTTTTTGGTTTAGTAAAATACTTACCAGTTCTGTGCTGGTTCTCCGCAGACCCTGCGGCGGTTGCACACCCAATCCCGATTGTACATCTTCTGGAAAAGAAAAGCACAATGGAGATAAGAAGATGGCAATCATCAGAACACTGGAGGCAAAATAGTATTTTGAGAGTGTGAAAGGCTGCGGATTTGGTGCAGATCCCCATCACAACTGGTTTACAAGCCACTTATTGTCCAAGGTAAACCTTTCTCCGCCATTGACAATTGTTCCCTTTTGACGCGAAAATTTCTAATATTTTGTTGGAACATTCAACTGGAAATTATTAACGCGAATGCTATGTTACTGGTTATAAAAACTTGATGGTCATAAGTCAATGAAATGGATTTTCCTAGCAAACTGAATATTGATGAATCGAACTCTCGACAGATCCTAACTGGACCAAATTGTATTACGTTGAGTGATGATGATACATAAAATTCGTGCTCGTGTACCAGCCAAATTACATATAGCAACGAATCGTGCTCAACCACACATAGGCACATACAGGGTGCGCCATCAGTTCCTTCGGTATGAGAATATTAAACATTCTGAACGAAATATAGATTGCAAGTGATAGTGTTCCTTTATTTAGTTCAATCTTTTACAATCTATGTGGACTACTTTTTAAACACGAGTTCGGTAGCGTGTGCTGCGCACGCACATTTCCTTTTTCGGCCGCACTGACAGGTGGCGCGTCTGCTTCGGACTCACGCTTTTCGATAATTTCGATATATATCCTTTCGTCTCTCATTTTTTCTATAGGAACATCGATTGACTGACCACCTTTATTGACCACCGCAGGCTGTGCTCTTCTTCGGGCATTCTCCATCACTTCTTCGAGCATCTCGGTCGGTATGGCAGCTACTTCGATACGAATACTGGTCTTGAGCTCGTCAATGGTTTTCGGCTTGCTGGCGTAAACTTTGCTCTTTAAATAGCCCCACAAAGATAAGTCCGGTGGGTTAGATCGGGGGATCTTGGTGGTCAGTCAACATCGCCTCTTTTCGATATCGCACGTCTAGGGAATTTTTGTTGCAAAAACCACATTGTTTGGGTTGCTGGGTGGCATGGCGCTCCGTCTTGTTGAAACCAGAAGTCAGTCCGCCCTTTTTCACGCATTTTCGGACACACAAAATGTGCCAACATCCACCGATATTCGTTTACCATCGAATTTTCAATGTACATAGTCACTATCCCAGCGCGTCCTTCCGGTGTGAAGCGCTTCATCATTTAAATTGTACTGGATTGAAGTTTCCAAAACTTGTCTAAGAGAGTAAATCGGTTGACAAACGACGAAGTTATTCAATGTTTACATACCGGAGGAACAGATGGCGCACCCTGTACAAATCCATGCACCGAACAATCCAGAACAGTGATACTGTCGTCGATATTGTTCCCGTTATTTTTAAGATGATTAAAATGCTCCTCTATCTTGGAGATAAGAATCCTTGATATCGCATGCACTTATCGAAAGCGTCGAACGGGATTTTCAGTAGAGCACTCTGCTATGAATGCTGTGACACTTGTCGCTAAAACCATTTCTTCTTTCTCCATTTTTCTTCTCAACAATTTTTATATCCGTTTATTATCGAATATTCTGGTTTTAAGAGAAAACGTAGGACCACATTCTCTTACAACTGGATGCTGTGCAATCTGCGTTTCTTCACATTTCCCGACAAAACCACTTATTTACGGGATTGGTCAGCTAAATAACATCAGAACATCAACTTCTGAAGGTTACTAATGATCATTCGAAGGCGAATCAGGAAATGGTTTTCCGCTGAAATGTTCTTCCTCCTTCCCTAACTAACTAACTAACTAAACTAACTAAACTAACTAACTAACTAACTAACTAACTAACTAACTAACTAACTAACTAACTAACTAACTAACTAACTAACTAACTAACTGACTGACTGACTGACTAACCAACTAACTAGCTGCCTAACCAACTCACGAACTAACTCAGTTTGAGTTCACCAAGGGTTAGTTTGGCTGTCCCAAAAAACTTAATCTAAGACCCGAAAGGTTGATCGAAGTTTTTGGAAAAGTTGAGTCGAAGGACGAAGCAAAGAGTTTAACTACTTGAAGTCCAGGACAGTGTTCAAACGAACTTTTGTACGAATTTTGGGATCAGAGCTACACGTGAGTGCTTCCTTGTGTGGGTGAGGGGCTGCTTCGTGCCTGATCCCATAGTCGATTATGTACATTGATTATGTTTCTTATTATGCAAATTGAGCATTGGCAACGCATGAAGGAATTCTGCGATTGAGGTCCTGCATGATGCAATCTAGCCGTCTCAACATATCGGACAGTTGAAAGTGGTGTTGGGCAATCATCACCGAAAACCAAATTTACCATCAACATTTTGAATTCCCCTGAACAAATGGGCGGAGAGGCCGGGTCCTGATTTTTTCTGGCGAATTAAATTTTGTGTAAAAATTGTTTAAGGCAAGCCGCTATTGCCCTGGAATTATTCAGGGATAATTAACTTGTCACTAACATACTGAAGGATGAGGGGAATGCTAGAAAGTACAAATGGGGGAGTTTTTTCTCAATGGGTCACAGTGGTTCGACCCACTGCATCGAATTTTAGATTAAGTGTTTGGTTTTTTTTCTGATCATCTTCGATCAATTATCCCTGACTCACATGCCAGCTCTGGTTTTCACGGCTGAACAAACGGCGAAAAAAAAAGAAACGAAAAAAACCAGAACTCCATCGGACGTTTCACGCATCTCCGGAGAAAGTTGAACCTTCTCTTTTGCCATTCTAAAAAAGAGCGATCGTAAACTGACCCTTCCACATGCCTCCTTCCTCTCTCACTGCATTCCCAGGTGTTTCGCGGCTGCAGAGGAAGACTATCCGAATTAGAACTTGAACATTTCCTGGTGTTCATTGAAAAGTGCGGTATATGTCAGTGTCCGCTGACCCAGAACTTGGGAAAGTAGACGATACTTTTTTTATTTTCTTTGGTCAACTAGCAGTAGTGATGCTCGATCTTGGCTAATTGGTAGAACACGCCTTCAGCTTCGGTACTTTCATCCACCTGAAAATGCTCCAGTGCGCTGAATCCTCCTCCTCCCCCCCCCCCCCCCCCCCCCCCCCCCCCCCCCCCCCCCCCCCCCCCCCCCCCCCCCCCCCCCCCCCCCCCCCCCCCCCCCCCCCCCCCCCCCCCCCCCCCCCCCCCCCCCCCCCCCCCCCCCCCCCCACCTCCCACCCGCCGCGACGCTCACAATCATCATCGTGAGGTAACACGTGATACCTTCACTCCGAACGATTGGCCGATTAAAGAAGTGCCAATTTTTAAAATGAACATCCAATACACGGCTCTTTTAGACCCTTCGTTTCCGCTTGCCGCATATAAGTGTGTATCGCTATATATATACCGGTACTTCGGCCACTGTGTTTCATTTTTGGGTGATTATGATAGCTAACAAATCTTATTTTCTGTTCTGTATTTTTTGTTTCATTAGAAGAAGAAATGAATAAATAAAAATCTATATACGCATGTCACTGACCTCATTTTCAACACTGTCGGCTTGATTTTAGGGTTGAAATATGAGGGGTCTGGTGAAGAGTGCTGAACCATTTATAACCCAATGCTGCGAAAGTCGGCCCCTTTCACGCGGATACCTATATATACATATGTAATTTTTTTCTTCGCCTACTGAAGCGGTATCTGAGACATATCTTTCAGGTATATGTATTTCTGCGGGCTTGTACGGTATTATAAGTAGATGCTGACGAGGCGTGAGGTTTGGTCTAGTGTTTAGTAGAAGTATCAGCAATAGGGCAGCATATGTATTTTTTCCGCGATTTTTTTTTTCTCATTATCGAATATTCAAAGCAGCTGTTTTGCAATCCACCAGGAGGACCCTCCCACCTCTGTCCGCCACCCACCCACCCTTCTACTTCTATCCACTTACCCACCCACCCACCCTCCTACTCAAATCCAGGCACCCTCCCACTCCCATCCAGGCACCCTCCCACTCTCATCCACCCACCCTCCCACTCCCATCCACCCCACCTTCCCACTCCTATCCACCTACCCTCCCACTCCTATCCACCCTCCCTGTCACTCCCATCCAACCACCCTCCCACTCCCATCCACCCTCCCTCCCACTCCCATCTAACCACCCTCCCACTCCAATCCACCCACCCTCCCACTCCTATCCACCCACCCTCCCACTCCTATCCACCCTCCCACTCCTATCCACCCTCCCTGTCACTCCCATCCAACCACCCTCCCACTCCCATCCACCCTCCCTCCCACTCCCATCTAACCACCCTCCCACTCCCATCCACCCACCCTCCCACTCCCCTCCACCCACCCTCCCACTTCCATCCACCCACCCTCCTACTTCTATCCACCTACCCTCCCACTCCTATCCACCCACCCTCCCACCCACCCACACGCACACACAAACATGCACAAACATACACTCGCACGCACCTACACCACTTTTCCATATATTGTTTCCCCATTCGTATCTCGTGTATCTTCAGAACAACGCGGTAAACATATTGACGTGAGAAATTATCAAATTCATCTTTGAATGTAGCTACATACTAGCAAGATGTAGCTCTTGCGCAAGTTCTCGAATCTCTCGTCTTCATGAGTTCCCATAAAAATACCTTCAATATACACGTTTCAAATTAACATAGACAAAATATTCTTTGAGATGCCTATGTCTTGATGCTCGATAGCAGAAAATCCTTTCACGTAATGCTATATGGAATGAGAATAAGATTGTGCTTAGTTGATGCTCGTTGCTGTGGATTAATCGTGATACAGCTCCTCCTGTCGGCAATTGTCCCCGACAATATTGATCACTTGTTCGTTTCCAATGAAATGGCATCTTTGACTGCGATTTTTATTGTGAAATTCATTTTAAGTTAAGTTACTTTGAAGAGAAAATTGCGGAGTTTGAGTTCCTTGATGGTATCTAGAGAGTAACACACACACACACACACACACACATCGGGAAGTTATTGGCTCGACCCGTCGCGGGTAGTATCCACACTGCCTTGACTCCCTCTCAAATTAAATCGCGCAATTTTTTCACCCCAGATGATTTTGTCGTGATGTCATTACGTGGATCTTATCGCGCTAATGCTCTCCTCGCTTTGAAATTACCGAAGAACGAAACTCGCTGAGGATTACGAATGGGTTACGGTGAATTCTGGTCCTCTGAGCGAGACGATCTGGATCTGGTTACATCAGTTATCCATTATTCATGGTGGTGAGTATTCAGGGTGTGTCTTGGTGTTCCTGATGTTCCGGGCAATTTGGCTGGGTAAAACCGAGTGAAATACTGGAGCAATCGGTGAACCAAACTCGCAGAGAGATTCACCTGTTCCCACATTGTCTAGTCGACCTGATTTTTATTTTTTGTACTAAACATGGGAAAGACGGGATGTGGAGGTCGTAACATTGTTCTTAACCGTGTTGCAGGGAAAAACACGGTGAGAAAAATATTGGAAGTTTTATCAGACCTATAATGGAGGTGGAAAATTGTAGGGAGGTAATACTTCTATGCTATACATAAATTTACATCCTATATAGTTTATGAAATGCGCGCAGTTTTGTAGACATATACATATGTATATATATGGATACATAGAAACGCAATTATGACAATTTCAATGTGATTGGAAGTGTGTGTGTGTCTGTGTGTGTGTTTCTGGTCGTCTGTGGGTGGGTGAGTGGGTGGGTGAGTGGGTGGGTGAGTGGGTGGGTGAGTGGGTGGGTGAGTGGGTGGGTGAGTGGGTGAGTGGGTGGGTGAGTGAGTGGGTGGGTGAGTGAGTAGGTGGGTGAGTAGGTGGGTGAGTAGGTGGGTGGGTGAGTAGGTGGGTGAGTGAGTAGGTGGGTGAGTAGGTGGGTGGGTGGGTGGGTGGGTGGGTGGGTGGGTGGGTGGGTGGGTGAGTGGATGGGTGGGTGGGTGACTGGGTGGATGGGCGTGTAGATGGATAGAAAGATAAATTCTATGAAAATGGTCTCTTCCTGTTGAGACGGGAAACATCGCTGTAATCTTCCTCTTCGTCTGTGGAGAAATCGATCATCGATGGATTTTCTATGGAGTCGACATATTTCCTCGGGGGCGAGGGGGGGGGGGCGGAGGCGGAGGCCTCAAGGGCTCACTTCCGCATTACCCTCATGATGGTTGCGGTGTACTAATGCCATAAGGGAACCGTTGCCCCGCACGAAGTCGACCCATGCAACGAGCATTCATGTTGACACGCACCAACGCACAGTACTTTCCTCATCAACATTTCGCATTGTGGGACTTTTTGAGGCACTTCTTCACTCGGGTTTTCTTCCTTATTTTTTTAATGTTAAAACCATCACGTGAGCCTGGCGTTCATGAGAGAAGCAACGGCAATGGTGGGTAACCATAAATGGAAGATTGAAAGTCCGGTTGGTGACGGGAAAATCCAGTTGGAAAAATGAGGGAGATTACGACTAGACGAGAAGAAATTGCCCTACTGGTTTAATTGCGGGTCGCACTGGGAATTGTCATGTGGTTATGTTCCGGTTGAGAGAGGGTTATTTTGAGGAGAACCGGTTTTTTTTTCTGCTGTACACGGAGAGAAAAGCCCAATAAAAATTGCCCTTCCGTAAAGTTGTAATGTGATTTATTTGTCATGTTCTTTCATCCGGAAATTAAGTGACAAATGAGGTGGTGCGAAATGTGTGTGACTTACCCACTCACCCATCGACCCACCCACTCACCCATCGACCCACCCACTCACCCACCCACCCACTCAGCCACCCAACCACCCCCCCCCCAACCACCCACTCACCCACCCACCCACCGAGCCACCCACCGAGCCACCCACCAAGCCACCCAGCCAGCCACCCACCTACCCACCCACCCACCTACCGATCCACTAACACACATACATATCTGTATCATACACACACACACACACATCTCAGAATGTGTTTTGGCTCATTATACCCTGAAGTCCATAGGGACTGTTTCTTTTAATTCGCGTTTCGTGCTGAAAAATTGTTCCAAGTATCGAATATCTTAAATGCAGAAGAAGAAAATCGGCATAGAAAATCGCAATTCAATTTAAATTTCTTTCGCAACTAAAGTTATCATTAGTATTTATATGATGACCTTTTTTTTCGCCAATATGGAAAATATTTACACTCATGTAATCTCCCAGTAAATTCAACATCGACTTTTCACATCAAATACGGAAATTTCTCTCAATTCCAGGGCGAATTGATTACCCATGTTACATCCTGCATTCACCATAATCGGTAGCACTACACATGATTTTTCTTTACTCGGAAATAAACTGCTGCGGTTGCAAAATTTCGCCCCTTTGCGTTTATTCGGTTAATTGTTTGCGTTGCAATTTTTTGCCAGCGGTGTCGAGTGAAACAAGGTGTTATAGGGAAGGTCGATGTAGTATGTAATTTGATATGAGTGAATAATTGGTGACACGAACAAATTATTTGAAATGTTTGGAAATATTTTTTCTGTTTCAAATTTTTGTCTACATTTTTTTCCCGCATTCGCAATTTTTTTTATCAAGATGTCGGTTGAAATATGTTGACGAATTACGTTTTTGGGAGACCACTGGGTGTTTTTTAAATGGAATTTTCCGTAGAAAAAATTTTTTTGTGCAATGAAAAAATGTGATAACGCACTTTTTTAACGAGCCCAAAAATTGTAAGAAAGAAAATTTTAACGCAGTTGGAGAACTCCATAAGGTACGGAAAAATCATGACATGCAGATATATGATTTTTCTTCTGATCCAATCAACCAATCGCATCAATCAATGCAAAAATAAAAAGAAATGAAAAGTCATTGAACTGATGTCGAACATCCTTAACTTGAGGCATTCGACACATTTTTTTCTCCCGTCGCTGATGTGGATATTTTTTTGGAGAAAATATCGCGGAACCGGTTCTGTAGAGAATTACATTGCCCACAAGAAGAATGTAAGACACGTTTTTTTTCTGAAAACCATTAGTGAGATTTTATCATTTAATATTTGCCATAAGTGTAATTTGACGCGGATTTATTTTATTTATTTTTTTTCAACAGGTGAAATTTCTTAAAACTGTCGAGAACTAGTATGGTAATTATTATGTAGGAAATAAAAAAAAAGAAGCCAGTTTTACCTAATTTTTCACCCCAATAAATCTATTAATTTTATTTAATTCAATAATTCTCTTTGGAAAAAAATTCGAAATTTTGTCTCCATTAAAAACATTCGACAAAATATATTAATTTATCCGATCCTAATAAACCATTCGTAGAACTGTCTAAAAATGCATTGCTCTATCCCGAAACTAAATAATAAATTTGAGATCAAAACTCTCTGTGTGTGAGTGTGTGTTCGCGCATTTGTGAGCATGTGTACAGGACAGCAAACTCCATCGAATATCCGTTGATCGACAATTTCAGTACTTTATCACGATTTACGTAAAAACCATTGACGATAGAAAAAAATGTTTGCAATAAACATTGTTCCGCATTAAAAAACCCACAATTTTTGTGCTATCACTTATGTATCCAGCACTTATGGTTAAGGAGATATCAGTGGTTGAAAGTATTATTGCTATTGGATTTATCTCATTGATGAGGCAGTAAAATTCTTCATGGGATCTTTCATTTTTTTTTGCGAATCTACTTGTTGGCCAGATAATCTTCCAAAGGATCTCCCAAGGGATCTCCCAAGGGATTTTTCGAATCTGCCAATTTCCATCGGCAAGCCATTGATAGCCTTGACGGATCATCTCCCATGCCGTTATAACATTTATAAAATTATTGATCCAAGCTCCGGAAGACATTGAAATCAATTACTTGTAAAAATTGGCAGTTTCATTGAATTATCCATCATTAACCTCAACATTACGGTACTAGTAATGAGCCTATCGATACGACGAAATATTCAGTTAGCCAACGGCTTCCTGAGTGCACACGAACCGGAAAACTCCATCTTGACAATTAGAGTGCAGCATCGATGGAACCGTTGGGTGGCAATGCCCATTAAATTTAGGTTTACTACCCCATTAGTGTCTCGGATAATTCCTGGGAAATAATGTATGCTACATTAACAATACTATCTACCACACACTCGTCAGTATATCTCATCAGTCTGAATTACTATCATACTTTTAACACATAAATACTGGATGGCTAACATGCAGCTCCTAGTTCTCTTCATTATCATCCAATTGGTAGTGGAAACAAGGATGGTAATGATCATGTAATGTTCTTGGGTATTATTTGCTGGGTATTAAATTGTGTAGAGTCAATTTTGTGGGAAAGTCAATTACTTATTGCTAATAAAAGTTGAAGAAAAAATGGCTCAGAGCTGTATGCTCTTGTGCATTGAAGTTTTTCAACGTGTGAGAGTAACTTGCTGATTGGTAACTTTCCGAGTTCGAAATTTTTTCTTGATGATACCGAACTCGCGTCTGTTAAGGATACTAAAATTTTTTTCAACGAATTTTGAGACGGTTAAGAAAAACAAATCCTGAGATGATGGCTGCATGTGTGTGTGTGTGTGTGTGTGGGTAAGTATTTATTCTTCGCGTGCATACGTGAGTGGGTGGGCGTAGGTGGGTGGGTGGGTGGGCGTAGGTGGGTGGGCGTAGGTGGGTGGGTGGTCGTAGGTGGGTGGGTGGGCGGGTATTTGTAAGTGGGTGGGTGGGTGGTTGCAGGTGGGTGGGTGGGTAGGTGTAGGAGGGTGTAGGTGGGTGGGTAGGGGTGGATGGGTGGGTAGGTGTAGGAGGGTGTAGGAGGGCGTAGGTGGGTGGGTAGGTGTAGGTGGGTGGGTGGATGTAGGTGGGTGGGTGGTTGAGTGGGTGGGTGGGTACGTATGCAACGTTCATCAGCTCAGCTGTTATCAGATTGTGGCTAAAATTACCGCAGTATTTCTCCGATTATAAACAATTTTAAACGTTTATAATGCAGCATCTCAAGAACGCTTAGGGGTAGAAAAACATCTATAGGACAAAAAATGTTCCTCACGTAATAATACACAGTTTATGGCTCGTACTTTTTTTCCTAATTTGCATAATTGAGGCATAACTGCACGTAGAATCAGCGAATGTTGTTTGAATGTTTGAATTTCGCTTGCACGCATTCCATCAGATTACCCACATCTATTTGACGTTTTGAGAGAATTTCTGGTAACTAAATGTGTCAGATCAGAATTACGAATCAGGTTTTTTATCCTATCCCCCATAGGGGACATTATGATTTGTGATTTGGGATTTACGATTTGTAATTTATGATTTATGATTTATGATTTATGATTTATGATTTATGATTTATGATTTATGATTTATGATTTGTGATTTGTGATTTATGATTTATGATTTATGATTTATGATTTATGATTTATGATTTATGATTTATGATTTATGATTTATGATTTATGATTTATGATTTATGATTTATGATTTATGATTTATGATTTATGATTTATGATTTATGATTTATGATTTCTCTACCCAAATCAGCCCGATGTTTCCCCTGATTCAGGTTAAATTATACCTGATTCTGATCACGTTCTACCTGATTGGAATCGCTGAAATCGATGACTTTTTTTTGTTCGACTCAATTTAGGTCGGTAGCATCAGGTAGAAACTGGTCGGATAGAAAAATTCTATTCGATTCAGGCAAAATGTTTTTTTTTTCAGGGTGTAATCCTGCGAATGTGATTCAATCGAAATGAGCACGAATGGTAGACGCTCGCCGCGATAGGCCGCCAAGGCGTTAGACCTGATTAAATACCTTCTTATTCAGACAGTTGGAATGACTGCGAGACTAATTAGCCACACTGTTCGTGATTGCACGCAAATGAGTGAGGAACCCTATTTTACCCTGGTTACCGTTACAAATTCAACTTGATCTCCCCTAGGTATTACGTACCACTGTGAGAGTCTAATGCACTTAATGTGGGTACGTGTAGTTTACGAGATGGACTGGCTCACGTGCTGGTGAAAGATCGGCGTCGGGGTCATGGCTGGGGGTTGTATATATGCATAAAGGAATTCCAGATCCTCAAGTGCTCGGTCTTGAGGCGAAAAAGCGAAAGAAATGACCTTTTTTTTTTCTTTACCTTTTTCTTACTTTTACGATTGCATAAAACAAGAGCCGCGCACGCCAACATATGGATAACATAATCAACTTTAGAATTCATTTTTTCACTACTGTTTATGGGAGAAATGAAAGGAAAGTGTGAGAGGCCGTTACGAGATGAGTTTCTGGAGCAGAGTAGGGGAGTATCATTAGTACTCCAGACACCCACCTACCCCCCCCCCCCCTCACCCACCCACTCACCCACCCACCCATCCACTCAGCCACCCACCCACCCAACCACCCACTCATCCACCCACCCACCCACCCAACCACCCACTCATCCACCCACCCACCCACCTAAACACCCACCCACCCACTCACCCACACACACACACACCCACACACACACACACACACACACACACACACACATACACACACACAGGAATAATACTCCAGGAAATCACAAATTTCCCAATCATTACACTCGTAAAAAAAATATAATTCAAACAAACTCCATTAACAATATTTAGGTTTAAGAACTTACCAGACGACAATTGATTCCCCGATATCTCACTGTCTCCCGGCTGCAATTTCACTTCCATCTCACGTAATCGTGAGTGTAGATCACGCGTGTGTAGAAAGAGAAAGAGTGTACTCGAGAGGGCGATGAGAGCAACGAGCTCGCTTGTTCTAAAAATAATGGAGAAAAAAAAAAAGGATAAATATTAGAATCAACAAGAACGGCATTTGTCGGCGGACTCCTCTAGAATGTTAAACTAGAAGTTAGGTATACCCTTAACTGGATAAACAGTGCGGTTATAATTGCCCCGTTGGTGACAACTATTTTAATACCACTGGCCCCAATTTTATGGTGCATGCCAAGGAGATTTTATCAGTATGTGCAACAGAAAAATATGGGACTGCTTTTAATTACGTTTATTATTATTGATGTCATGCTGAAAATTACGAGCAAATTGTAAAAACTGTTAGAATTTTTAAAGTTTAATTTTCAATTGATTTTCTTAAATTTTGTTGTAGGGCACATTTTATATAGATATAAACATCATTTCCATCTACTAAATTTTCAGGTTTTTTGTGTGCGTGTGTGTGTGCGGGTGTGGGTGGGTGGGTGTGGGTGGGTGTGGGTGGGTGTGGGTGGGTGTGGGTGGGTGTGGGTGTGTGTGTGTGTGCGTGTGGGTGGGTGTGGGTGGGTGTGGGTGGGTGTGGGTGGGTGTGGGTGGGTGTGGGTGGATGTGGGTGGGTGTGGGTGGATGTGTGTGGGTGTGGGTGGGTGTGTGGGTGTGTGCGCGTCCGAGTATTATATTACAACTCATGCTCCCACCATATGAGTCACACTCAGTTCTAAAATTTTTTTCCCCATCCATATTAATTCCACCCAGAAAATTTCCTTCTGCAAAATTATGAATGTGTCCACTGATTGTGATAAACCTCCAATCATGATTGTTAAATTCCACTTGAAGCTCAAGGTGTGCAGGTTGGTTTCCCCCATTATTTCAAAGTCTCGACATTTCCGTGTCGAACGGACAAACGTGTAAAGATTGTCCGTTCCGTTAAGGTGGAGTATACCATATACACTATGGGAATACGCATTGGCCACTGTATCAAATTAATCTCAACGTCTTGCATTGAGAAAATGTGTTACCTCTTTGGGACGGCGATCCGCCGCTGACGCCACACATTGTCCTTCACCTTCATCGTCACTTCTTTTTTTTTCCCCCCTTTTTTTTTCAAGAATAGTTTTTTCACAAATTCATTCAGCCACAGATTGGTGATATGTCACCATTTCGTGATGGATTGTTCCGCGAAATTGGAATTGCATCCCCCACTGTGTCGCTCGCGATGCAATTAGTGTTTTTAATTATTTTTTAAAAAATTAATTTCATCCACTTTTTATCAGAATTGTTGTAATTTAATTTTTTCAAAATTAAAAAAAAAAGTACTGTACATGCACATTGTACACATGAATGCCAGATGAACACTTCCGGTTTTTTTTTTAAAGGGATTAATTTATGGTTATGCTTATGGTGAACATGATCAATGAGATTTAGTCACTTATTCGGCAACTCATGGTCCACTATCCAATGGGGGCTCCGCATCGTTCTTGCATTCGGGTGAGACTGAAACTCCTTCCAAAGCGTGGAGGCACTTGGACTCGGGGAAACGCGGCGCCTTCACCGACAACTCCGCGGTATATGTGCGACGGCCCCGTTACGAATCCTCTCCATGTACCCAATGCAATTCTACTCTACATTCGTCGCTTCCTCCACCAATTCTTCCCCACTCTTGGGTGGCAATTCTCCGGTTTTTTTCCCCCCTCGGAGCTATTCTATTTTTTCTTTATTGTAGGATCTCAGGGGGGGGGGGGGGGGACAGCCTTTCACCTCGTGGCTGCCACGCGACTCCGGGCTTCCGAGGCATGTGCTTCATTGAGAATGGGTGAGGAAAAAAACCCTTGGGTTGGGCGGAAATCAAGTGATTTGCGCAAAAAGGAAAAACAGAGATTTTAATTGGTAGTTATCATAATGCGAATTTTATGGAAGAATGAGATTATAGGGGGATGAATATGTTGATGGACGACTTTCGACGACTTAATTCAACAAGTGAGCTGCGGCTCATCAGCATCACGCTAGCAATGTCTCGATTCATATTCTCCTCCAGCATTACTGATTTGTCCGACATTTCTTCGAGAACCAAAAGAGCACGCATCCCCTTGCTCACCCATCGACTCACTCCTCCACACACCGACCCACACACTCGGCCACCCACTCACTTACCCACCCACCCACCCACTCAGCCACCCACTCGCTCACCCAGCCACCCACTCACTCACTCACCCACTCACTGATCTATCCACCCACTCACTCACTCACTCACTCACTCACCCACTCACCCACTCACTGATCCATCCACCCACCCACTGACTCATCCACCCACTCACTCACTCACCCACCCACTCACTCACTCACCCACCCACCCACTTCCTTACCCACCCACTTACTCACCCACCCACTTACCCGCACACCCGCCCACACACGTACAGCCGCCCACCTATCCACCCACATAACCGCCCTTGCGGCTGCTATACCACCTATATAACTTCGTGTGACTATTTTTGTGTGTCTGTATTATTTCGACTCCGTGGAATATTTTTTTGTGGAAAATCGTTGTCACGTTAAAATCGATTCAGCAATTTTTAGCATTACTCACACACGCACTGCGATCCTACAAATCGAATCGGTCGACTCGAATTATCAAATTTCACGTTCTTTTTCTGTTTGTCGTTAAGACGCGCAAAAAAGAAAAATCCGCGGAAATTGTGATGTATAAACAAACACGTGGGGACTTTCTCATATTACGAATTTTTTTTTTTACTTTCGCAATGGGCGGAGGAGTTGAGTTTTTGCTCGTAGATCGAGTATGGAAATTACTTGTGTATTCAACATGAATAACTGATGTACACTACTTCAGGGTCCATTGCATCGGTGAATAATAAGTTGCCGAGTCTGTTGATCTTTCTCTTGCAGCCTCAAAGATCGTCCTTTTGTTCCGACAGTCCATTTTGCCCCATCTCTCATTCAATTACTCATTTTTATTTAATGCAGTTGTTGCGCGGTGTATACATGTAGCACAAAGGGCACATGGAGTACATGCTATATGTTACAGTAACAAAACTGAATCTTGTACTTAGGTTTTTCTTTTACAAAATCGTTTCTGAGGCAAGTCAATGTTTAATTTGTCTGTTATGAAAAATGAGTGGGAATGGGTGGGTGGGTGGGTGGCTGGTCGTAAGTGAGTGGGGGGTGGTCGTAAGTGAGTGGGGGGTGGGTGGGTGTGTGTGGGTGGGTGGCTGTGGGGGGTCGGTGGGTGGCTGTGGGGGGGTGGGTGGCTGTGGGGGGGTGGGTGGGTGGGTGGCTGTGGGGGTGGGTGGGTGGGTGACTGTGGGGGGGGTGGTTGGGGGTGGGTGGTAGGGTGGGTGAGAGTGGATGAACGGGAGGGTGGGTGGACGTGTGGGTGGGTGGGTGTGGATGGGCGGGTGGGTGAGTGTGTGTGTATGTGTGTGCGTGTATGTGTGTGGGTGCACATATTCTCATTACATCCATGATATTTTTTCTTGAGTCTTAACTACCTCATTACTGAATAGTTTAATGGAAAAAATCTTATAAAATCTCTTTTTATGGGAAAAATGCATAACTACTGCTACTAACTACGCGAAACCAGTGCCTTTCACACATACTTAAGGTAGTTGAGTAGTAAAGTAGTAATTTCCATAATTCATCAGACAACTAGATACTCTCAATCTTTAAATTGCATGGAACAAATTTTGGTATAATTTATACAATCAGTATCATTCAACTTATCTTTATATACTGGAACAGTTAAAAAAAAAATGGACCATAATTGCATGGAGATATAGAACGCTCGTTATGCGTACACATATTTTGTGGGATTATTTGCATTTTAATCTTGAATTTAATTTACAATCGCCTAAAAATATCATTTTTCGTTTAGTAATTTGGGAAAACTTCCGCGACTCGACAAGTAAAAACTTTTAACCCTGTAACGGGAGTGATCCTTAACAATCACATACTCCAGTAAGAGGCACACATCGCAAATTCAATCTATAGGATTAACATGCTTACGTAACTATAAAACATGACTCACGCTGCAAGCATTATCTATATATTCCCAGTGAAATTGCATCTGTGAATTTCACCAGTTCCACCATGTTACATCGATTTAATGGAATCCTACGTGGAGGAAAGCGCTCATGAAAACTACTGGGACTATCTGTTTAAAATTAGTTTGTGGCCGAAATTAAATTGTAAACCGTTGCCGAATAAATTCCCCCAATTATCATTGACAGTGTTATTCCTTATAGCCCTTCATGGTGTCAATGATTGCAGAGAGGCGAGTGTCAAATAAATATTTCCTCTGCAAAAAATACACATTAGACATAGTCGCAAGTTAGCTTAGCGCGGGTGGGAGTGCGACCCACCACACGATCGTGAAATTATTAGTTAGGCCTGTCGAGAGGCGCACCCACATGCAGTTATTGAGACTTATGCATGCTCAACGAGGGATCCCAGTATGCCTAGCAAGTTTTTTTCTCTAGCCGATGGCCATTAGAGGTGCTCCGGGATATGAAGAGCTACCCGAGAAAGTAGAATCCACTGTGGGAAGAACTGCTTAAAAAAATTTTGCGATCATGAATTTTGGTTCGTGATTTGTTTAACCTTAGAAAGTGCTCTAAAACGTCAAAAGTGGCGGACATACTCTGAACACTATAATTCGGGGCACAAACAAAACTTCCCGATTTGGTATCTCAGTACAGCGTACTAAATTTATTCTTCTCCAATATACCCCGATTGATCAGTATGACCCCTATTAGCGTCATAATGAAAACTTGCAGATTTGAGAATTCTAAACTGACTCATTTATGAAGCAGATAATTATGAATATCCGAGTAGACGCATGGTGCGCATGAGGATGAGACTTATGCGCGTTACTTGAGTGGGAGTGAGACGTCAATAGGGGTGCGGCCGCAATAAAAACGATAACTTCAATATTTTACCCAGTGGAACAGTATAAACAATTGCAATTGTTAATAACGTTGCAGATACTGCACGAATGCCATCCAAAATGTAATCCGCTCGATTTTGCATGGAAGCGCTTCGATTGGGACCGTCATGACAGCTCTGGGTTCATTCGTTCACTTATTACATACATAATTGTTGAGACGACCATACCTCCTTAATTATGCAAATTATCGGAAAAAGTCATCCCACATAACATACCTATTTTTATATGGGGAACAACTTTTCTTATATGAATTTTGCGCTAACTTTAACAGTTTAGGCAGTAGAACATTATAAACAATTGAAATTGTTAATAACAATATATGTACTAGACCTATTCCATCCAAAAACTCATCAGGTTTAAGTTACGTGGAGATGGTTCGTATGAAAACTGCTATTCGTTGTTTTTCCCTGAGAGGAACGTGGTTCCATGTTAACAACATGTTGACATCATAAAGAATTGGGCATTCACCAGAGCCACGATCTCCATCGATAATGTAGCCTATCCTCACGGAATGTCGTGACAACCACCTCATTGCCCCCCGATTTCGTTATAATTTCTTACGTTTTTTTTTTCCAAGAATTAAGATCATCTAGAGGGACAGTGTCTAACGGTAAAGCCATTCGTGATGCCCCATTGTGCATTTTCTAGCTGCTATTGGATTTGAAGCGTCAGCAGTGCTCTTCCATCATGAGGAATCATTCCGTGAGGAAGACGAGACACGGTCTTATCTCCTGGACATGGAGACATTCCAAGGAAGGCATTAGAGGTGACGGTGATTTATCGGAATGGTATTGGACTTTTATTTCATGGAATCATTAGGTATTTCAGGGCATCATTAGGTATGCCGTTTTTTTCTCCACATTAGTTCAGAGACAACTCAGGAAAATGATTTATTACGGAAAATATGTCAAGTATTGCACTTCGACATTTTTTGTTAGACTTTACCTTGGGCATAGTAACTGGTACTCGGATTTTGCGATATCACATAATACTAATCTGTATCTTGCAAGGTAGATTAGTAGAATCGAATTTGACTCATACAATTTTCAATCGATTGCTCTGATTTTATTACATACTCGACCTACAATCGATCAATTGCTGAAATCGGTTCTGAGTCTATTGCCAATTAAAATAGTATGAACTGATAAAAGGATTTGGTTATTGTTAACTACGATATTTTCGTAGTTAACTTTTCTAAATCGTTCATTGTTTTATGTGAAAATCGATAAAATTTGAAATTAGGTTTTTTAATATTTCGTCTCCATTAAAAAAAACATTGTTGAACTTTGAAACTTCAAATAGCAAATAACAGTTTAACGCAAATAGTTTTTTATTAACACAACTTTGCAACGCAAAATATTTGGCTTTTATTCACACCTTAGAATTGGAGATGTTTGTTGACTTCTCTTAAAATTTTTCGGTCAACTTTTAAATTTCCGTCATCATCGAACGTGGAGGGTGAAACTGTTGTTCGATATGCTTTAATGTCGATGTACCCCTGAGACGTCATCGGCTGTGGCCGTAGGACATTGGTTTTTTCGTCTAAACTGATTCTGATTTCATCGATTTCAATAAATTTCGTTGTGATTCCAAATGATTTCCTCCTGACTTCAACAGATGATTTCACGAGTGGGAATCATGTGACTTCACTGACTTCAGTGATTTCAATGATTTCAATGATTCCATTGATTTCCGAATCGACTTCAACGGCAGGTGACACCATGATTTCAGGAGTTACTAGCCCCTCGAGGAAAACTATAAGTTTGTATTTTTGCAATCGAATAATAAAAAAAATGATTAATAAGAAGGATTCAAAAAAGGAAACAATTCAATGAAACAATTTTTTGAAAACGACAAAGTTCAATTTTATCAATCTTCGGTTCGCCACCTGACGACAGAACGGTAATCGCCGCCTGCGCGCTCGCAGAGCACCCAATGGTGGGTTGACCCAGTTGACCACTTCGCTACTGATTGGTTTCACCCTTCAGAGGACGCGCTATGCTCACAGCATCGCCGTCTTCCTAATTCTCCAATTGTCGATCAAACCGACGATAAGGGGAGTATATGAAAAACAAGGGGGATATATGAAAAAGATTGCATTCCCCTTTTAATCTACGAATCTGCATTTCCTTCTTCCGCCACACGAATTGGTGGCGCGTCGATTTTCGTCTTACGATTTTCGATAATTGTGATTTATATCGATATTTTCTTTGGTCCCTCCTTTTCACTACGAGTCTGGTGGCTCGTGCTGCCCACGCGCATTTCCTTTCTCCGCCGCACTGACTGGTGGCGCGTCGGTTTCGGTCTCACGCTTTTCGATAATTCCGATATGTATCAATATTTCCTTCGATCTCTCCGTTGGACGGTAGATATAGAAAAAATGTTATCTCGGTTCGCGTCGTGCGACCTGAGTGGAAAATTTATTTGACTGGAAAGGAGCGTAATTAAATTCAGATTTTTTTTTTTTTTCAAACATTTTGGTTCCGCAGTTCAACTGAAGGTGCTCTTTGGGGTATTGACATACAACTCGTTATTGGGTACAAATGATTGTACTATTCGATTCAGGTACATTTTTCCGGGTGTAATGACTGTTGCAGATCATTGATTCTTTTCAGATTCTTGCTTCCTATTGGCGAACGACAAATGAAGTCGGAAATAAAAATCACCAGTGAAGCGTAACACCAACAATTCACCTGACATTGACCTCCGCTCTGAAAATCCAACCACTTGAGCGGAACTTTTTCGATCATTTGAAGAAATTACTCACCATGAAATCACCTGCTGCTTGTAATATCGAAATAAACAGATGTGAAAACAACAAACTTTCAGATTAACATCTCTAGCCGCGATGCTAAAAAAAAAATCTTGTATATAATATAATATGATATAATATAATATAATATAATATAATATAATATATCGGTCAAATATCGATTTTGTTTATTTCGATTCGTAACTAGGGTTTCAAGTATACCAAAATGCTTCCCGTCGAATTCCGAACAAATGTCTGTGTGTGTGTGTTTGTATGTGTGGAATCGAAATTTTCCGTTAACGATTTTTCACGAACGGGTCGAACGATCTGGGTAATCGAGGTCTTATTCGGAGTGTCTTCATGGAACTAAAATCGGATTAGTTTTTGGTTCAAATTGACAGAGCCGTTTTTTTGCTATCAACAATTGAATTGTTTACAACGCTCTATTTCAAAAACGGTAAGAGATACGGCAAAAAGTATTAAGCAGAATTTGCTCTGTAAGTGGAAATGTATATTTAATGTTTTATCACTTTTTTCCATATTCGTCATAATTAAGGAGGTATGACGGGTTTAAGTCTCGAGCGTTCGCACCCCTATTGGTGTCTCACTTCCACTCCAGTAACGCATATAATTGGCGTCCTCACGCTGACTATGCGGCTCGTTAAATATTCATAATTATCTGGCTGATAAATGGGATTGAAACATTTAATTGACGTATCGGAAGATGTTGAAATGGCAAATAGACATTACAAATCGGGAATTTTTGTTTGTCTTCCCAACGAGGACACACACACTTTTATCCCACTAGTTTCTCCATATATACGACAGGTTTTGAAGGAGATCGTTCTGCAAATGAACCCTGGAAACTCTCTGGTCAGTCTTCCCTAATCCTTCCATTGTACTGAACAAAAACAAAATTAGCGCTCGACTGGGAGAGATTTTTTACACTTTCAGGAACAGTTCTCATCCCGTACATCTCATACATCTCGCAGTCATAACTGAAGTGGTAAAAGCTGCAGATTTTGCTTTCAATGTACATGCAGTCCCTTTCACCTTCTCTAAATAACCGAAGACTACCCGTATATCATTTTGCTGAATGAATGGGCGAACGGATGAGTTACCATTGCGCAATTTTTGCGAATTCCCTTAGAAATTTAAAGGTGTAATTTTACGGAACAGAATTTATTGTTGAAAATTGCATTGAGCTAATTTTTTTTATGTTATTAAGAATTTCAGGGCGTAATGGAAACCATGAAATTGTGCATTGTGCGCCGAGGGGCGTTTCTCGGACAATGTCCCAGATGGGAAAAAATACACTTCGTGCCCTTGGCACTTTTTGCCCATGCGAAAAAGAAAGTTCGATAAAAATTATTCGTCCGTTTGGTGAAGGTCGGGTATGCCTCATTTTCAATGGTTTGTTCATATAGAAACAGGGAAGAATTATCGAAGCAAAAATTGAAATTAATTTTTTCGGTGTGTGTGGGTGGGTAGGTGTGTGTGAGCGGGTGTGTGTGTGTGAATGGGTGGGTGTGTGTGAGTGGGTGGGTGTGTGTTTTTTTTTTTTTTTTTTTTTTTGGGGCCTTGTTGTTGCCCAGGTGGGTGTGTGTGAGTGGGTGGGTGTGTGTGAGTGGGTGGGTGTGTGTGAGTGGGTGTGGGTGGGTGGGTGTGGGTGAATGGGTGTGGGTGGGCAGGTAGGTGTGTGTGAGTGGTTGGGTAGGTAGGTGGATGGGTGTGGTTGGGTAGGTAGGTGGATGGGTGTGAGTGGGTGGCTGGGTAGGTGTGTGTGTGTGTGAGTGGGTGGGTGGGTGTGAGTGGGTGGGTGTGTGTGAGTGGGTGGGTGTGTGTGAGTGGGTGGGTGTGTGTGAGTAGGTGAGTGGGTGTGGGTGAGTGCATGGGTGGGTGGGTGGGTGGATGTGAGTGGCTGGGTGGGTAGGTCTGAGTGGGTGGGTGGGTGGGTGTGAGTGGGTAGGCGGGTAGGTGAGTGGGTGGGTGGACGTATGTGAATGGGCGGGTGGGCGTATGTGAGTGGGTGGGTGGGTGTGTGAGTGGGTCGGTGGGTATGTTGGTATGTGTACATCGACAATAGTCAAAACCATAGCCAAAAAATGTTATCTGTACATTTGAGAAATGACATCAATGAATTGCTTCAATACCATAAATAATTTGAGTATTAATATGAATTTAAAAAAACACAAATACTTAAAATGCCATCAATGTGCTGTAACTCACAGTAAGAAAACCAATTTGCATTTATCCCATAGAAATTCTCCACTACGTTACGTATTGCAACGACAAGTTTCCTTCTTATTAATATTCACTCCGTTAAACTCATTCAACGCTAGACTCAGCTGTTATCTCGGTTACTTGGAGAATTATCACAGTCAGTCTAGCCCTCCGGTGTTATTTGCTCCAACTCGTGAAGTTGAAGTTTTAATCATGCAGCAGTCTTTTTTGGAACGCGAAACGGGAATCTTATTTTTTGCAGTTCATATTCTATTGGCTCTAACAGCTGTGCCAGTCAACCCCTTCAATGGTTATTTATAATGCCGATTGTTCATGATGCTGTAGGATGAGAACAGTTAGAGATAGGAGAAAAATTTATGAACGAATATTGTTGCTCTCATCCAACTGCACAATTTATGTATTATGACTTTTTTCATAACTTTGATAATTAAGGAGTTATGGTTTATCGTAATGACGACGAAAATGAGAAGTGGGGCCCTTCAAGATACACTTTTCCACTTTTGTCGACGGTTCATCGTCCGCCAGTTTCCCAGAATAATAATAACAATAATAATAGTTGTTTATTGATGTGACACAATGAATACATACAAACACACATTGGGTAAGTGTCCACTCAGCACTGGCAAGAATAGATAGCATCGCTAGCAAGCTTCTCCACCATATGGAGAAGCGATGACACATCAATGAGACCACTCGGAAATTGGTGTGTCAAGTCAGCACTTCGTGTCATCTTCGGCTAATGACGGAAGTGGTGGAAGAACGGAGCGGCATGTCAAACCCATCAGCTTCCACAACTGCAAGCTGAAACTGCTCGCTTCAAGGCTGAACATCCTGAAGATGTGACTCGTCAGTATCAGCAATGGAGACGGATACGGAGGTGGCTATAGATACGCTTTCAGGACGCGGAAAGAAGGACTCTAGATTTGGGGGTGGCAAGAGGATCAAATTTGGAGTCGAATGTTCCCTTTCCACTTTTCAAACTCACCTGATTTTTTTAAGATTTGTTGCCGTCGAGTATGACAAATTTTTCTGGGAAACTTGAATTTATCTGCAGAAAAGCTTAACCTTTTGTTCATGGCGCTCGCTCGCCCGGCGTCGTTGGTCACGCCGATTAGCTTTTCTTCCTCCGTCCCTCTCTGATGTACCCCCCAAGCTAGCTGCTCTTCAGCAATTCTTCGGAAGGGACTACTGGACACCCATCCCTCAAGATGGGTCCGACCTGGTCTTTAGGCCAGCGTATTTCTAAACACAGGGTAAACCTCCAGAAACTCCGATGCTACGATGCCCCCCCCCCTCCTCCCTGCATCGGGTTCGACTTCCGCCCGGCACTGTGGTCTCATTTTATCACTATATGGCATTAAGTGATGGAATCCAGGAATATTTTTCCGACAGGTTCTCTCATAAAATTGAATATCTTTTCAAATATATATATATATATATCAGGGTAGTGACCTTTAAAAAAAAAAAATAAAAAATGAATGGTGCAATTTCATTGGTTGAGATTCGAACGGAACAAGTAATCACGTAAATCTCTCGGATCAAGCAGAATTTTTTTGTTGTTACTTCCAAGATTTTTTTTCCGCGCTCGATTATTATCTCACCGTAAGAACGGAGATGCAATTTTTTTATTCTGTTTATTCTGTCCCCTGGGCTTGCTGCGCTTGCATTTCAACAGCCTTGCAACAGTCCCTGAACGATTTACCACCAGAATTATAATTCGGATGGATGTGAATCCTTTCCATATTGCAAAATTCCGCTCCAGATTGAGCAATCCAGCTCACTATAGTATACTCCAGCAGCCAGTACCAGATCTCTTGGTTTCACACAGTCTAGATTATGGGCCGCGGTGAGAATGGGCCTTTCAAAACTACACCTCCACAAAATGATATATTGAAGGCTACTTGTTCTACCCGATCGAGAGCCTCTCATTCTTGTGGTAGCGGATTTAAATAGTACCTACTAAAATAAGCAGGAGATTAAATTTGAAAAGTGCCCAATAAGTCCTCCGTGGAACCGTGCTAAAACCACTTTTAGGACGAGCACGAATCGCGATATCGACTTTTTGGCGCCAAAACTTTGGCGCCAAAATTTTGGCGCCAACATTTCGGCATCACTTTTTGGCACCACTTTTTTGGCACCGCAGTTTTGGCGCTCGCACTTTTGACGCCGTTTTTTCGGCGCCAAAAAAAAACGGCGCCAAAAAGTCATGCACCAGTACTAATCTGATGAATTATAGTTCACTCCTCACTGATCATAGTCAACATGTGAAACCCTGTAATTGACTAAATTTGTTTATAAGAGATACTACACCGAAGAGGCACTGTGCTCCACTGTCCCCCAACCACAACGGGACACCCACAAGACATTGCTCGCTGCTTGGGGGACTATAGCTACAGCTCTTTCTTCGGGCCTTCAACTACAGGAACTCCTTCCCGTCAGACTGGATGTTACCTCAGCTCCTCACGGCGCTCCGCGGCCCTCGGTTGCATGGGTACTTGTCGCGTCTCATGCCGCCTGTGATGACAGCATGACTTCTACTAGGTTGTTGGCGTTGATTGTCCGCCCTGTGTCGGTTTCCCATAAATGTCGATATCGCGGACATGAGAAGAACATATGTTCCGCGTCCGGACATCGTCGTACTTGAATTTGTACAGCCGAACATCCAGCAGTATCAGCTGATGGGTCCAGCGGCATTCGCTCGAATTGTCCCACTGTACTCACCATCGCTGCATCCTGTGGTTTCGTTTCTCTGTTCCCAAGTCCTGGAAGCTTGCATTTGTTGCTCTACTGCCGGCGTAGGCACTTACGCTCTTCCGCTAGAATTCCGGTGGGAATCACAACCAGCAATGACGCATGCAGCGTCGTTAGACACCGTCCGGTATGCACTAGCCACGCTAATAGCACAACATCTACTTTCCGTCATGCTCCATGACTTTGTAGAGCATCACTCCAGATAGGGAGGTCATATGTCAGTATTGCTGTTCCAATTGACGATAGGAGAAGTGTTCTCTGTTTTGGCTCTCCGATGGTCGGCATAAGTCCCAACAGGGCGTTTTTCACCATAGCTGCTTCATCGCTTGCATGTCGGCCATGCTGTCTGAAACTGAATCGGGCATCGATCAAATCGATGTACACGGATTTTTTCGAGAGGTCGTGACATCTCGAGGCCACTGAAAATTGCATGTATTTTAATACATTTCATGGATGGCATGATCACCATAACTTTCCTATGGGGAGGTTAATGTCTGGCATTCATCACAGACACGTCGATGAAGTTTTACTGCTCTTCGATCATATATTTTGCGAAAAATCGAAGTGAAAAGTAATCCCTATAAATCGCAGCATCATAACTAAATTGGTAAAAGTTATAGATTCTCCTTTCCATCTGAATTCAATTCCTTTCACCTTCACTTCTCTCCACATCCCATCATACATTATTAGTTTGCTTTAATAAATACATGAGCGGATGAGTCAACATTACGCAATTTTTACAAAATCATTGACTTTCTTTTTCCCACTTGTGCAGTTGTAGATTAATTGCTACTTGTAGTATTAAAAGCCACTGCAACACCCACCGATGGCACGCAGATGTTATTTACCATAAATCGCGTGAAAGTCCCGCCTGATTTATGATCAATTCAACAGTTTAATTTCGTCGAATGGGAGTAGATTATTCACTCAAGTCGTGAAAAAAAAAAACAAGACTTAATCTTGAGCATCGTTTGAATGCTTCCTGCGTCTTTGAGAACTTTCCACCGTAAATTCTAAGTGAGTTAACAAAATCTTCGAACTCCTTTCTATTTCATTTAAGTGTTTGAAGATATGCAGATATTTTGACTATTGTTGCTTTCGAATGTTTTTACGTGGAAATAGGATGATGTTCTTGGAATGATTCGTAACGCAATATATGGGGTGGCACCACCCACCCAGCTACTCACCTACACCCACCCACTCCCACCTCCACCCATCCACTCACCTTCAGCCACCTACCCACTCACTCACCCACCCACTCACTCACCCACTCACCCACCCACTCACCCACTCACCCACCCACTTACTCACTCACCCACCCACTCAAACACCCACTTACTCACTGACCCACCCACCCACTCACTGACCCACCCACCCACTCACTGACTCAACCACCCACCCACCCACTCCCTCACCCACGCATTCACCCACCCACCCACACACGCACCCACCCACTCACCCACTTACCTACACCCACCTACCCACCCACACACGAACACACACACACACACACACAGCAACAAAGTCTCTGAGATTGCGATAAAGAATTAAGGATAGGTGATGTGTTTCCTTATCAATGTCGCCTTTTCATCGTTAAATAATGAAGATATAACCGAAGAGAAATTCCCACGAACATTTCCCGTTCCGGAATTCACTATGAATAGAGGAAGGAAGTTTCGCAGGGTTATTTTGTGGCATTGACACCAGCCAACATTTAACTTTATTTTTTTTCCCAGGCACGCGAGTAACATCGGGATAATAATGAGACTCAATGCTTGATGTCAAGATTACCCCACGCAGTTATTAAGTTTTCACGATTTTAAATTATTATTCATAACACCATGAGTCAGACTGAAGCCAAGGTGAATTCGCATAACCAATTACCAAGATTAATGACCCGGTGTGGAATTATCGTCTTTATTTATTCATTTTTTTTGTGCAACAGACCTATGGGACACAGTCTGATGGTGATGGTCGCGGTCACGTCGCAGCTTTTATGGGTAATATTATGGTTGTATTGTAAGTGTGTTGTTAATGATAATTTTTTATAGTGAAAAAATTTACGCCCTCGTCACTTTATATTTAAGGCAGTCTTAAGCTATTTTCGAGGAATTTCGGAGATATCGTTTTTATCCTGGAAACTTGCTCGGGAATAATTTCACGCAATTTTCCCTAGATTTTTTTTAACAGGTCTAAATGTACGATCTTTATGACACTTTGGAAACCGTTTAAATCTGTTTTTATTGGGTAATCAGAAAGTTAGTTAGGGCCAGTTAAATTTTCTCTGTTACTTCCCTGTACATAAAATGTCTGTGTGTGTGTGTGTGTGTGCCGATGTACGTATGTAACCAAAAATTTCCCGGAACGATTTCTCGTGAACAAATTATCCGATCAAGGTCTGCTGGTTTCTATTGCCATTGACAATTTCAATTGTTGATAACGCTGTATCTCACGAAATATTATAGATACGCAAAAATGTGTGAAATAAATGTTGTTCCTCATAAAAAAATACATATTTTGTGTCCTCTGACTTTTTTTGTATCTTCAGCCGTTTCGGAGTTAGAGCGATTATTCATTTATTTTTTTTAATCGAGATATTGTCCTACTAAATCCGGAAGTTGATGCTGCGGAGCAGATGAGTCCCACTGACCGTCGCTCATTTCGTCGAGATAAATCTCGAAAAAAAAAAATATTCGAGCGCGAATGCACACAGTACCAACGATGCGAATGACGTTCTGGTACAACGAACCCAAGACCTGAAAAAGTCTTACCTTTCACTCGGAAAGCCAATGGTTGGGCACATGATGCCCCTTGTCGTTCCATATTCGCATGCACCTCAAAATCCCGCCACTCCCTTCCCTTGACTTTCATCATTGAACTTGATCTTGAGATATATTTCATAAACAGCACTAACATCCGGTCTCGTTAACTATCGGTCATTGGCATGGCGCCACCCACTATCGTTTGCGATAAACCGGCTCTAAACGTATTTTACTCGGGTGACACGTGATGTTCACGTTTTCAAATGATATTCAACAACTTCCGCGCTATTTCATCAAGAAATAATCGATGAATTTTGCAATGGTTGGAGGGGCAATTTTTCGTATATTTGATAAGCGGATTTGATAACATGTTGCGATAAATGCGCGTGGCCCTTTGGGGCAATACAAAACGTTTCAATCTGCAATTTTTAGTTTGAGCTTTAGTTTTGAGGATTTTCATTTCACCTCTTTTTTATTTGCTCATCCAGGATGTGAAGAAGGTGCTCCTAAGTTTTGGAGACTTAATTCTGATTGGGCAGGTGTCCGTAATTAGGTTCTTTTCAATGGTCTACGTTTGAAGGTACGCGGTCGGCCGCGCGCTTCGCCCGCGCAGTTCCTTTTTCCGCCGCGCCGACTGGCGTCGCGTCGGTTCCGGTCTCACGCTTTTCGATATTTTCGATATACGTCGATATCTCCTGCGCTCCCTGATTTTTACGATCGAAAACATGTTGCAAGGGCAATTTGTATTGAATTTAACTTTTCGCACTCCTAATTACATTTCGATAAGTGATTTTTTTTGTAAGTTTTGGCACACTATCGGGCCAGTTTTTTTTTCGAAATTCGACAATTAAAGAGAAATGTTTCTCTTATCTGCTACAAAAAAATTTTTTTTTAACTTTTCAGTAAAACCTCTTGTTAGGAAAAATAACAAGAACTATTATTCACATGCCAATTTCTATTGCGAAGATAAAGGGTTAATGCATAAATGATAATGCATATCCTGCTTATTTCACTATATTTTCTTTGAACAGCGTTCCTCTTCGCGGCTCCATAGTTATTTGTCCTCATAATAATTTGCCTTGTAATGTTATCGGATAACATTTTGTATCGTAATATCTGAACCTATATATGGGGTGTTCCATATCAACTTGGACAAGTCGTAATCCTTACCTCTTAAGATTTTGATGGCGATTTTTTCTGAGGGTCTGCCGTAAAAAAAAAAAAAAAAATACTCCAAAATTTTTTCAGATTTTTTTTTTTAATCAAAAAAATCTGTAGCAAAAATAGGCCCCGATTTAGAATTCTGAAAGAATCGAATCAGAATTCGAATTTGGGGTCAATAGTACGTTCTAGGATTTTTTACTTCTTTCTTCTTCAAGTTCCATATATATGTCAATCTTTCTTCACGATAAGTCTGAGTAGTCTGAGAGTAAATGAATGTAAAAAAACCTTCCGTTGTCGTTTAAAATATTTTCCGTTTCGCTGTTTCCGGAAAAAAAATTTATGACATTCGTATCGACTGAGTTAATTAGCTTTTTTCCTTACTTCGCTCGAAAAGAGATTACGCACTGTTACCGAGAAACACCTGTAAACTTTGTCGGAGAAGGAAGAGCCGAGCAAAACAAATTAGCTTGGCCGATGAAAAAGTCCATTTTTTTGTGTTTTTGTTTGGTAAAAAACTATGAAGAACCACAAATACTGTTAACTGAAGCGTGAAGAGAGAATTATGTTACATAAAATTCGTTTTTCGAACTCATTATGGAGCTAAAAGAAGTTACATCAGTTTTCAACTAAGGCGGTTTGAAAAATGAACCGATTTTTTCTTTATAAACATTACGAGATGAGAAAAGTTAAAAATACATTTCGTCGGAGCGAAAGATATAGTAAAAATTGTTTCGATAGTTTCGATATATATCGCGATAGTTTCTTTCGTCTCTCCTTTTTACTATCTATATAAATAATTGAGAGCTTCGGCCAGGAAAAAGAATCGATCATCGAACTCGAAAACTTGAAAGTCGAAGAAAAAATCTCGATTATCGAAGTCGAAAACTCGAAGGTCGAAGAAAAAATATCGATTATCGAATTCGGAAACTCGAGAGTCGAAGAAAAAATATCGATTATCGAATTCGGAAACTCGAAAGTCGAAGAAAAAATTTCGAGTATCGAATTCGAAAACTCGAAAGTTGAAACAGAATATCTCGATTATCGATGACGCGATTAACATCGATCGCCGAACACGGCCCACTAAAGGCATGTTCCTGGCAAGTGACTAGTAATACGATAATTTCGATATATATCGATAGTTCCTTTCGTCTCTCCTTTTTACTATAAAACGATAATTTCGATATATATCGATAGTTTCTTTCATCTCTCCTTTTTACTATAAAACGATAATTTCGATATATATCGATAGTTTCTTCCGTCTCTCCTTTTTACTATAGAGAATAGAAATCGCTGCGACTTTGCTTGACATGAGAACGGCCGAGAAATCGAGACGGAAACATTCAGTCATGCACCTTTGAAACAAAGTCGTCGGATAATGATTCGGCTGATTACGGGTATCGATGCAAGCAATTTCGTCTTCATATCGAAGTACTGTGCTTTTAGACAGCAGGCGTCTTGAAATTGAAGAGTCCGGCGTTATTAGGAATACTGCCACCCTTGAATTTATAGACCTAGTCATTGGCTTGATGACTTGGAAAATGTCATCAGATTGAAGACTCCCCATAAGAATCTATAAGCGAAGAAACAACTCGAGAAAGGAAGGTCCGAGGCCTATGCATATTTTGTGGAATATTTGGCCCAAACTCTAAACAATAAATCTTAAAATTATTATTTTTTTTATTCAAAAAAAAATTTGTTTAATCATCTGCGAGTTATACGGGCGTTTAATTCTGGCGCTTTGTTTTTTTTTATGGAGAAATCTGCATTACCTGATCATCGAGGTTATGTCGATTTCTCTCCTTAATCGAGTAATGTCATTAATTTCCGTTGCGGATTTTTTTTATTTTTAACGCAACGGACTATTAGATGATTCGCGGAAAAAAATATTGAGAATCATTCTATTATCATACACCGTATTGTTTCGGATTACATAGCAATTATTAGTCCAGTTTCGAGACGACGCGGAATAGGAACAAACATGGCGCCGGCGGCTCGATCAGCTGATTGTTGGTGCAAGCTTCGACATTGGGATTTGGTGCTAGACGAAGTGGAGAAACACTAACCAATATTAAATGTTCCTTTCGCATACCATACAGTTAACTAATAGTTGCTGATACATGATAATACAGCATTTCAAGCATCAATTTTGATTACGGCATTTAGCTCCCGCGCGTTCCGCTTCGTCACTTCAGGCCCTAATATTAGCAGAAATACTGCCAGGATAGTGGATAGAATTATTGTTTTTCTATGTTTCAATTTTGAAAGTCACCAAAATTGTGTCGTTTGATATCCACACAACAACAGTGTCCTTGATTTAAGGATCACCGACTATACACTAGAGGCACGCACACAGAGTGCGCCATCTGTTCCTCCGGTATGTAAACATTGAATAAGTTCACCGTTTGTCAACCGATTTACTCTCTTAGACAAGTTTTGGAAACTTCAAACCAGTACAATTTAAATCATGAAGCGCTTCACACCGGAAGGACGCGCTGGGATAGTGACTATGTACATTGAAAATTCGATGGTAAACGAATATCGGTGGATGTTGGCACATTTTGTGTGTCCGAAAATGCGTGAAAAAGGTCTGACTGACTTCTGGTTTCAACAAGACGGGGCGCCATGCCACCCAGCAACCCAAACAATGTGGTTATTGCAACAAAAATTCCCTAGACGTGTGATATCGAAAAGAGGCGATATTGAGTGGCCACCAAGATCCCCCGATCTAACCCACCGGACTTATTTTTGTGGGGTTATTTAAAGAGCAAAGTTTACGCCAGCAAGCCGAAAACCATTGACGAGCTCAAGACCAATATTCGTGCCGAAGTAGCTGCCATACCGACCGAGATGCTCGAAGAAGTGATGGAGAATGCTCGAAAAAGAGCACAGCTTGCGGTGGTCAATAAAGGTGGTCATTTAATCGATGTTGTTTTCAAAAAGTAATCCATATCAATTGTAAAGGATCTCAAGTACCCTAAGTCAAGAATTCGGTGATGCTTCATTCAGAAGCTACCTTTATTCTTACATCTCCTCCACCTGACTTTTCTGCTATGACTGTGCGGCTACGTCAAGACAATGAGTCTCCTCATACCCAACCATTTGTTTAGTATAAACTCCTCTATTAAGATATCAAAAGAGTGAATCTCACGGTAGAAGCGTGAGAGTCACGACCTCTCATGACGAATGGCTCTGATACCTGCGGTGAACCCCCTCCAGCAAATTGCCGTCAGTTTTTTTTTACTATGGCCCCTCTGAGCCAAACGAATTATTCAATTCCGGGGGAAAAAATTGCCCTTGCGACTTAAAAGGGAGAAGAACGCCCATTATAATCTAGAATTTTCACTGGCGCGTTATCACTTCGGCGCTTGGAAGATTATAGGGAGTCGTGTGCAAGCAATAGCTGTAATAAAATATGATTTTTTTCTCTCCTTTTCTTTTCTCTACGCCTATCATCTTCTCACCCTCGTACTTACGTTGAGGCTTTTGCAACAAAAGTATCGAAGGCCGAACGTAAACGGGCTTTTAGACGGAACGTGAGAAAACCAGAGAGATCAACAGCCACGAGTCCTCTCCCTCGTAAACATTCATTTTCATGCTACCTATTTTACGAACCACTAAACGCATTTCCGCATTCTATGGGGTATATTGAAAATCGGTAGATCGAGATTTCAGGTGAATTGAGTGGTTTATGAGTGCGGAATAGGTGTTACAGATGATGAAACTGAGATTTCACGGTTTGTTTGGGCTCTTTAGGTGAATAGTAACTTGTGTTTTGATTGTACGATAAGTGTGGGAGGAACGATAAATTGACGGACAACAATGGAGAGGTTTAAAAGAATTGTATGTAGGATTGAGTTTTGGAGAATACATGAAAAGCAGGGGAAATTGTTGTACTTCAAACAGTTTGCTGATTGAGAAATTATACCCATTTTATTGGAAATAGATTAGGAGTAAATGGCTTGTATGGCGAAGTGTGACACTTGACATACTTTGTCAAAAGACATTTACAAGACACTTTTTTGTGATAACATACCCACCCACCCACTTGCCCGCACCCACCCACCCTCCCCCCTCCTACCCCCCCCCCCCCCCACCCACCCGCCCGCCCGCACACACTTACCCCGACACACCCACCCGCACACCCAGACACCCACCCGCACACACCCACCCACTTACCCGCACAGCGCCACCCACTTACCCACCCACCCATTCGCACACAGTCACTCACCCGCCCGCACACAGCACACACCCACTTACCCACCCGCATACACCCACCCACTTACCCGCACATCCCCACCCACTTACCCGCATACCTCCACCTACTTACCCTCACACACCCACCCATTTACCCCGACACACCCATCCGCACACACCCAGACACCCACCCACTTACCCGCACAGCCCCACCCACTTACCCGCATACCTCCACCTACTTACCCTCACACACCCACCCATTTACCCCGACACACCCATCCGCACACACCCAGACACCCACCCACTTACCCGCACAGCCCCACCCACTTACCCACCCACCCATTCGCACACAGTCACTCACCCGCCCGCACACAGCACACACCCACCCACTTACCCCCACACACCGACCCACAATTTCTAAAAAATGGTCTAGAAACCTTAGAAACACCTTGAAACGTGGAGATATAATGAAAAATGGATTTTCGGGCGTAAAACCATAACACCCCTATATCGGCAAGTTAATTAAAAATTCATGGTTGAGCCTCACCTCTAACGCGCAGATTTCACCTGCCCTAAAAGGTCATTGCTGTGGTCCTGCTCCAATTTTTAAATTAAATAACAAGCGTTTACCCCAAAAGCGCGCATGCATGACATATTGCCATAGCACGTGATAGAAAACAATTTCCCTCGATTTTTATCACCGGTGTCTTCACACGTAATTTTATTATCCCCCCCCCCCCCCTCCCGCCCCACCCGCTCAGTGATGCTTGTCCTGGTTTAATCACAGCCCTCGTTTTGCCACACGATCTTCTGTGTCAGTGAACCTTCGATGAAGGAAGAAAACGAAGCATACGCATGGCATCGCCCGGTTTATCCAATACGTAGTGAAAGGTTTGAGCGACGCTCGATTATTCCCTCGGTCTTCCTGTTTTTCCATTCGTAAAAAATTATTGGTCATGAGGAAAACTTGAAGTCCCATATCTTCAGTAAGTCGGAAATTTTTTTTTTCAGGGGCAAAAAAAAAAATTTCTGAGTCATAACGATCGAGAAACTTGAGACCGAGTAGTTGCTCGTTCCTTCCCATCGCTGTAATCCGGTCTCAGGTTGATACGTGGAGAGAAAAAAGATGAAAAAGGCCACTCCTGGCCGACTTACGTTTAACGGTTCCCCGAATCTACTTTTATTCGTAGAATCTGGAGTGCTGTATATCTCGTGTGATGAATGGAATTTGTTAGTTATTATCCGGGGAATTAGGTCCTCATTTCACTTGAGAGCATCAGATTTTTTCCGAGCGAAAACTCGGATAACACGGAGGGAATAGGTAATTCTAAAATTTCAATCATTTCCCACGTATTTTGGATGGCGAAATGAAATTTCATCAGATGAATATATAAAAATATAAATGTATTGTCATATTTTAATGTTTGGTATAAAAATAATGGTGAATAGAAAGTTTAGATAGTCACTGATAAGGTTTAAGAAAAGGTGTAATTGAACACTTCTTCAACTTGCTCATTCGTTTTTTAGCCGCGATATCTCGCTAACGTTTGATCAACAAATGATCACTTGCAGTGCGTTCAGGCGGTTCTTCCGGAACGAAGGAAGAACGCGCAGAGTGTATTGCGACAAGTATATTCGACGCCCATCAGTCTTATCCGAGTTTTTCCGTATTGTCCGGGCCAATTCGCTCTCGCGGATAACGCGGTAGGCCGGATGGTCGAAACTCTACTGTACTTCTTTCTTTAGCAATTAATGGCACACTTGAAAATTGTGATTACCAGCACTATCATTACTTCGTCGCTCTATAATTACGCCGTATTAATCGAGAAATGGATCTTTCACGGTGCTACATTACATATTCATGAAGTGATCGATAATGCTATTAATCAATTGCCAGATACTTTCTCATTGATTAGTTGTTTCCAATTACAAATTAATGTAAAAGTTAGAAAATGGGGAATCTTCTTCATCAAGTTATTACAAAAGAGTTTTAAGTAAAGGTTGAAATATTGAAATATTGGAATCGAATTTCAATAACAACTCCAGAAAGATTGATTTAATGGAGGTTCAGTTTTTTTGTCTCATCGGTCCGTCATAATTTATTTTTCAATCGTGATACATTTATTGCTCGATGAGATTAGCCAGATAACATCGTCAAGTCGGTTGGTAATCACATTTGCATTGATGAACATCGATATTTAGGATATCGATTCGGGTTTAGTTTTCAAAAGTATGACAATTGTTCAAGTTGTCATAGCTTATGTAGTTATTGAAAATCATATACACAGAATATTTTTTGACGTCCTGTTAATTTAATAAGTTTCGAGTGTTTTACATATTCTGCCCAGTGTTGACAAATTTTATATGCACGCGATAATTACAGAAAAACCAAAAGATGCTTGCTCCAAATTGGAAAATATGTCGAGATTTTGAAAAAAAAACTCAGTAGTCTCCTCGCAGCAAATTTACTAGTGCTCACCTTCTCCTCTTTCGCTTTCTTCTCCTTTTTCAATACATCGTGCCCGATTACGTATTCAGGAAGGACAATTTTACCGCCCTTGAACACTGGTCTCTCCTCTTTACCTTCAACCGCAAGCGTCTGCTAGATTTTCCTGCCCTAGGATTTCTTGAATGTAATCTGCAATAGACAAATTTCATGTAATGTGCAAAGTGGATATCTCAAGTAGGAAATAAGATTGTAGACTCCTAGACCTATTACTAAAAGATTGCAATTCTCGCTTCATCCGAATTGTCCATTCCAATGTTCCATCAGATGGGCAGGTGTTACCCAATTTTAAATATTTTTGTTTATTTTCATTTTATACATCTCTTCCACTCTGTGTAGGGATTGTCCATGAGTATATCTCACTATCGGCCCATAGTTAGCTTTAAACTACGGGGGAAAACCATTTTCTATACAAATCTCCCTTACTATACAAATCTTCCCACTGATCTCAGATTACTTCAAGGCATTGCTTCTTTGAGTGGGGAGCTACAGCTGCACCTGATTCGGATTCGCCACAGGATCTTCCTCCCTTTTTTTCTTCACATTTATTATATAAAAAATATATATATTTTGGAGGAAAAAAGGGAGGAAGATCCTCATACATATATAGGAAGGAAAAAAATGGAGAAAAAAAAATCGAATTAAATTGAGATATTGCGACTGATAAGAAGGCTTCTTTGTAACTATAGATAAAAGGGACTGTATCAGATATTTATATTATTCATTATGTCCTGTAGTATCGGTAGCATCCAGCGTGGTACATCGCTACCACCTATGGTACAGCAACAGCGCCAGGTGATCTACCGATCGTCCGCCACATGGTACATCCGCGAGGGGCTGCATTATCATCACAGCCCCGATCCCTGATAAATACTCCTCCATCGCCACCTATTCTATCGAGCCTGCCAAGCAGAGCCGACCCATAAGTATCGACTTATGTCTGCTATATGCCTCCATAACTGTTCGATCCTTCTCACTATATTTCTCTTAAAAATCGGCAGCAGAAAAATATTGTATCTATTAACATCCAAAAACGGCCCTTTGGAAGCAGATAACATTTAGTGCTTATGGTTCCTGGGTAGTCAGAGGAAAAAAATCAAATCCGACGCCTTCGATGGCAAGATCTTGAATTAGCACATGGGCTTCGTCACAATTTGTTTTAATAACAATTGCTGTGGCGATCTCAATTCTAAAATGTACATTCTCGTCATTCAATCGACATGTGTTCTCGAGTATTTTCAATTCGTTCATTTCATGTGGATAAAACTCCCTGGTTATTTCAATTAGACTCTCTTCAACAGACTTCATATTCAGTTCTTTGGGTATATCCACATTTCTCGTTCTAGGTTTTGCCTTAGTAATTGCTCTCAAGCATTTATTTTGTTCGATTTGCAAGGTTTTGACATTGGTGTCAAAGGTGCCCCTTCATAGGGGTGCTGCGTATATAAATGTAGGTCATAATTATTTTAGAGATGTATAGATGTATTTATGGCAGCATCATCTGCGAATACTGCGACACTATTTTTTTTCTGTTTGGAAGGGCTGAGGAAGGGAAATCTTCAAAGAGACGCCCCCAGGGAGGGCAGAGGGCAGTGTCGGATTCACGGTGTGCCTACCGACTAAAACCCTTCCGCAGGGGTCGCCAACCAGACGTTATAAACCCAAAGAAGAAGAAGAGACCCCAGTATGGTTACTGGGGTGTGAACGCTAAAGAGCGAGGCTCGAAACTAGTTTTTGGAAGGGTCGATTTTAGTCCCCACTTTGTATATATAGCAGTGAGATTTTGGTTGGTCGGAATAATGGAGTGGAGGACACTAACCAATACCTTTTGATTGGTGGATATGTCAGTAGTGGGGGGAGCGCTCTCTCCGACCTCAATAAAAGAGCGCTCCGGCAAAAACGGGGCAAGTTCCGCTTCGGCTTTTATTCAGTACAGTTCAAGCGTGTTTATCGAGCAAAGGTCAACATGACTGGTCGTGGAAAGGGAGGAAAAGGATTGGGGAAAGGAGGAGCCAAGCGCCATCGTAAGGTGTTGCGTGATAACATCCAGGGAATCACCAAGCCAGCTATCCGTCGTCTGGCTCGTCGAGGTGGTGTCAAACGTATTTCCGGTTTGATCTACGAAGAGACCCGTGGGGTCCTCAAGGTGTTCCTTGAGAACGTCATCCGTGATGCAGTCACCTACACTGAGCACGCCAAGAGGAAGACCGTCACCGCTATGGATGTGGTCTATGCTCTTAAACGTCAGGGACGTACTCTGTACGGATTTGGGGGTTAAGATGTTTAACCATCACACACATACAATCGGCCCTTTTCAGGGTCATCAAATTTTCATGACGTATAGAACTTGTTAGCTAATATAGTTAGTCAAGACTATCCCAAAAGACTTATGCTATTAAAATCATTGATGACATACGAATTTTATTGAAATCTTGAACATCGTTCCGTTGCTTAAATGTTATGATTCAATCGCATTTATTATACATACATGTATGGGACCTTCCTACATTTTTTTATAATGAAAGAAAAAAATTCTGAATACGAGGCAAGAGTTACCTTTGCAAAAGTATTAACAATTCGACAACGATTATTCATCACCATCTTGCTCCTCGAGGTGCACGAGCTTCATCTGCTTGCTCCTGTCCACCTTCTCCCTCCTCTCGGCCCTCTCCTTTTTCGCGGCTTTTTGTCCAATGACGTACTCAGGTAGAATGATTTTGCTGCCCCTGAACACCGGCTTCTCCTGCTTGTCCTCAATCGCCAGTGTTTTCTGGGCCCTCTTGCTCCACGGTTTCTTGAATGCAATTTTCGATGTTGAGGGGCCGTCAGAGGGCCTCAGTGTCTCAGGGTCCTGGTCCATGTCCTCGTCGCTCTTCTCCGCTTGTTCCTTGAGTCTTCGCGCTCTCAATCCATTGAGAAATGATAATGCCGCTTGTGTATTACTCCTATCAGACATATCCTCATTTGAGACATCAGCGAGACTATATTTCGCCCATTTGTGGGGATTTCGCAAATAATCCGGGATATTGCGTTCGGCAAATGGGGATGGCAATTCCGGACGCTTGAAAATACTCTCCTGACCCTTAAATTGATGTGTCTCCGTTCGTCGGCGCTTACCTGGCGGCGGCGGCCGACGGAATTGACTGGAAGTCAGGTCTGGATAGGTAGAAGTTGGGGGAACGATGTTGCAGGATCTCTCTGCTTGTGATAGTCCGTTGAACAGAGCTTTTTGACGATCTACGAAGGAGGAGTCACCTCCTTGTAATGTGAAACTCGTTGACGATGGGATTTTCATGGTTTCGCCGTTCGTTTTTTTCAGGGTAACCTGAAAAAAAAGAACGTGAACACATTTTTTTCGGGCAAATGTTGAATCGTCATTCATTTATTGCTTGATCAGATTAGTCAGATAACATCGTGAAGTCGGTTGGTAATCGCATTTGCATGGATGAACCTCGATATTTGGGATATCGATTCGGGTTTAGTTTTCAAAAGTATGACAATTGTTCAAGATGTCATAGCTTATGTAGTTATTGAAAATCATATACACAGAATATTTTTTGACGTTCTGTTAATTTAATAAGTTTCGAGTGTTTTACATATTCTGTCCAATGTTGACAAATTTTATATGCACGCGATAATTACAGAAAAACCAAAAGATGCTTGCTCCAAATTGGAAAATATGTCGAGATTTTGAAAAAAAACTCAGTAGTCTCCTCGCAGCAAATTTACTAGTGCTCACCTTCTCCTCTTTCGCTTTCTTCTCCTTTTTCAATACATCGTGCCCGATTACGTATTCGGGAAGGAGAATTTTACCGCCCTTGAACACTGGTCTCTCCTCTTCACCTTCAACCGCAAGCGTCTGCTAGATTTTCCTGCCCTAGGATTTCTTGAATGTAATCTGCAATAGACAAATTTCATGTAATATGCAAAGTGGATATCTCGAGTAGGAAATGAGATTCTAGCCTCCTAGACCCATTACTAACAGATTGCAATTCTCGCTTCATCCGAATTGTCCATTCCAATTTTTATGTACACAAAATATTTTCTGACGTTCTGTTAATTTATTAAGTTATGAGTGTGTTATATATTCTCTCCAATGTTGACAAATTTTATACGCACAAATTTTCTGCAATAATTACAGACAAAAACGAAAGTTGCTTGCACCAAATTGGAAAATTGAAAGCTCTAATTTTTTCGGAGTTAATAATTAACAGTATCTTAAACATCGGAAAAGAAATTGTTACTTCAAATATCAAATTGTAATTTCGCGCGCAAAACGCGCATTTGGTCTTGTAATTTATAATGATAAATGACGCAGTGGATCTTGCGAAATAAAATTTTGAGTAATATGCATATATACATATATATATATATATATAGATGTATATTATAGAATGAAACCGAAAAAATGATCGAACACTAAACTTGGACTCTGTAATTCGAGTAACATTATCAGAGTATGCAGAAATCATAGTAACTAAACCACAAATAAATTGAAGTATGAATGGGTATTTAGCAATTCAATAATCTTAGTGTAATTTTGACACCTGTTAATCAGCTGTTGTACTCAACCGTCCTGAAGACCTCATCCAAAGGGAATCATTTGTCTTCATCCAATGAATTTAGTTTCGCATATATTGCTCCAGATTTACGACAGAAAACTCTATTTTGTTTTGCGAAATTTTTGAGGTCAATTTGAGGTTATGTTCGTGTTTATGAAGTTGGATGGCAAGGCAGATTTTTCGACCTCTCGATAACTCGTTGGGCGGTAAAACAGTGAGCGCTGCCTAGCAACCGCAAGTGACAACTCAAACGTAACCTTTTGAAAATAATGACAGGTGTCAGAGTTTTTGTTGCCATGTAAAAGCATAAAAATACCATGGAAAGAAGACTTTAACGAAAGAGTTATTATTGCACCGGCCAGAAAAGATTTTACTGCATTATATGTTCAGAGCCGCCTCCGTTCTTCAGCAATTAACTTTTAGTGTTATTCACATTCGGCGAGCACATGGAGTGTTTCACAATCCCAATCGACAGATATTCTACGTCAAATTGAACAATAATGAACGCGCAGTACTTCTCTATAGGAAGGATAACAACGTCCTGGATATGCGGTCCATCAATGTTCCAGGAAAGTATCAGGGGCAAGGCTTGGCCAGAATATTAGCTGAGGTAAAAAAATAATACAAAAATTAAAGGGAAATATTTTACAAACTTTTTGCTTCAATGATTTTCACGCATTTTAAAAATCCTAAAATTTAATTCAAGAGAGCACTTATTATTACTATATATTGCAAAATTTGGGTACTTAATATATTGGAAAATTTGTGCGAGTTCTTTCAGAATTGGCCTCCTGATGGGTTACTGTCGAAGTATAACTATATTTATGGACATCATTGAGGAAGCGCACCAGTTTTTGATGATTTTTTTTTTGGCGCGAAAAATGAAGACCAAGAAAATTTGAAAAAAAAAAATTTTTTTTTTGAGTAGATTATGATTATTATTATCTCTTGAGTAAAAAGTTTGGAGTTTATGATCTAAAAGTGCAAACTATTTTTTTAATTGTCAAAATATATTGAATTTATTGGAATCTAAAGATAATAAGATTTTTCCATTCTTGATTAACTTCATAATTTTCTTTGGTATTGGAAATTGCGTTTAACATTTTTGGTTAACTTTGTAATTTTCTTTGGTATTTTAAAATACGAACAGTGAAAGAAATCTTGTCATTTGTACAGTTTATAGGATTTATTAATCGACGATCGGTTAATGATATCCTGATAATGAAATTGTGATAATGACACACGTAAATGAGCGCCAGATATGAATAGAAAATACACGATGGGGAAAAATATTTTTTCGAATGTTCACTTCAGGGAAATATTTATTTTGAAAACACGAGCCAGCACCCAATGGTCCAATGGCCCAAGCTCTATGCTTCAATTCTACAAAATTCCATCAAAATTCTAGTTTCTTAATTTATTCAATATAAATTTTGTTAAAGTTTATCCCCAAAAAACAGAAAGTCCTCAAGTAAAATTTTCCATGTAACTAAACCAACAATTTTCCAGGCTGCACTGACCTACGCAATTGTCCACGATTACCGTATCATCCTCACCTGCAAATACATGCAGAGGTTGTACCTGGCGACGAAAACACCGGAGCTGGAGGAGCTTGTAATTGGGCCTGCGAACGTTCTGGATTGATTCCCAAAAGATATACTGTTAAAAAAGGTGAATGAACCTCTTCTGCACCTCTCAAAAATCTTCAGAAAAATTCTTCTGGAGCATTTCAATACATCAATTTTTTTGTTATATATTACATAGATATAATATATAATATATAATATATAATATATAATATATAATATATAATATATAATATATAATATATAATATATAATATATAATATATAATATATAATATATAATATATAATATATAATATATAATATATAATATATAATATATAATATATAATATATAATATATAATATAGCTAATATTCTATACGGTGACCCCATAGGCCAGCTATGTTTCCACAGGATGGGTGGTTGTGGGGGTGGGGGGAGGCGGGTGGGTGGACAGTTAAGAGTGAACGTTCTGATATAATGACAATTTGTATTGTTAATTCGAGATATTTATTGCCTTTCAAGGGACCACAGGACTGTACCTAATCCCCCAATCAATTCGAGCATCCTCAAAAAAAATGGATAAAATGGATGAATCTGACTACCAAACCCTTATCACCTGGTACTGCCAGCAGAGCTACTACACAAGCATGCAGCGCCAATCGAAAGAAGGACTGGATGCCTTCCCGTCAAGTGAATCCCTGAAGCTGCTCCTAGGCGTCTCCTACCTCCTAACAAACCGTCCTCAAGATGCTCTCCACTTGGTGAACGATCTGATTGGTCCCGAGGACACTACCCTTCCTTCCCTCATCATCCAAACCTTCGCTTACAGGCTCACCAGCAACAAGGATCGATCAGTAATTACTCAAATAGACTCAAGAATCCGCGAAGATCGAAGGAAAGCTACTTCCTTAGCTCTGGCTAGGACAGCAACAGTTCTTTTCCTACTAAAGAAGGTGGAAAAAGCAAGAGAATATGCTGAAAAAGCATACAAAATGCATCCGCACGACCTAGACGTCCTCATCATCAACTCCTTAATCGACTTAACACTGTCCAAAGGTCAAAGAAACTATGCAGCTCACATTCAGAAGGACCATAGCAGACGTCTTTCCGTTCTCTTGGCAACCGCAAAGGTCCATGAGATCAATGGCACACACGATCAAGCTATTCTAATCCTGAACGCTCTGATCGTGCGCTACCCAAATCTTTGTATTCCTCTAATTGAAAAAATGGGGAACCAGTTGGCCCAGAAGGACTGGGATCAGCTGCTGGAGACTAACACCAGAATTCTATCAATCGACTCCAATGACCTTGACGCAGTAAAAGCAAAAACTGTCGTCACAATCTGCAGAGATGGCGACTATCCGTCAGCTTTGAAGAATCTCCAGCTGTTCTTCAGGAATTTGACACTTGCAGAACCGAAGAACATTGATCTCTTCGTAAAGAACATTCAGTTATTCACCAGAATAACAAACAGGGACAAAGATATTCTTCTGGAGCTCGTGAGGTTTACGGAGAAGTTGATCCAGCAGATGCCGAATTCCAGTGAGCCAATGATTGAGTTAGGGAATATCTACCTCCTGCTGCAGAGAGTGAAAGAAGCGGAGCACTGGTACAGGAGTGCCGTCAGAATCGACGAGTCCTCCTTCTCAGCACTGATGGGCCTTGCCCACTGCCAGGTCTTGGAGACAACTCCAGGCTCTTCGGACCTCGCTAGACAGCAACTGGACTTCCTGATGGAGGTGCAATCTAATACCCTGGATCCCAAACTTCACTTCATGTCGGCGATGCTCAGTGATGATCCAAATAGAGCATTAAATTTCCTAGAGATGGCGATTGAGCTTATTCTCAAGAAGTCCTCTGGGCTCCTCTACGGCTACGACTATCTGCTGGAATTGAATCCTGTATTCTCACTGGAACTCGTCTCCGAGCATTTGAGTTGCTCCCCGACATCAACCATCAGTGAGAAAGATCGAGAAACGTCGGACAAACCGAGCTTGGTCCTCCTGGAAATGATCGCAGATGCTTGCTCTGGAAGCCCTGAAGCCTTCCTCTTGCTTGCTCGAACAAAAATGCAGTGCGGAGACTTTGAGGGTGCGCAGATCCCCCTGAAACGCCTCCTGGAGATTGATCCTGCCAATGCACCAGCGCACCTCCTCATGGCGCAAATCCTGACGCATCAGGGGAGTTATCAATCCGCTTCCCAAAGCTTAGAAGTCGGCCTGAGCTACAACTTCAAGGTCAGGGACGATCCAATATACCATTTGATCTCAGGGATTGTCGAGAAACAAAACGGCAACTTGGATACTGCAATCGCCAGCCTGCGAACTGCAATGTCCTTGATAGACTCTAGAGCGAAATCTGAGGAGGCCACAACCTTAATGTCGCTGTCGGATCGAGCGACTCTTTACCTGGAATTGATATCAGCGTACACTCAGCTGAAGAAATTTGATGAGGCCTCGGCATTGATGAACGAAGCTACGTCTCTCTTCTTGAACACAGTGGAGGAAGGCAGATTGATCATTGGTAATGCAGATTTGTGTGTGGAGATGGAAGATATCGAGCGATCTATCGTTTACTTGGGTCAGATTAAACCTAATGCACCTTATTATTTGGAAGCCCATACCAAACTCGCTGAGATACATCTTAAGTACAGGAAGGATCGTCAGGCGTTCGCTCGATGCTTTCGTGAACTGGTGGAGCACTGTCCAGGGTCGAGAACCTACAGCATGCTGGGGGATGCTTATATGGCAATTCAGGAGCCAGATAGGGCGATCGAGGCATATGAGGAATCGTTGAGGGGATGTCCGGGGGACAAGGTGTTGTCGAGGAAGATGGGGAGAGCTCTGGTGAAGACACATCAGTACAGCAGGGCTGTTGATTACTATAAAGAGGTGGTGAAGAACAAGTCTTGTGGAGAACTCAAGCTAGACATGGCAGAGCTGTTCATGAGGATGAGGCAGTTTGAGAAGGCAGAAGTGGTTCTTGTCCAGGAGCTTCAGGAAGCGAGGGGAGTGAGCGATTTGGAGCACCTCGAAATGAGGGGACGACAACTGCTGCTGCTGGCCAAGGTGAGGGAGAGGGAGGGCAATGTTCAGGCAGCACTGTCCACGCTGAGGGAAGCGAAGGAGAATCAAGTGAGGTGCATTCAGAGGACCTCGGTCAGCACGTCCGGTAGCGCACATAAGCAGATCCTTGCGGAGATTTGTCTGACCATGGCTGATCATGCAACGGGAATCAGGTAGGGTTCAGGAGGTGATGTTGATGAATGGAAGGAACAGCTTCGTTCCTATCCTATTATATAAAAGATACGAAAGAAAAATCTCGAATTGAGAAAAGTCGAACGCGAAATATCTCGAAATGAGAACAAGCTTCAGAAATAGCACCGAGAGATGGCGTTAGTTCCGATTTGGCAGTGAGACTGGAAACATATTGCAGTTTAAAATTAAATAAGAAACTGATTCAACGGCGCGGTCGCTGGTGGCTGCGGTGGCGCTAGTTTTTTATATTGATCGGTCAAATCGGTTAGTTCGTCGTGGAGGTTAGAACCAGTGTAGAACCGATATAGGGAAGTTATTGTAATGGCCCCAAAAATCAAAAGTGGAAATTTCATCATATCTCCACATTTCAAAGTCTCTCTAATCGTTCTAGAGCACTTTTAACAAAATGTCTGCATGTATGTGTGTATGTGTGTTTACGCATACGTATGTGCCCACAATTTTTGGACAATGATTTCTTGCAAACGAATCACCCGATTCGATATTTTTTTTTTAATCGATGCGTCTTCACGCAGCTGAGACCTGATTAGATTTTGAAAGAAATTCGTGCACTAGTTTCCGGTTTTTTTTTAAACATGAAGCAAGAAAATCGCCAAAAGTTTCAATCAATCATTATTTACGAAGGAAAGTTGTGATCAAGCTAATCAATGTCGCAATTGGAGTCTCTCGGCGTACCTTAGCTTCGATCAAAATTTTACTCACTTTCATGTAGTGAATTATTAGTTATTGGTTGATTTTGCGTGGCGCGAAATTTTAATGGCTATTCAAACTTTTATATTCGGTCTAGCTCCGAAGTTGTCCGACTACCGCCGGCGCATGCGTGTTTGCCCGCATTTTCACAGGAGAGTCTGAATGCGCGGTGCGCAGTGTGATTGGTCAGTGCGTCACGTGACATAGTCGCAGGTAGCGACACCTGTTGTATTCCAGTATTCAAAATTTCATGATTCCTAGTTTTTTCTCTGAGACCAGTCTTTGAACATTAATTGACGTGTTGGAAAATCTAGGAATGGGAACCAGAAATTACGAATCGGGAAGTTTTATTTGTGCTCCCAACGGGGGCCAACACACCTCCATCCCAGTAGTTTGTATCCATTTTTCATGTTAGGGACTGGGATCAGGCCATTGGACATTACAAGGAAGCCCTGCAACACAAACCTGCTGACATCAAGGCTCTGCTCTCTTTAGCCAAGCTCTACATGCAGGTCAACGACCTCGACAAGTGTGCACAAAGTTGCACAGCTCTTCTGAATGCCGATCCCAATAATGAAGCGGCTTCTGTTATGATGGCGGATTTGGCTTTTAGAAAAGTTGATTTCGAAACTGCTGCATTCCATTTCAGACAGTTATTGATGAGGAGACCGACTTATTGGACAGCTTTGGCGAGGCTTATTGAAGTTTCTAGGCGAACCGGTTAGTAATTTTTGGGATGAAAAAAATATGGATTGATGCAATTTAATTTCAAAGTTATTGACAAAATTGTTAAACATACAATTCTTTTCGTTTTAGGGAACATCGAAGGTCTGGACGAGTGGCTGACTCGCGCGGAGTCCGCAACAGAGGGCTCCACCCGCGACGCAGGGTTCTACTACTGCTCCGGTCTCCTCGACTGGCGATCCGGGAAATTAAACTCAGCCCTGAGGAACTTCAACGCCGCCAGGCGAGACCCAGAATGGGGACAACAGGCCATTTACAACATGATAGAAATTTGTCTCGATCCAGACGACGACTCTGCTCTATCCAGTGAAGCCTTCAACGAGGACGATGCCGAGTATCAGGACTCGAGAACGATGGCTCTGAAAACAGCGCAGCGACTTCTCCAGGAGTTGAATCCCAAGGGCAGCCCCCATGAAATGCTCACACATCGGCTACTCGAGAATTTTTTCCTTCTCACGACGAAAATCAAATCGAATATCGAAAAGGCTTTGCAAGATTGCACGGCTTTGGCGAGTCAGGTATGAAAATTAGAATAAAAAAAAATCCTGGAAATTTTTATTATCATTTTTCTAATTTCCTCAAATCTAATTTCATCATTCAAATTTCTATGAAACTTTTTATTCCTCGAATTTTTTCCTGGTTGGGAAATTTTGGAAAAAATCGTGATTGAAAAAAAAAAATACAAATTTCAAAAACTTTCACAATTTTGAAAATTGAAAAAAAAAATTAAAAATTGAAAAATGGAAGAAAAATAAGAAGAACATCGTTTGCACAGAAAAATTCAAAAATAAAAAAAAAATCGTGATTGAAAAGAAGTACAAATTTCAAAAATTTTCACAATTTTTAGAATCGAACAAAAAAAAAATTGGAAATTAAAAAATGGAAGAAAAATAAGAGGAAAATCATTTGCACAGGAAACCCTAAGGGACCACGTGGGACCGGCCTTGGGACTTGCCACAGCCCACATTTTACTGAAACAGACACCCAGAGCTCGGAATCACCTCAAGCGAGTCGCCAAGAACGTCTGGACCTTCGAGGATGCTGAGTACCTTGAACGCTGTTGGTTACTCCTTGCAGACATTTACGTACAATCGAGCAAATACGAGCTCGCTAACGATCTCCTCAGGAAGGTCCTCCAGCATAACGCAACGTGCGTGAGAGCTTACGAGCTCTCTGGCTATATTTCCGAAAGGGAACAAAATTATAAAGAGGCCGCAGTGCAGTACGCAAGGGCCTGGAAATTCGGGGGAAAAACTAAACTATCCATTGGCTATAAGTTGGCATATTGTTGCTTGAAGAGTAAGAAATACGCAGACGCCATCCAAGCCTGCAATGAAGTGCTCAAACAAAACTCAGATTTTCCAAGAATACGAAAAGATATTCTGGAAAAGTCAATTCACAATATCAGAACCTAATATTAGCAGGGAAATATTTTCGGGAATTTTCTTTTTCCGCAAGTGAATGGGAAATTTGGGACTTTGTGAATTGCATTAAATATTTGTTCTTTATTCTTCGAATATTTACATAATCAATAAAATTCGAACAATATTTACACATCAACAGAGATTGTATACCTAATGAATTTTGTGCTTGGTATCCTCGATTATTCGAAATGATTTCACTGTGTGATTAATACTGATTGAATGAATTATTGGTAGTTGGATGATGGATTTAGAGATCGAGGAACATTACTTGGGTGGCGGAGAGGGCGCCACAAGCTGCTAGGGTACTCGCGACGAATACAACTGCTGTTGTTGTACCGGAGAGACTGACGATTGTACCGAGACAACAGGAGAGAAGAAATTGCGCTAGGAAGACCATGGAGGAGACTATAGCTATGTCTGTGCCGAGGCCGCGAACACCGCCACTTTGAATAGGCTCACCATCTGGCGTTATGGCAAACTGAAAGATGAATTTTATATTTAAAGCCACGATTTTGGGAAGAAACCTGTAAGTGTAAATTTTCACTGGTCCAAGAAAAATATCGTTTTCGGTGAGAATTGACCGTGCGATGAAGCTTGATGAAAGGTTGGCCGAGGCTTGACTAAGCTTCGCCAAAGGCGTTTTGAAGCCTCGGTCAATCTGTGCAGAACATGCGAATGTAACACCAATCCCAGCTTGGAGAATAAGCTTCGTCCTAGCTTGGTTACGTAGGTTAATACAAGCTTCGAACTTTATCTTCATTCAAGCTTCGGACTTTATCTTGGTACAAGCCTCGAAATTCATTTTCGTCCAAGTTCCAAAGTTTCTCGTGGTCGAAGCATCGAAATTAATCTTGGTCCAAGCTACGAAATTTATCTTGGTTCAAACTTCGGAGATAGGAACATTGAGGTTGGACCAAGCTTAGTCGAGCACTCGTTTCCAAGCTTGGGTTGAGGTGGTGCAGTAATCCTGGATTTATGTATGAATCCAGTATTAAGCAGAGTTTCGCTGAAGCCGGTAAATCGAAACTAGGAAAAATATGCTTCAATCCAGCTTAGTTAGCGTTGCCAACCATACCATTGTCATGGTATTTATACCATGAAACTAGGCCCCATACCATATACCATGATGACGGTCATTTTCTCGATTTTGGCCAAATTTAAGATTGGGACCTTATGGGGAGGCAAACTTAAATTTTTTAAATTCGAATTTTTGACCCTGTGCGCATTTGTACTATTCAATGGGAACCCCCAGACGACATTTCCGTCGAATTTGGGTCGAAAAAGTCAAATTAATTTTTTTTGATTTTGGCCAAATTTAACATTGGGACCTTATGGCGAGGCAAACTTAAATTTTTTAAATTCGAATTTTTGACCGCGTGCGCGTTTATACTATCCAATGGGAACCCCTAGAAGACATTTCCGTCGAATTTGGGTCGAAAAAGTCAAATTAATTTTTTTCGATTTTAGCCAAATTTAACATTGGGACCTTATGGCGAGGCAAACTTAAATTTTTTAAATTTGATTTTTTGGCCCCGTGCGCGTTGATACTATCCAATAGGAACCCCTAGAAGATATTTCCGTCGATTTTGGGTCGAAAAATGGAAATTAATTTTTTTCTATTCTGGCCAAATTTAACATTGGAACCTTATGGGGAGGCAAACTTAAATTTTATAAAATTGAATTTTTCCATTTTTGAGGATATATAAATCGCAGTGTATTGTTATTGATGTTATTTGAAATATTTAATGTAAAATAATAGAGATTATTTGAATTGTTTTGAAGAGCCCTATTTTATCGGTAGATACCATTATTTCCCCCGAAATACCATTATGTCTCCCTCCCCATACCATGACCCGAGCTCCACGAGTTGGCAACGCTGCGCTTAGTCCAACCTTAGTTCAGAAGCTTGGGTTTAGATGGTATGATCAATCCGGGATTCATGCTTGTCAAAGCTAACAAAGCTGAGCTCGGACCAAGCTCAGCACAACATGGTTTCTGAAGCTTGGGTTTGGATGATTCTAGTAAGCTTGGATGTATGTATCCAATATTGGACGTAGATTGGATTCTGCCTGTGGACCAACGCTAGAGACGCTAAGATTGAGCCAAGCTTGGTACAAGCTGGGCCAACAAAGCTTGGATATCTTTGATATAACTAAGCTTGGTTTGATCTAGGCTTATACATGGGATGAACCTATGACGAAGCTATCAAGTCCAAGCTTCGGCATTGAAGGTCGGACCAAGATTGATCTCATCGTTCAACCTTCGAATTCCCTCCGAGGCGAACGGACATGTGTTATGATTTTAAAAATTACCGTGGAAAGAGCATGATATCGTGCTATCAGTAAATATGGCATCGTAAATAGCGTCGAATACATAACACCGGCGGTCCACGAGAAAATTATAACACCAACTGGATGCTTTGTGATCGCCATCATCATCATCCCGCAACTATAGAAAAGTAGTCCACATACGTACACCTTTCGTGCCCTAGAAAGCAAACAATCTTTTGAGTCCACTTGACACTTCTTTTCTGAATTCAATACCAACCGATAGCGTTCTATTAATTTCTCGATGACCAAAGAGTAACAGGCACAAGATAAGGAGTACATGGACATTCCCCAGCAGCCGAAGCGAACTCCAGACTCGTATAACTCCCGCTCCACTGATCCTTCTGGTGCCTGTAATAATTGCAATCATCATTGATTACGATTCTGGAGCTCAATGTTTGTTTTTTTTTTATCATTAAATTCTTCATCATTAAAATTGTCTCCGCCATCTTGCGAGCACCAGCGCTCCTTGCGCCCATTTACCATCCCAGAAACGTTCAATACCAATAGTATTTACCCGGGGATTCCCCTGGTAAACTGCCTCACCAACGAAGTCGGTAAAGTAGAGGGAATAGCACACGTGCGCCATCCAGCAGAAGAGATTCGTCAAACAGACCATTCGAACACTATGTGGCATATATATTATTGACATCAGATATTCCCGCAAGGGCACCCGGGTTTCCATATTCTGCGCGTCCTCAAGATCGTTGTCATAGCTCGCAGGGGAGGATATCTCCGGAATCATGGGCACCGATCCGTGTCTTTTGGAATCTACCGGAAGTGGCTTCAATACCAAATCCTTAACAAGAAAATAAAACATATTATGATGATTATGACTATAAATTTGAGGTTTTCCTAATCCTTACATCGTGCCTTTCGCAATTCTCCGATGGCAGTGTTCCATATGACGTACATTCTTCAGTGGAAATTTTTCCGCACTCGTTCTCCTTTTTAGTATCTTCCTGTCAAATAGAAGTTGTCAATTTAAAACACAAAAAAGCAATGTATCCATAGATTTTTGCAGTTTATTGCAGGGTACAGTTATTGAGGAGAAAAAATAATTTGTGGACCTGTTGTGCTCGTAGCCTAATTTGATACTCATCCCTCTCGAGAAGGTAGAGAGGGATCTCCTTGAAGCTGGTGATTGTGTAAGACACGCAGATAATGAAGATGATGGTGATAAGGGTAAATGTTGCGTGAAGATGTCCGCCCAGGGCCACACCAATGCTCGTGGCATCCCAGTTAATTCCGCCGAGTGCGTATCCCATGAAGCCACCAAGACCTGCCATTATCGTGAAGGTACTCAGGCCCCTCGCGTGATCCTCTGTTCGGGGAATATAAACATTTCCATATGAATAATAAATAGTCCCGGATAGATACTAGTAGCGACGGGCCGGGCAGAGGGCCAGAGACTAGGAGTTGAACGAGAGAGCGGGAGATTTGAATCAAAAAGTGACTTGGCCCGATACACTACCGCGTATCTTGATCCTATAGCAAAAAAGAGAAACGAAAGAGACTATTGATATATATATCGAAATTATCGAAAAGCGTAAGACCGGAACCGACGCGACACCAGTCAGTGCGGCGGAAAAAGGAAATGCGCGTGCGAAGCACGCGCCACCGGACTCCTTCATAAATTAGGGCAAAATGCAAAACAAAATGGAGGGACTGAGGCATAAAATCCATTACAAAATTACGGAAAAATCAATTGGGGAATCACCTGGTATAGTTACATCCAGAAGAAAGGCTCTGGCTGGACTCTGGCAAGCGTCAGCGTCGAAGTCCAATAGAACTGTTCCCAGAATCGTGAAGAAAATTCCCCAACAGTGGGAGGATGTGGGGGGTGTTTTTACTGTTTCGTTGGTCACTTGTGCTGTCACCCGATGGCCGAGGTGGGCTGTGTGGTTGGCCAGTGGTCGCGGATCACCAAAAGCATAACCCAAGTCCTCCCCATTTGGTACCAATAATAATCCTGGGGGTCGAACATTGAATTGACATTAGGAGTTTTAGTAATTGCACAGTAAATTATAGTCTAATCATACAAAATTGGTACTCAACATTGAGACAAATTTAAGAGGGGGGGGGGGGGGAGGTTATCAAATGAACTGGGGGGGGGGGCGGTATATCAAAGGGAGGGGGGGCGGTATATCAAAGGGAGGTCGGGGGTAAATCAAAGGGGGGGGGGGTATATCAAAGGGAGAGAAAAGGCGTTGGATCGAGCCTTTTCCCTAAAGAAAAAAAAAAACAAAAAATGTTACGAGTAGCATAAGACGAAGGCGTCTTACCGAAGTTGAGTCTATCATGCGACAGCCAAAACCGACGGGGAGGGGTCGGCGAGCGGAGCGAGTAACGTATATATAGATATGTTTACTTGGCCGATACGCTACCGCGTATCTCGGTATGACGCCTCGAACTGTGCATGTTCTACGTCACCACCGAACACATCCATTAAAAAAAATTCGTACTTTCCCATTACATAATTGAGATGCTTAAGAGTTATTTGAAACGTTTTTTCCCCTTACCCGTTTTTAATGCCAATGAGTAAATTGAAAAAAATGGAAAAAAAAATATGCCAATTATGACACCCATTAACTTTGAGATGACCATTCTTTTCATATAAATTGGACGTATAAAATCACAATGAATACTTCAATGTTAATTATGACAGCACAATTTTATCCAAACTCATATATTACATAATCATCATGTAAGACGTAATGAGTTATAATTGGTGCTTAATTTGCGTCACCTGCCAATGACGCACAGAGAATTTTAGTTTTTTTTTCAGGATAAATACTTGTCTCAATTACATGGATATTTGGCCAGAGTAATTTTTTTCAGTGTATGATTCTCTTCCTGTAATTTCCAATTGCCAGTGAAGAAATCTTCAATGTAGGATGTCTACACAATTTTCCTGATATGAGAATTAATACAAAAGTTGAAAATAAAAATGGCAAAATTAGAATGTAATTACCAATAACGGAATACAATAATCATCACTGAATTTTGAATAACTACTAAAGAAAAAAAAAAATAATGGAGAGAAAAAAAATTGAGAGCAGAAACGCGCAGAATCAACTATTCCATGGGAAAAGGATATGAAGAATGAAAAATAAACCGGATTATATTATTGGAATTATGAAATTTCCTGACTCGTGAGTTTCGTCTGATATATTTTTTTTGTCAATGAGACATTTAATTCACTCTAGTTAGGTAGAGTGGTAGATCTTAAGGTAGAATGGTAGCGGTAGATCTGAAGGTAGAATGGCAGCAGTAAATATCAAGGTAGAATGGTAGATCTCAAGGTAGAATGGTAGATCTCAAGGTAGAATGGTAGAGCTCAAGGTAGAATAGTAGATCTCAAGGTAGAATGGTAGGTCTCAAGGTAGAATGGTAGATTTCAAGGTAAAATGGTAGATCTGAAGGTAGAATGGTAGATATCAAGGTAGAATAGCAGATACCAAGGTAGAATGGTAGCGATAGGTATCAAGGTACCATTGTAGATCTCAAGGTAGAATGGTAGATCTCAAGGTAGAATGGTAGATCCCAAGGTAGAATAGTAGATCTCAAGGTAGAATGGTAGGCCTCAAGGTAGAATGGCAGGTCTCAAAGTAGAATGGTAGATATCAATGTAGAATGGTAGACATCAATGTAGAATGGTCGATATCAAGGCAGCATGGTAAATATCAAGGTAGAAGGGTAGCGGCAGTTACCAACGCAGAAAGGTAGCGATAGATACCAAGGTAGATTCGTAGTGGTCAAGAGGTGGGTAAGGTTGGCAGCACAATATAGTGGAGTGAAAAATTATTCATGACGTATCATACAATGGAAGAAGGATATGAGATCACTACTAACGAATATCAAGCTTGATTCTGCAATCTGTGATGCATGTATAGCCCTCCCCACGTGGGACCGCAACGCGAACAATGCAGTTTTCTTTCGTTCCAAATTCCCCGAGTGATATTGAGGTCTGGCAGGACAGGAGGTGGTTGTTAACGACACCGAACCACCAAATTTTCAATACAGCTATATGCTGACATTATCATGACAGTGGACTTATATTAAATGTATCATTTGTTTTCATATATATACCTAGAAAAACGCCGAGTGACAACAGAAGAATGAACGGTCTTCTTCTCCCGAATTTAAATCTGCATCGATCGCTGACGCTGCCAAGGATGGGTGTCACGAAGAATCCTACGAGAGGACTCAGGGCCCATACCAGAGTCATATGCTGATGGTCCACTCCAATTTTCAGGAGGGTCGGTGAGACGAATGCTGTTTCAGCGGCGTATGAGAACTCAATCCCCATTACCGCTGCTGATATCCTCACGAGCTCACCACGTGTCTTCTGCCTTGAATCAACGCAACATAGAGTGAGAAAGACATTTTTAGATTTTCGTGATATCTACTCCAAAAATCTTCGAAATTGCATAGTGTGTACTTGACCAGTATAAATTTTCTACTGTTGCAATTTCCCTAGATATGGTTACGGTAGTTCTATAGCTACTCGTGCGCAGTTTTAAAAAATGGCGGGAAAAGTTTGTAGCGCTCTAATCTCACAGTTTCACTGTCAAGCGGTAGTCTCGTAGGAGAGACGACTGTACTTGGGCAGGTTTTTCCCTCGAGTGAGGATTTCCCTCGTCCCATGGCGAATGTGGTACAGGGGGGTTTAGGGGGGTGGGACTGGGGCTGGCACTTAGAAACAAATTAATTTCTGGAAAAAATGATGGAGTAAAAAATAGCAAATTTTTGCAAATTTTGCCAACAACATTAAACTTAATAATAATAATAAAAAAAAAACTTTTTTTTTTTAACAAGAATAGTTCATCAAGTAATGACAAAAAATCGCCTTAATAGTGCATAAAGTGCGCTAAGTGTTCTAACAAAATTGTGGAAAACAGTTAATGTTTTTATGATGAAAATAATGAGGAAAAAAAAATTAAATTTTCAAGTTTAGATTGAAAAAAAAATTTGTTATTGAAGTATGGATATTTATATTATTGTTGTGTGTAATGCGACCAGTTGAGTCCACATTCCTCAAGAAAAATCGATAATTTTTGTTTACTTTTCAACGTTGCGTTGGGTATCCGCATTCTCACTGAGAATATCAGTGTGTCTCTTGACAGCTTATAGGACGAATCGTCGGTGATCGTTATTAAACCTCAGTGCCTATCGTTATTTTTTCATCGAAAAAAAAAAGAAAAAAAAAATGCCTCTAGCGGAGAGATCGGTGAATTTATCATTGTATTGTGCTGGCTGGGGGAACGATTTAGCATACGTCAATATCTCGTAGGTGGATATGGCCAATGTCTTATGGTTTAGAATTTATTAATTGTCTCATGTAGGGAGACATAGTCATTGTTCGTCATATAGTGCTTGCGAAACGTTCACGCTGGTGTTAGTTCCACCTGATTTATCCTGATAATTTCAAATGTACGTCTAGTGGTGTATGGCTGTTTTATGAGGCCTGGAAACACACTCCGTCCGATGATGGTGAGAAAGTCATGGATAATTAATTTTTTCTCTAGTTTATTTTTTGAGTTCGTTAAGTCAGTCGTTGCAATCACGAGGAAGATCAGAAGTGAAGTTTTTAGGAGTATGTGTGTGGGTGGGTGGGCGGTCGTGAGTGCATGTGGGTGGGTAGGTGGGCGTGGTGAGGTGGGTGAGTAGGCGTGAGTGGGTGAGGGGGCGTGGTTGGGTGGGTGGGGGTGGTGAGCAAGTGGGTGGGTGAGGGGGCGTGGTTGAGTGGGTGGGCGTGGTGGGGGGGGGGGGGGGGGGCGTGGTTGGGGGGGGGGGGTGAGAAAGTGGGTGGGTGAGGGGGCGTGGTTGAGTGGGTGGGCGTGGGTGGGGGGGGGGCGTGGTTGAGTGGGTGGGCGTGGTTGGGGGGGGGCGTGGTTGGGGGGGGCGTGGTGAGGTGGGTGAGTAGGCGTGAGGGGGCGTAGTTGAGTGGGTGGGCGTGGTTAGGTGAGTGAGTAGGCGTGAGTGGGTGGGTGGGTGTAAGTGGGCGTGGATGGGTGGGTGGGGGCGGGAACGGCTAAATTAATAAATAAATAAATTAAATGTCATTGATGCATATTCACAAGAAAATAATTTTGGCACACGTATCGCTTCATATTTTGAACTGTTACAAATCTGCCTCAATCTATTATGTCTGATCAAGAAGCTTGGGCATTGTCATTGGCACCTATTTAGTAGAGCATGTGCCCTATTTAATCTGACTTAATACGATTCAATAATGGAGATAACGAAAAGGGCTTCACATATTAGATATTCTTTCATGGACAATAGTTCAGGTGCAGTAAATCATACATATAATACTTTCTAGGAAATTGAGATTAAAAATAGCCCCGCATCGGGTTAGGTTCCCGCCCGGCCGCGCAGTCACACGCGGGAAGTTCCTGCTTGGATTTTTCGGCGACAGTGTCAGAAAAACAATAATGCTCGAGGAAAATTGCTGTGATCCCGATAGGTCAATTTCACCTCGCACTCTTTCTCATATTTTGGAGTAGTTATCACGTGTGCTCATCAACATAATCATGAATACCTGTAGACGTGCGAGTAATCATCCAATGTTCTTTCCAATTTCGGTGGCTTACGGAAATGCGCTATAACACCGCTGATTCCTTGATTCGTTGGTATCTCATTTTTCCAGTCTTTAAAACCACTCCACTTCTCACTGATTTGATCACGCACACCATGCACGCGCCCCGTGAATCCCTGGTAGTCGTGCAATTTATCCATGATTTTTTTTTTTCGATTATCTAACAATGTATAAATTGAGAGATTGCCGATTTCAATCTATGAATGTAGGAATTTATAAATCCATTTCACAATTTTTTTCATTCATGTAGAGTCAGTTGAATGATGTATATACTATACTAAAATCATTTTCTATTAATGTGAGCTGTGCAGTTTGTGTAGAATTTTTTTTTCGCCAAAAATTTGCAGGTCGTTGATGCCAAGGAAGGATTTCTATCGTTTCGAATAGTTTTAATGAAGTAATAGTGTCATTCACTCCGCGAAAACCTCAGCAAGGAACTTTCATCTCGGAATAAGGAGATTAAGGTAGCTAGAGTGCACAAGGACTTGCCATCTGTTGAGCCCAATCCTGATCAAATTTATTCGAGCACAAACTTCACTTAATTGGCAATTAATTAATTTCACATCATTACTAAGAATCAACGAATGTTCCACTCCCCTAATGGCCGAAAATTAATTATTGAATTATGATTTTTTTTCTTCCAAGTTAATACTTGGAAAAAAAATTGTGTTCACACGACTCGTGGAACGGCCAGCGCTCGACTGTTGCACAACCTCGTTGGCCACCCCCAGCTGAGAGAACGGGGGTGGAATTGTCTGACGCACAGCCGTTGGGGAAATAATGGAAGTATCAAACGCATGCAAGGGAAAATTTGCCGTAAAATTTTTCGAGTAAACCAATGAAATTGAAATTGATTGCATAAGGGGGGAAATAGATTTACTGGTGAATTAGGTTTGTCAGAAAATATTTTTCAACCCTCAATGTCATGGGTTGTTAAATGGAATTCGGTCGGAAAAATTTAATGGAATATTGACTTTGCGTTAGTGATTTTGGTTTTCGTTTTACGGATAAATTTCGTAATAAAACATCCACCGACACACCCACCCACCCATCTACCCACACCCACCCACCCACTCACTCACTCACTCACTCACTCACTCATTCACACCCACCCACCCACTCACTCACTCACTCACTCACTCACTCACTCACTCACTCACTCACACCCACCCAGCCACCCACCCACTCACACCCACCCACTCACTCACACCCACCCACCCACTCACTCACACCCACCCACTCACTCACACCCACCCACTCACTCACACCCACCCACTCACTCACCGCCACCCACCCACTCACTCACACCCACCCACTCACTCACCGCCACCCAGCCACCCACTCACTCACCCCCACCCACCCACTCACACCCACCTGCCCACTCACTCACACCCACCTACCCACTCACTCACCCACAGTCACCCACCCACCCACTTACTCAGTCACACTCACCCATCCAACCACCCAGAAACTCACACCCACCCATCAACCCACACCCACCTACCAACATCCACTCACCCAACCACCCGCCCGCACTCACCGACGCTTCCACCCGCGCCCCCCCCCCCCACCCACTCACAACCAACCACCCACCCATGAACCCACTCACACCTACCCACACCCGCACTCACCCCCCCCCCACACTCATCCACCCCCCACCCGCACCCACCCACATTCAGAGACATTCAGTTTTTGCGCTGATTAAAAGTATCTCCTTATATCGGAAGTTAAAAGTAATTTAATGATAAACCAGTCTTGGAAAATTTCCATTTTCAAAGGCTCGAAAACCCCTTGCAACGTCACGGTGGGCAATTGCGTCGGCTTCACGTGGTGCCATCAGATCGCGCTATCATTTATTAGAGGATTAATGGCTCACAATATGTTGGAAATGTTTGGCGACGAGTGGCTTTAACAGGTTAGAGGATAATTTTAGAACAAAACGTATCCATATGGAGGTGTAGACGCTGTTTATTCAGTTGGACTTTCATTATTCACATGTAATCATCTTTTCACTTGTTCGCACAACTTTGAAAATATAAGCTTGTACATATTATTCTACTCCACAATTTGAATTTCGCGCCATACGGAAATCTTGCTATCACCCCCTCGAATCTCGAAAGGAACATCCGTAACTGTAACGTCTGGCTGAAATTTATGGTTTACCAAATTTCATTATTTTGGAATGAGAAATATTAAATGAAATACACATTTGATAATTAATTGCTTTAAGCGGATTATACATTCCCATCCAATAAATTGTTTACCGAATTTCTCCTATTTTTTATAGCATTAAAAAAAATCGAATTGAACTATAAGTTGGCTTAGGTGCGTATCTATGTCAAACTCTTTATTTATAACGAATAAACTATTTTTCTGTATGTCTGTGAGGGAGTCAATAGTTACCATTTATTGACAATCGATTGGTAGACTGGCTCCGTGTCTTTTGAATTTTTCGACGCCGCACGTTGGAAAAACATTGACAACGAACGCAATTTCCGTCGTATCACCGAGTATGACGGCTACCTCAATAAGTGATTACCACACTTGTTCATCGATAAAGTCAATGGAAAATTTTTTCTCGATATTTGCAATAACAAAATAATTTTTCACGAAATGATTTTTCATGCCGAGCAAATGATTGAGTTTTTCGTTGATAATGCATCTGATATTTACCTTGATTCACAATTAAGCTTTCCATCAGTCCATTTTCATCTTTTCTCCTGAAGCATTAGGGAAATTGCAAATTGCTCTCCATTAATTCCAAATCTCCACCTGGCGCTTGCATCAGTTATTTCCATGATAATCCACCTCATGGTTTGTTGGAGTTTATATTCTTGGTATAGTAACCAAGTGCGCGTGACTCTGATAAAGCGCAAGAGCCCATTGGATGCGACAGGTTCAGGAAGACTTACAAAGTAGGTCTTGGAATTGGCCGTGAAGTGAAAAAAAATGTTGCCTCATCGATATTTGTTGAGTAGATGCACTAATGCTCCTGTGAAAAATAGCACATTAATTGAATGCTTTTATTCAATCACCCACCCACCGAGCCACTCATTCATACTCACCCACCCACCCATTCACACTCATCCACCCACCCATTCACAGCCAACCCCTCATTCACCCACCCACCCATTCCTACTCAGCCACCCACCCACCCATTCACAGCCACCCCCTCACCCACCCACCTACGCACCCACCCACCTACGCACCCACCCACCTCACCAACCACCTACTCACCCAGCCACCAATTCACACTCATCCACCCACCCACCCCACCAACCACCTACTCACCCACCCACCCACCTACCTACTCACCCACTCACCCACCTACTTCCCGACCCACACACCCACCCATTCACACTCATCCACCCACCCACCCACCTACGCACCCACCCACCTTACCAACCACCTACTCACTCACCCACCAATTCACACTCATCCACCCACCCACCTACCTACTCACCCACCCACCTACCTACTCACCCACCCACCCACTCACTCACCCACCCACTCACCCACCCACTCACTCACCCACACCCGCTCAGAAGTGGTGCACGCGTGTGTATGTATGCGATTTTTTTATGAAGTGGGTAGTTACAGCAGTGTTCATTTCCGGTTTAAATTGATTCCACAGCTATTTGATTAATGACAACATATATTTTAAGAAACATCATTAGAAAAGTTTCTGGATAAATTGAACTCTCGATGAAAAATATACATTCATAACAATGTGCCATTCAATTGTACGATATAAGTAGCTCCAAACAAACCCACAATCTTAGGTAGAAATTTTAAATTGAAGAATCTTCTGTGTGTTCCCAATGGGTCCCTCTAATTAGCCCACAAGTTTATTTCTCCACAAGAAATGAAACGAATGCGTCGATAGAATTGTAAACCCAATTGGTTTTTCCTTCATTCGGAAATAAAAGTCTGGTGAAACGACTTCCGTCTTCCAGTCTCTTCCGTTCTACGACTGATTAAACTGTAATTGTCTTCGTTGCTAAGTCGATGTGTTCTTTATCGGTGGTTCTTACCTAAAATTGGAGTAAAAATAAATTGGTACGTCACGAAATGGAACTTACCTCATTTCTTCCTTCTTCATGTGACAATAAGTTGGCACCCAATGGTAATTTATGGATGTGCAAATTGAATGGGAGGGTTGTATGGGCGTATATAGGAGCATTGAATGTATCGGAAAACGATGGGAGACAACACGCGGGGGGTGGGTGGGTGGAAATTGAGAGTAAGTTGACTCGATCCGTCCAATAAGGTTTAGCCTTGAGCCTGCATGCGTCAGGCTAAAAACTATCCGCAGTGTCGACGCGATATACGAGAGAATCGAGACAAGACGAGATGATTATAGCTCGATACAAGACGAGAGAACAATTTTATGATTATCAAGTTGACACAATACCAGAGAGATGTCACAAGGGATGAGATGTCTCGACAAGAATTCGAAAAAAAAACCTTTTTGGGGGGACACCCCTCCCCCCCCCCCCCCCCCCCCCCGCCGCCCCCTTCACGATTTCAAATTTTGACGATTTTCAATAGGCTGGTAAATGAGCATAAATAATTTTTCATGCTTGCAACTTTGCACACATTTATTTGAAGACTTAAACAAGAGGAAAAAAATTTTCATTAAAATTTTTTCTGTTGTTTTTTGTGATTATATAAAAGCCCTTCTTTTCGGCGGCGCATGTGATTTCCGCTCACCGGGACATCTGAAACCAAAAATTCCAACGGGATTAGAAAGAGTACATGTTTGACTCTGGTATGAACTAGGATTATTAATTTCGCACAAAAATTAACGAAATGGCGGCCAATTGGCAAAATTGTTTTTGAAAGTCGCCTTTTTTCCAGCCACAAATCAAGTTGAAAAATGAGGAAGATCTTCACCGATTTAATTTATTCCAGTTCATACCATAGCTATATATGTATAGAATAAGGTCTTAAAATTTGGAATCGGTTGGACTGATAGTTTTTGAGTGAGCTCATGCGCCAGTCGTAAGAACACGGTTTCGGGGAGAACGCGTTTAAAGTTTTGAGTGTGATTAACTTACCCTCGAGGTGGGCCAAGCTGCACGCGCGCTCTCGCCGTCACTTGACGTTTTGACGATGACTCGGCTATATCTTCAAAAGCTTTTGAAATTTTTATTTGAAATTTTAAAGGAACATTCTTGAATAGTGATAGGTTCGAGGTAAGTAAAAAAAAATCGATTTTTTAAAACCCACAATGGGGGCGGGGGGGGGGGGGGGGAGGGGGTCCCCTTAAACCAATCAATTTGGCGCGCGAAATAACTCGGTCACATACAGTGAGGCTACTCAAAAGTCATACAAAATTAGACAACATGAACATGCAATGTATAGCAAATACTACGATTGGAAAGGAACATTGTAAAGACATGACCTGTTGCAATTCATTGTAATACAAAAATGCATGGGTTGTCTTATCGCGGCCTTGTCACGCGTCGCAAAGTACGTCTTCAAATTTACAGAAATGTTGTTGTCGAGTCAAACCATCCCAAGGATACGTCACGCATTTCAGAAAGTGCACACGTTGAGTGTCAAGATTAAGTATAAACATAATTATAAATCTTGCGCTTTTTGTGAGATTGTGTCAAGGGCAAGTTGCGTTCAACCTGCATTTTATTGTTATCGTCACGTGTAGATGTAAACTTTTGAAGACAATTGAGGGATATTGGTCAATGGCCATTATGGAAGTAGTGTGGAGTAATGTGGCGGTGAAAAAAGTCATGTTAAGAATATAAAACTTATCGCTCTTCTTACACCTGAAGAAAAATAGATTGTTACAGCCTCACAAAAAAAGGATGCGCACGAGGATGCGCGACAGAGGTGAAACTTGCTAGTGGTTCATTTCATTACCAGCGAAATTCTTTTTGCTTTCTTTGGTTTTACAGCATTATTTTCACGCAAACGATCACGATATTCTTTGCAACGCTGTGCATTGGTTTTCCCCGTAATTGACTGTCAGTGCAACATTCAAAAATTCAACGAGCCTCCGTATGGCGCGTCAAATGTACAGTCGAGGTTAGATGTGCAAACTTCTGAGTTGGTTCTCATTACATACAGATGGCAGGTAGGAGCACGAATATGGTGACAACGGTGAAAATCTAGGGACCCGACGTCGTCACTATATCCGGGGACACTAGCAATACACTCGGTTCACGTTCTTCTCCCCACTCCGCCACAGTGCCATGTAGCGTGTCGGAATTTTCGTAACGCCCCCTCCACCACTTCCGTTGCGCCCCTTCCTTAAAAACGTTGGAGCGGATTTTGGGCGCAACAGGGTGTAGTTCCACTCTGGCTGGTGCCCTCTAGCAAAATTCTGACAGTGGAAAGTAGAAAAACTTTTCTGACGGGGAAAGAATTTTTGAGACAATAGCAAAAAAGACAGGTTATGATATATTGGAGACAATTAAAGGTCTTGTCGCTTTTAAGGAGTGGGCGCACTGACCTTCGGTTCAGGTATATGGGGTACTGGTGCTACATTATCCGCACTTTACCTTGCCCAGGAAAAGTTAGAACGAGGATTAGCAGAATGTAAATATGAAGATGAAGAGAGAGCAGAATTTGGACCGGGAGAAGAGCATCCTCACTATCAAAAAAATTGAAGACTCGACGAGGATTCAAGGGAGGAATTGAATTTTTGACAAGAACAGTTATGTATTGACTTGAACAACATTCCTAGAGAAACAAGCAAATAAGCATTAGGGGAATTAGGAAAAAAGTACGTCATAGACTTTGAGTGTTTGTCCTGTACTCCTTATCTTGAAACTCTACGACCACCGGGTATCAACGTTTCGCATCGTTTGGGCTTGAACGCTACACGCCGGCACTGACGAAATACTGGATTTTTCCGGGCGCCGCTGGATTTTTCCGGGCACCGCTGGATTTTTTCGGATGATGGGGGATTTACACTGTGTCAATAATTTGCGTGACCTGTTCCGCACTCCCAAAATTTACCAAGCGCATGCGCGAAACGGAACGCTCGGTAAAAATTCCTCTTCAGTTTCGGGAATCTGTTTGTGGCATTCTTGATGCATTTTTATGCTCCACTGCAGCAAAAGTTATTGAGGGAAAATTAAAATTTGTATTAAAAATTTTGGAAGTTTGGAAACTTCTTGAATTTTTTCAGGGTTTTGAAATTGATGAAATTTCTGAAGTTTTTGAAATTTTTGAATTTTTTGAAATTTTTGAATTTTTTGAAATTTTTTACTTTTTTGAAATTTTTTACTTTTTAGTTTTTTTTAAATTTTTTTGAGTTCTAAAAATTTTAGATTTTTTTGAATTTTTTGAAGTTCTTGAAATTTTTGGAGTTTTTGAAATTTTTGAAATTTCTGCAATTTTTGGCATTTTTGAAATTTTTGAAACTTGAAATTTTTGGAATTTTTGAAATTTTTGAAATTTTTGAAATTTCTCCAATTTTCCCATTTTTTTCAACTTTGCAAACTTTGCAAATTTGTAAAATGTAGTGACACACCACTAATCCCTTCACTTGCGTTTCCAATTCATAAACTGATTAGAATACGGTTAACGAGCTTTCGCAGATAGAACCTATCTGGTCCAAATTTCCGAAAGTGGCGTATAGAATTAATGCCACTTTCAACCTGACTCCCCCAATTACCATACCTAACCAACACCAGTATTTAATTAATCAATAGCAGTAGGAAAAAAGATGATGATGTCATTGGTTCAGGACTAAAGAAAATCCGCTTACGCGCCATCGTTTCAGATAAGATCTAGGTGGTGGGGATGGCGCTAATCCCCGAAGTATGAGGTCCTTCAGTTTTAGAGAGGGAAATCCATGGCCAATGTTAGTTTCAGTTGGTCCTCAATTTTTTTTCCTCGCTCCTTCAAACAACCCACTTGCAGTGCAAGAAACAAACCTGCGGCTTACGCCTCAGTATTGAGTCAGGATTTAATAGTTTAACTTTATTACACTGCTGTGCCTTTTATAATTCTCACATTTGAAATAGAGTCCAATGTAGTGTACCACGGTTTTTACACACATTTCTCCAAAAATGTTCATGGTTACATATATATATATATTGTGAAAAGTCTATAATGACGTCATAATCACGTAAGTGTACATAATTTATTTATAAAACACGGAGATTAAATTTCAATTCAAGGATGCACTGGAAGCTCCGTAAAAATATAAACAATATAATTTTTTTTTCCCCCGTTGCAAATAATTTATTGGTTCACCACAGAAGGAATTGCAAATTGTCAATTGCAGTTCAATATCGCGAAAATAGGCTCGCGGGACAGAGCGGTGACGTTTGAACATTCTGGAGAGGCATCAGGCCTATGCAGAAAGCTCCCCCCCCCCCCCCCCCCCAAATAGAAATGTTTCATGGGGCAAAATGGGTTTGCCAAATGTGTGTAAAGTTCATACTGCAATTTGGCCTGCGTGCTCCTAAAATTTGAACTCAATAGATGTAAAGTTGCGGTGTCCGAAAGCGCTACAAGACGTCATCCCGTTTTGCCCCATGTGACGAATAATTTTTTTTTTCATATGGCTTTATACAATTTTGCATACTTCAAACTCATATGGCTTTATACAATTTTGCATACTTCAAACTTTTTTCGCGGGTTCCCCGCGGGGGGGGGGGGGGGGGGAGGGGGAGGGGGAGGGGGAGGGCTTTTTAAAATTTCACGAATGTTTAATGGATATTTTTGAAAAATTCTTTGTGGAGAGAATCCGCTTTTAGGATGAAAAAGTATATGCATGTGTTGGGTTTTGTCAAATTTTTGACAGTATTCAATTTTTGTTGTCCTATAGTATATATAGCTAATATAGCAGATATTACAATTTCCATGCGCTGAATGGCGTTTCGCAATCTAACATTTTCTCACGAACTACTCGTTAACGAACTACTTGCGAAAATAAAAATCTTGTGTGTATGTGTGTGTGTGTGTGTGTGACTATTTCTTAGGTCCAGTTTTTTTTCAAAAAGCGATTTGATTTTTTTTTGCGGTGCGCTGTAATTAGAGGGTGAAAGACATCTAGAAATATTTTTTTCCAATAATATTCGTCCTCCTTGATCCAGTTTGAAATCAATAGATTTGTTCAAAAACAATCTACGAATGTGTGCAAATATTTACAGTGGAATAGAAGAATTCGTTATTGATAACACAATATATTTATTAATAGGCCAAATCAGCATTGAACTCTATTTGGTATCTAATTTTTCGTCTCTAGGAGGTATTCAACGGCCGTGGAAATAGATTACGCGTAAATGGTTACAATTTCATCAGATATATGGGCAATTTCATGGCAATCGTAATATTTTATGTCAATATCGTGACACTGAGTACATATTATTCTGGCTCGTTGGCGACGTATATATCGCCCTCATTTTCAATAAAGCAAACTATTGTAATGACTGGAAATTTTAATATCGGGTAAACTTTGACGTTTCTCGGTGTTTGGCATGTTCCTGGTTTTTTCAAACTCCATCGCTCTCGTTTCGATTCGGTAGAGGCTATTGATTCGTTGGTAGGGCACAGTGGACACCCATCCGGACGGCTGGGACCGACTTTCGCCATTTAGGCCCTCGTATTTCTAAACACAGAGTAAACCTCCAGAAACTCACACTCCGGAAACCTATAAGCTCCCCCTCCCGCGACGGGTTAGGTTCCCGCCCGGCCATGCCCTCTCATTTTTGAGAAACTCATATTTTTGAATGTTACAATTTTTTAACCCTTCAAAATATTGAAAACTTTTTGGGAATTTTCAGAATATAGGAAATCACTTTTGAATTTCCCGCCAAATTTGAATATTATAAAAATTCAGAAATTTATGAAAAAATTTTAATTTTTAGAAACTTTTTTGTTTTATTTCTATAAATTTTTGGTCACTTGATTTTTTATGTGCCACCGTTTATTTTTATGCGAATTTTCCGTGTAGAAATGCTGTTGCGAATATTAGGAATTGACGGCTGTTAGATCGCGGAAATGCGTTTTTTTTTCGGTAGCGATTGGTCAAGATATGAAGACAGAAGACAAAATTAGAATAAAGTTGGATCGACACGGCCAGACGTATTTTAACGACCTCACACTCGCATTGGCAATTACATCTTGGTTGTTACCCTTGGGCCTCGGTCTAATTAAAGTCTTTGGTGTCTTTACGGATCGCCCGCGGTCTTCGGTAATTTCTAGTGTTTATGATCCTGTTAAAAAATGCCAAATATTTATTTCAATGTCAAATTTCCGATGTTCATCAAATTTAATTGACCTGCAATTAATTTCCCAAGTGATCAAATGTCGGGAAAAAAAAAACAATTTATAAGTGATCGCATTCAACAAGTGTAAGAAAAACCGATGGACGCGCCTTAAGGTAGCTCACGCGTGAACCACTTTTCCCACAATTCTATTCAAATTTAACCACGAAATTTACGACAATCAAATGCTTCGTCTGTCAAAGTTTGACAGCATTTTTGACAGTCTCATTTTAGCGTAAAAAAAAAGTGCCACCATCAGCGGTGACTACCTTAAACAACCATCCCCCCAATTACAAGTTCAAGCGCAGATGTGACGTATAGAGTATTCTTAGCGCAATTATGCCGTGAATGAGATTAAATTAAATATCAATATTGCAAGGATCTTACGACAGTGATTGACAAGTTTTATAACTCCATTCAGGAAAATATTTGTGATTGTGTGGTTGAGTAATATTGGATTTTAGATAAACGTGGCCCAGAATTTTAGACGTTACAATGACGAAATATCGAAATCCAGATGTTGCCGGTTTTGTTTAATTGATTGTGAAGGTGCTCTCGCGGTAATTGGCATTAGAAAGACGAGAGAAGAGCACGTGGCTGATAATTATTGGACGGGTGGCGGGGGGGGGGGGGGGGGGGAAGAAAAATTCGAAATTCGGGAAATAATTCAAGGAAAAAAAAACCAGGAAAAGGCGGATATTTCATTAACAAGTGGTTTTGAGAAAAATATTATTGAACATTTTTTGTAGAGAATTGAAATCCAGATAAAAGATGATATATGCGATTTTGTCGTACATCGATTAGTTTTCGAGATAAATCGAAAAGTTCCGTTGCTCATTTAAAAATCCTAAAATCTGGCCGATGGAAGCTTCGAATTGTGTAACATTTTGAATTTTTATAATAATGTTAAATGTCGAGTTGTTTACCCACATGTGTCCAATAGTCAGACAGGCAAGTTGCGACAATAAACTCTTGACTAAAATAGATTGGGTTATTTCCGTCGTTATCGATAACAATTATAAACGGAATAATCATTGATCAGTGATAAACTTCTCGAGACTCCTGGGTGCCCACTGATCTCTCGTACTTATTGATTTATTGCGTCATACCGGTTATCGATCTATCGATCTGATTACTACATCGGGGAACGACCGATGAGGATTATAGGTAATTCCGGGTTCTTATGTATTTTGTATGTGGGACATTATCTATCAATCCAGACAGATAATTTTTAGAATGATTCTGCGAAAATATCTATGTCGATAGAAGATCTGTGTTGCAGCTGAATGTGATGTTGATTTTTTAAAATTTTTGGTACATTGCGGTTTCTCAATTTTTAGTACAGTATGTGTGTGTGTGTGAGTGAGTGAGTGGGTGGGTTTGTGGGTGTGTGGGTGGGTAAGTGTGTGGGTGGGTGTGAGTGGGTGGGTGGGTGGCTGAGTGTGGGTGGGTGTGTGTGAGTGGGTGTGTGTGAGTGGGTGGGTGTGTAGGTGTAAGTGGGTGGGTGGGTGAGTGTGAGTGGGTAGGTGGGTGGGTGAGTGTGGGTGAGTGTGGGTGGGTGGGTGGGTGGGTCGGTGTGTGGGTGTGAGTGGGTGGATGTAAGTGGGTGGGTGTATGTGTGTTAAACGCGTCATTAAGCAGGCACTTAATTTTTCACCGAAATCGTGAACATTTTTTGAATGTCGATCGATCCCTTTGCTTTTTTCACTTTCATTCGACGTGTCAGTTATAACAGAATGATAAGCCCACACTTTCATTTGATACACATACAAACACCGTTTCAATAAACAAGACACGGAATACAGCGGCCAATGCAAAAAATCGATAATCTTTCTGCTTCATCCTCTTCCACATTCAAAGCACGTAACCATATATATTGGCGGAAAGCCAATTGTTATCACTTCTTTAGTAGAACGAGGTAACCTTTCCAATGAAAGTGACAAACAAAATTGTGTCAAATTTTGTGAATATTTGGTAAACAATTAAAATTTATTTTGTTTTTTTTTTCTCTTTTTTTTTATTAGTATTCCGTCAATTTCCAATGAAGATTTTTTTTTTATTTTTTTTTTTTTTAGAGATACCTTTATCGTGACTGAACAGAAGTTTACAATTTTTTTTTGCAATCAATTTTTTTTTGCTTCTACTTTTTTTTATTATATCAATGGAAAACAGCAAAAGGCGAAAGTCGGTCCCAGCCGCATGGATGGGTGTCCAGTACCCCCTCCGAAGAAAATCCTGAAGACCGGCTACCTTGGGTACAAGAGAGAAGGACGGGGGAAAAACGCACACACACACGTACACCCATAACCATCTTATTCAATATGTGAATTGAACACAGCCCCCTTCCGACCTACCGAACAGGCAATATCTACCAAAGCTGTTAAAAAATGGAAAAATAAAGGGCAATTGGGGTTCAAGGTTTCGCGGAATATCTCAGGTGCGTTATTAGCGCATTGTCATTTTTTTTTTTATTGTCTCGACCTTCAGTGATTTTATAGAAACATTTTATAGAAACATTATATAGAGACATTATAGAAACTGAAAGAGAGGACTTCTAATTTATCTGAGATTTAGACATTTGTTTTTGCGATGTGCGTGGAAGTTACTACACAAGTTACGACACTCTTCAACGGCCGGTATCATGGTCATTGTAGTATTTACCGTCAATTGAATTTTTCAACAGTCATTAATACATTGATCGTGTCATTGATAGACAAAATAATTAATCGCTGCCTACACTGATGTGACTACAGATTTGACGTTCTCCAATCGTTTAATCTGCTAGTGAACGATACGAAAACAACTGATATAATATCGGCCATCAATAACAGTGTGTCCCCTTCTTATGCGTTATTTTTTTACGGGAGGTGGACCATCCCACCGAATATTGCACTGCAATTAGGCCTCAGCATACTCCGCTTTTCGAAAAAAAAATCGGGCCTAGTTATGAGCGAGAACAAATCGAGCTCACATCCTTGCCCAGCTCGGCGGTCCGTTATGGTACTTTTTCGCCCTGTGTGCTGATAACAGCGCTTTATGGCTTGGCGACCATAAAACGGTGGTTATGCACACAGTAACAAAAAGTGTTGGTAGTAATTGGGCTGAAATCGATATTTCCAGCACAAGGCCGTGAAAAAGTGAATTTTTGTTGATACTGGACGTAAAACGGCATTTTACGGACGGTATGTTGAAATAGATCTTTTCGTTACGAGGCCGGAAAATTTTTTCTGGTGCTCAGGCCCACCCACCTACTCACACACACCCACTCACACCCACCCACTCACACGCAACCACCCACTCACACAGCCACCCACCCACCCACTCACACACCCACTCACACCCACCCACTCACACACACCTACCCACTCACACGCAACCACCCACTCACACGCAACCACCCACTCACACAGCCACCCACCCACCCACTCACACACCCACTCACTCACACGCCCACCCACTCACACGCCCACCCACTCACACGCCCACCCACTCACACGCCCACCCACCCACTCACACACACCCACCCACCCACTCACACCCAGCCACCCACCCACTCACACCCAGCCACCCACCCACTCACACCCAGCCACCCACTCACACCCGGCCACCCACCCACTCACACCCGGCCACCCACCCACATACATTCACCCAGCCACCCACACACACACACATATGGTCTGTAGCGTCAAAATTTCATGAAACCTGAAAGCTTTTATTTTCTGGATGATAAGGATAACCCAAAAAATGTAAAAGGTTGCAAAAAAACTGAAAGATATAGAAACAAAAAAAGAAAATTCGAATCAATGATAACACATTAAATAACACTTTTCGTTTCTCCGTAGACCTTAATGCACTCCAAAAACGCATGCGGACATTTTCTTGTAAAGCCAGTAGTTACTGAGATAAACAAATTTGTAGGAAAATTGCCCATAAACGAGCGTTTAGTTGCAAAGCAATTGTTCACACCAGCGAGATAACCAGTAAATATCCAGTAAAAAGGAAAAAAAACAATTCGTCATTATCTTATCTACATTTTCATCGGTCACTAAATTAAATACAGTATGTCGGCGCATTCATTCGTAGTACAAAATATTTGATTAGCGATTGACTCACGAATTTTGTCGGGGGGGGGAAAAAAAAGGCCTAATACGCTGCTCTCCTATTTATTGCAGTATCAGTTGTCAGTGAGGAATTGTTAGCAAATGGGAGATTTTTCAGTCACGCGCCAGTCAACCAATTAGAAACGAGCTGAGAAAATTAACGTTTCCTTTACGAGGGGGGTGGGTGACAACGGGATTTTTAAATCTAAGTGCAGTGAGAATAATTTCACGTGTGTGATAAAAAAAAAGAAGTTATATATATACCAATCCACAATCAGATATCGGCTCCTCACCAATGAGCGAGGGGAGCAGTGGTTGGAAAAGACAAAACCGTGGAACGCGACCAAGAGACCGATATTGTTTTACCTCATTCGGGAGAAATCTGCAGTACAGATTGTGCACAAGGCATCATCAGGAATTTTTTATCACGGAGCACTTCGGTATCGCTGGATATAGCCATGGGTAAGTTATCATTCTTCAATTTTCCATTTTTTAAATTTGGATGTTTTTTTTTGAGGTTTGGCGTGATACAGAATTTTTGAAAATTTTTTTTTTAGGTTTAGGATGGTTTTTGGTAATTCGGATAATTTTTTTTAGGGCTGGGACTCGGTTTTTAATTTGAGAGAATTTTTTTCTTCGGTGATTTTACAAGTTTGGACCAATTTTTCAAAATATGCGCAATTTTTCAAAAATTTTTGAACAACCGTAGAATTTAAAAAAAAAATCAAATATTTTTTTAGAATTGTCGAAATTTTTCAGAATTTTGGAAAAAAGTGGGAAAAACAAAAATGATTTTTTTTTCAAAAAATCGAAATTTTTCAGAATTTTCTAAAGATTTTCACGAATGTTGAAAATTGTTAAATAAATTATACAACTTTCAGTAAAATGAAAAATGGCATTGGGGAAGGTCACGCCTGACATCAGTCGACATGACATTAAAAAAAAATCCCACAATTCACCGAAATTCAACGAAAAAATGGACTAATTAGAAATGCAAAAAAAACGAAAAAAAAATATTATAAATCCAAAATTCAATATCCCCAAATGCATTAACTGAACCACGAGAAATGTAGAATAATTGCCACATTTTTTTTTGACAGTAGTTTTTTGCCTTTTTTTTTGCCTACGTTTTGCTGACGAGAGTTCCCCTCATTAATGATGTAATTAAAGCGGATATTACGCCATGGATGAACTGCTACAAGGAATTTATGGGAGATTTTCTGAAGGATTTGCTGTGCATGGAAATGTGTCGCGGATGTCGCAGATTTAATTGAAAAAAAAAATTGCAAAATTCACCGACAAAATTTGAATTTCGCGCCTAAATCGAAATATTTCAAATTCCGCGCTCAATGCCTACAAAAAAAGAGAACAATATTACCGTCATACACGAATTGTTATGAATCGATAGATCCAACCGAAGTTCTCCGGAAACGTCAACAAAAATAAAAAAAAAATTACGACGACAAAAATTTTTTGCAACCGAACCTTTTCCAAAAAATTTTGAATTTTTTTTCCCTTTTTAGATTTACTGTGCAAACGTACTCATCCTTTTTTACGCTTATCACTTCAGATCTGATATAAGAATTCGCGGCATATGTATCCGCGACATATTCAAATTTCCCGCGCTTTTTTCATTTCTTTCTCGCGATATTTTATATGTCCTTACTATTTTTTTGCTATATAAATTTTCTCAGATAAACTATAGTTATATTGCCCCTGGAAGTCCATTTCTTGGGCCTCAAATTTTACGAAAAAAATGAACAAAATTTTGATCTTTGGGATCAGATTTTTTTTTTTTTTTTTAAAATAAATATTGTCATAAAGTGTTAATTAATTTCCCATTTTTAATGATTTCCAGGGCTCGACTTCCTGGCCGACGGAGGTGCCGACTTCGAGCATGCAATCACCGTTACGGGTGAGTACCAAAAAAAAAAAAAGAAAAAAAATTTTGTATGCTTAAAAATTGCTGCTGAACTAGTGCATTACATCACATTGCAAAATTCTCATTAACAAATTTTTAAAAAACTCGATCTTTCTGGAGCGTGATAATAAATCATGGGGGCTCAAGGTAGGTCATGAGTACGTCTGTTCTCCGGTAAATATTTCCATAAATTAGTCCCTGACTAAACATGATAAGAGTAATCAACAAAATAGTAATCAAAGTGATATTGACACAGTGAAGACCAGGTAGAAATGATATCTCATCACGTGTATCCTAGTCATAAACACATTCTCGTATCATTTTTTTTTTCTTTTAATATTTGAGCCCCCGTGAGTGACGTAGGACTCATCAATCAATGATCAATTAATTGATCGTTACAAGTGGAATTCTAAATCAATTTGGTGCAAATTAATTAGTGGGAGCCACCAGAGATGTGCCAATCTAGTTGCAACTTCCGGTCAAAATAATTTGGTGACAGTTTTTCAGGAAGTGTCAATTATGTGGTTAGCAAGTGGTTCTCAGAACAAATTTTACCAAATTTCTTTGATAAAAAAAAAAAAAAAATTAAGCCTCAGTGTCATGTTTATCAAGGTATTACCATGTATTTAAAATTGATATTAATCTTCTTTTCGGTATGCGATAAAATTTTTTGAACTTCAAAATTTTTAAAATTGTTCAAATTTTTTAACCCTTCCATATTTTCTTAATTCTGAAACGCTTACAATTCTCAAAAAAAATCCATAAATATACCAGTAATGAATATGTCCCGTAAAATAATTTGGCCTAGTATTTTTCACCGTAATATTTTGACCGGTAATCGTTGCGTAATATCCCGTCACTATCTGCCCCATTCATCTCTACTATCGGGCTCAGTTCACTAAAAATCTAATCACTGTCATTTCACCTGAAAACGATCGGCCTATGGAAAATTGCGGCCGCAAAATTGTGTGTACATCAGATTGAGTAACAAATAGTTCAGCCAAGGGCTGTTATGTTCCTGAAAAATTGTTTTTAATTAGGAATTTTTATTGCAATGCCCGGAATAATTAAGAATTGTTAGTAGTTATTTGGCCTTGCAATCTCTAATAAAACATTAACCATCAATTAATGGTGGCGTGCAGGAGAAGCGACGTGTCGGTGTCATTCGCGATACTCTTCATTGATCAATCTCTTGATCAATCCGTTGATCGCTTGATTGATCTCTTGATTGATCTCTTGATTGATCTCTTGATTGATCTCTTGATTGATCTCTTGATTGATCTCTTGATTGATCTCTTGATTGATCTCTTGATTGATCTCTTGATTGATCTCTCGATTGATCTCTCGATTGATCTCTTGATTGATCTGTTGATTGATCTCTCGATTGATCTCTTGATTGATCTCTTGATTGGTTTCTTGATTGGTCTCTCGATTGATCTCTCGATTGAGCTCTCGATTGATCTCTTGATTGATCTCTTGATTGATCTCTTGATTGATCTCTTGATTGATCTCTTGATTGATCTATTGATTGACCTCTTGATTGATCTCTTGATTGATCTCTTGATTGATCTCTTGATTGATCGATCGATTGATTGACCGATTGATTAATCGATGGATTGATTGATAGATCGATTGATCTATTGATTGATCCATTCATCGATTGATGTACTAATTGATCGATTGATTGATTGAAGTTCTATTAGCTGCACATTATCGTATACAAAAGTATCAATGAGAAAGTCGTACAATAAAAACCAGAAAGCACCATTCGTCACGCGCACAATTTTGGTCAACACCGCCGCGCACCCACCCACTCACACACGCACACAGATCTTTGTTAAAATAAGCGACAAGTGCTTCAAAGATTTAAAAATGTGGAAAACCCTACCGGGAAGTTAACGGAAGATCTAGAGACGTCTAGAGCTAATGTCATGACGCAGTGTGGGAACTTACGGTACTTCCGCAGCATTGTCTACATGAAGTAATATATACAAAATTGTGCAGTGATTTAAAGTCATGAAATTCAGAATATATACTTCTGGACATGATTATATACACAATTTTATCTAAAAAAATTCAAGGCACTTTTTCATCTATATTATTCATATATACATCATCAATCATTGTCGAGAGATGGAAAATTTTTATCCTTGGTCTATCTTGAAAAAAAAAAAAAAATGATGGGAAATTTTGAGAATCCCATCTGAATCTACTGACAACTTCATTATGAAGTTTTTCCATCTTTCTACTTGAAGCGACAATCGAGGGAGTACGCTAATAAAAACGCGAAACAGGAACAGAAAACAAGAGTAAAAAGGAAGAGGTGGAGAATGATTGAATACTCTAAAGGTAATATTATGTAAAAAATAATTGCCTGGTAAGTGGCATAAGAGAAATAGTTGGTGTAACATAATGAGAACTTCATAAAATTAGAGAGAAAAAAAAACTAATTACATTCACTGAATAGTAAAGCTAAGCTAACCTGAAGTGACAGATGTATTACTCATGGAATAGTTACTGACCTTAGGAGTATATTAGCGTAGTGATTGTTATTATCAGATGTCTGATGAGGGGAGACATAGGGTCCGGATGAGGGAAGTTAAAATTGGGACTGTCATGTTGACATCAGTTGACATCATTCGGGCGCAAAGTGGTCGATTGGTCTAGCTTGGCTCTCATCTCCCGTCACTTTCCCGCAAATATCTCGAAACTGAACAACGATAGCGGCATTTTTATATAAACCTTTTTTGTAGAGCAAAATGAGATCTACAAGTTTGTTAATAACCACAATTGCGATATCTCTCTTAGTTCTTGAGATATGTCGAAGAAACTGGCATCGGGCTGAACTAGGAGTAGCATTACGCTGATTGTTACGCTAACAAACACTATGCAATAAACTAGGATTAAATAGACAATATACTAGAATCAAGTATATTTGTTTTCCGGCATAACGTTACGACGTAACTCGTCGACGGGAGTAGCGACCTCAGGAAAAATTGCGCGAGTAACTAAGCATTGATACATCAATTTCGTGATAGGAAATACCATCAGTAGTCACCTATAATAATCTCACGGTAGAATTGAGGCACTCCAATCGTCCTAAATGACAGGAAGAATGATTCTCCATCACATCAGTATTGATTAACGTCAGAGGACATTCGAAGTTTTTCCACATAATTGTTCTATTTCTCACAGAACATGTGTGTTTAGAAGCAAAATTTCTGTGCGTGTGAGTGGGCGGGTGGGCGGCTAGATGGCCGGGTGGGTGGATGGTGGGTGGGCGGGTGGCTGGATGGATAGGTGGGTGGGTGGGCGGGTGGGTGGATGGATAGGTGGGTGGATGGGTAGGTGGGTGGGCGGGTGGGTGGATGGATAGGTGGGTGGGCGAGTGGGTGGATGGGTGGGCGGGTGGGCGGGTGGATGGGTGGGTGGGTGGATGGTTAGGTGGCCGGGCGAGTGGGTGGATGGGTAAGTGGGTGGATGGATGGAGAGGTGGGTGGGCGGGTGGATGGAAAGGTGGGTGTGCGAGTGGGTGGGTGGAAGGGTAAGTGGGTGGGTGGATGGGTAAGTGGGTGGGCGGATGGGTAGGTAGGTGGGAGGATGGGTAAGTGGGTGGGCGAATGGGTAGGTAGGTGGGCGGATGAGTGGGTGGGTGGGCCGGCGGATTGGGGGGCGGACGGGCAGGGAGGTGGGTGGATGGGTAGGGACGTCTGCGGATTTTTCAATTATCCTTATCCAATGTAATCCACTCATATCATTTAAGTTATTCTTCCCCCGTTGTCTATTCGAATTAGATTAAGACAACGATCTTTCCCTGCTCATCATAGACGTATCTCATGAATGACTAGCTCCCAAGGAATATCATACAGAAATTACAGGAAGATCGTACAAATGAGTTCTTCATCTTTTGTCAGAAAGTTATATGTTTGACCCTCAACAGGGTCACGCCCACATCCCGTTCAGTTAATTTCTGTACTCATTCAATTTATTGCTCTTTTGTTGCATCAATGACACTGCGTTATGGAGGTAAATAATAAAAATTATGCCGCCCATCACAGTAACGGAGATGTAACAGAAATTAGCCTTTCTGATATTGCTATGTGTGCTTTAAATGCACCAATCGTTGGTAATTTTTCGGTAACAATATCGCAATTTGTTATTCCGATACCAACTAGAAATTTTCGCTGGAACCCCAAATTTGCGGTTAATCTGTCCACACAACGTCCAAGAAATTTGCGCCTATCATATTACCATTAACAACACAAAAAAAATCGCTTATACAACTTCCTCTTCGGAGCGAAGATATGTTTTTTTCGGTGTTTATAGCTTCAAGTAAAGTGAATGGTATGTTGGATACCAGGTTTCACTGTAGGGAATCTGCACTTTTGAAATTTGCTGTGCTTCGTCACGTTTCAAACGATGCCGATTTGGATCTGCTATCGTTCCCATAAACCGAGACCGCATGGCCGGGCGGGAACCTAACCCGACGCGGCGGGGGGGGGGGGGGGGGGGGGGGGGGGGCTGCCATCATAGCACAGGAGTTTCCGGAAGTTTGCCCGGTGTTTAGAAGAAAGTCAGCGCTAGTCGCATGGATGGGTGCCCGGTAGGCCCCCTCAAGAAATGCTCAGACCGCAGCTACTGGGGGGGAGGGGGGGGGGGTATAAACGAGCGGGACGGAGACAAAACACACTCACGTAATAACACCTGTTAAATTTAACTGCTTCAATCTCAGTGAGCCCAACGAGAGCGATATGCCAACGAAGTGGGCCCTGAACCCCACGTGGCGTTCCCCGCGCAAAGTCAGAGATAAGAATCCCAGATAGGTACCTTCCTATGGGCTTCTATATATGTGAACATATCCGTGAAAAGCATCAATTGTTAGGGAATTATCAATTACCAAAAATTTCATTCAATTTCACCGGAAATGACGAAATGACACCGACACCACTCGTGTACCGGCGTACCTGAATTCCAGAGACTATTGTTATCGTATGCTTTCCGTTCTTAGTCAAAAATATCAACAATGAGTAACAAGCGTAATACTCGTGGAAAATGTTTTGCGTCAAAATGTAATAATTTAGTAACTGACACCGCGATAAACATTTTCTCGTTGTCTGATTGAGATAATGTCTGTTTTCCTAGGAAGAAAATACTACGCTCCGATATATACGCGCGTAAAATTGAGTCAATTCAACTTTCAGGCGGACAAAAATTTTTCAGGGAAGAAAACAATTTAATATGGACGTCGGATGAAAAGGGACCACTTTGTCGATCTAGGCGATTGCGCTGAGCTTCTTGTAGGAAATCATTGGAATTTTTTCATTTTCTCTACCAAAGTCCATATTGCTTCCAAGATGTGGAGACAAGTGGTCCCTTTTTATGAGGATGGCTATAGATAGTGAATAATTTTTAGTGAGAAGCAATTGATTTTCATTGCTTTTTACCTGTGACTTGGGTGAGGAAACGAATTTCGGGTATTACGAAATAAATTTTTAGCTCATTTTTTCCTCATTTTGATTCAATATCTACACAATTATTTCACCAAGGTCTACCAAAATACAGTGAGTTGCATGAAGACGCTCTGATTGCATCATACAGGGAATCCATTACATAATTTGTTTACGGGTAATTGTTACAAAAAATTGTTAACGAAACACAATTGATGAAGTGAATTTTTGCGTTTAAATCATTTGCGAATTTTGAAATTTAGAATGGATTTAAAAGTTTTTAAAATTTTTGAAATTTTTGAAATTTTTGAAATTTTTGAAATTTTTGAAATTTTTGAAATTTTTGAAATTTTTGAAATTTTTGAAATTTTTGAAATTTTTGAAATTTTTGAAATTTTTGAAATTTTTGAAATTTTTGAAATTTTTGAAATTTTTGAAATTTTTCCAGAATTTTAAAAGTAAAACCATTTGAAATCTACAATTTACAATTTAAAATACTGAATAAAAATCGGTGTATTAGCTCATTTGCTAATTATCCACCCTTAAAATTTCCCCTAATCTAATTCTCCTTTTTCCCCATAATTTCCAGGATTCGGAAAATTTCACTACATGCTCCTGGCGATATGCGGCCTGATCTACATGGACACGGCCATTGGTGTCACCATAATATCCTTCGTCCTACCAGCAGCTCAATGCGATCTCCAAATGGATTCAACGACCAAAGGCTGGCTCAGTGCATCACCAATGTTTGGTGAGAATGAATGTTTTTTCTACCTCAAGACGCCTCTCATAATTCCCTCGCAAGTCAGCTTAACTTTGAATTATCAATGCAAGGTCGCGTAAATGTCACGGGACTGGCGGAAAGTAGATTTATGATGCAATTAGTATGACCCAGAAAATAGAAAATATTGATTCATCGGAGGTTGAGGGAAACCCTAGAATGTGGAGGGATATTCGACGGCTTCTCGACGATTGCGATCGTCACATTTGAAGGCACTCCTAAAGTTATTGCTCTATTAAAATTATTGGAGCAAGTCACTTTGCTCAAAAATTTTCTAAGCCCAATTTTTCAATTTTTTCCCCAACAAATATTGCCCAGAAAAAAAATCCATTCACTGTTCTGTGCCTATCGGTATGTGCCCGCAGCTTTAAGCCGACTCACCTTGTCATCGGTTCGAGGTGTGATATCTCGTAATAAAATGAAGATAAGGGTTCATTCATAAGAACCTTTATTGTAGAGGAGAATAAGGCCTACAAATTAACATGAATGAAAATTTCTGTGAGATTCTTAGATTTCGAGATATTCGATGAAAACCGACGCTCGGGGAAAATTCAATTAGACCGCGTCATCGGTTCAATACCGATTTCTATCGAAGATGATTTTTAGCGCGCGTCTACTATGCCAGTATCGATTGATTTCAAGGAGAAATGTTGCTGTGGAATAAATAAAAAAAATCCGTAGTCAATTTCAGCCGAAATTCAATCAACGTTCAGCGGAGACCTTGCGATTGCGCCATACAGGACCTTGATCGCGTAATGTGTTCGTGAGAAATCGTTGACACATTTTTTTGGGCCGCGCGCAAATTTGTGAATGGGCAAGTTTTTTTATTCATGAGTACATCAGTTTTTACACTTACAAACACACAGTCGTGGGAGAAGGAGGGGCACCATGGGCGGCTGGGGCAAAATGGGTTGCGGACCGTAATGGGACATTTCATTATGCTCCAATATCCAAACGGCCCTCATTCGGCCCTCGTCATCAAATTTCAAGTGAGGCGGCACTGTGCTCACCATGCGAGTACATGAGGATTAATTACGATTTTCCACTTTTTTATTGCAAAACTGCTATTCAGAATCTAATCAGCGTGACTTATCATTCGACATTTTTTTTTATTGATCGGAAATTTTGGGAAGGGTTGAAGCACTTTGCCGGAAGTGCTTCCGTTTCACGAAATTTAATTACAAAATTTTAATCATGGAAAATTTAATCAGTGAAGTTTATCGGTGCATTGATGAAATCGGTATTTGCCAATCCACATTGACATCATGAATAAAACAATCAGGTATGTCAATTTTTATGATCGCGGTATCGGCATGGTCACTCCTTGACCTCGTCGTAGCGATTTGGAGTCATGATCATACAAGTGTTAAAAAAAAATGCAAAAATTCAGGGGAATTTTTTTTTCAAAGTCCGAATTTTTTTAGAAATATAAAGAGAACAAATTGACCATGGACAATTTTTCAAAAATTGCAAAGTGCTGAGCGGAATGATTTAAAATCGATGCTAAAAATTATCGATTTGTCCCAGTCCAATTATCGAAGAAATATGGGAAAAGATGGGACATATATCGTTATGATCATGTCAAGTAGAGCAGCAGCAGCAGCAATAAATCTTGAAGGCATTCTTTTATCTCCCGCCATTGTTTCTTGGCTATATTATTTTTTTCCATAAATATAGATATGATTAACGTGATGAATTGCTCAAAATAATGAATTTCGAGGCTTTCTAAAAACGATAAAAAATGTGCAGAAATTAACAAAATTATTTCATATTACGAAGTATATATAGGGTAGTCCATACCAACTTGGACAACCTGTGATGATTTCTCCGGTTCTACCATGAAAAAAAAATGCTCTCAAATTTTTTCAGATTTTTTTTTTTTTTTTCTAATCAGCAAAAGTTGATATCAAATTTTGAGACATCTGAAGAAGGAAAGCCGCCCTTACGACGGGCCCTTCTACTCAGAGTACTTAGAGTAGTAAGTAGGAAAGTAGAGCACCCAAGTAAGTTTTTTTTTTTTTTTTTTTTTTTCTTTATTTTTTCTTTCTTACTTTTTCCTTTATCAGACAAACTTACAAAATTAACAAATAAAACATAACGTGCAAAGGACAATACCCCTTGTCACATACAATACAGTTCGGTTGGTCCCGGAACATCTGCTGAGCAATACTTCGTTAGCACCGAAGTAAGTGGAACGGGTGGGTGGTGTTGGGGGGAGGGGGCGTTAACAATTTATCACGCGGGATTAACCAGACGTTATCAAGTTTGCGTCTTCTTCCTAAGCCTTGCGACTCTTAAGACTGGACATAATCAGCGTAAGCTTGGGCTAGAATATGGAGTGTAATGGGACTAGGGGCCTACTGGCACCCTCGTGCCCCATTCTTCACACACGCCCTGCTCCGCCTTATGCCTCATCCCTTGATGCGTGCGTTCGTAACTCAGAAGTCCTAAGTTCAAATCCAAGCCGCGCTGATTGATACGAGCACCAATGTAATTTATTAACTTCCTGACGAGGGAAGTTATTGTAATCCTGTCGAAAATGGAAATTGAAATTGGCATGATATAAACACGTTTCATGTGGGCCAGAATCATTTTCAGACGTTTTTAGGAAGATGTTCGTGTGTGTGTGTGTGTGTGACAAAACTTTATTTTCAACTGCTTTGCTTACAAACGCATCGTAGACCTCCATCGTTGATTAGCACTAAAAGGAGCATAAATATAGTAACGTTAAATGAACGAAACCCTTGCTTGATGTCGCTGATAATGTCAGTGAAGTCAATTAATGATGGAATTATTATGTTACCAGGAATGGTCATCGGATCCTATATATGGGGGTGCCTGGCTGATACCAAAGGCAGAAAAATTGTCTTAATTGCGACGCTACTCATGGATGGAGTCGTTGGTGTCATTTCCTCATTTGTCCAACAGTTCTGGCCGTTTTTGCTGTGCAGATTTTTCAATGGATTTGCGTGAGTTGACATTTAACAGAAATACCTGATTGCTATGTTCTTGTAATTATTCAAGTATATATGGGTTATATATATGTATATATATATGGTATACATGGGCCTATTGGCCAAAAACGGAAATCCAACCTGAGACAAATTTTCTTTTCGTTCTCTCCAATAGCAAAAGGTCAGGCGAAAAATAATGACAGCAGTTGACAGTCGACGATGGACAATTGACAGTCACCTATTGATAATTGACAATTGATAATTGATAATCCAGCGTTGATAGTTGATAGTAATAACCCGAATGTTGCTAAATTTTACTGTCATTGGTCCATTGTCAATTCCTGATGTCAACTTGCAACTAATTGATGGTTGGTCTTAAACTCATCACCAATCAGCAGATACTTGGCAGTTGACAGTTTATAGTTGACAAGCCACACTCAACCGTTCACTGTCACCAATCTATCCTTTACTATGAATTGACAGTTGACAGTTGAGAGTTGACAGGTGACAGTTGACAGTTGACATGTGACAGTTGACAGTTGACAGTTGACAGTTGACAGTTGACAGTTGACTGTTGACAATTGACACTTGACACTTGACACTTGACACTTGACACTTGACACTTGACACTTGACACTTGACACTTGACACTTGACAGCAGGAAGTGTCACCTGTGGTACTGAACTCCCACTTCTGCATTTATGTGCAACTATACATAATATATGTGTATAGAGGATTCCAATATTTTCTTAGCATCCAACCCACAGTACAATCGTGTCCTTTTTTAGGGTGACGGGAGCTATGGGGATCTGCTTCCCGTATCTTGGAGAATTTCAACCAACCAAATATCGCGAGAAAATCCTCTGCTGGATGGAGATGTTCTGGACCATTGGCGTTATTGTTCTTCCATGTATGTGAACCAATTTCCAGTATTAAGGGAAGACTACTGTGAGTTTTTTTATGTTGTATGTTGAAATTCGATTCGGGCTTGTGGCAATCAAAATTGCTTGCATGAAAATATGCGCGCACTGCAAATAGTGGTTTACTTTTAGACATCCGAAATGCAAGATAACGGAATGACTTTTTCACCACTTCTTCAATTTCTAAAACTTACAGTAGTCTTTTTTGAGAACAGTATTGGAGGGATTCAACCTATATCTATATGGCATGTGTATTACTTAATGCATTACTTTGTGTAAGGGTTTTTCAGGAATGTCATTACATAGGCGGTTTGAAATACAAAAATTCTCTCACCCAACCACCCACTCACTCACACCCACCCACTCACTCACTCACTCACCCACCCACCCACTCACTCACTCACCCACCCACCCACCCACCCACTCACTCACTCACTCACTCATCCACCCACCCACCCACTCACCCACTCGCTCACTCACCCACCCACCCACCCACTAACTCACTCACCCACCCACCCACCCACCCACTCACCCACCCACCCACCCACCCACCCACTCACCCACCCACCCACTGACACCCACCCACTTACACCCATCCACCCACGCACGCACACACATAACACGAACAGACGCATATATATATACATCGTTGTTACCACATATCGATGTCGTTGGTTCATTCACATTGATCGAAAATATGGAACCAGGTTCCTGTAATTTTTTTTGATGATTTTGAGATTCTTATGTGTTTTGCAGAAAATGCGGGTGTACACGATAGCTTTAGCAAATACACAGATAACACCCTGAAATCTGATTTATTGTAGCTGTAACCGAATTCAAGTTTCTGAGTCATGATGTGCCAAATCAGCCCGGTAGTCATATACATATATATATGTATATATGTACATTTATTTTATTTTCATTATCAATAACTGCATAATGAATCAATGAATTTTCAATCAGGGTGTGTTTATTCATTGATTAAACATTAATAGTAACATTTTATAGCTTTCTTAATGTTTGAAAAAATATATATGCAATATTGCATGGATTTTAGGTTTTGATGCGCAACAATTTTTTTGAATTTCTGCATTTTTGAATTTTGTGAAAATATCTGTAACTTACAAAATTTTCAGTTGCGTCAATTTTTTTACCGGAAAAACTCGCAAATATTATGAATTTGGCATGATAAATATATTTTGTTGGTTTTGGAAGATAAAACAAAAATATATATGTTCTCTCCTGATCACTAATTTCTTCCTTTTCCAGTGATTGCATGGCTCATCGTACCACTGCACATTCCTGAATCGTCCATCTCCTTCAAGTTCGCATCCTGGAATCTCTTCGTAGCCCTCTGCGCCCTTCCCTCGTTGATGCTCGCCCTCTGGCTTTTTGCATTTCCAGAGAGTCCCAAGTTTCTGCTGGAGTGCGGAGAAACGGATAAAGCGCTGGAAGTGTTCCAGTGGATTTTTTCACAAAATACTGGAAAGGATCCATCTGAGTATCCTGTACGATATCACCAATAATTATTAAGGCAAACCTGACAGAAATTGCGAAAGAAAGTCGTTAAGTTATTTCCAATTTTTCGAAGTGAAACTTCTTATGGCGCGTAACACAAAATTCGCTGCAACGTTTTTAAGGGAGGGGTGCAACAGAAGTGGTGGAGGGGGCGTTACGAAAATTCCGACACGCTACATGGCACTGTGGCGGAGTGGGGAGAAGAACGTGAACCGAGTGTATTGCTAGTGTCCCCGGATATAGTGACGACGTCGGGTCCCTAGATTTTCACCGTTGTCACCATATCCGTGCTCCTACCTGCCATCTGTATATAATGAGAACCAACTCAGAAGTTTGCACATCTAACCTCGACTGTACATTTGCCGCGCCATACGGAGGCTCGTTGAATTTTTGAATGTTGCACTGACAGTCAATTACGGGGAAAACCAATGCAGAGCGTTGCAAAGAATATCGTGATCGTTTGTGTGAAAAGAATGCTGTAAAACCAAAGAAAGCAAAAAGAATTTCGCTGTTAATGAAATGAATCACTAGCAAGTTTCACCTCTGTCGCGTACAACGAAATAATTCTACCTTTTATTCACAGGTGAAGTCCCTTCAAGAAAAGACTAATCCCAAAGACAAAAGCACAAGATCCCTGAGGCTACATAAGCGCAAAGATCTTAAGGTACTCTGCTCGGAAGTTGGTGAACTGACGAAAGCCCTCTGCAAACCACCCTATCTCAGAAACACTGTCTTAGCTTGTGCCATTCAATTTGGCCTTACAAGCAGCTATTACACACTCATGGTGTGGTTCCCGGAATTATTTACCAGGTAATCATCAAATTATTATACTCTCTACAACTTTTTATATTTCATACATACATTCTTATCATCAAATTAAATTATATAACATATCTAAATTTAAACTACCGCAATATGATTATTATTATGAAAGCTCTTGCAGCTTAAAAAAACTTATGGGGGAGTTTGCAAAAATGTGAACCATTTAGCTTATGAATAGTTCCTATAGTAAAAAGGAGAGGCGAAAGAAACTATCGATATATCTCGAAATTATCGAAAGCCGTAAGAGAGAGATCGACGCGCCACCGGCGCGGCGGAAAACGGAAGTGCGCGTGCGCAGCACGCACCGCCGGACTCGTAGGTGAAAAAAGTCGCAGAAATGGAACAAATGTGCCACAACTTGGATAACCATGTTTACGTGACTAAACACAAAGACGCATATAATTTATCATCCGGACATTGACACTCGCAATAGGTTTACCATACAAGTTTCTTATCTTCTAACTTGATTGTTTCTAAAGGAAACGCGGTATCTCATCTGTTTAAATACGCAAGATACGGTGTTTCCGTCAGAAGCCATTGAATTGCACTCAGAAGTTGACGCACACCCAGAAATCCTGTGCCCACCTCATCAGCTCTTAACCTTCTTCGATCATTCTGTTTCATTTTGTGCGCATGGTCTCTCAAACAGAATTTTACGATCTACTAATATAACTTTCTATGACCAAATGTCAAGACGAACCACCAGACACTCTTTCTTTTTCGGTTGTCATTCAACGTCGCTATATTTATATTATTCATGAGTGCTAATCAACGACGCAAGTCTACGACGTGGTGGCGGCACCAATGCACTTGTCGATAAATCGTTTTGGCGGTCGTATCAATCGGCGTGGCTTGGATTTGAACTCAGGACCTGTTGAGCTGGTTTGAAGCGTGTTGCCTATGGTCGATAAGGAAGAGAGCGCGATAAGCACTTTCTTGAACAAGTGTGAGGTCTAGTTATTGGCGCGTCGACTGCTGAATAGAGTAGTCACATCTTTTGAGGTTACGAGTCCGGTGGGGCGTGCTGCGCACGCGCACTTCCGTTTTCCGTTGCACGCACTGGTGGCGCGTCGGTTTCGGTCTTACTGTTTTCGATAATTTCGATATATATCCATAGTTTCTTTCGTCTCTCCTTTTTACTACTTCGTCTACTACGAAATGATCTCTGAATGACAAGACAGCAAAAACAAGCGGTTGGATTTGAGATGTCTCTTCTAGACATTCTTCAGATGTTTTTGGACTTTCGAATTCTTCCATTGGAAAAAAAACACCTGGAAATTCAGATACGTGCTGAACGTTTTAAAAATGTCTAAAGGAGCGTCTGAAGTTCCGACACTTGGAGCATGGTTCTTCATGCTCTTCGATCTTCTACTCAACTTTGTAATTTAGGCATTGATCCATACAATTTTGTCTTTCAGGTTCGAGGAATTCGAATCGGAGCATCCTGGAGAGAGTACTTCAGTCTGCATCGTATCACTACCCAGCAATACCACCGATGCCAATCTCTACGCTGATGATTGTCATGTGGAAATTGCCACTGATGTATACTTACACACGGTTTACATAGGTCTTGCCTGCATACCGGGATCCATCATCTTACCGCTCTTCATCCATAAAGTTGGAGCTAAAGTTTTTCTAAGTGAGTAACAATTAGCCGGATGGAAGAAATGCAGAATGATGAATCTTTATTAAGTGGTTAGCATCCGCTCCACTGCATTTCAATTTATTTTTGCCTCCGTGTTTCAGTTGCATCACTCGTCATCTCTGGCGCCGTCACCATCGGCTTCTACTATGTCACAAATTCAGACCAGAATCTCATCCTTTCCTGCATCTTCGAAGCTTTAACATCATTGGGTATATCTCTGGTTTACTGTGTGATAGTCGACATGTTCCCCACGAATTTAAGGTATGCCATATTTTTGAAATTGTGAGGACATCATTTGGTATTAGGCGAGTTCCGGTCTTGAAAAGCATGATCCCCGATTTAGGGAGGCTATTGTAATGACCTCGATAATGAAGAGTCTCGGAAATGGAAAATTTTCACTGTTCTCCAGGCCGGAAAGGAGTGTCAATCTTGAAAAAAAAATCCTTCAATTGTTATTAACAATTTCAATTATTAAAAACGCTCTATCGCGAGAACGGTTAGAGATAGGAGAAAAAATGTACAATGAATGTTATTCCTTATACAAAAATACACACATAATGTTTTATGACTTTTTTTCATAACGTTCATAGCTCAGGAGATATAGCTGGTTAACAATTTGAATTGTTTATGTCGCTCTATTACACAAACGGTAGGAGTTAGCTGAAAAAGTTTTAAGTAAAAGTTGGTCCACATGTAGAAACAAACATTTTTTGTTGTATGATTTTTTTTGTAACACTCATAATTAAGGCGGTGGCGTTTAATTTATTCCCAATTTTCAACACACACACACAGACTAACACACCAAGTAGTTCATGATGCGACCCGTCGAGGGTACCACGTACATCCCATTTATGTACTTTTAAAACTAAGCCAATCTGAAACCTGTCGTTGGACTTCTAGGGTAATGGCAGCAGCATTGTCGTTGACAATGGGACGATTAGGAGCTCTAGTCGGTAATTTGGTATTCGGCTATCTGATCGATCTGGCTTGCGTCGTTCCCATTATCCTGTTCGCAGCCTTCTTGTTCAGTAAGTATACTCGTCTTAATTTGCTATGCACTTTCCATTATTTTTTATCCGTCCAAATTGTGCTATTTGACCTGCATAACCATGTACAAGTATTTTTTGGACTTTCCTCATCTTGATTTTCTGCATATTTATTATATTTCAACATGCAATTAGCTACCACTGTTGGATCCTAAATAAACTATAACACGATATGATATGATATTTGCTAAGCGCAAATACATTGCTGTACGCTTTCCGGCATAATATTTGCATCATTTCTCCGATATTTTCATTGTCACTTGTTCTGTTCCGAAGTTTGTATGCACATCTGATAAGAATATTTCTTTCAGTCATGATATTAAATGAAAAATAAAAAAGGTCATCCGAAGGCTTTTTGCAAACGAAGGTATTTTGCAAACTGCATTTTAGAGCATATTTTTACGATGTAAACTGGGCTTTTATGTCGTAGGAGCGCCCCCTGACCAATCAGAGCGCACACGGTCAAAAAAGTATCCGTAAAATGAATGACTCATAACTTTTGTGGACAGTTGTCGCGTAACCTGCTCTGATTGGCCCTGTCTCGTGCTGCCATTGGTTAACTTTTGAAGTATTTCAAATAGCGCGGGAGTATCTAGGGGCTAATAGCGCCGCCAAACGAGCATGGTGGTAATCATGCGGTTAGCAGTCAGCTGATCGTGAATGTCGAGCCTCGTGTTGTCAATCGTGCGTAGAAATTAATTAATGAACAAAAATGTATAAAAAATGTTTACATCCAATATTCGTCATCTTTCTCCAATAACGAGATGTCCTAGCAAAATGATTTCACGCTTACTGTACCATGTTTTTTTTGTATTTTGTTACTTCGGTTCCTGAGTGGGGGGGGGGGGGGGCTTCGCCCTAGTAACTCTTCACTCGGCCGTAATGTCGTGCACTTTGTAATTCATATTTTTTCTGTCATTCCAGTGTGCGGCTTCCTATCATTCCTCTTGCCGAGAACAGGAAAGGATACGTTGGACTGAAGGGAGCCATCAACCTAGATTAATAAAATCAATGCGCGCTATTCTCCGTCTCATGAATTAACATAATCGAACCAGTTGCTGACATTCTCATATCATAGATCTTCCCATAGCAACTCGACCGTTCTAATATAAAAATAAAAACAAAGTGGAACAATTGAAAAATACTCACTGTGAAGTGAGCGTGATAGTGTATTGATAACTATAAGTATTTATCACATTTCTAGAAGTAAAATGTTACTGTAGGATCTCAAGTGAACCTCGAAATAATTATAGTTCAAATTAAAAATTTATTCTCATCCACTTAAGATGATTATGTAATACATAGATATATATATATATATTTTTTGAAACTTTGTAAGGAGCATTGTAATATAGTTAGCCTTATGTACATTTTTTTTTGCTAAAAATATATAATTTATGATTGCACTTCCTGAAAGATGGATATGATTGATAATTGTCTGGATGACTAGTTCAGATGAATATTCTGCAATAAATTACGACTTATATGTAGGTTATCTGATGATTGTACCAGCAGCTAGTAAGAAGCTTATGATAATGAAATATGCAATAAAAAAATATATTTTGATACGCTGCATGTTTAATGCCACCCCACAGATGTGACCTTCAGGATCAATCTGGCTGTTATCCCATTCTAAAAAGGACAATGTGCGATATATATCGATTATCTCGAAGTCTGTCACGCTGAAATGCGCGCGCAAGCGCTCCGCCGATCATCGTGGTCTCTATATCCCTGTCCCTGCTTTTCCTTTCTTTCTTTTCATGCATCCATCAACTAGCCTGCGATTATCGAGCCCGTTACTTGCACTGTATAATGTAATGTGCTATCAATTGTTACTCACAAATTTACTGTTTTTGCTATCTATATATACTGCGTATGGCTTTGACATTAGTCATTTTTTTTGTACAACATAATATACAGTAATAAACATCAATCAATCAATCAATCTCTTTATATATAAATGAGAACTTTAATCAAGAAAATGAATCGATTATCGGAATCGAGCTCGAAATCAGATGGAGAATGATAGGTGACCGCGTAGCGGCCACCGCCTGAACTAGTGGTAGTAAATAGCTGAGTGCACTAAGCGCGCAGTCTTAGCGCTGCCGCTTGGGTTCCTGAGTTCAAATCCCCGACAGGGTGAGAATTTTTCCGGATTGTCTGATGGACGGGAGGTCTCAATGAGCAGTCGCCTGCGCCGACATAATTTTCCCGTGGTTTCCTGTGTCTTATCATGCGCATGCGCTGTAGCGGATGGTCCACATAGCTAAATACCTGCTCCAGAAATCGGTAGCAAAATTTGGACGTACTATACTCATTCAATTTTATACGAGATAATTAATTTCAAAATAATACGTTCGACGGATAAGCCTAATTGCCTTGTACGGGCGGAGTTGATACGCCATGCGGGAGCATGATTAGTTTCACATGACATCACCTGAATAATGCATTTTCTTCTTTTAATGATATGGTAGCACAAATAAGACTTCAAAAAATGCATCCAGGCGATGCTGCAACTGTTCAACTTGACACTTGAATAACTTCATCGTAGGGGGTGGGGGGGGGGGGGGGGGGGGAGGGGGAGGGGGAGGCGCCGCCCACGCGCAAACCGAAATCAGACTTTAATAAGCCCGACAAAATCAAGAATTCTGGACAATCAGGATTTAATGGACTCTGGAGCTTCAATGTTACCAGGTCTCAATAACAGGGATTTTTCTGATGAAATATATCTCCATTCAGACAGTTCACACAATTTTATTACCCGCGAGGTATCTTGTATTTCCTGGATTGAAATTTTCAACATAAATCACTGATGTTTCCTTATGGGTTGAAAACCCTAGGTGAAGGTCATAAACGCACGGATTGATCTCGCGCGAGTGAATGGTGAATTGATTTAATAATGAGGTATTGTATGGAAGAAACAACTCGTGGTCTACTGACATAGTCAATAGATGATTAATCGAAATAATGTAATATATATTCACGTAAATTGTAAAAAGAATCATCTCCGATTAAGCCTATGGTAAAAAGGAGAAGCAAAGAAAAATCTCGAAATACAATCTCGAAATTATCGAACAGCGTAGGACCGGAACCGGCGCGCCACCCTGTCAGTACGGCGGAAACAGGAAGTGCCCGTGCGAAGCGCGTGCCACCGGACTCGTGAACGGAAAAAAATGATGGAAACATGGAAAACTTGTTAATAGATTCGGATGATGATAATTTTACGGTTGCCAGTGGAAAAATTGTGATGCTGATGGTGAAGCAATCTCTTAATTTTGAAATCTGAGCAGAAGCATTATAGTAGCGCAGTGAGGGTTCGTGCAGGAGCATGGATACATGAAGGTCTTGCATAGGTTGGCTGGTCCAGGCGATTGGAGTGCTTGAATTTGTCCAGATATTACCGAAGACATGTATATCCTGAGGACATCTGGGTCAGGTAGGATTTGACTTGTTCCGGGGTATGGACCTGCCAAACTTCCAGGTACAGGATCAGACGACGGGTCCATCGGCCTTGGCTCGAGGTGCCCCACTGTACCTGCCATCGTCCAATTCTGGGGTTTCGTTGCTCTGGCCTCAAGACCTTAGGGCTTGCGTTTGTTGATCTTCTGCGGACGTGAAGGCAGTTAGGCTCTCGCGCTAGAATTCTAATAGGTATCATACCAGCAATGACGCATATACAAAGTGGTTCGCTGTACACTTGCAATAGAAATATATCATCAAATATATCATCAAATATATCATCAAATATATCATCAAATATATCATCAAATATATCATCAAATATATCATCAAATATATCATCAAATATATCATCAAATATATCATCAAATATATCATCAAATATATCATCAAATATATTATCAAATATATCATCAAATATATGATCAAATATATCATCAAATATATTATCAAATATATCATCAAATATATCATCAAATATATCATCAAATATATCATCAAATATATCATCAAATATATCATCAAATATATCATTAAATATATCTTAAAATATATCAACTGGGCATTTAAGAAAGATCCAATAACGTATAATTATCTCTGAAGATATTTTTGTAATTTTCCGTCTTTCAATTTATTACTCAATTGAGAAATCTACGATAATTATAAAAATAGATATGCTTCTAATCTTAACTACAATCATTATGGTTAACACAAGACGTTCATTTGATTAAAGTGTTGATGGTGTTGTTGACGAAAAATTCTACCAGCGTTTTTATCAAAACACGTGGAAATTCATCATTTCTCTCTTTTTTTATCCTAGACTAAACCGGTGGCACGTGCTTCGCACGCGCAGTTCCTTTTTCTGCCGCACTGACCGGTGGCGCGTCGACTTCGTACTTACGGTTTTCGATAATTTCGATATATACCGACAGTTTCTTCTGTTACTACAGGATCAATGATTAACAGTCTCTTCAACTTCGGATATTGTTACTTCGAATTTCAAACTGTAATTCAGCGCGCGAAGCGCGCATTCGGTCTTACCCATGTAAATAGCGCATATAGGGCTGAGCCAAAAAAATGTGTCCTCACGTGGCGTGATCTCGAACCCATGAATACAATTCCCATCAGCTTAACTGCCTGGTATCAATGACTTTTATCTCCACTCAAATTAACTGAAAGATATACTTGAGGCAATAAAAAAGTTCCCCTCAAATATTTTAATTCCCCAAAATATTTTTCATGATACGAACATTTCCCAAGTTTACCTCATTATCACAAAAAAAACACGCAATCATCCACCGAATGTATTGCCCATGGAAAACCGGTAACGAAAAAATTTAACGCTTACACATAATGGCTCCATCATGGTTGTATTTCAAATGATTCATGGATTTGCAATATTTATAATGGTAATACTTAGCAACCTGAAAAATAGAGGGGAGGCAGACGAAAAAAAAACTTGGAAAAAGAGGGGAGGGAGAGATAATAGGATACACTAGACGATTTACGCAGCAGTAAGTTAGAATATTTCACCGAGAATTGATTTGGAAGCTTTCAGGTTTGGAAGGTCATTTCAGTCCTGTTAATAATCATGCAGATCAAGGAAGTGAATGGTAAAGAAAATTATGTCTATAATTTTGAGAGAGAACCGTTTGAATTCGTACCTGATAATCGAATTGTGCTTCAGATCGCGTGGATGCTCAGACCTTAGAGACAGATGTGGAAACTGCTGTCACATTTACAGGTAAATAATTTCATCGAATATCCTTATGCAAGTTACATACAAAAAAAACAACAAAATAAAACAAAAATGCTTCATCAATTGGAGGTGGTTGCCGATCAGGTACGAGCACACACACATACACACTGATCGATGGATTGATCGATTGATTGATCGATTGATTGATCGATTGATTGATCGATTGATTGATCGATTGATTGATTGATTGATCGATTGATTGATCGATCGATTGATTGATTGATCGATTGATTGCTCGATTAATTCATCGATTGATCGATTGATCGATTGATTGATCGATCGATTGATCGTTTGATTGATCGATCGATCGATTGATTGGTCGATTGATTGATCGATTGATTGATTGATTGATTGATTGATTTAGTTTACTGCTGTACATTATGTCGTACAAAAGAACAGGACCAAGAATAAACTTGAATAAAAAAAATAAAATTGAAAAATAATAGACTTGAAAATTTACCTACCTGCAGGGTTCGGCAAATTCAACATCAAAGTTTTGATTGTCTGTGGTTTAATTTACTGCAATACTGGATTCATCATCAGTAGTGTGGGCCTCATACTTCCGTCTGCAGCCTGTGATTTCCAGCTAACAACCATCGATAAGGGTCGCATTTCCGCAGCACCAACTCTAGGTACACTTAACCCTTCATTACCCGCGCAAGTTTCCCCGATGACGAATAAAACTTTTAAGCGATTGTCTGAATCTCTATAGTAAGAAGGCGAGGCCAAAGAAAATATCGATATATATCGAAATTATCGAAAAGCGTAAGACCGAAATCGACGTGACACGAGTCAGTGTCAGAACTTGGATGGCCATGCAACTGTCTCAATCAGTCTCGAGACCTCAAACAAGTGTTTTTATTATTCCAGGAATGCTTATTGGTGCATATTTCTGGGGGTGCCTAGCCGACCTAGTAGGACGAAGGAAAACCCTCTTGATGTCGACATTTGCATGTGCTCTCTTCGAAACTCTCTCATCATTAGTATCAAGTTATTGGGGATTTCTTCTTCTTAAATTTCTCAGTGGATTTTCGTAAGTTTTTCTAAATCACGATCATTTTTTTTTAATATGCGACAAAAAGAGCAGCGTGGGGAGTAATCTATAGTGAAAAGGAGAGGTGAAAAAAATTATCGATATATATCGAAATTATCGAAAACTGTACGACCTAAACCGACGCGCCACCAGTCAGTGCGGCGGAAAGAGGAGATGCGCGTGCGGAGCACGCGCCACCGAACTCGTCCTATTACTTAAAAACGATGGAGGTCACGTGATGCTCAGAGCGCCTCCACGCAGATTTTTCATTCATCTTACATTTTGATTGGTTTTGCAACGCCGTCATTGCTCATTTTACATTTTGATTGGCTAGATTCTCATTGGTCTCTCATACAGCGCGCGCTCATCGTTCAAGTTTGAAAAAAAACAACAACAAAAACAAGATTTTCCCATCTGCATTAATTCTTTCAATCCGAATTCCCCATAGAACGACTGGCCTGAGCATAGTGGTATTCACTTACCTCGGCGAATTTCAATCCGGTAAGATCAGAGAACGAATGCTATGTTGGATGGAGCTAGCTTGGTCACTTGGATTGATCATCCTGCCACGTAAGTTACCTCACATTTCATTGGCCTCTGCGGTCTCTCCTTGTCTAAAATTCTCTCAATAGATCAAAGGAATCCTACAATTGTTATTACTTAATTGTCCTCAATTTGCGACATTTCGGGTACATTTTACTGTAACTGAGTCTGCAACGGCGATACATCAATCATGAATTTTTTAACTTAGTGACTGGATGGGCAATAATTCCTCGGGATGTGTCATTCGTAACCGAGACTTTGCGCTTTCGCTCGTGGAATCTCTTCGCCATGATCTGCGCAATGCCATCGCTCCTCATAGGACTCTGGCTTCTATCATTTCCGGAGAGCCCGAAGTACCTTGCACAAACGGGACGCGATCATGAGCTCGCTGAAACGCTGAGGATTATGCATTTGGAAAATACTGGGGAACCGTTCAATGAGTTTTTGGTGAGCTTCGGTTCCGAAGAATTTTTTTTTTGTCTTTCCCAATTTTATTTAGTACCAACACTAACACCCAATCATATTCATGACACAAATTATTAATAATCTCCCTGTTTAAATCTGTTTTTTTTTCTACCTCTAGGACGCATTATCGAAAAACGGATTTCACGATCTCAGCATGAAACTGCAGCACTGCCAAAGAGCAACATCCCAGCGTTCTCCCGCATTTCAAGTGAATAAAATTTGTCAATTATTAACCAATATCTATGGAGACACATTGACACTTTTGAAAGCACCATTGGTCGATAAAACTGCTAACGTATGCAGTATCATGTTCTGCCTTGGATCATCGTATTATGCATTAATGCTCTGGTTCCCTGAGCTCTTTCAGAGGTTCGTCAAATTTGAAATTGAGTTTCCAGAAGATTCAGCGAGTGTCTGCAGTGTGTCCAAGGCCAGTTTTTGGGAAAATGAAACGGTAGTGAATTTTTTTATGGTTTTTCTGTTAATTATTCTTCCGATTACAGCGAATAGTAACGAGGTATTTAACGTTTGTCTGGCAGCTTCCGTTATTAGCATTCTATGTATGACCATTATATATCTCAGCATATATATTTTTATCCGTGCGGATATAGATGATGTTGAGCGCGGATATGATTGATTGATTGATCGATTGATTGATCGATCGATTGACCGATCGATTGATTGATCAATTGATTGATTGATCGATTGATTGGTCGATTGATTGATCGACTGATCGATTGATTGATCGGTTGATTAATCGATTGATTAATTGATCGATTGATTGATCGATCGACTGATTGATTAATTGATCGATTGATTGATTGATCGATTGGTTAATCGATTGGTTAATTGATCGATTGATTGATCGATCGACTGATTGATTAATTGATCGATTGATTGATTGATTGATTGATTGATTGATCGATCGATTGATTGATCGATTGATTAATTAATAGTTTATTGCTGTACATTATGTCGTACAAAAGAACAGGACCAAGGTCCATTGGGCGTGGGAGGAGGGGGAGAGGGATCTCACCAATAGGCGTCGCGTTTCAAAACCAATCGGATATTCTCCTCAAACTTCAATGCAACCAAATAATATTATCGATCGGCAACAATTTTCAAACTGAAAGTTGACAGTTTCATTTGTTCATTTCATTTGCAATGAAGGTCTGGGGATATATTCCATATTCCATAACTCTCCATCTCTTGGGGTACTCATCCAGGGTACTGTCAATTGCTCCATATGCTCAAACAATTACTATTTTTTACTTGAATAGATGAACGTCTGCCCCACAGTGGTCTCGAGGGATGTTTATATACACACGTTAATTCTTGGACTCTCGTGTGTTCCTTTGAGTATTCTCCTACCCCTATTTGTGGACAAGTTGGGATACAAATTTTATTTAGGTAATGTTTCGCAAATGTTAATTGTTATAATTTATCTTCTGTATCTATCATTATCTACATTTCTGGATTTGCTCATCTGCAGTGGCTTCAACTTTCGTCTCATCCGTCGTTACCCTAGGACTGCTATTCGTGAAATCGTCAAGTGAGAATCTCATTCTCTCATGTATTTTTGAGGGAGCTTCGTCCATTGGTATGAGCATCGTGTCGTCCATAATTGTAGATCTATTTCCAACGAATTTGAGGTAAGTTGTGTCATAACATTAGCCTTGAACTAGTCTCCCTAAAAGATACTCTAAAAAATTATGTCCGAGTAAGTGAATTTAATGTGCAATTATTTTTCTTTCAGAGCAATCGTTGCATCATTGTGTGCCTTTTCGGCGAGGCTTGGGGCATTAGTGGGCAATTATATGTTTGGGTATTTGATCGACACTCACTGTTTGGTTCTGATAATTATAGTAGCTACTAAGTTATTCGGTGAGTGGTGCAAACCAAATTTCTTCTTTTTTATGTCAAGCAAAAAATCATTGGATTATGTAACAAGGCTTGCCGGTGCCAAACAAATCATCAGAATTTTATATAGTACTTCCTCGTTTTTTTTGTCACCATTTGTACATGGTTTCTTCAGGGGCCCTACCGGGCACCCATCCATGCGGCTGGGGCCGACTTTCGCCATTTAGGCCATCGTATTTCTAAACACAGGGTAAACCTCTCAGGGTATATATCCGAAAATTAAATAATTATTTGTTTGGACACACACAAATTACATTTGTTCATAATCCAATACTTTTTCTCTATATGTATACTATTCAATAATAATCACTGTATTTTTTCACCAGTTTGTGCCATTTTGGGATACCTGCTGCCGATTAAAAAAAATACAACAGATGTAATTTTGCCGAGAAAAACTTTGGAATAAAGTCAATGTCTAATTTAATTACATCATTATGAGGTCACTTTATTAACAAAAAATTACACATATTTTAATTACGTCATTTCGTCTTACGTGTTATGTTATAATATAGGAATGTGGTACATGAGCCGATAGAGCGACTCATTTATTATGGCAATGTGCCATTCAACTTAACCACCATTAAAAACCCTCAATTTTATCCCTTCTTACTATCAACAATTTGCTATTTCCATTCGAAAATTGTAAATATTATGAAGAACTTTCCAAATTGTTTCCAAGGAAAAGGATTAGAGCGCTGGCCCTTGGCGCCAAGTCCAAGGATAGACCCCCATAGGGGGGGGGGGGGGGGGGGTCGTTTTGGTATAGTAGTGTGGAATTGTCCAGAGACTTTCATACAGGAAAGACTTCTACAAATTGAGGTGTTCCATGGTTTTCCTTCCACCAGTGAACATTGTATTCATTGCTTTAAACTGTGTGAATGCTGTACAGTTTGGGAAAAAGTCGGCTCCCATCGGCGCCGAGAGGCATCGCCCAAATTCGATCGAAGCGTAAATAAAAAAAAATTACGGCTTATCAGAAATCGGTATGTTTTGGGTTACGGAGAACGCCGAAGTCTCCTCTCCCGCTGGTGGCTCGAATATCAAAGGTCCTCCGTAATAAGGCAAAAAAGGATACGGCATTGATGAAAAATAGGCTTGTGGAAATAGTCCTTGTCTGTGGGCAATTTTTAACCGCGATGTCAGTTGCTTTTTCCACTTTGTACGACGATTTTGGAACCACGTTTTTATTTGTACTTCAGTGAGGCTCAAGGTCTTGGACAGCTCCATTCGCTTGCTGACGCTCAAGTATTTATCCACCTGCGGTAATTAGGAGATTAATTGCATCCAGGGAGATCGGTTTGATTTGGTTGGGGTAGGCTTACCTTGAACTCAGCTTCGAGGCGCTCCAACTGCTTGGCACTGTAAGCTTGACGCGGCTTTCTGTCGACTCCGGGCTTTCGAGATCGTCTACCACTTGGCTTCGGTGCTGAAATTAATTGGCCAGTAAATTTTAATGGTTTCTTCAATGTATTTAATTGGCCGGTGGTTTATAATTTTAATTATTCTTTAATTGAGAGCTCCCTTAATTTTCCGCTTCCTTTACTTTCGCTGTACTCCCCTCACGACTTGTCTCCCCTCAAAAACCTTCTCCCACTCCCCGTACTTTGTCTATCCTTGTTTGCGACGTCATGCGCTCCAGACTGCGCAGCGTCTCAATAGTGGGACCGAGCATTCATGAAACATAACCTATTTACTTGATACATAGTCCGTTTACTTCTGCTCTTATTTCCCCTTCCGCTCCCGACAACCCCCACCACGCCAACCAACCAGTGGGCAGAGTGGGGGGCTACCTTAATTTTTTTCTCCACGAAATTGCTTCAAGGTCACCCCCCGAGCTCGGAAAATAAAGGGAGCTCTACTGTATTGCGATGGACAGTTGATACGGGCCTGGCAGGCAGCGTTGTCGGGGAGACTTGTCGACGCACCAACACGCGGCCGCAGCCATACACATCCCGGTCACACGCGCCCATTGGCTGGTCCCCCTCCACGCTCACGCGGGCACAATGCGTAATGCGGTAGGACGAAAAAGGTAGCATTGATTTTTTATTTATCTAACTAATGCGCAATTTTTAATTTGTATTTCAATCTAATTTAATTTGTATTTCAATCTAATTTATTCCAAATTTGATAATACTTGTTCCAAATTGTTTTGCGAAATATTGTGCATTGGTGATCCTAACAAACCAAATTCTCACATTCTAACAAAATAAAATCTCCACATTTTCATGGGTAACATTTGTTAAAGATCTCAGAAGGTTTTCATAATTGAAGAAAACGAGGAAAACACACAGTTTTCTTCTTGTTTTACTATCGTAGAGCATATTAACGTGGAAACGATCACTTTGACACCTCATTCCTGCATTGTTTGCCTCAATAATTATCCAACGAGTGTTCCGCACTCTGTCAACAATCAGATGTCCACTGTTTGATCAAGACCTTAGGCATTTTTATGAGGCTCTTTTCTTTGTGGGAGAATAATATTTTTATTGCCTGCAGCCTCTATTATTATTGTTCATCTCTTTCAATAATTTTAGCAAATTCAGTATGCGATATTGGTCACTTTGAAGGATAACTGTCAGCGATGGGGAATTTCTCCGAAAATGACACATTCGAGGAGCTCTGAAAGCAACTGCCAGAACTAACCCAAAAATAGTAAAGAAAGCGTGAGTAAAGTGAATGAGGGAGGGAGAAATAGCGAGGAGAGCGCCTGGCGAAGATTTATGAGTATGCTGAGACATTTAGCACCTCAGCAAGGTGGTTAGAGCAGTGACGCTGATAAATGGCCACCTAACAGCATGGCGGATTGAGGAAGAGAATCACAATGGCCGATCCATCCGTCTCGCGACTTTGACGTCATTCATCGCTCGCAATGCGTGTCCTTCTTGAGATAGGGCTAGCAAAAAATTCGGGTTCCATTTTTCTAATTTTCCGAATTTTGCGCGCGCAAATTTGAAATACAAAATAGATATTTAAACACCAAAAAATAAATGAGGAAGTAAAACATGGTTTATATAGTCAGTGCGGTGGATTAATGGTATATTACGCTACTAGGGCGCTAAGTGGCGGTTTGTGAGGAGTCTGAAATTCAGTTGCGCGCGCAGCGGTGAACCGAGACCCGCCGAAACTGGCCGACGCATCGCAATGAATGAAAATGACTTTCAGACGACTTGGAAACCAATACTAGCGCCCGAATAGGATATACTATTTTTCGTTGGGGGGCCGGAGTGCAAGAGGGGGCCGGAGTGCAAGAGGGGGCCAGGAGGTGGGGGGGGGGGGGTGGAGCCCCGCCACAGGATATGGCGTTAAGATGGCGTACCCTGAGGTGCATCACAGTTTCAAACTTCGAACAGTGCCGCGCGCGGCGGTAGCGTCGGAGGTATGCTAAGTAGCTGCTTACTGTCCGTGCGTGCAAGAACGCTAAATACTTACTACATATCCTTGTAGAAAATTTTTCTTACGGGATAGTAATTTTGATATTTTACAGTGATCTACAATGTTGAATTGAACTCTTGTTTTTCCACGATGTACCGTACAGAGCTTTTTTTTAAATTCAGTTTCCTCCGTTCGCCGATTTTTTGCTCTCAATTTTCGTCAATTTTTGACGAAAAAAAATTCAGCTCAATTTCATAATTCGGAGTTTATGAGAGATGGTGAGGGTGGAAAGAACGCGTGATATCGTCCAGTAATGGCGGAATCGCGTGTCCAACCGCCGTTAGTTCGTTCACACCCTTAACACCCAATATTCCTTTTGATCTACTGTACATTCTGACTGAAAGCGCCTCTGCCTATTGTCCAGAATAATTGAATCACCGGGGCAATTTATGAACGATTGTGTTTCTAAGAGAAGCATGGGTGTTGCGGAAAATGATTTTAGCCCCCTAGGACCCTACACATCCAGCAATATTCATTACTCACTCGAATCCCTAAGTGGAAATTTTAATTCTCAAAAATTGACGCGGGCGGCACATTGCTATACGCGCGACCAAGGACGTCGATCACTTCATTTTTGAAATATTGAATTTTGTCATCAGGCCAGGAATAAATATGTTGACAACTGCCAATTTATTTGGCAATTTGGGAACCAAAAAACAATTATTTTATCGGCTAATTGTCACGGTTACCTTGGAGACCGAACAGAGCTGGCTTGGTTTGGGAGAACCAACTGCTGTAGAGAAGAGATGCTGAGGCTAGGGATGCTGCGGAGTAGTTTGGCGACTCCGACGGTACTTCCGGAAGAGATGATCCGGGACTGTAAAGGGGATTCGTGTCTGTTAAACGAAATTCATTGATTAATGCAAGGTGACAATCAGATGGTGGAGATCATATGGGCTTGGTCCGGCCCCGACGGACCTGGCGATCCAAGTCGCGATTTAGTTTCACATTCAATATCCTGTATTTACATAAATAAATGAATAAATAAAAAAATAAAAAAAAAATAAAAAAAAAAAATAAAAAAATAAAAATAAAAAAATAAAAATAAAAAAAAAAAAAAAAAAAAAATTAATGGATAAATAAATAAAAAAATTAACAAATAAATAAATAAATAACTTCCATTATGAAAATTTCACTTACGTCCATCGTAAAAATTTCCTGAATTTGACGGAATAGGTACCAAGAAACGATTTCTGTCATCTGCAGCATCATTCCGCTTGCTATCAGACGTCGCACTTCGAGTGTACTCTCTTCGGCCCAAGATACTTTCTATGGAAAATGCACTTGACACTGGATTTATCGTAGGTGATACTTTTTCTTCCGTTATCGTTCTCTCCTCACTGCTGTCACTATCTGACGTGTATCCCATCAAGTCATGGGAAGGGTTGGAGGACTCTGTGCTGTCCTCCTTGATTCCGCGATCGACAAGGTCCATATTGCAATATGTCATTTAGAGGGGTATGTTGTACCGATTTGGTTTTCTCGCGTGGTCCCATCAAAGGGGTAAAAAAATTAAAAAATTGATGAACCCGGTTCAGACTGTCTTCCAGATATTTGATTGATCATTTGGTAAAATTTGGTAAAATAAATTTATTTTAACAAATTGCGGGTTCATTTACGGAGATGGTCGCACTTCACAGTCTAATCTACCACTAATATCAGTTCCCGCAAAGGTAGGTATACCAAATCTATGACAGGTAGCACGTGTCCGTGGTCCATACAGTTTCGAGCCCGCATCCTCATCCCCACTTCTTCACACTTCACCCCTCATCTTTCCGTGTTTTACAGCCCTCCCCCCCCCCCCCCCCCCCCCCCATTTCCTCATTCTATATTTAATGTTTGCTGTATCGTACTATATATGCACACTCATGTGGGTCCATGTATTTTTTTTTTTTTTGTAAATTATCAATTAGCCTGGGATCGTGAAAAAATAACGAGAAACAAAAATATTTTTCGGTCATTTTTTCTTCTCATGGGAGGCAATGTTAAAATATTTTGGCTGAATGCGCATGTACCGATAGTGTGGTGCCGCCCTTTCTCGAAGACCAGTAAAACATACCCCCGAAAAAGAGGAGCAATGGCTACGTATAGACCCTGAGCTCCCTTTAGCTCTGCCCACCTTCAGAAATATGATTAAAGACCTTAAGCGTCTATTAATTTTATTACACATTTCAGAATGAAATATGAGGATTTGATCCATTAAAAAGGTGTTGAACTGTTCGTGGAAAAAAGAAAAATTCACTGGGTCTAATCTAATGTATTTTCGTGAGTGAAGGAATTGTGGTATTTTTTTTATGGAAAAAGGTGTTATATAGTTGATTGTTCAGCGAAAATTCGGGATGAAGTATTGTGGGAGGTGAGACCGTAAGGGGGGGGGGGCTAACACGACGCCCACCCACCCACTCACCGACACCCACCCACCGACTCACACCCAACCACCCACCCACTCATGCCCACCCACCCACTCATGCTCACCCACCCACCCACCCACCCACTCATGCCCACCCACCCACTCATGCCCACCCACCCACTCATGCCCACCCACCCACTCATGCCCACCCACCCACTCATGCCCACCCACCCACCCACTCACACCCTCCCGCCCACTCACACACACACACACACACATACAGACACACACAAACACAGACATACACAAACACAGACACACACAAATACAGACACACACACACACACATACACACCGACACGCGCACACGCGCGCGCCGTTACCTCAAATTTGCTTAAGAATCGTTTTAGTGCCTGTTAGTTTCGTGAAATCGGAAAGATACAAAGTAATTAAACTAGGAAAGTGGGCACATAAAGTGACCGCCAACTCATTTTTAAAATTTCACATACTCAATGATTTAAAAAATTTGCGAAATATCTGGCTGTAGGTAAACGCCGGAAATTTGTGAAAAGGCGACAAAATGTTTAAACTGTATAACGCTAGGTGCGAAGAGTGGAAGTTACGCTTGGTCGAGGCTACACTGTCATCGTACTCCATCCATGACTTCCTGGAAACTGCTTGGACCATAAAACTCGGCGAGCAACTCGTGAGTTGATGATGGCAAACATTTCAAGTTTGCATTACTCGAGGGTCAAATTAGATAGGATTAAATGCTGAACGCATACATAGTGATTGAATACTCGTAGCGCATTTTAGTTTATTTTTCAAATTTTTGGGATGTACAGGGTGTCCCATTTGAAAAATTGCACTTAAATATCTTTCAACAGGGTAATGTAACAAAAAAATGTTTCGCCCAAAAATTGTGGGGTCCCCATGGGGACATCCGATTTGATCATTATTCCGAGCTTTCAAGTTCGCGCTTGCAAGCTGCAAGCACAGCGAGCTTTTTTTAATAACACCATTTTCGACCCCAACAAAAATTGGGAAATGAGATGAAAAAAAAATTAGCTTTTTGAGCTTCTCGTTCAGTAAGTTCCAAATTCTGCGCATGCGCAGTACGACATTGGCGTTCTTAATATATCTGGAACTAGTAGTTATCGACTTAAAATTACAATCCTTAATTACGGATTCCGGAGAACCTGACGAATTATCTCGACGTGAAAATGAAAATTTCCTCCTGTCACATGCTATATATATTAAAATTGTGGGCTTCCGGGTAAATTTTGGAAGCATTAAAATTGAAATGTGTAGAGGACGATTAACCGAAATGATCAATCAACCACCTGAGATGCCGATTGTTCGCCACGTGAGAAAACTCACATTTAATCCAACTGTTCCCTAAACATCCATTCGACACGTTACACCCAATTTCTGGATGGTGAGCGAGCGCGTGGGAGATGGGGAAAAATGGAAAATGTGAGAAGTGGCCTATGAAGCGGCGTATCCCCGATAATACAGCCACTCTTGCCGAGATATTAGACAGGTGTTGTGGTTCCCAAGGGAACAAAAGCCCCATTACCCATCACCTCGGCACATCCCACCGACCCGACATATCATCACTTGCATTCAAAATCCTAAAACATTCATGGGAGATGTATAAGTGGTTTTTTTTAGACGTAATGTGTGTTTAATCAGCTCTCGGATTTCGGTGATGGGGAAGTAATTGAGACTGGTAACGGGGGTTTTGGGGATTTGAGTTGTTTGCATGTGGGCTAAGCTGATATCGTCATCTTGTTTCATCCGCCAGTGAGCTGTGATAGTTTTTAGATGTTATTTTTAAATACGTAGACGAGGAAGAGTCATACAAAATGAGAATTCAAATGTTCATTTCAGTTAATCTCATATGCATTATTTCCCCGTTCAAATTTATATGAAGTTCCAGTGCATTGATTCGTGTGTGGTTTTTTCATATTTTCAGAATTGAAGAAACAAAATTAATTCATTGTTCATTCATATTTTAGAATTCCCTATTCCCTCCGTGTTATCCGAGTTTCCGCTTATCCGCGGAAGCCCTTCCCCACATTACCCCGAATAATCGAGACTCCACTGTACAAATCCACTTTGGTCACTGCCTAAAACACCAAATCCTTATAACAGAAAAAAAAAAGCTAGAAGCGCAGTGTATTTTCATTGCGGTAAATACAATTACATAGCGGACCCAACAATTATCATCGGCAGTAGTTTGTCCTGACCAATTCCGGAAGTTCGTCAGTTTCTTAAGACCCGTCCTAGAATTCACGTTGACATGATTGTGCTCTTCTTCATCATTCTGAGAATATCAAAAGCTGCGGGAGACGAGGAGTGTTATTACGATGGTAATGACTTCTGCGTTAGGCCGGACGACATTCTCTCCTTCGATCTTCTGCCCGGATCGTTCCTGCTCGAAGAGTCAGCTCGAAATCATCAAATTCGGAATGAAGTTGCCTTGCAAAATGCCTCAGCGAATGGAACCTTTGCGGAGGCTCTACATAAAATGGATTATCACAGGTAAATTTATTAAAAAATGTACATAAACCGTTTCTATATTGTGAGGCATTTTTTTAAAAATTGATAGAGGTAAAACGAGGCATCTACACAATCACCATACAATATCTTATTGCTAATCTCTGATGCTCAGGAAAATGATGAACGAGTACCTGTGTCACGGTTTCATGGCCGAAGAGATTGTCCGGGAGGTGAAGTCAACGAGGGTTAAACGACTGCAAGATCCCTCCATGAACTCAATTCCGGATTTTCTCGAGGAGGAAAACGTCACTGTTCATGATAAACTGCTATCGGATGAAGGAAGCAGTAAATACAAGGACTGGCTGCAAAGGTAAGAGCATTGAGTTTCCCTCTACGATTTCCCACAGGAAATCTCGAGTCCCTTTTAAAAATTCTTTCAATTCTTATTCCACAAATTTAATATTGTACTCGATGATACAACAGGACAACAACTCTCGACGATGTCTATCGTCACTATATGCCAAAGAAAATGCAGCGAAAAATTGGGAAGAAAAATATTCCCCATGAATTTGAACAGTTTGATGGTGAAGTTACGGGATTTGCAATGCCAGCTCCAATGTCCCCAAGTAAAATTGGATCGTTTTATGACGACGGTGAAGGTAATTGCGATAAATTATCGATTTATTGATTCGTTACTTAATGTTAGTATTCCATTATTCCCTCATTTTGTGACGGTGGGTGAAACCTCCCCCCCCCCCGGTCCTCCAAGTGGGTGGGTGACTTCTCCCCGCCCCCATCCACCCGAGTGGGTGGCTGATTCCCTCCCCCCCCCCCATCCACCCAAGTGGGTGGGTAGAACCTCCCCCCTCCCCGTTCGCCCAAGTGGTAGGGCGGACCCCCCCCCCCTCGTCCACCCAAGTGGGTGGGTGGAACTTATAGCGCCCGCCCACCCAAGTGGGTGAGTGGAACCTCCCCTCCCCCCAACCGCTTGGGTGGGAGGTTACACTTACCCAGTTGGGTGGGCGGGTGGCTGGGGGGTGGGGGGGGGAGGTTTCACCTACCCACTTGGGTGGGCGGGTGGCAGGAGGGGGGCGGGTGGAAGTTCCACCCACCCACTTGGCTGACCGAGGGGGAGGGGGAAACGAAGTTCCACCCAGTCACTTAGGTGGGCGGGGGGCGGGGAGGAGGTTGCAACTACCCACTTTGGTTTGGATCTGCGCCGGCAAAAATTACCCAGAATCTCATAAGTAATCATCATGTTTTTGATACTGAAAACTATGAAGTCATATCATCACCAACCGGACATCATCAGTATAGTCACGGCCCACCAGCCCAGCCGGCTCACTATATGCCACATGGTGAAATAATTCCGGTGATCCACGAGGAACACTACTACCACGATTTGGAAGAGGAGGACTCCTGGCATGACGTCTCATCAAAAGGAAAGGGAGAACTGACGATTAAGGACTTCTTTGAAATCGCCCTCACAGCCCTAGCGTTTCTAGCTTTTGGATTATTCATCATCCAATTACTTATGGCAATCACGGTAAAATGTCTACTCATGTCAGATTATGCCAAAAAAACAGAATTTTTCATTTTTGCCAATAACCTTCATTTATTGAAAAATATAAATTTTGTATGTCTTGGTGAATTGCACAGAATTCAGGAACGACAACGGCGGCGGTGGTAACCGATGAAACGATAAGGTTCAAACGAAATGCTTTCGCTTCAAATTCTGCGTATAATGGCAATGCAGAGCTTAACGAGCTCGCCCACAGAGTTCTTCGCTCGATAGAGGCCGCTATGGTTGCGGAATATGACGGGGGTCGATGTCTGCGGTGGACATTATGTCGGGACAATCGACACTCGAAGAGTATGAAGACGCCTCAGCGAATATGGCTACCAGTTTGGAGGTAAAGCATTACAAAAATACTTTATTTGTGTATTCATCTATAGTCACTTTTAACTTCTGCAAAAAATGTTTTAGTCATTTTAGGTGATGAGAAAAAATACAATAATGGCTGTTTGTTTTTTCACTCATTTGAAGTGTGGGAATGAGCTGGTTGTGCGGCCGCATGGTGAAACAGCCAACTTGGCCCGCCATGTTCGACGCATTGAAAGCGTCGGTATTAGGACTTGGCGGTGCAAACTGCGATCGCATTTACTCCGGATGTCACCTCGCCGAGGAACGACGAAAACGCCGAAGACGGCGTAGAAAATAACAATCCTACCGTTAGTGACTGGAAAATAGTTTTACCTCGACGTCGGAAATTGATTAGACCTTTTGGGTGTCTAGGGTTGATGTTGCTAATAATTTATGTACTCATAATTTATTATCGTACTTTCGTACCATCGAATATTGTCAATTCTCGAACAGAGTCGATACCCAAAACGTCAAATCGTAACGTAAGTGAATAAATTTATTTATATTCTTGCCTGAAATATTTTGATATCTTCTTTCTGTTTTCCAATCTGGTCTTTCCAGTCTTCCCACTACCTGAGTTAATTTCAATATAGATTGAGTTTAAGTTAGATTAATGTTATTCTCTCTCGCCCAAAATCAACGTAATTGGTTATCAATAATACGGTCGTTGACCCAGGGAGCGTCAGGTGTCGATTCATTAGTTAGAAAATCCGGATAAGTCCTGGCGCACATTCAGCTTTCTTCAACGTGAGCTTTCTCACTCGCAGTTACAGGCATTGGATCCTGGGGAACTGGTAGCAGAGATGCATAATTTGATCCTTTCGGGTTGACGTAAAAAACAGGAGGTACCACAGATTCCAGAGATCGTATGTTTTGAACAATTCCACGAAAATTTCTATCGTTGAGAGTTCGAAATTGAGCCACCTGAAAATATATCATTCATTGAAATTTAATTCTTCTATAATAGTTTTCATCAATTTACCATTTTCATAAATTTTATTATTAAAAATTGTTTTTTTTTTTGTATTTTGAAAAATTATTCATGTGTAAATTTGGTCCTGTAATTGGCCACGTGCTGTTGGATCTCAATAAAGATATGAAATTTTGAGAAAATGGAATCACCTGTTCTAGAGAGATTGCGATGGGTTCTCTGCTAAAGAGCCACATGACTGGGGTCTGATATTTCCCAACTGGAACCGTGCCCTTGTAAATAAAATAATCATCAGTAAATGGTCTCAGAATATTGATTATTGGAGCTGCAGGAATTCGGACTGACGAATCTGGAGGTTGAATCGAGGGAAGACCGTTCATTATACCATTCAGGGCCGGATTAGGAACTGACTGTAACTAAAAGAAAATAGTCCATTGAATTCAGGATAAACAGTTACGAATGAGCTAGGTAATTGTTATTGTACTTTGAAGAAATAGACTAAGATGACTATACCATCTCTTTCTCTCCTGGCAGCTTGTTGAGATGAGTAATCGCTTTTGAAGTGAACTGCATGTAACTCCATTGGCTGACTAGAAGATGAAATTTGTGGATTAAAATCAATTTCTATGTATCCAATTATGTAATTTAGCCCGTGATTTTTTATTACGCCAAAGTCCAGAAAAATTCGAAAAAGAAAACCAGATACGGAAAGCAATGAAAGAAACTATTCTTCGCGCGCGCGCTTCCTTTTTCCGCCGCACTAACCGGTGGCGTGTCAGTTCCGGTCTTACGCTTTTCGATAATTGCGATATATATCGATATTTTCGTTGATCTCTCCTTCTCACTACATATATAGATTGGTGGATGTATATATATATAGACCAAGATGTCAGGAATTTGAATAATTACCTTCCACCGTCGATAAAATGCTCACTCCCCACCATGACATTGGCTCCCCAATGGAAATGCATTTGCGAGAATATGTAATTGCTCTTCAATGGTCCAGATGACAAATACGGGGTCTGCTGCCAGTTTCCGCACAAAGCCAAATTTTTTCCCGTATTCGTAATTTTCAATTTTTTTGGAGGTGTCTCGTAATTGAACCAGCTTAACGGTTTCAAGTCTATCACCCTCATTTTACTAATATTCAAATCGATAGGGGACATCGGCTCATTGCTGATGACATCCTGAACGGAGTCAATGGCTTCCATTTGTCTTTGAAAACTGGCAATTTTTTTCAAAATTCAAGATTTTTGGGTTACAAGGTTTTCAGATCAATTTGAAGTTTGCAATGAACCAGTGTGATACTGTCAAATCTTTATTAAATTCCAAATTTATTTACATTTGTTTTCCGTCAATGGAACTTGTACAAAAAATATAAAAAAATTATTCTACATGATATTGAGGTAGACTGTCAAGTCGACGGTGTCAATGTGCACAAATGAAGAACATATTGTGCCTCAACACAAATTATAATCAAAGTACCTCACCTCGAGAGGGAGATCCTCCTCCCGAGGAACACGCTCTAAGCTTGTAAAAACCCGAACACAAGTCTTTTATCCTTCAAATATCACAGCAATGTTGAAAGCAGGGCAACACATCCCGTCCGAACCCTTCAAGTGTCCCCATTTGTGTAACACGATGATGAAGAAACTTCCCTGACTTGTTCATACAACATATCAGATATGGCATACCCATGCCTCCTAATAATCCTCATCAAATATTCTCTCTTTTCTCCTGAATCATAGAAGCACAAATCATGTAGTCTCCTCAAAACATCAATATCAGCGCCATGTATCATCCTAGCCAGCACCTTCGGTGTGAAAATCAGATTCTCACCTAACAGGTGATGCAAATACTTGTGTTCATTGAAACAAAGTTTGTGGAAGTTGATGAGCGTAAGTGGGGCGTCATTACCAGCCCTACTTAATATTTTGGATAGATCCTTGGGCCTGAATCCTGCCACTCCGAAATCATCCATGATAGCTGTTCTGTTACCTTGTCCATCGTAACAAACATCGTGAAAATTCTGCAAAGCCATACGAATATCCTGGCGCGCACCGCAGAGGATTTTCGACAAATACTTGGGCGTAAATCCTCCATTCGAAAGATTTGATAGATACTTTCGTGTGGCTTTCGTTACAAAGCAGAACGTATGGAATTGCCTTGTAACAGCAGCTGCGCCATACAGCATGTTACATAAATCGCTCGGTCTAAAGCCCACTTCGATGAAGTCACCCAGCAGTGTCTCCCTCTGGCCCTTTCTCCTAAAGCACTGTTTATGAAACTGCTTCAATAGAGCACAAGCACGATCCCCTGCTCCGTTCAACAGATTCGCCAAGTCGATCGGTCTAAAACCTGCAGCGAAGAAATCATCTGACAGCTGAGTTTTCTTATCGTCCACAAACCAGCAGTGGTAGAATTGCTGAAGTGCGTTCTTAGCATTAGCTCCGGCCCCCCTCAAAATCGACGACAACTCGTCCATCGTAAAGCTTTCACCATCCTTGCCATGTACTAGCTGCTCGAGCGACTTTCGCATTGTATCGCGGTGGAAACAGATATTATGGAATGCGCAGCAGCTCTCAGCTGCAGCAGATCCTGCTCCATAGAGAATATGCATGACATGCCGCAAACCTATGTTGTGTTGATCAAGAACCCTCAAGTACTCTTTCTTACGACTACCATGAAACCAGCGAGCATGCAAATCACTGAAGACTGTAGCAGCTTGATAGCCCGCACCCTGCAAAACATTCAAGATGTCGATCAATTTGACTCCCTGCCCTTCCAGATTTCTAAGCCATGGATGCTCAACATGCTGATGGAACAATATGCTGCACAAGTCTTTAAAGGCACGTGGTGCTTGACTTCCGCTTCTGGTAAGACATCGACATATGTCGTGTAGAGTGACTCCTTTATTTTCAAAATCTCTCACATAATCGGTGGTGCTGCCCTCTGCATCATACAGCAAGCCATACAACTCTACGAATGATTCTGCACCATACGATCCTGCCCCATGCAGCATGCTTGCTATTTCGGATAAATCTAGGCCTTGGTTCTTGAGATTCTCCAGATAGTGAGTGGTTTTTCCATCTCCATTGACAAAGGTATTGAATAGTTCTACGAAGGCTTCTGGCGCTCCAACTCCGGAGCCATACAAGATGGTGGAGATGTCGATTAGGCTGATTCGTTGCTGGTGCAAAAGGTCTAGATATTGGGTTCTTTTTCCTTCTGCATCAAACCAGAGACTATGCAACTTCTTGAAGATTTCCGAAGCTCCTGATCCTGCGCCATGCAAGATGTTGGACACGACCAAATTTAGCTCGCTGTCTTCTAGGGTTAGGAGATATCGGGTCTTGCTACCTTGTGCATCAAACCAAAGATCGTAGAATGCTTCAAATGCCTTGGGCGCGTTGATTCCTGCTCCATTAAGAATGCCGGATATGTTGGACATGTTTATTGTCTCGTGCTCCAACACCTGCAGGTGTCTACCTTTGCTCCCCTGCTCGTCGAACCAAAGCGCATACAATCTTTTGAATACCTTGGAGGCTTTGGATCCAGCTCCTCGCAGGATATTAGACATATCAGCTATACTCACCTTCGCTTTCTCTAGAGTTGTTAAGTATTGAGACTTCTTACCTTGCCCATCGAACCAGAGATCATACAGCTTCATGAAAGCCTGGGGTGCTTTGATCCCTGCACCATTCAGGATACCAAATATGTTCGATAGTGCGACATTGCTTTTGCTGAGAACCAACAAATATCGCGTTTTATTTCCTTCTTTAGTGTACCAAAGGTCATACAGCTCTCTGAATGCCACTGGAGATTTTGCTCCTGAGCCGTGCAAAATCCTCAACATATCAGCAATATTTACGTTCGTTTTCTTCAAACTTATCAAATATTGTGTTTTATCTCCATTGCCATCGAAGAGAAGATTGTACATTTCGTTATGGACTTTAGGTGCTTTCGATCCGGCCCCCTGCAAAACACCAACTATGTTAGCTAAGTGGACGCCCTCCCTTTCCAGAGCCTTCAAAGAATTCGTTTTATAACCCCGAATATTATACCATAGACCGTACAAATTTGTGAACTTTCTAGGAGCTTTAACGCCAGCGCCTTGCAGAAAATTCACCAGATCAATCAATCTGATTCCTTCATCATGTAGGTTTCTCAAATACTGTGTCTTGTTACCATCTCCATCAAACCACAAACTGTACAAAGCTTTCAATGATTTCGGAGCATTGGTTCCAGCCCTGCGCAGAATGCTCGTTAATTCAGGTAAGTCGATGCCTTCTTTATTAAGATTCCTCAAACACTTCGTCCTCTGTCCTCTTGCATCAAAGCAAAGATCGTAGAACTCTTTGAATGTTTTTGCAGCTCTCACCCCAGCACCATTGATAACAGCTGCCACAGCAGATACACTAACTCCCTGTTCCTCCAAAACACACAAATATTGTGTTTTATTGCCTTTCGCATTGAACCACAAGGCATACAACTCTTTCAGCGCTTTCAAGGAGTCAGATCCTGATCCATGTAAAATAGTTGCCATAGTAGATAAGTCAATCCCTCCTTTCTCCAAAGTCATTGAGTATTTGCTCTTATTTCCCCTGATATCAAATAAATAATCATACAATTCCCTGAATGCTTTGGGAGCCTTAACTCCCGCTCCGCTCAGTATACTCGACACGTTGGTCAAGCTTATCCCCTCCTTCTCCAGGACCCTCAAGTAATGCCTCTTGTTGCCCTCCGAATCGAACCAGAAGCCGTACAGGTCTTTGAATGCCTTCGGCGCCTTCAATCCCGCTCCTCGCAGAATACTGGACATAACGGCAAGATCGACTTGCTCCTTCTCCAGGGTTTTCAAGTAGTGGCTCTTGTGCCCTCTGGCGGTGAACCACAGATCGTACAATTTCTCAAAAGCCACTGATGCCTTAATCCCCGCCCCATTAAGAATCCCCGATATATGACATAACTTGACATTTCGCTTAGCGAATGCTTTCAAGTACCGAGTTTTCTTTCCCGCCGCATTGAACCACAGAAGATACAAATTTTTGAAGGCATCAGGTGCTTTTGATCCCGATCCATGCAGTATACTTGACATGCTAGCGACACTCATGCCCTCTGTTATCAGAACCTGCAGGCACTCTGTTTTATCGCCATTTTCATTGAACCACAGTTCGTACAAGTCTTTGAATGCTGTGGGGGCGCTGGATCCGGCACCATGTAGAATACTCGATATGTTAGCCAACCCAATTCCCTCCATCTCCAAACACTTCAGTCTCTCAGTTTTATTTCCCCGTTCATCAAACCAGGAATAATATAATTCTTTGAAGGCGTCAGAAGCATTAGACCTTGCTCCATGTAGAATACTTGACATTACACTTAAGTCAATACCTTCTCTCTCCAGGGATTTCAGGTATTGGGTCTTATTTCCCTTCCCGTCGAACCAAAGACTGTACAAGTCTTTGAACGCTTTGGGTGCTTTCAAGGCGGTTCCATTGAGAATTCCACAGATATTCGCCAAACTAATGCCCTTCTTCTCAAACGCTGTGAGATACTGTGTCTTATCACCATTTTCATCGAACCACAGCTCGTGCAAGGCTTTGAATGCATCGATAGCCTTACTCCGCGCACCATTCAACAGGCTAGACATTCTGGATAGATTGATGCCCTCCTTTTCCAAATCGGTTAAATACCGAGATTTGTTTCCTTTCAGGTCGAACCAGAGATCATACATGCCGGTGAAAGCTTTGGCAGCGCTCACTCCAGATCCGCGCAGGAAGCTTGATATACTGGATATGGGTATCCCTGCTTCGTCCAACGTTATCAGGTACCTTGATTTAGATCCGTCTTCGTTAAACCACAGATCGTACAGTTCTCTGAATGCTTTGACTCCATTTGCACCTGCCCCATGCAGAATAACTGACATGCTGGATAGCTTCACTTGCTGCTTCTCCAATGATTCCAACAATCGCGTTTTATTTCCTTGCGGATCGAACCACATGTCGCATAAGTCTTTCAGGACAGTTGAAGCGCCAGCTCTAGCTCCGTGCAACATACTCGATATGTTGGATAGATTGATGCCATTCTGGCGTAAGGCCATCCAGTATCGAGTGGGACTTCCTGAATCATCGAACCAGAGGTTGTAAAGGTCCTTGTAAGCTTTCGTTGCGCTCATTCCCGATCCGCCCAGGATACAGGATATGGTAGATATCATTATGTTCTCTCTTTTGACATTTGCTAAGTATGGCGTCATTTCTCCGGACTCGTTGAACCAAAGTTTGTACAGATTCTCGAACTCTTTGGCTGCGAAATCCCTGGTGGAGGTCAGCATGTTAGTCATGTTGGTCAGGGCTATTCCATGCTTCTCTAGAGTTAACAAACACGGAGTTTTGTTGCCATCCTCATCTAGCCAAAGATCGTACAGGTCGGTGAATGCCGAAGGCGCTTTACCCCCTACTTTACCTAGAATACTTGACATTGTGCTTGGATTGATTCCTTGTCTTTTGAGGTTCACCAATTTTCGGGTGGGTTCGTTGACGAGAAAATGGAGAAAGGCGGTGAATACGAGACTGCCCTGCCGACCTCCAACACGCTTAGCGAAATAGACTTCTTCAGGACTAGCTGAAGTTAGGTCCAATCCTAGGACAGTTGGATCTTCTTCGTCTAGGCGTATTCTCTTGCTGGGAAAATGCTCTTGGTCGAAATATGAAGGTCGGCGAAATCGAATGGTGCGCGTTGAGATCTTGGTTTTGCCTGGCATTTTGGTGATCGTTCTAAGTATGCGTCATCCAGAGTTCTGCGCTTCCTCAGCCTAGTTAGATAAATGATTGATGTATGAATGAGTGGTTTAAAGTGTTTAAATTCAGTGGTGAAATGAAAGTAAATTCAGCCTAGGAAAATTAGTTCTATAAAGAAATAGAAAATTTTTTATTCAATTTTTTTTTTTTTTTTTATAACGCACATCTCTCCGAAAATTGTCAGTTTTATTGGAATAACAAATGTTCTTGCTAAAAAACGGAAATGGAAGCTGAATCCATTCAACCCATTCGTCATTTCTCCAATAAATTTATCTAATTTTTTACCTTCTACTGAATAACTCACCTGTTGACTCCTCAACAATCTCCTCCTGTTAATTACCCCATTCGATATAGTAATCAACACGGTGTCGCAACAATACTAACAAGAACAGGAGCCATGTTTTTATTTACAAGCCACGTGTGAATCTTGAAATCACTGAACAGGTTATACACTTGTGTTTATATGTGACGTCATAATCGCCCGTCGATGGAGAAATTGCGCGGGGGGGGGGGGGGGGGCAATTACCAAACAGCATTGTAGATGGCACCGTTTGGTTAGGCGAGACTATTCTATATCGATATGCGTATCGATAGCGGTAGAAGCGAAATATCGCGTCGGCGCATACCATTTTTTCTTCTGTAACAAACTCATTCAATTCATTATTATTATTATTATTATTATTTCCATTTTCCAAAATACAGAAATGTAGTAATAGTAATTATTATCATGATAATAATTATAATAATTATTATATTAATTAATTTTACTATTATCATTATTATTGTTATTATTCATATAACAATTGTTGTAAGTGATTATCAACCAATTTTCTGTAATTTACTCATCTCTTGAGACTTGCAAAATTACAATAGATATAAGAGAAAAAATGGCGCGGTTGGGGCACTTCGAATTTTGAAATTTGTTTTATAACGTACCCAATTTTCGTAATTTGTATAAATTGCGAAATGTTTTATATATTTTTTCTTGACGAATTACAATTACTGCGCAAGTACCTTAAGCGCGCGAAACTGTGAACTGCGGACATTCAAAAATTGGAGAGTGTCGAAGATCGATACAAGATGGCGGCATGAGCTGTCCAATATATCGACATCGAATAGTGTCGTTCTAACTAGCGACCTACGCTGCTTCGATATATCGACAGCTGCAGAGAGTTTACGATTTTGAAACGTTCTTGATGTTTACAACTTTCGCAGACGATGAAACAAGTTATTAATTAAGTAAATTAGTTGTGAAACATGGGAAGAAGTCGATCAACGTCACCTCGACGTAGGGATAGATCGAGGGATCGGTCGAGGGAGCGAGACAGAGATAGGGACAGGCGGAGGCGACGTTCCAGGGAGAGACGTAGGAGGTAACCTCAAATTTTCATTCACAATTTTTCAGGGTTTTTCTTTTAAACTAACAAAACTCAAAACAGTATTTTCGCTCATCCTTATCGGTGATCAAGATAGATCGTGGAACAAATCTAAGACAGATTTCTAAATTAGAGCACGGCTGAAATAATGAAAAATAAATTGTATGACACTAATTGAGGGAAATGCAATTGTATTTTCAGATCTGTAGACAGAGATAGGGGAAAATCGAGGGACCATGATAGAACCAGAGAGAGGGAGAGACATAGGAGATCATACTCGAGGTCACGGTCTAGAGATAGGGAACGTCCAAAGCCCAGGCACAAACAAACGGCAGAACGACCCGAACTCACAGGTAATAATTTAAATCATTTTAAAATGATTCACTCTCTTATCTTTCAATACTACTACTAAACATATAATGACACAGAAAGTCAAACATAATTAAGAGTTTTGTAAAGCTGATTTCTTTCATTTTTTTTCTGAAGTATTTTTTTTTCAAAAATATTTCTGAAAATATTTAAAATCCAAAAATTTCATTTTTGCCCAAAGCAATTTTAAAATTTTTGCATTTTTCTATTTCGATAAATTTCAACATTCTCAAAACTTAAATTTTTCCACCAAAACTTGATAGTCTAATACAAATGAACGATTTCTATTTATTTTTACTTGCATACTTTGCATCTTTATTTTGGTGATATTTAGAGATGAAGCTGTTCTATTATCCTCCACTTAACAGACGAAAATTTTTTTTCAGAGGCTGATCTTGAAGGCAAAACCCCCGAGGAACAAGAGATGATGAAAATGATGGGATTCTGTGGATTTGACACGACTAAAGGAAAGAAAGTTGAGGGCAACGATGTAGGGGGTGTTCACGTGATTCTAAAGCGAAAATACAGACAGTACATGAACCGCAAGGGTGGCTTCAACCGTCCCCTCGATTTTGTGGCGTAAACTCTTTATTAGTAATGGTAAAAAAATAATGTTAACAGTTTCAAGAAATTGAGTACTGCAATTTAAGGACTAACTTCACGTTTTGGCCTTTTGGCTGCTGGCTCTTCTGCGTCGTCAGAAACAATTGAGTCGTCATCTGGGAGATCAAGGTGGTCCTGAGTCTGATGATTTCTCGTTGTGTTCTGGGTCATTGTCATCATCTGAAAATTATAATTTTTTTTTTGTGAAAATAAATAATCATCGAAATTCGATTACGATTGTTTGCTCATTCAGCCAATTTCCCAAACGAACTTAAATGAGTATTTTCAAGAGGTCTGCAGGTCGCCAGGTTAAACTTACCTGACTAGGGTCCAGCCGTTCCAGCCCTTCTACAAGTTGTGGGTGCTTTATTCTGAAGTCCCTAGTGATGCTGTGTTTGATGTAACCTTCCAAAGGTACCTGCGAAACCAAAGAAAATTTAATTTTGAAATTGTTCTAATTGCTCCGAAATAGTGTGAGGCAACACAAATTTTTTGGCCACAAGAAAATATTTGAAAGCATATATATTATGCGTTGGATTCTGGGTTTTTTTTTTAATTTTTAATAAAATATTTTTAATAAAATTTTTTCAATAAATATTTTATTAAAACATTTTTAATGAATATTTCATTTAAATATTTTTACTAAAGATTTTATTAAAACATCTTTAATAAAATTGTATTTTCTTCAATAGTATACTTCGAATCGTAACCAAAAAACTGTAATTACCTTAGTTTTCTTCCCAAGCGCCAAAATCTCCTTATTAAACTGTTCAATCTCGTAGACAACCTTGGGTATAAACTTTGTCTCCTTCAAGACTTTGTTTTTTTGAGCCTGAGCGTCAGCTTTGCGTCCATTGTTCTGTTTTTCCTCGGTATGTGTCACGAGATTGTAAAAACCAGCCTTCAGAGATTTACCAGCGAGTTGTACCACCTAAATTGAGTATTGATCATTAACAATATTCAAATATCTATTTAAAAAATACATTTAAATACTACTTCTTATAAACTAACATTTAGAGTATCTCATGAAAACAGTTTGTTAACTGTTTCAAAATTTCAGAATGGTAATTTTAGTACCGGCTGGTAGTTTCCAATATTCTTCAACTTTTATGTTTTGTTGGAAGTTGCTTTAACTTTTTCAAACCTTCCAATACGATTTTTTCCAGGAAAATCGATTTGGAATTTTGGAGGTATATTCAAGGTGAGAACTCGTAAAATCATACTGAAAAATTCCTACTGTAAACTTTTGGTTTAGTTTTTCACTGACCTGAATAAATTTCACAGCCTGAAAAGCAGGATTTTGCTGATTCGATTTGCTACTAAAGTACTTCGTCAAGGTGGTTAATACGTTATACAGCATAGCAAGATTTTTGAAAGTAGACTCTGTGTTGGGTCCAGGATCCATATTAGCATTAGCGAGAGTCTGCAAGGTTTGAATGGAAATGGACAACTGTCTACAAAGACTCCTCTCCTTATCCTTGAGCCTCTCCCTGAAGTCCTCATCCCCAGTTCCAGCAGAAGTCGCCATTACTTGCTCGGACTTCAGTCGCCCAAGGATCCACGAGGCATTCATTAACTTGCACTTTAAAGAGTTATTGAAGATGTTATGAGCCTGGGTCATCGATGACTCCGTCAAAATTTTATAGCTCTCCCTAACATTTATCTCGGTCGCATCAATGGTCCCCAGTTTCATGCACAGCTCCACACACATTTCATCAAGAACTTTCCCATGGTCAGCTTCTTTCTCCTCGACACTTGTTATCAACTGCAAAATAATCAATGCAATTTGCGTGTCTAATTCGACTGTCGCCATTTTCTTGAGCCATTCAAATGTTCTCCCAAAACTACCAGGGGATATCCCAACCTTGTTCAGGAGTAAAGCCACCGTTTCAAAAAGAATGATTGGAATTTTATTCGCTGCACCCTCCTCATCGATCTCTTCCTCAAAATAATTGTCGATTAAAGTTTGCAATGAAGATATCAACGTGTTGAACTGAGCACTCAGCCCCTCGGATGGCGATGGCTCACAAATTTCTCCCAAAAATTTGGACAAATCTGAGTGAAAAATCGTGCACATAACATCACAATATTCCTTGAAGCACTCAAGTCCGGAAATCGCAGTTTCTTCGTCGAATTCTCGTATCCTGTCCAAATCGCAAATTATGTGCTTGTAGAGCAGTTCACCAATTTTCAGGTAATCTTTTGCATAAGTTTCATGGTACTTCAGACGCTCGATATTCTTGAGGCCTTTAGCATGCCGAAATATTTGGATGCAAATATGAAGGCAGTAGTTGTGAAAGTCAGGACGTTTTTTCAGATGGCCAATTTGGTCTTTTGTTGCCCAGATGATAGTGGAGTCAAATAGAAGGGAAAGCATTTTGTGAACAATGTTGATGGTGAGAATTGTTGGGGGTAGCTTGATTAGCACCTTGGCTCCTCTTCTCACTGTTGTATCGTGGTCCTTGTCTTTTTTCCCCTTGTCCTTTTTCTGTTTAGCGGGTTTGCTGATGGTTTTGCAGAATTCTGAGATTTCGTTGTATGACTTGAATAGGCTGTAGACATTTTGGGCCACTGAGTCATTCTCGGTTGACCAGCTGCTGAATCGATAAGCGATTAAGGCCTCTAGGGTCGTCGCAGCAAGCTTTAGGGAGTTTACTCGTTGCTGAGACTTGGGGGAGTTGTCCAAGAGATCTGGGCGTTCGTCTATCTATATATGGAAGATTAATTGATACGTTAGTCGTATTGATTGGTTTTGGGGGAGAGATCTCACAACAGAATTGCAGAAGGCACAATCGAGTTTTTTTTAAATTTATGACATGGGACACGTAATAACTTTTCGAGTACATACCTGGAGGTCATCGAGCGCTGCTGGGACCATTCGTTTGCACAGTGATTCAAGTACGTCGCTCAATCTGTCGAGGCAGTCCAGATTCCTACTAGCCACTGTACAATATATTTGCTGAAGGGCGAAGACCAAGTAGCCGATGGGCTCCTGGAGAACGGCCTCGGGCCCAGTGACACTTGAACAGTCTTCGAATTTTATGGGGGGCTTTACAGTATGATCCAGCTCATAAAATTCACTGAAATGGTCCAGCAGAAGATCTATCGACGATTCTGCGAGCTCTGGATTCATGAGGACAGCTTCGTGGAGACCTTTGTAAAAATACTGACGTACTTCTGCCTCATGGGAGTAGCATTTCGTCAGGATCATTAGGATTTCTTGGCAGAAGGCTGCGTTGGTTCGAGCGTTGGGCTTCGAGCTCTGACTTCCACGCTCTAGAGTCGCCTGGTTGACAGATAGATAGATTTCATAAGCGTTGGAGCTAATATTTTAATATGAGGGAAAAGTGATTATTTTCAAAAATTAGGAAATTGCAAAATGAAAAAAACTGAAAGTTGAATAATTGAAAATTGAAAATTGAAAAATTGAAAAATTGAAAAATTGAATAATGGAAAATTGAAAATTCAAAAATTGAAAATTGAAAAATTGAAAATTGAAAATAGAAAAATAGAAAAATAGAAAAATTGAAAATTGAAAAATTGGTTATTGAAAAATTGAAAATCGAAAAAAAAAATTGCATGCATATAGGGTACAAAAGTTTTAATTTCAAACTCCATACATAAAGAATGAGAAACTTTCAGTGAAATATAGTAATAACCTGAGTGAAGATCGAGGAGGAAGAGCCGTTGGTCATGCTCGAGGACGATTGGCTGAGGCTGAACGGAGCGACCTTCAGGTTGCTTAAGAACTGTAGAAATCCAGTCACTGCCATTTTACGAACTTCCACCCCTTTTCTGTAGAGGCCTTTTCGAAGAACCAGAACGAGTGAGTCACGAATGGTGCTGGAGGCACGTAATAAGGGAATTGTCGCGTAAAGAACTTGGGTGGCTGCCTCACCAGGGATTCCCAGAAGTTGCTCGAGGAGAGTCGATATCCATCCTTGGGAGTCCAGGACCATGAGGGTGGCTTTGCGACACATGTAGGACAAGCACTCTGCAGAATTAATATTATTTTGTTATTTCTTCCAGATATCTGCATGAGAATAAAGACTCTGGTCATGCTGGTTGAAAAAAAAATTTTTTTTGGGGATTTCTTTGAACGGGCATCAAGATTGTAAATTACAATTTTCAGCAGGAAAAAAACATATTTGTAGTAAAAGCATCCCTCAATTCCATTAACAGTTCCATATGTAATTGGAATTGAACAGTTGTGAAAATGGTTTAAAAAAATCAGATCGTGGTTTCTCATATGTATCTAATGTTTAAAAAAAAAATGTTATCGCACTGCGGAATAAGTCTCACCAATATAATGAGCAATGGCTGTCCCTCCAGCGACTATCTTATCCGTGAGTTTCTGTAGTACAGTGGGTCCAACATCGTGCCTCTTCTTAACCACTTTCTGAATTATTTTCACGCCAACCTCATGCAACTGATTCTCCTCTCCTTCTTTCGGCATCGCAGTGTCCATCAAGACGAAGGCAAGATCCAGTAGTCCCTTCAGTACGAGATGCCTGTCCTTATTGCTATTCTCAATAATCTGCCCTATGATCTCCATGACTATAGCACTGTCCGAGAGTGTATCCTTCAGCCAGAATGAGTTCTTCCTGTGCTCGTCGTCCTGAATTTTTCTCATCAGAGCCTGTTTGATAATGTCGAAAATTTGGTCATTGTAGATATCGGATATCAGGAGGAGCACTGACATGGGGAAAGGCTCGAGAATAAATTCAGGTGCGTTGGTAACATTCTTCAGATTTCTCACGAAGTCTTTCAGGCTTGAGTGGTTCAGCAAGGCCGACTGACGAATATGGTATAGGACTGTACTCTCAGTTTCCTGAATTTCCTTGAGGCTCACCTGGCCTATTATTTCTACTGAGTCTGGCGTTTCTGATTCCACACTTGCGTACAATTTTGTAAAGTACTTCTGCAATGTTCCAATCACTAGTCGTCCGTCCAGGTTGTCACTGAATCTGAGAAAGGATAACATTATTTGATGGTTCACATAGAATGAGGGTTTGTTAGAGATTTTGCAGCACTTCCTTTTTCGATATTGAATACTCCAAATTTTGCATTTTCAATATAAAAAAAAAAATAAAAAAATAGAAAGGAAAAATTTTTCATTTCAAGTGCACCCACCGCTTAAATAAAAAAAATTGAAAACAAAAATTCACACAGCAACTTTGGACCAACATAAAATTGTGAGAATAATCTAAACTAATTAATTTTTTAATTTTCTTTTTTTTCATTTAGTATATGAAATATCAACCTGAGAATTTGATGGACGAAGGGAGGTAGTTCCTTATGGTCAACTTCGGCGACTTTGTCGCAAAGAGCTCGCATAACTATTCCATGATCGTTTTTCTCCATTCGAATTTCTCCGAACATGTTTGCGAGAGATGTGAGAGCTCCAAGTTGCCATGGTTGATTGCATATAGCTTGGATGATGAGGGACTTGTACTCAGGGCCTGAGACCTCGTTGCCTTTGTAATTTAGATACTTCTCGTCCTCGAGAATTTGCAGGGAGATTGGCAGAATTGACTGCCAGCAGAAAAACTCATCATCATTTAGCTGGAGACTATTCAGACAGTAATCGACGATCTTCGAGAGTTGAAGCTTGGAGTACTTTGGGAACTCCTCGATTATTCTGTTGACCAGAGCAGTCACGTGCGTTGTAGAAACTTGGGCTGTTCGCAGTGTCTTCAGAATGGCCTCGACGAGCTTTCTGGGTTTAGACTGAGAGGATTCTGAATTGGAGATGTTGGATAGGAGGTTGTTGAGAATACTCGGGGCATCGGAGTGAGTTATCCGTGGGAGGATTATGCTGCTGAGCTGGAATATTGATAAACGTTCAATATTCAAGAATACTTCGAGTTTTGACAGTATCTATATATTTTGCACTATATATACCCATCACATCCTAATACTGCCTCAAATCTGAGACAGTTTACAAAAGCCAGATGCACTAGCAGACTTATAACTTTGATTTTCTAATTTTTTAACTCTCCACTTTTATCAACTTTTTAATTTTTGGTAAATTCTTTTCTCACCATCATTTTTTATAAGTAACGAAAATCAATTTAAAAAAATGTTATTTTCTACTCAAAAAATCAAAAAAATGGAGTCGAAAACGCTCATGGTCCTGAAAATCTAATTGTTTATAACTTGATGGTAATTGTTCACAAAACATGATTTTTTTTTCATTCAAAAATTTACTGTTTTGTTTTTCAGAATAACTCACGTATGACTGAGTCCACCAAATATATATATATATATAAGATGTGCCTTCACGATTTAAAATAAATGTTTGGGGGTGAAATTCGGAATGTAAGAGAATAATAATTTGGTAAACTGTCCAGCTCAATAATTGGCACAGAAATTTGAGACCCGATTTATCTATTCTCAAAATTGTGAAATCTTGGCATTTCAATGGGGAAATCCTGTAAATTGTATACAAAATAGAGACAAATTCAAGCTTGTAAGAAAATTTTCTCCACTTCGAGACAAAATTATCCTGAAACATGTAAAAACGATAAATTAATGCAAATAAATGTTTAGCCATTGTGTAAGCTCCTGACTTTTACAAGTGAAACTTGCTATTTCAAAATTTGAAGAAAGAAAATGAATAAAAATTTTGCTCCACTTTTTACGAATTCAATGTTTAGATAACAAAATTTTGGTTTCAACAAATAATTTTATTGTTGCAATTTTTAGGGAACGAATTAATTTTTCTGTCGAGATTATTATATACAATAGAATAAAGTGATTTGGAACGAAAACAAAAATTGTGTATTAGCGAAAAAAAAAACACAATTTTTACTTATATTTAACGGAGTTATTTTTAAATCAACGCCACGTTCTTCAAATATTCCCGCGACTTCAATTTCTTACTAATATTCAAAATAAATGCTACTTCAATTCAGTAGAGAAAATTATCTAGAATTAAAATTAAGTTTAGTGTTGTATGTTTACGATCCGTTGCCTACTTTATAACCTTAAAAATATCAGAATTTCACTCTTTTTCATAATTTTCTCACCTCCGCAGCATCCGCTTTATCGATGAGATTTTTCAGTCCTTCCACATTTTTTTCTCTGAGTAATGTTTGATATTGTGCGTACATTTTCCCGATTCCGTGCTCGCAATGATCGAGCGAAGTGTGAGTGTAAACAAGTTTGTGCCGGCATCTGTAGATGATGTTTCGTTTTGGCGGGAACGGTGAGAGGGAGTAAGGCCGTTCAAGCGACTGCCCTATGTCAGTGTGGGGCGGTAAAACAGTTTACGTATTTAATAAACAATATAAACGAGTTAGGCGATTGTTTTGATACCTCTATGGGGACGGAAGAGACCTTTTTGATTTGTAAGTTTTGTTTGACATGTTTTTTTCCGCGATTTTCGAAGTGCCAACTGCCTATGGGCAATCTGGGTGAGTGCGCATGCGCGGGATTCAAACCCTCAACCGCCATTTGCAGACTGCCCCTGTGGCCACACAGTGATTGTGGAAATTAAGAGGAACAATCATGGACAAAACATGTGTGGTTTGCGTGAGGAACACTCTTCTTTTCATAGTTTTTCCGATCCGTAAGTGCTCTTGAGATACTGGCTTATGAACATTTGAGAGCCATAGTTATTTGTATTGTAGATATGCATTGCAAGGGCTGCGCCAAGTCGTCATGCAAAGATTAAACGCTTACCATTACTAACGCTTATTGCAAATCGGTTGAATTCGCCGATGGAAAACGTATGAATTCACTGATTTCGGAGAACTTCACCATGAATAATGAGAAAATTACTGTTATGTATGAAATGTTGAGAAGTTTTGAAATCACGTTGGGGGGCCATGTGCGCGGTAAACTCCTCGGGGATTTGTTCACGTGATTAAACACTAGGTAATAAGGATGAGTGAGTGTGCGTGTGCTTTTGACTCAGTTTGGGGTAGTTAACTAGGGGATTGTTACAATGGAACAATTTGCCTTAAAGACAGGCAATTCTGCAAATAAATACTATTGTTGTGAGAGAACAGGTGACAATGAGAGTAGATCATTAAGTATATTATTTAACGCTTTTATGAATTAAGTAAATTTCTAGATCATTCTCATTCCTTGAAATGTATGTAGAAAGACTCATTCATCGGGTTTTTTTTAAGTTCACTGGACAGATTTGTCTTTTTTTTCTGATTGATGCGTCTTACTGCTCTCCACGCCCGAGAGGAGCGATTTGTCGAAAAACTGATTCTTTCAATTGTTGCAAGAATTATCGCAAGAACGATTGGAGATACGAAAAAAAAGTGTTGAATGAAAGTTGTTCCCCGCAAAAAAATACACATTTCATATTTCATGACTATTTCTATCGTGTAAGGGACAGCGCCAGAGAACGTAAATTTCGTCATTAAAACCATGACAAAATTTATAGAAATTTAAAATTCTGTAATTCGACATTTTTTGAGTTCATCGAAACAGATAAATATCCTCCAGGATGTTCCAGGGATATTGAGGGCGGTCAACAATACATCCACCTTGATGCACCTATTAATTGATTCTTGATCGAAGGGTGAACTTGCGCGCTCGGCTAATTGAAAGATGATCGCCGCACAAATTGACTTGCATGCTTTATTGATCGCTAGTTGTCCACGTGTAATGAATATTTCAAGATTTCGCAAGATTTTCTTTTTTTTTTGCACGCAAATTAATGTCAAATTATTTTGCATCTTCTCTGACATCATTTTCCACGGTAACAATATCATGTTGGACAGGGGAATGCAATGTCGACAAGGTGGGCCCTTTTAATGTGGACGTCTAAATAGGTCTGATCGAGCAGAACGTTTGAAATATTATGCCGTGAGATCTTATATGTGATACCATGTGTAACATATATTGTGTTGAGCAAAAAGTTGATCAAAAAATTGCATTCAAGTTCTCCTCAATTAGATTCATATAATATTTCAAAATGCAGGCAATTTTTTTTTTTGGCACCGATTTTGAGAAAGTAATTTTCCCGTTTGATTAACACGTAACATTCGAGAACGGCACCATGGATTGCACCTTTTTTAAATATGGATGAGAACTTGGGTATACTCTTAAATTCTCCTGTGGATTGATATTGAAAAAGTTTCATAACAAAACTTTCGGAAAATGTTTCATCCAGGTGATGCAATAATGATAATAATTCTACGGGGGTACTAAGCAATGCCGGAACCATTTGTGCGTTTAGTAAATTGTTGCATATCAAAAAAATGTAAACAATTTTTTTAACTTTCCGCAATTTTTAGCTCTATTTTGGAATATTTTTTGAAATATTTTTTGAAATATTTTTTGAAATATTTTTTGAAATATTTTTTGAAATATTTTTTGAAATATTTTTTGAAATATTTTTTGAAATATTTTTTGAAATATTTTTTGAAATATTTTTTGGAATAGTTTTTGAAATATTTTTTGATATTTTTTTTGATATTTTTTTTGAAATATTTTTTGAAATATTTTTTGAAATATTTTTTGAAATATTTTTTGAAATATTTTTTGAAATATGTTTGAAATATTTCTATATTTGATATTTGAATATTGAATTTTAGTATTGTAAATAAGGAATTGTTATTTAGAAGTAGTCAAATCAATATTTCTTGGCTTTCATTTGTGGCAAGAGCATGAGATTTGGATCGTACATTTAAAAAGTAGAATGGATAAACAAGCCATCAGCCCATTACGTTTCATGACTCTAAAAATATGAACAGAAATTAGGTTTAAAAAAAGGTAAAAGAAAATGTTGAGCCATTAACTGAATTGGTTTTCACATATTTACATAATTTGCAATTTAATTTAATTGAGTTTTCCCGCTCTGACCGTTAGATAGTCTAGACGAGAAAAATCCCGTGTTTATCATCGCTGGGTGAGAAAAAAAACACACACACACGTGTTCTGCAAACACGTGTGACGCAGGATAGCCAGAGATTTGCCGTGCAAACAGTGAATATAGTGCGGTCAATGCTTTACCCAATGTCAACCTCTTGAAACATTTTATCAGACAGTTGCGTCGCGCTTTGTTAACGGAACAAAAAGCTACATTGTTGAATTTTGGGGGGGGGGGGGTCAGAGGGCGTAATTCGTCAGTGTGGACAAAAGTTTAAACTCGGAAAATTCCATTGTTTCTTAAGGACCTTTGTTACTTCGGGGAATGAGAAATTAATAATTAAATTTGTTTGTTATGCAAAATATGAGCGACTGGTAAAAGAGGGAGATTATTGACGGGAATAATTTTCAATTCAAGATCATTTATTTGATAATTACCGCATAAGATTGAATTGAGCTTTGAAAATTTAGCGTAAAAAAATTGGAGATATAAAAAAATTTGTTGTAAATGTTAACAAATTTTGTGGTCGCATAATTTTTTCCGCAATTTATTTTACATGATTATGAAAAAAAAACTATTCCTGAATACTGCGAACCCTGATTTTAGGATTAAAAAAAATTACTTTGGAGAAGAAATTATAAAATTATTTGAAAGATTAAGTAATTTTTTGTTAACCTCCGAAACGTCGCTCTTGCTTTACCAACTGTTACAGTTTCAATTAGACTGGAGACAAGGAAAATTTTTTAATCATTCAAAAAGTGTAGGGCGAGTATCCTTGAAGAAGATCCTATTGTGAAAGTTTCCGTTTGTTGGATACAGATCCGCCGATATTTGCATTAATTTCGCATTATATCACCTTGGAAGCTGACATATTCGTCTTTTTACCAGAGAAGGGAACGATTAATTACCACGCGGTTCACTATTACTCTTGTGTGTGTGCGGGGAGGAGGGGGTGGGGGGTTTAGGGGAGGACATGTTGGCGAAAGTCGGCCCCAGCCGCATGGATGGGTGTCCAGTGCCCCCTCTGAAGAAATGCTCCAACTGCTATCCGCGTACAAATGAGAGGGACGGAGACGAAAAAAACACACACACACCTACATGCTTATCCAAACGGATCAGGATGTGAGAAATGTGGCAACATCCTGTATTTTCCACTCTTGATTTTCGGGTCATTACAATAACTTCCCTCTGGGATCGGGAACCTAAAAAATGCGAGGGTATTGCGAGCTTATGTAGAGAACTTGCAAGCTTATGTAGGATTCTGCCGTAAGTATGCGAACTCTCCGCACTGCTTAAACCTCTGACATTCTGCAGAAATGCGTTATAAGAAGCGCGACACATTTTAGTTGAGACTTCTCCGCCCCTTTCGGAAAGCGAAATATAAGAAGTTCGAGAAGTGCTATTAAAGAAATTTGATTAATATTTTTTTGATTCTTCTTGAGAACTTTTACTTTTAAGTTTTTATTAATTTTTATGATTTTGCGTTTCTCTAATTGTCTATTCTTCTTATTGCACTATTTCAATTCTTATTTGAATTCTCATTTCGTATTTTCTTCACAGCGCTATCCACATATGTAAGGAATATACATGTGATATATATACTTTCATATATCTATTTTGATATATATACTTTCATATATCTATTTTGATGTATATATTTTGATATATATACTTTGCTATATATATTTTGATATATATACTTTGATATATATATATATATATCATATGTATATTCATTACATATGTGGATAAAAAAATATTATCAAGCATGCACAATTTTAATAGTCGGTATATATATATATATATGTGCCGATATTTTTCACTTTCTGCGAGAAGTCAAACCGATTTTGTGCATTCGCTGCCAATATTTGCAATCCTAAAATTGAATAAACTTTTTTGCATGGGGTACAATGAAACGAGTCGCTTGCAAGTAAAATACAATATTTTTTTTTATGCCCATAATATGTGACATTCGCCACATAAAAGGATTCTGCATGTTGCTTTCTTAACACTTACACGTAAATTGGCCTGAGGGGGTGGGAGGCTGGGCTAATAACACAGTACAACCCACCCCCGAAGCGCACAAGTCGCCCTTTGATTGGTCAGGTGCTTTGGTGACGTCACGAGCTTTGCCGGCAGAATGTACAGGTAGAAGCACCGAAGCACGCGGAGCTTCAGTCTGATTTTGTCAGTCGGACTGGACTTGTCCATGCACTACTTGCGAGGAAAAGCGCTCGAGATTTTTCCCTGATTTTTTCCGGCATATAAAAAAAATATCGATATATTTATTCATTGGCGAAAAATCACTTCTATATATTTTCGCAATTTTTGATCGAGGAAGTTTTTTTCTCGAGTGACAAGAGGATCCATGGGAGACACCATTGTTTCAGGCTGTGGAAGGTAACTTTTACGTTACTGTTATTTTCAGTTATTGATGTAATGTTGCAGGAGAACATTATGGAGCTCTTGTAAATTTTGCAAATTTTTTTTCACTCATTAGTTTTTTTTCTATATTAAATTCAGCTGCTAAAAATTGTGGAAAACCACCTGGGGTGAAGACCGAAAAAAATTGCATAAAAATACAATATTTTTCTGAAAGAAAACAAAAGAAAATTTTAATGGTGGAAAAAAATGAAACAATTTATAAAATTTTATTCGAAAATTATTTTTAAAAATTTTTAAAGGAAACTATCATAAATTAAAAATTAATTTGAAAATGATTTCATAAAATTTTTAAATGGATTCTCTGATTTGTGGGGAAAAAGCGCAAATTTTAATGATAAATATATCAATTGGGCATTTCACTACTTTAAAGCAAATGTTTTGAAAATTGTGGTAGTTTTTTGCTAATTCAGATTTTTTTTTAGATTATTGAAGTAATTTGTTTTTTTTTTTAAGAAAAAATTCCCAAAAAATATGTCCACTTTTTATTTGAATTTCACAAAATGAAACTCTATTTCGATAGTGTAATTATGAAGAAAATAATGACGGGAGTTTGAGAAGGTGAAGGTTACGGATTTATCGAATTCATGTGAAATGCCCCACATACGATTTCGCAGTGATTATTAAAAAAACTTTTTAAAAAAAGATAAGCGATAAAATGCATAATTTTCGAGAAATTTAAATTTCGATACTCTCAATTAAATCGTTATCAATTGACATATGGTTGAATGAAAATTGCCATGAGCAATAATGTGCCGGCCAACCTAATTTCCAGTCTTAGATCGAGTTCTCATCCAGTACCATATACGGAACAAATTTTTTTTTTATGGTAAATTTTGACGATACCGAGAAATACAGTTTCGTCAGCCATTAATTGCTAACTAAACACAAAAACATGATTTTTTCGTGTCAATCCGATTATTTTTCCGTAAATGTGCAACACGTGAAAATTGATTGAAAGCTTTGTTAAGATTAGACACCTTTGAGTAGACTTTTTCCAGATTTTTACATTTAGCTCCCTTCCCCATGAAACTATAGTAAGCCCATAATAACGCGATTGTACAGCGAAAAACGTGCCCTAAGATTAACATTTATACACTTAGATATCTAATGTATTTAGTACCGATCAACCATTTTCACCAGCCTCGCTCCTCATAGCTGTCATCTTCTCCAAATACCACACTGCCGCAAAATAGTTCTACTTTTTCCATACCTTACCCTATTTGTACTCTACAGTAGACATATATTAGTGTTAAAATATTTTAGCACTTTTTCACTTGATTTTTATCTTCACTCTCCATACGTTATTGGAAGATCGTATGCGACCAAAACTTCATTTTTTAAATTTCCGACCTGGGGAATTTATTGTAATGGCTCGAAAAATGGGAAGTGTGAAAAAATGGAGAATTTCCACTTTTCTCGATGTTTGACTTCATTCTCACACGTTTTTGAAAAAGGCTCTGCATATGTGTGTGTGTGTGTGTGTTTGTCTCCGTCCTTCTCGTTTATACGTCCCGGGTAGCTGCCGTCTAAGCATTCCTACAAGGGCCCTACCGGACACCCATCCGTGGTTGACTTTCGCCATGTCAGACCATCGTATTTTTAAACACAGGGTAAACCTCCAGAGACCCCGATGGCGGGCCACGATGGAACCCACCCACTTTGCAATTTTCTTTCAGGGTAAATTTTTATTCTGATCGAACGTTCGAATTCAAATGCATTTTTATCCCATTTTTTCACGGTTCAAACTACGAAAACAGTGTATGTGATTTATCAATATTTGTGTGATAAGATAATTCTCCTCCCGAAAGATTTACTCCCACGTTATTTATGGGGTGATTTTGGGGGGTAATACTGTAGTGTTTGCGTAGATTTTATCCCACACTCGAAGTCCTCCGTCTATTTACCTCCGAAATTTATCGACACGACTCGTTATTCATCGCTTCCCCTAAAATATTAATTATCCTGTGTTATATCGGGGAAAAATATAGAAACGGGGGTGGAATATTTTGCCACTTGACATTTATACAACGTCGGCAAGTTTACTCAGAGATGGGTGGTGGAATGCAATTGCCATGAGAAATCCTATTCAGGAAAGCGCGTACACAAAAATGAACATCGTCAGAGTCGAAAGTCGTAAGACCATTCCTTATTGGCCTGTCATAATTTATTTTTCAATCGCGATTCATTTATTGCTTGATCAGATTAGTCAGATAACATCGTGAAGTTGGTTGGTAATCGCGTTTGCGTCGATAAATATCGATATTTGGGATATCGATTTGGGTTTAGTTTTCAAAAGTATGACAATTGTTCAAGTTATCATAACTTATGTAGTTATTGAAAATGATATACACAGAATATTTTTTGAGCTTCTGTTAATTTATTAAGTTTCGAGTGTTTTACATATTCCGTCCAGTGTTGACAAATTTTATATTGTTACTTCAAATTTCGAATTGTAATTCAAGGCGCGAAGCGCGCATTCGGGCTTGTTAGAATTAAATCGCCGTGCTGGTTACGGTGCAACTTTAAAGACCCACCAGATATGGTCTTCGTGACGAGCAACAGGCTACGATGAATATAGTACGTACAATCTGATCGATCAGTGGCTCGCTTTCCTCAAATTCAATATTTTTAAGCAATCAGCTCAACAAGTGTCCACAATTTTAGGGATTTATTTTCGTCGCATGATGTAGTTAATAAACGAGTGGGTTGAGTGGGTGATCCATCAGGGCGAAAAATGGTGTTCTAAAAATGTTTCAAACACTTGCGAAAGTTAAAATGAAAGCGCAAAAATTGGTAACTGCTCAATTAAGTTTAATTTGAATTTCTGTAATGAGCGATAACTAGTCTCTCAGCGCAGAAAATGATTCTCAATAATTACGAGATGCTGCAGCGCAAAATGCAGGTTTCTTTGATCATCGCCGAGTGCCCTCGCGCACGTAGACAATGAAAACGGCTCCTTCCATTTTCCTCCAAAAAAGGGAAAAACAATTGTCGAGAAAAGTGCAAAACCCTCTGTGACACTCGCTCCACCGCTTCTAGCCGGTGTGACGTCATTCATGTAACATTCTCGAGCGTCGCGTTTAATGTCGATTGGAAGAAATTTACAGTGGCTATTGTTGCTCGTTTCTTCTGGTATAAAATGTCCACACGACAATTCTCTGTTGTAATTTACATGTAGAGTGGACAGGTTGAATTCACTGGGTGATACTTTTTTTATTTCACCTGATTTTTTCCTATTCAGAAAGAAGCTATTTATAAAAATTACCCGTTCTTTTTGTAATGCTGCACTATGTGCGGTCATACCTTCCCATAAAGACTGCCCCATAGATTTTCCTAAAAGTAAAAATTTATTCGGTTTAAAAAATTGTGTGTGGGAGGGGGGGGGGAGGGGGGGGGGGGGGGAACTACGCGAAGACTAAAAATTCTGAGACTAACATGAAAACCTTCAGAGATATCAAGAAAAGGGATAAATTAATATCGTTATTTAATTGTGACATTTATACATAACTTTCGAAACTAAATTCGAAGTTAGGAGATATGAAGCGTTGAACTTCCGCGAGTCGGGCGCAGAAGCCGCGCCTCCGCAACTCATTCGAACAGTCGCGAGTCGCACTTCCGGTTCACTTCGTATCGATCCGGAAACTACCTGTGATCTAATGAAAAAATTATTGTAATCAGATCTCACGTCAGATCGTTATGATGAAAGATTGACTCCTATCTCGTTCATACTGCAAAGGACACGACATGTATATATCAGTCAATCGGAGAGCAGATAAATGCAATTTCCGTAACATGGTGTTTTATGAAATACGGATCAATCCCTTGCCTGATAAGCTGCACTTAGCCGGAAACACTGGGAATCGTCGGTGTAACGTTTATGGACGTCCACATGAAAAGGGCCCACTTTGACGGGATTGATTTCTATATGACCCAAGCGACTTGAGCAGGTTTTGAGCTCAAAATCAAAGTGATAGGAGACGGTGAAGAGCTCGGAATGCCGGTGCGACGAAGTGGGCCCTTTTCATGTGGATGGCCCCATTTGTGCTCGAGACCGTGAACAGCATCCATATTTATGTAGCGTAATCCTATGGTGAAAATCTTATGGTGAAAATGGTGAAAAGAGTAAACGGATAATTTAGCATTGATTTAAATGGAAATTGCGAAAACAAAAATGTCAGTATTTTCGACACTACTCTATTTGAGTTTACAATACATGTGGACATCCATGTAAATGGAACCATTTGGGTTGTTTCAAGTTATGTATATTACAGTAATCTGGATTTGAGTCTGCACATTTTGAAGCATAAATAAGCCAGGTAGCATAAAACCTGAGGTCCCTACATAGGATTAAATAAATAGTTTAGCGTTGGACTAAATGGAAGCTGCGTAGAGAAAAACGTGGATATCTCCGAAGCTAAATTCACCCATATGGTCCCTCTTCCTGAACTTGAATATTTTTTGTATTATCCATTACTTCAATATGGTATTGAATGAAAAAAACATTAAAATTGTTTCAAATCCTCTTAATGACGCAATCGAAAAGTACTGAATTCTTGAACGGATTTATCGGGTAGTGACGTATAAATATTAGTTGGGGCATTAATATATCTATATATACTGCCCGCACTCATGTGTGATGGCCCATTAGGTCTCAGCCACATTTGATCCGATAGATTATATTTTAACTTTAATAATCCGTAACAAATGAATAGTTGACTTTTTTTCAACATCTTTTTTTATTTAACTCGCAATTTTGAAATTAATTTTCTTCCGAGAATGTAGCCTCATACTCCGCTCGTTGTGCCTGAATCTATCCTTATATATAATTGAGAGCTTCGACCACAAATCGAATGAGAATCGCAATAAATCGATTATCGAAGACAAAACTCGATTATCGAAGAAAAATCTCGATTATCGATGCCATGATAAAAATTGAAATCGAAATCGCAATTGGAAATGCATGTTGCCGCGTAGTGGCCACCGGCATAGAACTAGTATTCTATAATGAAGAGGAGAGACCGAATGAAATATCGATGTAAATCGGAAATATCGAAAAGCGTAAGACCGACACTGACGCGACACCAGTCAGTGCGGCGGAAAGGGGAAATAGGCGTGCGAAGTACGCGCGGGCTCAATTCGTGGGTTAGGTAGGGGACCGGAAAGAGGTGGAACTCCTGATCGTATATTTTCATCACGTCCCATGAGAGGACAGGTTGAAGGGGGAATTACAACATTGGAATAACTCGGGGGATGTCTGAGAGTTGTCCCTGTGACTTGTACCCGCGACAGTGTCATGCGGGTCGAACGACGCTATAGTATAAGTTACATCGGTATAATTCCGTGATAATCAATGTACAATAGGATATTGACTAGCGAAAATGCTGGAGAACCTCTTCGAAAAAGCAGAATATCCGTCACGTGGATCGAAACGAACTATCATTTGAATGCTGAAGTCTAACGACTTGGAGGCTTGGTCAGCGAATCACAAGGGATATTTATCTATCGAAGAGTAAAGGGATTTCCGTAAAACACTTTTCGCTCCATTTTCTGGGTAGAAAACATCAACATTGGTAGATTCTACATCCAAATGGAACGGTAATGGTTATCGAACCATCTGCGTGGAGCACAGGCTTAACAATTTTCGCGGATTAGGTACTTCTAATACGTTCGCGTTTTTAAAATAGTACTTTTTTGTAATTTAATTCTTAAAGTTCGCTCAAAAATTTAATATTTTGGAGAACCAATATGTAGGTGGTTGTAAGCAGGTTAGAAGTAAAAAGATATATGACTCATGGGTGGTATCACATCGCGTGCTATGTGGAAACAGAGTGCTCTCAGGGGACTCGGACCCCTCTCTATTTATCGTCTACCGGAAAAAAAAACAATTTACGATTTGTTTCCACTAACTTTCTAAAAGCTCGTTTTTTTTAATCGACGTCGGAAGAGGTCGTGTAAATCGGGAGAAGAATGGCTTTTGAAGTTTGGCTGGAGTGACCCCGCAGACCCCGACATATCTAGAATTAAGGCCCGAATGGGGGTGCGGAAACTCTTCTTTTGCAAAACTAGAGGCGGTACACTGGTACATCGGAGTCGTCAACCATAAGATACCGCAAGTAAGAAGTTTTACATAAAAAAACAAAAAAAATCCCACAATATTAATCAGGAAATCCGGATTTAATTTTGCTCCTTCAATAATCGCTCCCATTTCAGCGATTCCCCTCGATTTATTCCACTTCAATCATCATTAACTTCACTCGAATTTACAACATTTTTTGTGGGTTAAACGAGGGGAGAAATGTCAGTAAAATGCGCTATAGCTTGAGTTTGCCGGGGCGTCTTTTAATAGTCGCTACCTCGTTATACGTGTCGAGTGCCCTTTGAGGATGGTGTCGAGGAGTTTGCAATATCCTTTATCACTTGGCGATGTTTATTCGCCGTTTTCTTCGTTATATTTTTCTTTGCGTTTCTGCATCACGCTGTTATTTTGTTTTATTTTTCTGTTCTCTCGAGATTAATTGAGGGAGAGAAAATGGCGGAATTGCTCTCAATTAAAAGCGAATCTTTTCGTTACTTGTTTTTTCCCCTGAGGCAAAAAAGCTGAGATAATTTTTGTGGGATTGCGCGAGAAAATAGAGAATAATTGCAGATTTCTATTAACCTGATCTGTAGTGATGTAGTATAAGAGTACTGGATTGTATATATATATATACACACCCACCCACCCGCCCACCCACCCCCCTACCCGCCCACACAGCCACCCATCCGCCCACCCTACCACCCACCCACCCGCCCATTCACCCACCCACCCATCCAACCGCCCACCCCCCCAACCCACCCACCCGCCCGTCCACACACCCACCCACCCATCCGCCCGCACACTCACCCACCCACCCACCCACACACCCACACACACGGACGCACACACACACACACGTTCATCTCATTCATCTTAACGTGGCGAATCTCCGGAATTCCGTCTTGGCTTAATTGAAAATCTAGAAGTTTGAATGAGGCGAAAGCCGAGGGATATAGAAAATCTAAAGGTATTTTCTGTAAATGACGAGTATTGCTGCTTTTTGTGCACGCTTTCGGTCAAGCTGAAGGCACAGTATTGATGGAAAATTCACGGGGCGCAGTGGAACGGAAGCTGCTGCGGAAGCTGAAAGAAGTTGCGCTTCTCTTTGGGATTAAAGTCTTGTCAAAGTCGCAAAGGAAGAGCGTAAATAACAACCACCCAGCTGTGGCTAAAACAGAATAACGTATTTATACATACAGTTATAATGTATTTAACTTTTTAAATCTACGTTATTCCCGGGAGTAGGATATTTACAAAGTCCACGAAAAAAATAAAAATAGATGCGACAGCAGATAATGCGATGCAAATGCTCTGGGATGCTCTTTGTCTTTCGCGAGTCGTTAGAAATAATTTAATAATTCATGGAAAAGTTCCTATTCCCACAACCTGGGAAAAGGAGGTTTTCTGAATTAAGATTTTCTTGCTTTTAATTTTTAATTTCCCATTCCGACGACCACTCAAAAGAAAATACTTAATGAAAAGGGGAAAGGTCGTGGTATGAGTGTATCCAAGAATTTCTTTCAACTCCGAAGTGGTTGCATCATGAAATTTTTTCTCGCCAAAATTTTTATATTATTGTATATACAGTAGAACCTCGGTTAACCGAACCAATTGGGACCAAGCCTAGGTCGGATAATCGGAACACAATTTTTCCTGACAAGGTTATACATAGTAAAAAATAAATGAGCAAAACGTTGTCGTAAAAGCGTGCTAAAGATACACTAGTCTCACCCTTGTCTAACTTGGAGAGAATTTCAATTTTTTCTCCTATAGTCAGAACTTTACGCTTCCGCTTAAAAGCCGAAGAAGTTGACGTTGAAGCCATCACAAATTGAAAAAATGCAAGGAAATAGCAAGGACTTGGTGCAGATTAGTGCACACTGCTGAGGGCAACCCATCAACTGATCATGAAACAAAGTGCAGAAGCAAATGCCGCGATCAACACTATATAGTCTGCGCTAACATTCGGATAACCGATCGTTCGGATACGGCAAAATCAGCTCGGGTAATGGAAGATTCGGATGATAGAGGTTCGGATAATCGAGGTTCTACTGTATGTGAGAAATCCAAGCGGGAATGACGCTTGAACAAAATTGAATTTACCACTAAAATATTCTGACTAACGATTGCAAAATCGTAGTTCACGTTTTCATTTTTGTGTAAATCTACCATCATTGATCAAACGATTTCTTAGTATAAAAAAGATGTACTCTTTCAACTTAATCTAACAATATATAGGAGAGCGCGTGGGCTTCTGAACTGAGGATACAGCTGGAGTACTCCGGAGAACTTTCATTAAAATCAAATAACTTTTTTTTCTTCATCTCCCTACAATTTTCAAAGCTTTGTCTGAGCATTGAAGTATTACAAAACTTTTTTCAAAAAAGCATATTCAATTGAGAATGAATCTAAACTTTCAAATGTGATTCTTCGCTTAGGGGAAAAAACAGATCAATAAATAATGTCAAATGTATTCTAATAAATTCTGTCCCCCGCATCCATAATACAAGCGACAAAAAAAAACGTTCAATTTAAAATCCCTAATGGAAACAATTGGAAATTGAAAAAAAAACGTTCTCCAATTTTTCAATTTGCAATAGTCAATTTCGTTTCCAGCACTTTCATACATATATTTTTCCATTACAACCTACGCCATTTTCATTGGTTTGGAAATGTCACTTTTATTCGAAATTTCAATTTTTTTAAAATTTCCCTTTTCTTCTCTAGACTTTCTAGGTCAATGGAAAATACTAATATAGAACCATTGAAAATATTACAGTCACCATAATCGTATATGTTAATGCAAATTCTATTTTTATTAATATAAATAAATTTCATTTCCAATATTAAAAAAAAACATTAGTAGCTGTGTGTGCGTGTGTGTGTATGTGTGTGTGTGAGACGGTGTAAATAATAATATTTCTTATGAACGAATTATCCGATCAAAACATATAACTCCAAACTATTTTCTCCCCTGTATCACATTTTCCGGAAAAAAATGTGCAATGACATGTTCTCGTAAAATCACTAATGTTCTCGGAACACAATAATACTGGTGGAAACCTCCTAAATCGAGAAGTTATTGGTGTGCCCCTAATGGGTCGCACTCATTTCACCCGCTGGTCTTTCTTCCTTTACTTCTCATATTGTATCAGAATCATAACAAATTGTAACGGCGATCATAAAATATGCATCCGACCTGAAGTAGTGAGTAGGGGGAAAAAAAAGCAGGAAACCGACATATTTTGTGGGACATAATACCGGGAGCTTTTACGAGACCTTTCACCCACCTCATCGCCTCTGATTATCCGTTACTACTCGTCCATTTTCCCTCCCTCTCTCTCGTTACATCGAGTTTCCAGAATGTTTCTATTCTCATTCCACTCCAGGGTTTCAAGTTTTCAATAAAGCCCAACCATCCACAGAATATCCAATGCACTTTTGTGGTTCAAGTTGTCGACAAACGCAGCACGATGGGGTGTCGATGCTCACATCATATGGTCATCAATCACTCATCGATAAAACGGTTGGGGATGAACCATGCGCTGTTGACGTCTCGTTGTCCAACAACATGAGAGTTATTTATGGGATATGATTTTCAAAGCTTTCCATGCACTTTGACACACACATACACAGTAATAGCGAGAGAATCGCTTTTTCATTGATGTCCCGAATGACAGTGCCCCCTAAGCTCACTAAACATACACACTTCATGAAAAAAAAATGTATTTAATTTTTTAAATCATCTATGTTAATATCATGGTGGTCCATGTACAAAAATGGTCCATAATTAAAATGATAGCGCAATTGAAAAGTGTAGCGAGCCCGGGTTTTTAAACGTACAAGTCCGAGCGCATGTGCACGCGCACTTCCTTTTTCCGCCGCACTCACTGGCGGCGCTGCGGTTTCGATCTAACGTTTTTCGAGGTGTGCGATATATGTCGATATTTTCTTTGGTCTCTCCTCGTTACAAAAAATTTTATACGGAATTTTTTCCTACTTACTTTACCTTTGGTAGTGTATATATTTATATATATATATCAATATTTTTTTGTATTTTATATCCACTTTACACTTTATTAAGAGACATAGTTTATTTACAGAACGGACTTGGTCATGAATTCTAGGTCAGACAATATTGTTCCTTACTCTCGCACTCTAGTTTGAATTCATTGGCACCCCAAATAATATCGGACAAACTAATTATTGTTACGTGCGAATTTTGAAGCGCGAGGGACGTCGGAGAACACTGAAATAGCTGAAACTATTAAACACTTGAGATATGCCCTTGTGACTTATTCCCAGGACAGTATGACACGGGTCCATGGACGCTGTCTAATCTCCTATATGGATTTAATTTATTATGCTACATATGGGTCAGGGCGATTTGAAAGTTCAGAGAACTTTAAATACTTAAATTTTAGACACCGTAATATATAGCCAACCGTAATTTTTTCTACTATAATATGTGAGCCTTCACATGGGATAGTGATTATAATACATGACTCCTGATTTTATCATTCGCTCTGATACCAGATCAAAAAGAAAATAGTTTCACTACTTTTTTTCATAAAATATATCAAAGACAAATAACGAACTAACATATCAATTTTTTTAAGTTTTCGCCCGTACATGCAAAAAGCTCACATACAATCAATAATACGTTGTAAAGAAAAAGCACTAATAAATTTGTTATTTTTTACTCTATCCAGCAGTAAATTCTGGACCATCATGTGAAAAATTTCTAAATGGCACCATAAACTCCTCATTCCCACGGAATTTATTGTAGGGTATTAGAATGTTTCTTATGCTGTCTTAAAATTTTTACTACACTCCGCCTCTTTTATAGGTCTACTCTTGGAAATTATTCTTGCTTTCTTAGAGTAGTGCCCAAAGAGTGAAAAAAAGGACAAAATTCTTGGCGTGTCATAATCAATTCGGTTGCATTTAGACAGCCCCATGAAGTTTCCTCACCTATACAGAACCCAACATATATATGTAAATGGAATGATCTCATTTCCTGTGTGTCTTTTTTTCCTACTTCGCTCTCTCTTGTATTCCCCAGGATAGCTCCTTTTCAGCATTTTTTCGAAGGGCCCTACCGGGCACCCATCCCTGTAGGTGGGGCCGACTTTCGCCACTTAGGCCATCGTATTTCTGAACACAGGGTAAATCTCGAGAGACCCCTGTGCTACGAGGGCGGACGCTTCTGATGGACCACCCCCCCCCCCCCTCCCCCCCCCCCCCCCACCCGTCCTGCGTCGGGTTAGACTTCCGCCCGGTCTTGCGGTCTCATTTTATGGGTAGTAGGGAAATACTCTATTCATTACTCCAAAGCACCAATTTGTGAATATGTGTGTGTGTGTGTGTGTTTTCATAAAAAATTTCTATCAAAATGCTGGCGCATGGGCTTGGAATTTTCTCAAAAATTCTCTCCAAACTTTGTAATATTTCATGCAGAAAAATGTCAGCTGAGTGCAAAAATGTTTGCACCTTGGGCTTGTATTGATTAGTGGCAACATTTCCAGGGGATACGCGTGCCACAAATGTACACAAATGTTGCCATTGTTCTTATTGTTTGTGACGTCTCATTGTTGATGGGACAATTGAAATTTATGGGAATTTATGCGCGGAGGAGGCCTCCTCATTGTTTTCCCCCTACCACAAAAAAGGGATTAAAAAATTATCAGGCCGTGAAAATCGACAAAACGCTCTTTATTTATTATTCAGGTACATAACAATGACATTGTTGGGGATGTATGGAGTCTTGTGGATCGGGAATTTCTGCAGGCTACGAAATTTTCGGAGAATCTGGCGATTTTGGAGATCAATGGACTCGCACGAACGTTAGAAATTGTTCGATGAATGCAGTGGGCGGGTGTACAATTTGCGATGCACAAGATATTCCGAATATGCGGGGGGGGGGCACAAATAGACACGAATTGATAAACATAAATATGGTAATGATCATGGAGCTACACCCCCCCCCCCCCACTTATTTTTGCGGAGCTATTTAAAGAGCAAAATTTACGCCAACAAGCCGAAAAAGTCGAACAAGATGGGCTATACTTATTTAAATCCACTGATTACCATTTTTTTTTCTCGGCCGAAAGAATTTTTCTCAATCGTTTTCCTTCGTTCGCGGGCCGCGATGATAACGCCAACAGACTCACGAAAGCCGCGATATTCCGAGAGATGGGTATGAGGAAGGAAAACACAATTTGCGCGTTGTCAGCCAGCAATCACAATAAGCAGATGAGTTCTCCGCCGCCAACAGCTCGGCTAATCTAACGGTAATTGAACGACCCTTGCTCCGCGTTCCAACTTAATTCAAGTGCGGTGAGTGAAAAAAAAAAATGCTGGACCGAAAGGGAAAAAATTAGTGAGAGTTAAATTCTGCCGACTTTCATTGGATTCTGGACCATGTTGTACATCTCGTTTCTATTTGCATTTGATTGCAGTTGACATGCCAATCTGCAAGAACACTCTCTAACACACAAACTAGCAACTCTTTGAATGCACACACTTTGAGGTTTTCTGAGGAAGTTCAAAATATTGGTAACATTGGAAGAACCCTGTAAAGTATTTTTGGCCGAAAACCGATTTTGCGATGGAGATGCTGTATGCACAGATAGAACCGTTTGGTGATTATTAACGAGTGAATCTGGTTGAGAGTTTAGGAGGATTTGGTTCTGTCAAATGTCCACTCGTCAATATTAATGAATGGTCGTTTGACAGAAATAAATCGTGTTATCTAGCAACGGATGAAGGTATCTCACGTGAGCATTCATTGATTATTACCGAATGGCTATTTCGTGGAATGCAAGTTCGCCGTTGGTTAAAAGATGGTAGCCGAATCCTTTTATCAGCAGGGGAAAAATATGCAGGATTCAAGGGTGAAAGTATACTTGATTCAAGTATAAGAATACGTGTATACTTGATTGAACATGACAATTCTTGTATACTTCATTGAAGTCTAAGAGTGCTTGTATACTTGATTCAAGTATAAGGATACTTGCATACTTGATTGAAGTATGAGAATACATGTATCCTTTATTCAAGTATGAGAGTTCAGGTATACTTGGTTCGAGTATAAGACTACTTGTATACTTGATTCAAGTAGGGGAATACTTGTGTACTTGATTCAAGTATGAGAATTCTTGTATACTTGATTCAAGTACACGAATATTTGTTTATTTGATTCAAGTATAAGCGTACTTGTATACTCGCTTTCATTGCTCATTTATGAGAAAGAAATATTTAAAATATGACGTCGAATTTGGGTCGAAACGTCAAATTAATTCTTTTCGATTTTGGCCAAATTTAACATTGGGGTCTTATGGGGAGGCAAACTTAATTTTTTTTAAATTGAATTTTTGGTCCTGTGTGCGTTTATACTATTCAATTGGGACCCCTAGAAGACACTCCCGTCGATTTTGGGTCGAAAAAGTCAAATTAATTTTTTTCGATTCTGGCCGAATTTAACATTGGGACCTTATGGGGAGGCAAACTTAAATTTTTTAAAATTGAATTTTTGGCCCCGTGTGCGTTCATACTATCCAATAGGAACCCCCAGAAGATATTTCCGTCGATTTTCGGTCGAAAAATTGAAATTAATTTTTTTCGATTTTGGCCAAATTTAACATTGGGGTCTTATGGGGAGGCAAACTTAAATTTTTTAAAATTGAATTTTTGGTGCTGTGGGCGTTTATACTATCTAATTGGGACCCCCAGAATAGGCCAAATCGACGAATAATTTAATTAATATTAAAATATTAAAAACACAACATACACAATACCATTCGGAGAATGCTAATTATGCATCATTTTCTTTCCATTTTATACATGCAATTTAATTGACGAATGCAAAAAGTGAACATACCAGATTGTCCGACAAGTTAAAAGTACTACTACTTACTTCAATTCCTTTATAAAATTTGTCCTACCACCAAACTCATGGAAACATTGTTCTATTAGTTCCTCCATGTTTATTCTGTATAACACTAGGGTATTACCATCTTCACGAATTACGCAATAGATCAATGCGATGGATCTTTTGCCTCCTCGTGAATTCCCAGACTTTCTTAAAGCAGCGGTATCCTCCTACAAAGTCGTAGACCTCTTTAAGGCTCTCAAATAATTCTGGGAGACTCATTTGGTTCGGATTTCTTTTTTTAATTTTTTCCCATCAATTGATCGATTGACATATGAGACAAATGTTGATCAATCTTTAGCCAGCATTTCTTCGCCAATTTTTTCCATCATCATAATTTGTGGGCTATACTTAATTTAACCATACCTAAACCAATTCCCTGCTTCAAGATGGGGTTGTAAAGTACAATTGCATAGATATGCTCGATTTAAGGTTCGAGCTTAACTTCCGGTCTATAGTGCAGGTGAACCAGTACCAAAAACTTCCTTTCCCCTCATGTTTACACGATAAGATATTATCGTCTTATCAATCGTATCGCAAGGGGCTTCACAATTAGCGAGGCAAAGTCCGAATCAAATGAATATTGCGATGCAATGCGAGCCCATACCACCAACGCAAATATCGATATGAAACAAATGATCGTAGATATATCGTATGGTATTGCGGTCGCTTCCCTCCCCACAATTTTGCGCCTCCGCTGGTACCAAAAAAATTGCAATTATTTTTCCAGCGTTCCAACTAATAAAACCATCCGACGTCACCTGGTACAACGTACAAGCATTTACAACCGATGAAATTTGGATAATTGTGTCGGTAAATTTGTAAGCTGATTATATCAAATAACACAAAAGCATTTCAATTCAACTCTCATGGAACCTGGTAGCATGATAGGTAATGGCGCGATTAGTCAAATTTGAATTCAACATGAGGCGTTTTGAATTACATAATTTGAGGGAGATTTCATCAATTTGCGAATTCCACTTTAATCTCGTTATTGAATTTCATTAGCCGCCATTCACCCCAAAAAAAAATCTCCCCCCCCCCCCACCCCCTAACCGCCCCCCCCCCCAATACCACCCCATTCAAATTCGCTAAAAATGTTCTCCATGGTGCTCCAGAGACAACTCAACGCACTTCGCAAAATTTTTCTTAACCTGGCGAACACATTTGTTTCTATGCAACGCAGCTATCTGCAAATTTTTGATTCGTGTTGCTGGACCCTCTGCTTTCCCAACACCATCCCCGGAAATTCGGTGAACGATTTGTTGGTATGCTGATACCAATCCCGGAGAATTTCATGAAACAGATAATGCAATCCGTTCAAACCCGCAAAGAAGCAGATACGACCGCACAGGCTCAATCTCTATAGGATTTCCCCACACAAATTATCCGATTTTTCCTTTCCAATAATTTTTTCCTTCCAAATGAAACAATTGTTCCATGCGTGAAGCATTATATATTCATGAGTGCGGATATTAAACGTGCGAGTATTTACTGGTTGTTATTCCGAGTGCATCAGAGGTATTATAGCACATGCAATATTCAGCAACTCATCCAATGCGCTAGTTTTATTCGTTAAATGTTTTTCCAACCTTTACAAAATTTATTGAGGAAATCCATCAGTCCAACATATAGGAAAAAAAAAGCAAATATTTCCCGTTTTTGCAACGGAATATGGGGATTACGAGAAATTCACGTTAACTGTACGACGATTTTTACCCGTGAATTGAACCTATTCACACTCGTTATCATTTTCTCCTCACGACGCGCTAGATCTCTAGGATTGGGGTGGGGGGGGGGGGGGGGGTATGATTCTATATGTGGGTTCGTTTGCAACGAAAATCAAAGATGAATTGGACAAATTGGGAGAGTTTTTCGGTCTATCCCATTATCTTTTATGTACTGGTAATATACATTCTATATCTATATATATATCTATATATATATATATCCACAGTTAGTGCTTGCTACAGGAAATTGTGCTTCCAGAAATTTCTCAATGAGTTTTGGGAACTGACTATAAACATATATCTATATATATCTTCTATATATATCTAAAATACAAAACTGAATATATATATATATATATATATATATATTAATTGACACGATCTTCAATGGTTCGAGATATTACGAGATACTCTTTAATGACATACGTTTCCAACGATATCCAGAACCATAATTATTTTTGGAAGTTGAACTAATTTTCGGCGCGTCGAATGAAATCGCGGGGGTCGCGCCCTTGCTGAACGTCGCTAAACGTGCTCGGGCGGTGCAGAGTGAATTTGGAAATGTATTTGCCTAGATAGATATGTGAATAGCACTGTGGGGTGGTCACCGTTATGTAACCAGAGGTTGCAGGATCGTGTGGCGATACTAACGACTAAGTTTCATAATTTAGGACGTACGATGATTCACAATTATTGGTGCGGCCCGCGCGCAATCACACATGTTTGTTCGATATGAGATCGAGTCAATTCTCAGTGAGTATACGAAATTAATACAACACTCACCCCCCCCCCCCCACCCCCCACCCGCCCTTCAAGTTATGGGGTACTTATGTACGGGAATAATGATACGAAGTTAACATATACCTAACACAATTTATCAGATCTTACGCAGAGATTTGGCTAATTCGCTTGTTCTTAAATTTTCCAAAATAATTTTATTCTTGGAGATATTAAAAAGAGTTTGCCAATGTCAGAAATTTTTGTTCCTCATTTCTGGTCAGGTCTCACGTCACACTTAAATTTTTTTTTTTTGGGATGGCTTTAAAAATTGTGTATAAATTTTTCGTAGTGATTATTTTCAATACGAGGCCCTTCTTACGTCGTAATACTCAGTACCAGGGGGTGGGAGCGGGGGGGGGGGGGGGTCTCATGCTTTCATGATGCTCATGTTTTTAGTGTGCGACTTCTCCTCTCAGGGGAGACACGGCATTTCAGGCCCCGGGAATTTGCGGTGTTAACAAATCAGAGTTAAACCGTGGATCGTTATGGGAAAACACAGTTTGTCTGCGTCAGTTCATCCCCCCGGCGGCCAACTAACCAACTGTCGTAGATGTTTAGGTGTTTTCGCGGATGTCCTTTTTCCCGGTCTCCTGGTGATAATTTATATTATTACTCCAGGTCGATATCAAAATACATCGAAACCATTCAGCGAGAGCAATTGAAAAAATTACTGCACATATATTTCCGAAATTAATTGATTAATCAAGTTGTCACGCGTCCTTGCACTGCGGTAACTCGATTGAAATTTATGGGATTCACGTGTTTGTCTCGCGCATAGACTTATTACCCAACCGCTAATAACTTCTGTGATGACGCTGATGCGACAATATCAAAGTGAAAATTACAGGGAAAATTACAATTTTAGATGATGATGAAATTGAACGATGTGACAGAAAATTGAGGGGCAATTATTTTCACAAATTTCTTTTTTTATTTGAATAAATGCTGCTTAAGTTTGTAAGGTTTTTTTCTTATTTTGTTACTTCGGTTTCTGAGTGGGGGGGGGGCTGCCCCCCCCCCCCCCGCTCGCTCCGGGGACTCCCTCCCGCGCCCCTCCGCGGCTGCCCTCTTCATTTTCTGTCAGTGCTCAATTCGAGTATGACATATAGGGTAAAAAAATGGATTTCAGCAAAATGAGAAAATATTTTTTTTAACGCAAAGTTAGAAATTGATATTGCGTTATTTATACTTGCGTACTGCTCAAATACCCGGAATATTTTAGTACGTCTACAACTTTTATATTCATAACGTGAACTTTTTGTTAGCCATAATTTTCGCGGCATACTGTATGAAAATATAATTCTCAAAATATGGCAGTTGTTCTTAGTTGGTAAGAGTTTGATAATTATAACATATTTCGAAGACCACAGAATTTTGAAACATTGTTTCAGCCCTCATTCTCCCAGTGCATTTGACGTACAACTTGTTCTATCCTATCATTCTCTAGTGGAATATTATTGCGACGACCCCGGGGATCGTTTCAGCTACATGTGAAGATTTAATTTGTTGTTGTACGAGTTTGCGTTCACTACTGATGAACACGTACACTTTGGCTTGTTCCAGTACTTCGCCGCAATTTTCCAGAGAATTGCACTTTCTCCCAATTCTCATTCAAAAATCCGGTGCTGTAAATTGACGTGAGATCAATTCGATCACATCTGAGAGATTGTCTGGGTGTAGACATCAAAATTTAATTGGTACAATTTTTTTTTAATTATCCACTTCCTCATCAGCGACTAAATTGCTCTTGAGAACAATACTACCATCAGCTACAATCTCAAGTTCGTCCAGTGTTTTAACTGGCGCGAGATATATAAACGGAAAGAAATTGCTCGAGAGGCCCGAGATAGACTCGGATCGTTAGCGAAAAAGAAAGGGTGAACGCTGAAGTGAGTAGACGGCCTGGGGTCAATTTCTCCCTCGGACTCTTCATGCCAAAAAGCTCCGTGCCGCTTTCTTCATATTAAACAATTCAAACATCGTGAATAGTGGGGAGGGTTGGACAACTGCACGAGGCGCTATCATTACGCTAATGCATGCGCTTTTCACGTTTGCACTTTTTACCCTATTTTACCCGACGTCAATGATTTTGTCATGCTTTTTGCTCATTTACTGTATTCAGAATTTTTAATTAATTTTTATAAAATTTTTTCTTAATTTTTTTTTTAATTGTTTCTTAATTTTTTTAAAATTGTTTCGTAATTTTTTTCTTAATTGTTTCATTATTTTTGTTTCTTTAAATTGTTCCATTATTTTTTTTTAAATTGTTTCATTATTTTTTTTTTTAATTTTTTCATTATTTTTTTTTTAATTTTTTCATTATTTTTTTTTTTTAAATAATTTCATTATTTTTTTTCCAATTGTTTCATTACAATGTTAATTTAATAGTAGAAGGTACTGAAGATTTCTAAAAAAAAATGAGGCCACCTGAAACGAGGTCCATTTTTTTGCGATTAATTTTTTTTTTTCATTACATCGCTGATGAGTACCTACAATTCTTGGTTTCAAATGATCCCAGTTTTAATAAATGAAAAGAAGCTTTCATATCCTCATTCAGTTGACTTGAACGAGGTGAATTTTCGTGTGTGTGTCCTCCTGATTTCTTATTCAAACCTGGGGTGCCGATGTACCTCCAGAGCCGGATAAACCCGTGTTCATAGGGAAGGATGACTCTCATTTCCATACGGAATATTCATTTCCATGATACAATACTGGAACTACAACCTCCCATGCAAAAGATAGAATTAAAGATTCGGAGCAGTACTAGTGCTTCTTCACTCTGATTGAATATTCCGAGTGATTTCACAGGTCTTATTTTACATTTTTGTGCGAAAAAAAAAAATTATCCGCTCTTCTAGATTTTGTGATCACGGAAAATGAATCTCAAGAATTTTGCATGAGCGTAAAAAAATATGGCTCAATGATTTTTAATCGAGTGTAGACGAAAAAATTGTAAAAGTTTTTTCGTGGGGAATTTAATTCGTAATAAACAAGTTCACTACTGATTTTTCGGGTCCAAGGACCTCATTTTAATTATCAGGAATCATAAATTTTAGAATTTTAATTATTTTAAAATTTGTAATTTAAATATTTCCGAATATCAGTATTTTTTATGTAAAATAATTTTTGCACCTTGTAGTGATAGTGATGATACTGAGGGGTGCCGCCCCACCCACATTGAATCAGGTTATATCAAAGAACATTGAAAATACGGTGATATGTGATTCCATCCACATCTCCAGCCGCATCAAGCGCAATCATCAAATGCACGCACATCCTTTGAAATATAGGTTGCTTGTCATTCCAATCGCATACCTGACAATATCAATATTGCGTTTGTCGCAATGTAGAAGACGAGCCACAGAGAACGTCAAGGCAGAATAAATTGTCACAGAAAGTCGGCAAAGGGACTCGGTTATGAACTTCTTCAAAAATTTTTTTTTTTTAATTCCGTAATTTTTTTGCAATTTTTATACATATATATATATATATATATGTATATATATGTATATATATATATATAATTATGTGAGTAAAAAGAAAATTCACTGAATATTCTTTTATCGGTATTAGGCGAGCACTAGAGCATCATCGCACGTGGTACGCGAAAATGAGACCGCAAGGCCGGTCGGGAACCTAACCATCATAGGCGCCCGCCAAAATTTTTTCCTGCGAGATTTTCGGATTCCGACCGATATCCTTTGGTGCGCACATAAAAAAAAACACCGCAAGACCGGACGCGAACCCACCCCCGCCGCGGCGGGGGAGGGGGGGGGGAGGAGGAACGATTTCCATCATTGGCGCCCACTATCGTATCACCCACGTTTTCATGACTGTTTTACTCTGTGATGAGAAAATATGATGGCTTGAGTGGCGGAAGTCGATCGCACTCGCATTGGATGGTTACTCCGTAATATTGCCCACAAAGCAACCCCTTGCGGTGGTGCCTGCGGGTGAATACGAATAGAAGAGGCGTAAGGCGAAAAAAAAACTCGTATTGAAAATGTATCAGAATATTGGCGAGCTCTAAGCAAGGGGAAAATCTCGGAAATTTCCCAGCCACTTTTAGGGGTGTCTGCACTAACCCTCCTCGATGATCAATAATGACTCAACAGCTTCCACATAAACGGGACATGAGTGTAATCCTCGACGGGTTGCATCAATAACTTCCGGACAGTGTGTGTGTGTGTGCGTGGGTGGGTGGTTGGGTGGGTGGGTGGTTGGGTGGGTGGGTGATGGGGTGGTTGAGTAGGGGGGTAGGTAGATATGTGGGTGGGTGGGTGGCTGGGTGAGTGGGTGGGTGGCTGGGTGAGTGGGTGGGTGGCTGGGTGAGTGGGTGGGTGGGTGGGTGGGTGGGTGAGTGGGTGGGTAAGTGGGTGGGTGGGTGGGCGCGTGGGTGGGTGAGTGGGTAGGTAGGTAGGTGGGTGAAAGTGTGTGTGTGTGTGTGTGTGTGTGTGTGCGTGACGTTACACGTATGAAGTCAAGTTGTATACCAGCAAATTCGACTATTGATCGATTATTATGATCTTTTATCGATATCTCGTAAAATATGATGCCTAGTAAAAAAAGTAATAACACATAAAATATGTAGTTTTACGAAAGGAACAACTTTTGTTAAACACTTTTTCTCGTATCTGTCACCTTTCCCGAGATACAGCATTATAAACAATTAAAATTGTTAATAACTTTTGAACGGATGGTGCAATTGCAAAACCACTCCTTTCAGACCTGACGACTCAGGAGACGCGTCGATTAAAAGAAAAAACGTTTAACCGGTCCAGCAGTTTAAGAGGAACCGTTCGCCAAAAAAAGGATACGGACGCACACACACACACACACATAATGAATCCTAATTTCATGATTCTGAGACATTTCATTTTCGGGGTGATTACAACAATTTTCCCTATCGGGTAGTTAAAAAATGGATGACCACATTTATAAACCTGTCGGAAACTGGAATTGTTGAAATAATAATCATCATGTTGAAAGTTGTACACAATGTAAAAAAAAAAAAATGGCAAAACTGTGTTGGAATAAAAGTGAACTATTCCCAACCGTTCCCCAATTTGCTTTTCGCTTTGATGAATTTTTTTGATTGGAATGTGAAAAACCCGTAGAACTTCAGTTGTGGGGCTAGGGAGTTAATTTGAATTCGCGGATTTACAGTATAAAACTGGGGGAGGGGGATTAGCGTGGTATTACGGGATTTTGCGAATAGTTGAGATACTTGAGTGTAAAATCACTGCGTGGTATTAATTAGTAATTACCGTTGATTGACTTTCGATGGGACAAAAATGTCGTTGAATAGTTCGTTATGCGCACAAACTTGTCATATCATCGGGCTTTCATCTCCATGCTCAATACATTTCCATTGATCCGTTGACCCGTAATTTTTTTGTCGACTTTTTTTTTTTTTAATAAAATTCAGTTTTTCAGGGAAATGCTCCTATTTGTATTTCTCAGGGCGCACGAAGATATCACTGTCTCTTTCACGGAGAAAAAAAAATTCTATTCATTCTATCCGTTGCACAAAAGAATAAAAATTGCTCATTGTGATGGAAAAAAAGTTAAAAGCCCCAGAAAAATGGAAAATAATAAAAGAAAAAAAAAACAAGCGAATAGTATGGTTCAATCGCACTGTCCATTTCTCTCTGTCTTTCCCCTATTTTTTTATCGGCTACTCTTGGCATGTATCAGCTTCCGCTGTCGGTTCTTCAATAGTTTGCAGACAGGCCTAATCCGTTTATCTTGCAACCGTAACATTCAACACATCCACCTTTTTATCGCACCGTAATTTCAACTTTGACGTTTATTTATTGCCTATGAATCAGCTTTACGAGCCATAAATATCGCAATAATCGTTGAGACACACTATTTTGGATAAATTAATTTGTGGAATGATTAATGGGCAATATTTTCCCACGTTATTTCCGCGATTTTCGTACCTGTTTTATACATTTATGAAAAGTACTACCGCCTGAATACATAATCATGTGTAATCCACGTAAAGAGCCTTTTTAGAATTTTTCCGGGAGATATTTTTTGCTCATTTCGTAGCACTTCAGTCTCATTTTCCCGCGGGTATATAACCCACGTAAATTAATAAAAAAAAAGTGCTGGATTATCTTATCAACGTGTAAACTACCTTAAAAGCTTGCGGTAGACAAAAATCGAAGAGTGTAATGGGTGCTTTACTATATCAGTAAAAAGTCTCTCTATTTGAATTATGATAGATTGTAGCGGGGGATAGAATTATTGAGTGGGCAAAATGGGTCTACTGGGTACACAGACCAAAGTGTCCGATTTGTCCGGAGCCCCCCCCCCCCCCCACTCAGAAACCTAAATAGCAAAATTTAAAAAAAACATGGTGCAGTAAGCGGGAAATCATTTTGCTAGGACATCTCGTTATTGGAGAGAGATGACGAATATTGGATGGAAACATTTTTTATACATTTTTGTTCATTAATTAATTTCTACGCACAATTGACAACACGAGGCTCGACATTCACGATCAGCTGACTGCTAACCGCATGATTACCACCATGCTCGTTTGGCGGCGCTATTAGCCCCTAGATACTCCCGCGCTATTTGAAATACTTCAAAGGTTAACCAATGGCAGCACGAGACAGAGCCAATCAGAACAGGTTACGCGACAACTGTCCACAAAAGTTATGAGTCATTCATTTTACGGATACTTTTTTGACCGTGTGCGCTCTGATTGGTCAGGGGGCCGTCCTACGACATGAAAGCCCAGTTTACATCGTAAAAATGCGCTCTAAGGTGGCGTATTTCAGCAAGTGTAATGAAACATGTATTTTACTAGCGGGAGAACTGTTCACGAGGAAATCTCAAGAAGACATGGAATCCTCGTCCCCCGCCCCCCCCCCCCCTCCCACCGCCACCCACCAAGCGTCACATTATGGAGCTCACTAGTTACCTGTTATTCCACGTTTATACCGTTTTATCTCAATAGCATATGTTTTCTTTCTAAACTAGATCAATTTAACCAGAGAGATCTGGTCTGCTCTCTCGCAGAGCAGCTTACCAAACCCGAGCCTCACTTCCGCGGTTGTCCCATAAGGAAACGCTCCCTACAATGTGCATGCAACGGTGAATGTTTCATTAGTCATTCATGCTTAATTAGGATTTTGCGATGGGGCATTTTCCCCGGAAGATCGCACGGTTCGGCTTAAGGCATCGCTTCAAATGGGATCAGTGGAGAAATGGATTGATGATGCGGGGGGAAGAAGGTGGTTAGAAATTACCCGCGGGTTTACCGAAGCTCTGATCCGCGCCAATTTTTGATAGTTCAAAATTTTGGTTTTAATTCGGTTTAATTGTACACACTTTCGGATTTTTATGAGGTGTTTCAATGGAAGCTGACTATTTCTCTAATTGAGCGGAATTGGCCCCTTTAAGCCTCGGAATTTGCGGAAATTATGGATTTAAATTCGTAATTTTAGGGGATGATTTTTTGATAGTTACTCAGATTCCGCTGTACCGTGCACATTTTTTTTTGCTGGAGATCGCGTGAGATTAGCTCCCCCTTTGGCTTGAACTAATGCAACAAATCGATTTCCTCAGGGACGTGCGTTTATGTTTTAATTTGCCCTGGCCGTCAGATACACACGCTTACGGTTTAATGAGTCACAAGTTCAGGATTTCATGCATCGTGGAACAAATGGAGGGAATAAGTGATGATGCTTTTTGTGGTACTTTTTGCCGTATTTTCTTTCTTTTTTTTTTGTGATGGTTTTCTTCAATTCAGGTCACCGCAATTTATGTTAAAAATTCACTGACCTTTGTGGCTCGTGTGCTTGATCAAGCGGCACGGGTTTAATGGCCCTCTCGTGTATTCTAGAGCCACTCAGATAAAGTCATTCTCAAGTAGCTGAATCGTATTGAAATCGAGTTGATGAGGAGTTGTGGGAGTAGTTAGTTAAATGCTAATAATTGAACGGCAATTATCTCGTATTTTCGGTGGAAAAATTTCGCTTCTAGACTATTTAAAACAAAATGTGTGTATGTGTGTGTGCCGATGTACGTATGTAACCAAAAATTTCCCGGACCGATTTTCCGTGAACCAATTACCCGATCAAGGTCCTGTATGACGGACTCGAAGTGTCTTGCCGTAACTTAGAGCTGATTACTTTTTGGTCCATATATGTCTGCTGGTCTCCATTGCTATTAACAATCTCAATTGTTTATAACGCTGTATCTCGCGAAATATTATAGATACGCAAAAATGTGTCGAATAAATGTTGTTCCTTATAAAAAAATACATATTTTGTGTCCTCTGACTTTTTTCGTATCTTCAACCGTTTCGGCGTCAGAGCGTTATGAACAATTGACATCATCTAGAGCGCTCTATGGTGAGAGAAATGAGAAATTAGAGAGAAAGTACTCACAGCCCATTCATTTTGTTTTGTTTTTTGTTCTCCAAAGTCCGAAACGTTTTTTGAATAAATTCCAAATCTGAAATATCAAATCACATTGCTCAAACTGCGGAAGATTGAGTGGCTCAAAACTGTTAGCCTAGCTTTTATATTCAGAACATTTTAAGCCCTGAGTTGATAAGCAAAGGAGAAATAAGTCGAGCTCCCGGCACGAACTCGTCAACGGGTCAGTTCCATCACGTGCCAACCCTACATTTAAACCATGAACTTGACAGAAATCGTCAGTTTCATCACCATAATCCCATTCTGCACTTCGCATTCCCAAGATAATCCCCAGAATTTGAATCTCTAATAAAGCGCCCAAATAACCCAGGGCACTAACTATGCAGTGCGCCAATCCGTGATATTTCATGAGCCAATGAATAAGTCACAGTTCCCATCGCCCACACAATGTACAAGTGCGCCTGTTATCAAGAACCCCCCCCCCCCTCCCCCCTCCCCCCTCCACCTCTTTGCACAATTTTCGTAAAATAAAGGGAAAAATTACACCGCATTTTCCTCTTTTGCATGCCTTATGACTATCCACCGAAGTACCTTGAATTATGAAGTCCTTTGATGCCGCTCGAATCAACTCGAGTAATATCAAAAGTTAGTCTTTATTGCGAGCTTTAGGAAATGTACAAGTTTATAAAAAGTTCATTTGGGTCAACGAGTTAGCTACAAAACTCCTGACGAATCCATTGATGTTAAATCTCAACTTTAATTGATTTCAGTTGATTTGCATTCAGCCATAGTCCTCGGTACTGGGATCTGATCTGATGCTTCTTTCCGAGTATTCACCGGGTTTCCATGGTACACTAACGTATTTTTGTACATAGGCAACGTCGTACTTGAAGCCGATGTCGGCCTGCTCCACGGAACAGTTGATGAAGGATCCGCTTTTGTAGAGGGTTAAGGGACAGCCTTTCTCATTTTTCGGTGGGTAGATCATCATCCGACTGTGATCGCGCCCTCTACCTTCTCGGTTCACTGGAGCTATCCGGGGCAAAGAGAAATCGTGTCGCTTCATTCCTCCCTTATCCCGATTTTTTCGGCTTTTACTTCGGAACTTTCGACGACTTGCAATTTTCGCCACTTGAGACTCGGCGTCAGGTTCAAACGGTGCACAATCGCAGGTGGATGTGTCGCAATCGTTGCGGCTTCGCTCGCGACCTCTCGCCCGCGGTGGTGACTTCTGGAAAGTAAGCAAGGACAATATTAACTCTTCGTTGAGAGCACTGGGTGCTCCATATAGGGCGTGCAATATGATGAACTAATTTCAGGAGGTGGATTTTTCCGACTGTTCCACGTTGCAGGAAATTCGCAATCGTGCCCAAATGGAAGCAGGTAATTGAAAGATCCTGAAAGATCCCCACACTTTTGCGTCGGAGATCTTGGACTTTGAAACAGACCATGTGTAGAGGGGGAGGGGATGGGTCTTCCTGACCTTTTTTGCACATGAAATTAGCTTGTAAATCATAGAAGGGGGTTCCAAGGCTCTTCGATATGGAACGCCCCCAGTGCCCGCCTGGCTTGACCCTCGATTCGGAAACATCGAATTTTCCGCGAAAACTATAAGTGCAGAAAATTTTTTGTTTGCCATGCAAGAAGTTTTCAAGCGTACAGCGATAGCTGAAGAAACTAAGTAAACGAATGTCGCTGAAAGACTGGATTAAGGAACACTCCCACTCCCTCGCTGGCCGCGTACACTGGCGGGAGTATATCGATAGCGATTGGGGGAAACCAAATGAGTGGGGGCAACGGAACGCACAACTATCCAACGCTTAGACGCTGTATAAGGTTTATAGTGTGATACTGCGCCGCTTTTCGCGCGCACGTTGAGGCAAGGATCCACGATATGTTGACGAGGTGGGGGACTAGCTGGAGGGGGAACAGGCTGAACGGGGCAGTGGACCGTTTATGGAACCAACAAATTAGGGAAACTGTACTACCTTCCTACCTGAAATTTAGATTCATCTCGACCATTGCTCTCGGCATCAAATATTGGTGACCGGTATTTCCCTCGCATCGATTTCGCCTCAAGGGCTTGGGAATTTGGGCAGCGACGGGAGCGATCTATCGTCTCGGCCCTCCAATCCCTTTCGCGTTTCTCCTCACCGCCATCTAGCGTTCTGATTTTAAAGGAGAACTCTTTATCCGGATATCGTCGAGTTGTCCTTCTATACTGGGATTCCCCCGGTTTTCTCACCGACTCAATCTCCCGACGAATGGACTTCACCTGCGAAGAGAGCGCTTTGTACTCGTTGCTGAAGCTTTTCAGATAATCTCCGTATTTTCTCCAGTTGACAGGGGGCGCTACCGTCGGTTGTAGGTCTTGCTGGACATGCAAAAAAATAAATCGCAACAATGTTTGACACATCTAGCACATTCTATGAATTATCTCCCCATCTCACCTAGAACCAATGGAAAAGATGCTGTTTTATTCACCTGCAGGTTGATGAGGCTCGAAGGCCTTGAGCTTAAGGGATCAGGCGCTTTTCGGCAGGTACATGAATCTTCACTTTGATTGTCATTAGCAATGTTGACTTTATCGTTCCCCAGCGCTGATCGTCTCCACGCCTTCGACATTTTATCGACCTCAGGGCCCTCGGGGCATCGACAGTGAATAGAGCAATTGCCATTCCACTCGTCGTCTATGCAGGTACAGCCGACGATGCGTTTCGCTTCTCGAGTTTTTAACATACTGCACAACTTTCGCGTCGAATGTCCCCGGGGATGGTAGGGGCCCTCGGGGCTGTCTAGTCCCTCTGAATCTTGAAGGAGTTTTAATCTTTCAGCACGACGACTCTGGCAATTGCAGCAGCTGCATGATTCCGATATTTTTGAATTTTTTTTTGAAATTCTCTGTCTTGATTTGGTACGCTGGAGGCTCGATGTGAATGTACGGTTTGATAGAGAATCTGTGGAAGTATTGTATGAAGAAATAAAAGTTTATGCACAAAGTAAGGTATTTCGGCTAAATTTCTGCGTGTGGGTGTGTACAGTAAAGCGCATCGCAGGAGCCCGTATGTGTGTGTGTGTGTGTGGGTAAGTGAGGGTGGGTCGGTGGGTGGTTGGGTGGGCGTGGGTGAGAGGGTGGGTGTGGGTGGGTGGGAGGTAGGGTGGGTGGGTGTGGGTGGGTGGGTGGGTGGGTGGGTAGGGGGGCGGGTGGGAGGGGGGGGGGGTGGGGGGGGGGGGTGGGAGGGTGGGTGGGTGGCTAGGTGGGTGGGTGGGTAGGTGGGAGGGTGGGCGGGTGAGTCTGTATATATATGTGTGTGTGTGTGCGTTTCTCAAAAACTCGACGTGCTAGAAATTATTCTCAAAATATTCTAAAAGTAAAATTAAAAAAAAAAATTCTATTAATCTGCGCCAATTTTATTTTACCATCGAAAATGATCGTAATTGATAAAAGTTGCCGAATACTGCTCTCTGATCCTGAAGGTTACCAGTTATTTCGCCAAAATGACATTATGAACTTTCCGATGCAATGAGAAACAGTAATGAAACTTTAAATGCCTTCTACCTCTTGGAGATTTCTGACTGTCTTTCCTGGGACGACTCTCCTTCGACAAACTTTTTCTCACTTCAATACTCGTGACTTCAACAACTGGCGAGGAAGTATCTCTCGTATACTGTCTTTCAATGTTGGATTCCTCATAGCTCGAGGGATTTCTCCCCACTTTTCTATCAACGGTCTTTCCACTTTTCCAGGAATGCGAGCCTGGTCTTTGGCCAAATTTTTCACCAGCTTTTGGGTAGGATGCAGTTGAACATGGGCAATCATCGGTCGAGATACATTTTGTCTGATTGAGATCGGAGGGGCCACGCGGTTTGGACATTTCATCGCGGTTTTGGAACAAATTTTAGGTTACATGTCGCACGTATGTCGACGGCATTCAGGTGTTTAGCATAAGTACAATTTTCCCAACAAAAAAAGGGTGAGGAAAAATTTTTTTACGATCCCAAACGAATTCATGAATACTTTAGATGGGTTATAACATCAGGCTGACCCAGCCATGGCTGAATTTAACTTCAGGTGGATCTTTATGGCACAAACTTCAAGTGTATTTTTCAGTCTGTTATTATCGCGGAAAACCGCGGGGGGGGGGGGGAGGGGGGAGATGGTCAGTGGTGAAAATTTTGTTCTTTTGTAAATGTTACGTTTGCGAGAGCTATGGTCTGAATATGAGAAATTGCCAACCGTGATCGTTAGTTTTTCCCTCTGTGACTGCAGCGTCTACTTTTCCATGAATTTTTTATGGGGTTCGGCGCTCGGTGACCGCACTGTTTTTTTTTTTTTTATGGATAATTTAGCAAGTGGATGCGCATCTAAGGACTCTGACAATCAACATGCCTAATCAGAAATTCTGCAACTCGTTAGGGGAGTCGAGGGTGCCTGCAAGCGCTGAACAATCAAGGAAGCTTGCGGGCGACTCTTCGGGATACTAATCATCTGTTTGATGTTCTCATTTGGTGAGCGTTGAGAAAAAGACGTGTAAATACAATGTTTGACACACAGAGAAAACAGTGACTGCATAATTGATAGAGCTGCTTTTTTTTTGGTCAGGACCTTTAACTTTTAACTTTTTACCTCCTGAAACTTCACATAGACATACACACACACAAATTTTCAAAAAAAAAAATTACAATTGTTCAACTTGCCGATCTATGGAAGTTATGGTTGAGCCCGGAAAACACCCCCCCCCCCACCCCCACCCTGCGTCGGATTAGGTTCCCGTCCGGCCGTGCGGTCTCACTACATAGGTATATCTATATATACTTTCGCAATTCGTGAGAAAATTTTTCATCATGTGAAACATAGTCTGGAAATATAGTAGGCGGATACTCTGTGTGTGTGTGGGGGTGTGGGTGGGTGTGGGTGGGTGTGGGTGGGTGTGGGTGGGTGGGTGTGGGTGTGGGTGGGTGAGTGGGCTGTGGGTGGATGTGAGTGGGTGTGCGTGTGTGTGTGTGTGTGTGTGTGTTCTACCTTCACTTCGAGGCAATTTCACACGTGACAGCTGATATACATGAAAAAAATCGCCAGCCATTGTTCGAGCACCATTAACTAAAATGTAATTTCCAAGTAATTAAAAATACTCCAGGTCCTTCGATCAATACTTTTTTTTATTGCGTGTAGAAGCACGCATTTTTGCCGAGTTGTTACAGCGGAACGAGGTAACAGAAAAAGCCGGGAATGAACTTCTCAGGAGTGACAAGCATACACTCGGGGGGCGGGAGGGGGCCGGGGGAGGTGGAGAACTGAATTGGTCTAGACCAATTGGGGTTTCGCGGTTTACACTTTCCCATCGACCATTTATTTCACATTTATTTGTGTAATATCTGGGGATGATGTGCGTTATACAATTGTCTTCGCCTGTTAAAATTGACGAGTGATTAAATTTTTAAAAAACAATTTAATTATTAACAATACAGACTGCGAAAAGATAACGTGATAAATTTAGAAAAGGAGATTTACGAGATTAACACAATTTATACGCACAAAAAATTTTTCACCTCCTTTTTTTTCTCGTACTGAGGACGTGATTTGTTTTCTTGATTGAGGGACGAACATTTCAAATTACCGGCATACGCAAATTCCGGCAATTCGATGGAAATGGGTAGATTAATCACCCCCGTGTAATGAGAATCGAGTTATTCCAAGTTGATGGTACGCTGCAGGAAATTTGTCGAGTGGAATTGGCGGAATAATACCATATGTGCAGCACGCGCATAAAACATGAAAAGGTCAGGTTGGATTAGTATCCAAGTCTTGGTCAGCAAAATTTATCCCATGGGCATGTCCATCCTCACGGGTTTCTCAAGATTGATTGGAGTGTAAAAAAAGATAGAAAATGCCGAGGGCTTACATGATAGTTTTATGGTTGCAGTAAATGACCGCTCAACTTTTCATCCTTACTCGGAATTTTGTTTCGTGGGTATGATGCATTCTCTTTTATTTTATACGGGGGTGGAAAAGTTGGAGAAAAATTACCCTTCATTTTGGGGAAGGTGTAGAATGAGGTATGGTTCATACTTATCCATATAGAAATAGTAGAATTTTTCTAGAATTTTTATAGAAAATATGGCAATTTGATTTTTGCTGTTTTGACATTTCATGATTATATGGAATCCTATTCAAGAAACCCATACACAAAAATGAACAGTGTCCGAGTTGACATATATATATATTATACTGTAAATAATATATGCTAATCATATAATACATAATATATAATATATGATATATAATATATAATATATAATATATAATATATAATATATAATATATAATATATAATATATAATATATAATATATAATATATAATATATAATATATAATATATAATATATAATATATAATATATAATATATAATATATAATATATAATATATAATATATAATATACAGTGGAATATATATATATATATATATATATAGATGTATATATGGAAATTACCTGGTGGGTCATTTTTATGAAACTCTTTTTTTTGCGTGCAAACGGCAATTCCATGTTCGCGGCATTTCCATTTCATAATTGCGTGTCGTGTCAGTAATAAGAAGAGAGAGAAAATCAATTGAATATAAAACAAATTTTCCTTTACGCACTGGCTACCCTCATTGATTGAAAACTATAAGAAAAACACATCAGATTATTTCAGAAATATTGAAGCAAGAAAGAAATTTGTCCCCTACGCACCACTTACATTTATCAATTTGGTTTTTCTTAAAGATTTTTATTGGAAATAATTTGGTTATTGAACACCCTATACTCTCTTCTGAATTAGTCTTCAATATTATCTTTGAGGAAACAAAATTGAATAATCTAAAAATTTCATAAGTATTTTGTAGGTGATATTAGAAGAAATAACGTTAGACACAGGATGAATTGTAGTTAGAGAATGATGTACAGAGTGTTTCATGAAAGGTCATCCAGCGGTAGAAGGTTACTTTCTGGGACTGACTGCCTGGAAAAATCGAGAGAAAATTTATTGAATCAAGTAATTGAATTATTGAGGTTCAGAGTTCACCTGCTAGAAGCTGATATTCCCTTGAAACCAGAGAACTAGCTAAACTGAAAACATTTCGTTCGTTCTGAAAAGGTTTTGTGCGTATTGGTAAAAAACTGGGACAGTAGATTTTGATAGGCTTCTCATGGGGTCAATTTCCCACCAGTCAAATGGTACATCATAGACAGGAACAGGTGCTAATCACTTGGCGCGAGGTGCGAGGTGCATAAGAACCTCCCAACCAAGCTCTAGCGTTGTCCTAATGAAACGCAATTTCTCTTCTGTTGGTCAAAGCTTGAGGCTTCTGGGCGATTGCTTCTTCCAGACCGTCCAGTTCCTCGCACGGTCTTTAAGTACCCACACGTACACATCGACTCAGACTCTGGTGGGAATCATTTGGGTATGGGCCACCTGGACCATCAGCGCAATAGCCGTTCTTCATCATGGTGGCAAAATAAATCTCTATACCTTAGCCCAACAATAACCGATCCCAATGTAATATCGACCGTATGCAGTTAAAAAACGAACTGCAAGATGGACCGCACCTCCGCATTCATCGTCAATCAAGTGAATGAAATGGTTTTATTTAGGTTCATCCGCACTCCTCACTCTCACCCCCGATATTCGACATTTTCGATATTTCTGAAGGGAGGGCTTCAGCGCACCCACAAGCCCAACGTAAATACCACTCTTCGTTTCCGGCGGCCGGGGCAAAATCCCCTTCACCCAGGATGTCGCGGACGAGAATTCATGAAATATTTACAGCGGATCTCAGCAGCGGATTCTTCGTCAGTTTAAATCGAAGTTACCAAGTTGGAAAAACGGAAAGATGACAACTAAACTTTGCGATGGAATTAAAAAGGACATTTAGCAATTCTGACGTTTCGGGTGATTGAAAAAGTTGGTGTGCCCTGCGAATTCCATTAGCCCGACTTAATTTGTTTGCTTTAATTCAATCTGCGATCCCTAGTAGAAATTGGACGCAATTCTGCGGCATTCAGCCGAAGTCGCTATACCTTTAACATTGAGTACCGCGGTGCAATACCGCGGCGAGGCTTATGCGACATTCAATTTCTAGTAGGGATATAGTGTCGCCAGATTGTCCTTCACTTCCGGGTAGTTATGAGTGAATTAGACTATTTTTTAAAAATATTTCCTCAAGGATTTCAAGTGTGGAATCGGTACCCAGAGAGTGAGACCGCACGGCCGGGCGGGAACCTAACCCACGCAGAGGTTCATCATACGCGCCCGTCGTCGTAGCACAAGGGTTTCTGGGGGTTTACCCCGTGTTCAGAATGACGGCGGCCTATAATGGCGAAATTCGACCGGACGCGGATGGGTGTCCGGTAGGGCCTACGAGGGAATGCTCAACAAACGCCATGAACAAAACGTGAACACCCTTAATTGATGGAGTGCTGTCGATGGGACATTTAGCTACCTTAATATTCGCGCTGAAAAGTTGCAGCTTGTCATGGCCTTCGTATTGTCTACCACTTGTGGAATATTGTGAACATTCTACCCCATCGGCCCGTGTATCTCAACATGAAAGTTTACTGCCCACACGGAGACAGCTAGGGACAATGCTAAATGTCACTTGGCCATGCCGACGAGTGCAGTATACCTTTTTTCTACGCATCTTTATTATTTCGCATTTCATACGCTCATTTATTATGATTCCTTACCCCAGCTTTAATGGATTATCAAGGGAGACTGGAAAAATTTCATCAGTTTTCATATTCCAACGAGGCTGGATAAAAGGCTGCTAATATATTTACGTCGTGAATTTGTTGATTGTTTTCTTCTTTTTATTGGAAAACATTTTTATAACGCACGATAAAATATTCTAAGCTTTTATGCCGGAGTGGGATTATAGGTGAAACATGCGGGATTAATGAATTGTGGGATATCCCGCCTCAAAGTTGCTGATAGCTCCACAAAACTTCAAGTTGGGTTTTAAATTATAGAAAATTATCGCTGGATGGAATGAGATACTGCAAAGTTTTAATTGTTCTAGCATTTAAGTACGCTTTCAGTGTTGTTTTAAGCCATGGTGAAAAGTCAGGGCGCATCTTGAAAGGCATTTTGAAAAATTTGATTTTGATCTGTCAATGAGATTTGTTTGGTCAATCAATAGTTGAGAAAACTTGGTCCTAGGGAAAAAATTACCCGAACTTCGAGAGCAGGGTATACTCCACGGGCGGCGATCTGCTATACGCGCGAGTACAAGCTACTTTTGCAATCTAAAAAAATGCTGAAAAGTCCAACATTGAGGGAGAATATATTTCCTTTTTCTCAACTCCATTTCCAAGCACAAAAGCTCGATGTTAGCCCGTAGCTAACGGCGGAGAAGCAGAGTGGCATTCTCTAAAGTCGCTTCTCATATTCCCCCAAGCGCGCACTTACGAAGACGATGCCATTAATCACCCCTCTTCATCAACAAGAAAGGCAAAATTTTTTTGGATGGAGTGGAATATACTTGTCACAATACACGCTTCCTTCGTTCCGGAAGAACCGCCTAAACGCACTGCAAGTGATCAACTCTCTTCTCTCTTTACACACGCAGTATCTGCAGAGATTGAGCTTTAATAACTCAAGAGAAATCGATTCCATGCGTTGTACTATGGGGTCGTGATACTCAGGAGCGAGACCTCCGATTACGCGAATGAATGAATTTTGCGAGAGGCACCAACAGCGTATCAAGCCCACGTGACATTATGTACATAGTTAACACGTCATCTGTACCAGCCTCGGCTCTGATTTTTTTTTTCCTGCGTCTTTCATCTGCTCTCTTGTACAGCGTCATAACTTCCACCGGCCAGCCTCTCTAGCTCCTCCGCTCTGTTTAACATCTTCGGATTTGTTGTTTATTTATGGGCACCTTCGTGGTGATAAAAACGGGGAGAGAAAATATTCGGAAAATTCTTGTGCTAGCATGGCCTTCGTATTGTCTACCTTTTTTGTCCCCACCCACCCACCCACCCTAACCACCCACCCTACCCACCCACCCACCCACCCTCCCCACCCACCCACCCTCCCCACCCACCCTACCCACCCAACCTCCCTACCCACCCAAACTCCCTACCCACCCACCTTGCCCACCCACCCACCCTGCCCACCCACCCACCCTGCCCACCCACCCACCCTGCCCACCCACCCACCCTGCCCCCCCCACCCACACTGCCCCCCACCCACCCTAGCCACCCACCCATCCTAGCCACCCACACACCCACCCACCCTACCCACCCACCCTACCCACCCACCCTACCCACCCACACACTCATACAACCACCCACCCACCCACACAACCACCCACCCACGCACTCGCACACCCACCCACTCACTCACACACACGCAGACCCACCCACATACACACACATATACATCATCTCAAAAACGTTGCAAAATGATTCTTTGGATTATGAAACGTGAAGATATGATGAATTTGGGACTTTTCATTTTCGATAGCATTACAATCACTAATTTTTCACTTTGCCTATGGGATAGTAAAAAAAACTGAAATCCATTCACCTTCGCATGAATCAGAGCTGCAAAATTAACGCGTTATATTTAATTTCACATTTATGACAAATCGATGATATCTATATGAAGATAATGATGTGCTGAGTGACCCATTTTTTCACTTTCAATTAATTTGTGAATCACGTGTGTCCTTCGCTATAGAGCCAAATTCAAAGACTCCTTCACGCATTCAGTCAACAAGTGATAAGAATTACCAACTTTCTTCCCATTTATATCACAAACTCTGCTTTTGGCGCATTGACAGTATTGCGCGAGCTGTGCTAATTCCGTTGCTCCTTATTTGCAAGTACGTATAAATAATTTTGGTGTTAGTCGCCCCATGATGGGTTATTCTGAAAGTCAATAAATCGATGGTTAGGCTGCCCACATAGTGGATAAGCGATCGGGATGTGAGCGCTGAAAGGAGTTGGTAAATGTGAAAAAATCAACGTTTCAAGTTTGTTCAATAAATTCTCCACTTTTTACTCTGGAAAACCAGAAACTCAATTTTTAGAGAGAAATCATAAAACTGATCAACTAAATTATTAATGAAGCTAAAATGCGCGCGTCGCGCGCTGAATTACAATTTCAAATTTGAAGTAACAATATCTTTTCCGAAGTTGAAGATACTGTTAATCATTGATTCCGAAAAAATGAGAGCTCTCAATTTTCCAATTTGGAGCAAGCATCTTTTGGTTTTTCTGTAATTATCGCGTGCATATAAAATTTGTCAACACTGGACGGAATATGTAAAACACTCGAAACTTGATAAATTAACAGAAGCTCAAAAAATATTCTGTGTGTATCATTTTCAATAACTACGTAAGTTATGATGACTTGAAGAATTGTCATACTTTTGAAAACTAAACCCGAATCGATATCCCAAATATCGATGTTTATCGACGTAAATGCGATTACCAACCAACTTTACGATGTTATCTGACTCATCTGATCGAGCAATAAATGAATCACGATTCAAAAATAAATTATGTCAGACCAATAATGCATGGTGTGAAGGAGAGCGAAGTAAGATCGAGGAGTTATGGGTTCGGTTCGGACACCCATCTGGGTTTGGGTTTCTGGTGCTATCGTCGCAAAGCTGATGAAGTTCTCTCAGCTTAAACGGTGAGCATTTCCACCCTTGACATTTACTTCACCTAAAGTACCAGAACAGTTATAATAAATTATTCATAGAGTTCGTTGAGATAATGAATTGTCTTAGTCGGAAGTGGGAGAGTCTTCCGTGGACCAAGCACTGAAATTCTACTCTCAATGCTCCATCGGTGCCGCGCAGGAGCTTTTCCATAAATAGCTGATACACAAGGTTTCAGAATTTGAATGCGGTATTGGCTTCTTGATTTTGTGAGGGGTTCGTGAGGCAATCAACATTCTTCTCGAGAACTCCGATACATCAAACATCATTATTCATGTCAGAAAAATTGCAGTAGGTCATCAGTTGCTCTTGACTCATTGAGTGGCAAATGAACAAAAATATAAATTTTCAATTTTCTCAATTTGCAAATTGAAATTGACGAAATTTAGAAAAATTATGAGAAATATAGGAAATTTAGAAAATTGAGGAAATGGAGAAAATTTAGACGAATTTGGAACATTTTGAAAATTTGCAAAAGGTATGAAAAATTACGGAAGTTCAGAAAATTTTGAAAATATATAACATTTAGAAAATTTCGAAAGATTCTAAAATTTCGAAAATTTTGCAAATTTCAAAAATTTCGAAAATTTCGAAAATTTTGCAAATTTCGAAAATTTCGAAAATTTCGAAAATTTCGAAGATTTCGAAAATTTCGAAAATTTCGAAAATTTCGAAAATTTTGTAAATTTGAAAACTTTCAAAAATTTCGAAAATTTCGAAAATTTCGAAAATTTTTAAAATTTTGAAAGTTTTGAAAATTCAGAAAATTCAGAAACTTTAGAAAATTTAGAAAATTTAGAAAATTCAGAAAATTTAGAAAATTCAGAAAATTCAGAAAATTTAGTGGACCTAGTAATGAAATTTCCTAAGCGCGACCACTCTCACCGCAGCATCCTGGAGTTCAATGGCACTTCACAATTTTTGGCCCTCAACTCTTCCTTCCCTCATTTCTCCCTTGATTTTTCTCAAGTTTCTCCAGTCCGGCCGCGGCACCCCAGACTATCCCTGTACTCTTTTTTTCTCACTACCACTTGACTCACCCACTTGCCATATACCTGCGTTTATTCGCGCTCCGTAAGAATCTAGACAGTACACTTTTTGCTCCATTTTTCACCAGCTCTCAGCGGCTTTTTACCTCTCGTGGCTCTCTTGTATCGATCGTCACGCAGAAATATCGCGTGACGTGGGCACAATAAATTTTTCATAACAATATGAGACGTTATTTAGTGGATGGAGCAACTCCATGAGTAGATTATTTGAAGAATTTTCTGTTTTCGTCAGACCTTAGCAGATTGGGGAAGTGTTTCGACGGGTCGACGATAACACGCCCATCCGGTTCATTTTCATCCATGCAATGAAATTTCCGAATGAACTAGGATAGTTTTCAAAATGTGACATAACATATTCTGGAATTTTTAATAAACTTTGGAATTTTTCGCGGGGTGGGTAGGGTGGTAGGTGGTTAGGGTGGTGGGTGGTTAGGGTGGTAGGTGGTTAGGGTGCTGGGTGGTGGGTGGTTAGGGTGCTGGGTGGTGGGTGGTTAGGGTGGTAGGTGGGTAGGGTGGTGGGTGGTGGGTGGTGGGTGGTGGGTGGTGGGTGGTGGGTGGTGGGTGGTGGGTGGTGGGTGGTGGGTGGTGGGTGGTAGGTAGTGGGTGGTGGGTGGTAGGTGGTGGGTGGGTGTGTGGTTGGGGGGGGTTGGGTGGGTGGTGCCTGGGGGGTGGTGGGCGGGGGGGGGGATGGGGTGGAAGAAGACCTGTGAAATAAATTGAATGAACCAATCGGTGGGTCCAATCCCCGAATGTGCTACCCAATAGTCAGAACATTGACACCCGCGATGTAGTGTGTCCCCGTGGGATATAATAGGCAATGTCAAAGGGATCCAATTCCTGAGTGTGATTGTTTCTGCCAGTTTTATCGCTACGGAAAACGAGTCAGTTGCCTCGTGGGATCACCAAAAATGTCTCACCTCCGGGAAAAAAAATGCTCGACATTTTTATGTCGATTGCACATCATCCCCATGGAGGAAATATATATTGTAATACATGAGTCCTATCAAATATTGTATAGGTTCGGGTAGAGGCGGGTGGTCCATTTTTTTCATACGGAAGAGGAAGATATGGATTATATATGTATATATATATATATACATATAATCTGAGTTGTATATATTCCTCCGCCAATATATCTCGTTCGCAAAAGTCCAATTTTCTTCGCCCTATTTTCTCAGTTAATTATACACCTTTCATGTTTTTGGAACTGCCAATGGAGTGGTAATCCCTACAGTCTCTAAGGGCGAAAAAACCAGGAACTCCAACGGATAATCCCATGAGATGGTGAAGTAGTGAAAATTCACAGCAATCATATGGTTCTTCGCGTCAGTAGAAAATCCTACGGTACACGGACAGAAAACATGGGAAAAGAGGTAGTCCAATTGGATACGGAAAGTCCAGGATTATGTGAGCAATAGAAAAATGTCAAATGAAACATAATAATAATAGTAGCTATAATTTGAAAACATAAGTATGAGTGTTTTTTTTTACGCTTTTTCTGAATTCGCTTTGTGGGTGTGTGGGTGGGTGGGTCGATGGCTTGGTGAATAGGTATGGGTGGGTGACTGGATGGATGGGTGTGAGTAGGTGGCTGGGTGGATGTGGGTGGGTGGTTGGGCGGGTGGGTGGGTGGGTGGATATGTGGTTGGGTGGGTGGGTGGATATGTGGATGGGTGGGTGGTTGGTTGAATATGTGGGTGGGTGGGTGGCTGGATGTGTGGGTGGGTGGCTGGATGTGTGGGTGGGTGGGTGAGTGGGTGGATCGGTTTTCAAAATGAAAAAATGCTGAAAACAAATTATTTGAAAGTACATACTGATACAATTGTACATTTTTCATAATCTATAAAAATTTTACAATAAATTCCAAATTTACCATATTTCTCCGATAAATATTCGCAAAATAGGTCATTTAATCCCAAGAATTCTAAACATGAAATTGAAACCGCCCAGTTGTTCCTTTGTGGGTAACTTCAGCGTTGTCCTATCAAAACCCTTTTGTAATTGCGATCATACCCGTTGGTTTCATATTCTATCAAGCCTAGGAGTTTGGTGTAGAATATCACATTTTCGAGGCAATTTGAAATAAAAAGTCAATTATTCGCACCTGCGGAAGATAAAATAAATTCGCGCTTATTCATACGATGAATGGGGTCTCATTTTTTAACGGAAGTGAAAAAAATTAATCCCATGCAAAAGCCGGGAAACAATTGTCGTCAAATGATGTTGAGCGTGGAAAGTTTCTCCAGTGAATTGATATATATTCATGATTAAAATGGGCTTATGTGCACTTGGCTGATTACCGAGAGCTCTGTACTTGATGCTAGTGCATATAGGGGTTGTGGTCAAGAGGTCTTGAAATTATTTTCTTAAAAATGCGTAGCAAATTCTGTGATCCGGGACCAGAGACCTTTCGAGCTCTGCTCGACTGTGCGTGGGTATGTGTATGTGTGTGTGTGTGTGTGTGTGTGTGTGTGTCTGTGTGTGTGTGTGTGTGTGTGTGTGTGTGTGTGTGTGTGTGTGTTTTGCTCGGTTTAAATAGACCCTCAAATTTTTCGCAGACCATTTAACCTTCCGTTGCTCGCGCGTATAGCAGCGCGCCGCCTGCTTTATCTTCCATTTCCCATAGAATCCATCATTGACCTACCTCAACTAATCCATATAATTCGAATAAATAATTCATATACAATAAATGTACCACATTCAGAGAACAATTCAATCCGATTTGAATAGAGCACTCTGCTAACTGCTCTGTGATAACTGAATAAATATGAGACATAATTATCTCACAAGATGAGCCGTAAATCCTCAGCTTCCTGAGACGGAAAATTATCCTCTCACGAGATAGTTCAAAACCGGTAACAGGTCTCACTGTAAATTCTTCACGCATCTCCTGATCACTTCACATCCAAGAAATGACCTTTTTTACTGAAAATATGCACTCGCACTCCGTGAAATTTGCATGCCCACTCCAACCTCGCGACTTCTCTCCCATGTAATAATTCACTTGTACTGAAATACAGGATGGAAAAAAAAATTAATTGGATGAGATGAGATAAACGGCGGCTCCATGTGATTCTAGCAAGACTTGATTAAACCCCTCGGAAGGAATAACTTGCCGACTTAATTATGGGAATTATTTTCATTACGTGACTTCGTTTTTTAGGTCGGTAGAGTAGCGCAGATGAAATAACAAAATACTGGGATCGAAGAAAATAATTAGATTCTAAATAATTGGGTATTCCTTGAGGGGGCCCTACCGGGCACCCATCCATTCGGCTGGGGCCGACTTTCGCCATATTAAGTTCTCGTATTTCTAACTACGAGCAATGCTCTTTCCGCCGGAGTAACAAACGATGTGTTTTTAAGGTGTTAGGATATTAAGGTGTTACCGCAGGTCCAATCGGGTCCAAAGTCGGTTCTTCAGCGAAAATTTTTTTTTTAAAAATGACAAAGCGCAGCTGAGTCTTGTTTCCTTCGCTAAACATTGCAACGTATCTTCATTCATGATTTATCCCTTAAAATGTTTCAGAATGTACGCAAGCTCGATCGTCCTTGTAGCAGTGTTGATAGCTTCACAGACATTGGCCGAGGAGTCTAAGCTGAATGATGTCCCATCGGCGAAACGTGCACCCATGGGATTCCAGGGGATGCGGGGGAAAAAGGATGTTTTTTCCGCATTGGATAACGTTGAATTTTCCAAGAGGGCACCCATGGGCTTTCAGGTACGATTTCTCTCCACGTACTCCTAGACTCTAGCTCCTGCGATTTCACCCAATCGTTAATTCATGGAGTGAGCATCAGCAGTTTGTGATCCATGATTCATAAGTGTCCGATGAAGAATCAATTGGCTTGGACCGGGCATTTTGGGATCATGAAAAAGATGGGAAATTGAAAACACCGATGAGACTTATTACCGAGATAGTTGCATGTCAAATTATCAGTAGGGAGAGCCATCATCATGACACCCAAACATGAAACGTGTTTTAGAGAGGATTTTTACGATGTAAACTGGGCTTTCATGTCGTAGGACCGCCCCCTGACCAATCAGAGCGCATACGGTCAAAAAAGTATCCGTTAAATGAATGACTCATAACTTTTGTGGACAGTTGTCGCGTAACCTGCTCTGATTGGCCCTGTCTCGTGCTGCCATTGGTTAACCTTTGAAGTATTTCAAATAGCGCGGGAGTATCTAGGGGCTTATAGCGCCGCCAAACGAGCATGGTGGTAATCATGCGGTTAGCAGTCAGCTGATCGTGAATGTCGAGCCTCGTGTTGTCAATCGTGCGTAGAAATTAATTAATGAACAAAAATGTATAAAAAATGTTTCCATCCAATATTCGTCATCTCTCTCCAATAACGAGATGTCCTAGCAAAATGATTTCCCGCTTACTGCACCATGTTTTTTTTTATTTTGCTATTTAGGTTTCTGAGTGGGGGGGGGGGGGGGCTCCGCCCCTGGACCCCCTCATTAAGCTCTTAATTTCCTATTGCACAACTATCCTGCTTAATTATAATAGTTCAGGAAATAGTAACCGAGAAGACGGCCGGTTTGGCGTAGTGGGCTAAAGTGCTCTGCTTGCTCCAAATCGATCCTAGGATCAGCGGTTCGAACAGGGGGGGGGAGGGGGGGGGGGGGAGGGGTTCGACATTCAGGCAAAGATGATACAAATGGTTTTGGCGGATTTTTCTCATGATTTATCCATGACTTATACAGGGCATGCGAGGCAAGAAGGACTCGCCGGGCCCAGATCAACTGGACACCCTAATTCAAGATGATTTTGAGAAGCGAGCGGCTATGGGGTTCCAGGGGATGCGCGGTAAAAAGGATCAACTTGCATTACCCAACATTAAGGAGGCCCTTTATCACTCAGTGGATGATAAGCGCGCGCCAATGGGCTTTCAGGGAATGCGCGGGAAGAAAGCGCTCGAGGAGGTGAGCACCTTTCATTAACATTTCGTTAGTCGTGTAATTGTCTCCGGTACAAGGAAACAAGGAAGAAAAATGGAATGGAAAAAAAATATAAAAAAATCAACAGGACTTCATCAGCATCAATAATTCATGGCAAGATCTAAAGTCGCAATAATTTCAAAAAAAGTGCAAAATTCAGAAATTTGTTGATAGTATTTGAAATTTCGGAAAATGCAAAATATTCGAAATTTTTGAAAAGTTACAAACGTTCTAAAACTTTCTTAAATTTCGAGAACTTTTAAAATTTCCAAAATTTCCGAAATGCCGAAAAATTTCCAAAATGCTCAAAACTTTCGAAATTACCAAAATTGCAAAAATGACCAAAACTTCCAAAAATTTTCAAAACTTCAAATTTAGTGTTTACTTGTAACAATTACAGTTTGTGAACGAGATGAAACGAGCGGAGGGATTTCTGGGCATGCGAAGGGCGTACATGGACGATTACGATGAATTGGAGAAGCGAGCGATGGCGATGGGATTCCAGGGTATGCGTGGCAAACGCGACGAATTGGAAGGGGAGTGGGACAAACGAGCGCCAATGGGTTTCCAGGGGATGAGAGGTAAAAAGAGTTTTTTGGAGGAACTCCAGGACTTGGAGAAACGAGTCATCATGGGCCTCGAGGTGAGTAAATAAAACGAACGCGGAACACGCAACACCAACGCTATGTTTACGAGCTTGTCCTGGCATCGCCCACCTGTTGCATAATACATTTAAAGGCAGAATCGGATACTGGGGGTTCAATCAGGCTCGCGGCTTCTGCAATCCATTCACCATTCAGTCTTAAAATAGAATGGACGTGGGTTGTGAATCCTCTTACAAAATTAGAATGTGTTACCTTTATTTTAAATTCTATATAATTTTTGAAAGACCTGGTTTGCTCCAATCGAAACTTCAGCTAATATTTTTAATGATCAATTACAATTTTTTTGCGACGGCCAACATCGCAGCGGAAACTAGTCACATACCACATGTGTTCACCCACTTTTTCAGGGAACGCGAGGCAAGAAAGATACACTGGATGGATATTATAACGGCTACCTAGAGCCACTTGATTATGAGAAGAGAGCGCTCATGGGATTTCAGGGGATGCGAGGCAAAAAAGACGGTGATAAGCGAGCGAGTATGGGATTCGTGGGAATGAGGGGCAAAAGGAACATTCCCAATATTTATCAAGTCGACGATAATGATGAGGACTATCATCAAACGTTGCCCATGAGTTTGCTAGGTGAATATTTCTTTTTTCTATATTAGTAAAGAAACACCCAGCCACCTACACACACCCTCCCACTCGCATATATCCACCCCCTCGCACAGGCCCACCCACCGGCGCACGCCCACCTATCCGCGCACGCCCACTTACCGGGCCACGCTTACCCGTCCACGCCCACTTACCCGTCCACGCCCACTTACCCGGCCACGCCCACTTACCCGGCCACGCCTACCCGTGCACGCCCACTTACCCGTCCACGCCTACCCGCGCACGCCCACCTACCCACCCGCGCACGCCCACTTACCCGGACACGCCCACTTACCCGGACACGCCCACTTACCCGGGCACGCCCACTTACCCGGCCACGCCTACCCGTGCACGCCCACTTACCCGTCCACGCCTACCCGCGCACGCCCACCTACCCGCCCACGCCCATTTACTCGCCCACCCACCCACGCACACCCGCCCACACACTCTTTCTTATTTTGTTTTCCTTTACCAGAAGACTTCTCTATTATCATATTAGGAAAAATTTCGACCTGATCTGTAAATGAGTGGATGAATTTCAGACTCAAGGTATCTCGATGAGGACATTCAATTTGATAAACGAGCACCCTACGGTTTCTCCGGTGTAAGAGGAAAGAAAATTCCACGCTGGGAATTGAGAGGCACATTCATCGGGGTTAGGGGAAAAAGGTGGACCCCTGAAATTCCTGGGAGTAATGAAAATCTGATTGATGATTCAACGACAAAATCCGGTGAGTGGCAATAATTCAAAATTCCTCATTTCAATGTTCGTATTTTGTTGGCAGAAAAAAAAAAGACATTGTGAATTATTCTTACAGAGGCCCAGTAGTTCAGCATATCCACGTGTTAACATTTCGAGAGACGGAGTATTGTAGATTAATTCGAAAATTGCAAAAAAAAATTATTTCATTTGGTAAAACCATTAGAGAGCTCTAAAATATTATACTAAAAAAAAACCCAAAAAATACAACTAAAAATCTTTCGATTTATTGCGTACGAAAAACGGAATGAAGGAATTAAAAATAAAAAAAATTCAGTCCTTTACGAAAGCCTACATCAGTATTGCTGTTGAACATGATTAAATTAATAAATACAAGTACGTTTGTCGTGCAGAATTTTCAACAATATTTAGAATAGCTCGTCAAATACTTTTCAGTGTCCTCTAGTAATAGAGCACTATATACCAAAAAATATGAATGAAGACCATAAAATAATTCATCAAAAAATTGCAAAAAAAAAATAAATAAATAAAATATTGACTATGAACAATGTATAGGTACTATATTTTTCTCTGAATGTTAAATCGATATTTTGAATAAACTACTCGTATCCGATTAAAATTCTGTGGCAAAGTGAAAGCTCCCGATGAAATTGATTATTGGAAAAAATATAATTGCAACGAAGATAGCGCAATTTGCGCAAAATTTTTTTCCACCAATTTTATTTTCCTTTTTTTGTGGAAAAAGATTTTGGAAAAAATTTCGTAATCTTAGAAAAATTTGAGAAATATCGATTAAAAAGCTAGGTCTGACCATTAGCGGATTTTTCTACTTTTATCCCTGAATTAGCCAAAAAAAAATACGCTAAAATGAGAATACCATACTCTAGGCACCCTTGAACAAATTTTTGAAAGTTTCATTCTGAGCGTCTCAGACAAATTGAATTTCTGCAAGATTCTCTAGGCTAGAAGTGAAATTGCTGATGAGCTTTCGCCCTGTTCGTTAAGCACAGGGTATCATTAGGCTGGAAGAGGAACAAATATTTGATTTCTAGTGTATCCTTACATAATAATAAGCCAAACGTCACAAATTATGTACAAAAAAAAAAAAAAAAAAAAAATTGTAGAGAGAATTTCGTAATGAAACCAAGAAATGAGAATTTCTCATTTGTGTCATAATGCTATGAATCATCTTTTCAAACTGATGTATTAAGTCCAAAAAAAATTATCCCTCCTGACAATTGTGCGGTTAAGTGGAAAAAGCTCAAAAAAGCTCCTAAAAAACCGACAAATTTTTTGCTGTAGAAACGTCTCAAGTCCTAAATTTTTGTTCATTCTATTCATAAAAAAAGGATTCAATGGAATTTACTATGTAAAAAAAGCATCTAGAGAGGAGCTTTACGAAAGCTTTATGGACCCAACATATTAAGACTCTCGAAAAGTTGACCTGAAAGTTTGAGGATCAAGGGCAAACTAAAAGTTGTCTGTCATCTTGCAAATCTCAAGTTGGGACATTGGAAAAGCTCACTTCGAGCTTTATGAACATATTCAAGAAAAGGATTCGAAAAACAGAATTTCATCTTAAGAAATTTATGAATTGAGACTTTCGGAAATATCGGCCGAAGCTTTATGAAGCTATCGAGTTGAGAATCTGAAAAGCTCAACTTGAGCTTTCAGTAACTCATAAGTTGACTAACAAAAATGTTTGCATAAGTTCCATTAAGCTTGCAAGTTCAGAATTTTCAAGTACTCACGAAAGCTTTTTTAAGAAATCCAATCGGGACTTCAGAAAGCTCAACTTAATCTTAGTCAAGACTTTATGAAAATCTCAAGTTGAGGCTTTCAAAAAGCACAACTTGAGCTTTTGAGGAATATAAAGTTTACGGTCGCACTTGACTCAGGCTCAGCTTGAGCTTGACGAAAAACTTAAGTTGAGACATCATAAAAGCTCAACTTGAGTTTTCCCGAAGTATCAAGCTTGGATTGTTGAAAAGCTGAACGTGAGCTTCAGCTATGCAATTCTCAAGTTCAAGCTTTCGAAAAGCTCAAGTTCAATGGGATAAAAAAGTTCAGTTGGAATTTTAGAGGAAATAGACTTGAGCTTTAAAGTTCAAATTGAGGTTTGCCAAAGTTTCAAATTGAGCTTGCGACAAGTAAGGGTAAATTCAGAAGAATAAAAAATTTAACCGAGTATTTAAAAAAGAAAGCTTTCGAGCTTAAATTCCATCAATACATATAGCAAATGTGGGCTGTGGTGAGCGGTGCATTGAGCTTTTAAAACATTGGCAACATCAAAAATGCGCAAAATTATCTTAAATTTCCTTGGAAATTCCAAAATAGACGTACAATGGCCATGAGGGAAGAGCTTTTAAGCTTCAGCGGATAAAACCATTCATATAATCATGAAAATTATTTATTTTCTCGTTTTAATAAGTCGTTCTCAAAATATAGGAAATGACGAGGCTTACTTTTTCCATTTGGAGAAAATTGTTTCCGATATATTGAGATCAGACATTTTGCAAGAGACGGTGCACTAAAGTATGGTAAATTAATTCACCTAATTGAGTTTCATTTCGTAATTATAATGAATGTTAATGAGGCGATCAATGACTGAAGAAAGTATAAAGATTAACAAAACTGGAGATAAATATCCAAAAAAATTATTGAAACATTTTCTGAATTAATATTGAAGGTATACAGTGAATATCAGAGCCGAAGTGGTTAATCGCCCGTTGCGGTTTGAAAAATTTGAAGGAAGTACCAATAAATTGGAGATTTTTTAAAAATGTGGTCCAAAAATGACAGAAAACACATAATTTGTTTAAACAGGTCCATACGACCAGTTCAATGGATGTGTAAAAATAGCAGCCACCCACCCACCCACACATACAGCCCCCCCCCATACACCTATCCACCGACCCACCCACCTAGCCATCTACCCACCCCACCCACCCATCCCACCTACCCACCCACCCATCCCACCCCACCTTCTCACCCACCCAGCCACCCCACCTTCTCACCCACCCACCCATCCCACCTGCTCACCCGCCCACCCATCCCACCTGCTCACCCCCCCCCCCCACCTACCTACCCACCCCAGCCATCTACCGACCCCAGCCATCTACCCACCCACCTATCCACATCCATCCACCCACCCATCCCACCCATCTACATACACCCACCCACCCACCCATCCACATCCACCCACCCAGCAGTATTATTCGCGGGTCTATTCACACTCAAAGAATAATCGCCTTATCGGCTGGTCAGGACGTCCTCCGGACATCCTTCGGACATGGCGGTCCGGCCGACATAGTCCTTCAAGGTGCACATGGCGGTAATTTTTTTATGAAGATCTGGTAAAATCGGAAATAAATGTACAGACACAAAAGTGAGTCATTTATAACATTATAAAATCTGGCTTGTAACTCGTTCAATTATTGACAAGAAAAATTTGTCTCTCAATTTTCATCTCCATCTGCGAGGAGAAGGAAAAAAAACGGAGAAGTAACATTACCCCGATTGGCCACTTCGTCCCTGATTTTACGCGTTAATATTAAACGTACATAGACTACTTCAGGTGTATATAAATGATGATTCAACGCTGGTGATAAACAGGATATAAAAAAGTTATATAGGTATAATGGAGAAACATTGAAATATCCAATACGTGTTATTTGAAGAAAAAAAAAAAGAACAAATTATATATTGATGTAATGTATAAATCCACTAGGTCTCTCCCGTCAATCAAATATCATAATGCGCCTTAGTCAATCATTTAGATTCCCTCCTTGATCAAATTTATCGAACGACAACAGAGGAATATTGAGAACCAAAGAAATTGTTTATTTTCACTTCGAGTTTATAATTATTTTGTAATGTTGAGGTTGGCATAAATTTTATCGCAATTTTTTCCATTATTTTTGGGATGAATAAATTAATTAATTTCTGCAAACCCTTGTATATTGCTGTATTACTCCACCAGAATTAATTATGTCATTTGAAGTAGCATCATATCCCCACATAATTAAAAAAAAATCGTAATTTTGTGTTCGATATATTATTAGCCTATTACGTAGGGACTACTGGGCACCCATCCAGATGTGGCTGGAATTGACTTTCGCCATTGAGGCCGTCGCATTTGACACGGTGGGACCTCCGGCGAATCTGTACTGCGATGGCAGGGGCTTGATGGACCTCCCCCCTCCCCCCCCCCCCCCCCCACCCTCCCGCGACGGGTGGGGCTCCCGTTTTATGGGTTCGGCTTATAGCAAACGCGGAATGTACCTAGGCAAATGAGGCCTGGACATTTTTGTTTCAGATCTTTACTGTTCACATGCACACACAGGGGCAATGATTTTCAGAAAATTTTCCGCAAAAGTGCGTGACCTCTCAAGCGCGCCAGCTCCTGCAAGGCTATAGAGAGAGGGGACTCCCCGCGCTGCATCACCATGGGATGAGATCTGGTCTTGAGGGATTCCCCGTGCACATTGCGAGTGACGCGCAAAGTCGCCAGTGCATCGACGGCCTTTACCTTGACGTGCGTGAAAGGTCGAGACTCACCTTTCTTTCCGGTTCTCTCATCGGCCGGTACGATGTAAGAGTAACATATCAATTTGCATGTGTTCGATGAATTTACTTTTAAATGACCATTTCCAAGGTTGATATTTAAAACTAGACTATTTTTTAAAAAATGTTTGTGTGTGTGTGTGTGTGTGTGTGTGCCGATGTAGGTATGTAACCAAAAATTTCCCAGAACGATTTCTCCTGAACAAATTATCCGATCGCGGTCCTGTATGACGCAATCGAAGCGTCTTGCCGTAACTTAGAGCTGATTAGTTTTTGGTCCATATATGTCTCCTGGTTTCTATTGCTATTAACAATTTCAATTGTTTATAACGCTGTATCTCACGAAATATTATAGATACGCAAAAATGTGTCGAATAAATGTTGTTCCTTGTAAAAAACTACATATTTTGTGTTCTTTGACTTTTTTCGTATCTTCAACCGTTTCGGCGTTAGAGCGTTATAAACAATTGAAATCATTTGGAGAGGTCTATGGTGAGAAAAATGAGAGATTGGAAAGAAAGTACACACACACACGCAGACATCGGGAAGTTATAATTTTCGCCGGCGGAGGGTCAAACCCACAGCCCATTCATTTTTTTTTTTTTTTTTTATCGCTCTCATACGCCGGAATGTGAACATAAATCGATAAATAAACTGGAATATTTTCCGTCAAAAAGTCGAAACAGTGAAGCGCGATGGGTAACATTTTTTTGTGAAAACAATAGGAAACTGAACAGTGATTCACTTGGATGACGATAGAATCATTTACCATAATAAGCACTGTTGATTGGAAATTCTCATGACAGCGGTAGATTCATGAATAATTTGAAAAATACGTGAATGAAAATGATATGGAATTTAACCTCGTCATTGCCCTCGACTCTGGTTAATACCTATAAAAGGTATGGCGAGTTTGCGGCCAGTTCCAGTTGATCGTGCGACTTCAGTGGATTACAATCTCGTTACAACGATCTATTAAAATACATTTTTCAATTTATTGGTAATTTTAAAAAATGGGAAAAATGGATTTGACGTGTTTAATTGGTAATTAAGATTTTTTTTTTCATGTCATTTGCCGATTTAATTCCATTTTTTTTATCTTCATTAATTTCTGGGGTCATTCAAGAAATTATAATGATGGAACACGGCCCAAAATTTTTTTTTTTCATTTTGTGAATGACTGTAAAATAATCGTACAAGCCAATAAGGCAAATTAAGGGATGATTGGAAAAGTGCTTATCTTCGACTAATTCATACTTATTTTTTCCAGGAATCTTACTGGTTGTCACATTATCATCAGTGCATGCACGACCTCAGGTAATTTCATAAGTCTAAAAAAGGGCCGGACAATAAAATTTTCCCAGAGACTTTCTTCGAATAATCAAGTAGAACATTGCCAAAAAAAATTTGATCCATAAAGAAATAATTTTTTTCAGAACGACATGGTGGAGGCCGACGGTTTTGTGTTTGACGGTCCGGCGGACAGACCGGACTTTCCTAATACCAATGGGCGCACACCTCCCCCTAGCTTCCCACCCTTCGACGATCCGACCATTAGACCAAGTCCGGGGAATCCCAGTGGAACCACCACGAGCACACCAGGACCGGATATTACTCAGTGCATGCAAAATTGTCCGGTAAATGATTTATTACTGCTGTACTTTAATAATGCCTTGATCTTATACTAACAGAGATGTTCAATCATTCCTTCTTATCGTATTGATAAGGGAAGTTATTGTTTGGCCCTTAGTAACTCAGAGTCGATTTTTTTGTCAGACCTTGATGTTCCAGGGTATTTCTAATTTTGTTTTTTCTCCGGTGGTATAGTGGTGAGCATTTCTGCCTCTGTATGTGTGTGTGTGAATAATTTAAGTCTTTCGCCAACCACATCTCATGACCGAATTATCAGATCACGGTGCGGTTCGGCAGACCTGATCAATTTTTGCTGCGAAAGTTTTTTGAAAAAAAAAAAACAAAAAAATTATTAAGTACAATTTCAGATTTCTCTCGAAAATAAGTCACTCTGCTTATCTGCTTATTTTTATTCACCTGATATTTGTCTTCATATTTGCATTCGCGTCATCGTGCCTATGAGGATGCGGTGTGCAGTCTCCAAAAGGCGTAATTAAATAACCGGTTGGTATGGCCTGGCTACTGGCTAGTGGTATTGAAGTATTTCATCAGGAAACCGCAAATGATGACATCACCTCAGAAGTTTCGAGATAAAAATTACATCCAGGATAAATGACAGTATGGACCGCATCTGCGGTAAAAAATATCACCTGTAAGCGTTTAATAATCAAAACGTGTCCATAGGAGGTGGAGACTAGATCCAGATTTCAAGAGCGTCACATAAGAAGTTTCACTTCAAAATCACTTCTAATAATTCTGCAAACAGTCTCCCTTTTCAACATTGGGATATCACCCTTTCAACGAAAGTGTCCCTTGTCTGATCAATTTGAAATAAATTTCTTCGGTTTTTTGCAGGTGACAGGACAGTATAACCCGGTCTGCGGCAGTGACAACGTTGTATATAGCAATATGGGACGATTAGATTGCGCTAACAGCTGTGGAATACGTAAGTACTTTTACTACAAATGTCCAGAAGATATCGTTGACTGTATTAAACCTCATCTGTCTCGTCTGGTAGCTTCGTTTTGACACATCCCTTCGTACATATACAGTAGAGTTCCCTCGATAAGTTCCTTCTGTGATCGGGTCACTACTTCCCCGTTCAGCCTGTTCTCCCTCCAGGGAGTCCCCCACCTCATCAACATACGGCGCATCCTTGTCTCAACGTGCGCTCGAACAGCGGCGCAATAGCCCACAACGAACCTTATCCAGCGTCTATGCGTTTGACAGTTGTAGCTCATGTCCCGCTGTCCCCACTCATTCGGTTTCCCCCACCCGCCATCGCTACTCCCCCCACTGCGCTCGCCCGGCGAAGGAGTGGGAGCGTTCCTCAATCCAGTCTTCCAGCGACATTCGCTCAAGCACAACGCCCCAGCCAAGCGGATTAAGGGAACTCTACTGTACTAATTATAGATAATTACGTCGTAAAATGGATTAATTGCCAATAACGGAGCACGTTCCGAAAATGACGGGAAATACTTTTAAATGTTTTCTTCCCACAATTTAAAAATACATGGGGCGGCGCAGCGCTCACCTTGCGAGTAAAAAGGTCGGGAGAGCTGCGACTACTGACGGGTCAACAATATATTTTTATATATGGAAAAAGCTTTCAATTGAAGGACACCACCCGTTTAACAAGAAAAAAAAATTGCTCCATAGTGATATATATAGTCAGTTTTAGCATACAATTTTTGCATGCTCCATCGAGTGCACCAGAATTTCTGCAGTATTTTTACTCCCCGTCCACCAAATGCATTCATTCAGCAACTGAACTCTTTTAATGAACGCATTTCCCCTTCCAGCCGTCACCTTTCGCTACTTTGGCCAATGCACAACTGTCATTAGAGGGAAATAAAATGGAATTATCCAAGCTGCATTGAAGTCCACCAACATACAGCTACGTACAATATTATTATTTTACCTCATGTGCCAATAAATGTGTAAATAAATTTAAATAAATCATTTTTAATAGAAATAACATTAACTTTATTTTGTATTAAATTTTACTTTACATTTTACAAATATGGACGGAACTAATGTAATTAATTATTATACAAACAATGAACACTTGGGCTTGATAAATTGAGAGATAATGGCCACAAATCGAGAATTTAATCCGTTCAAAAAAAAAAATTTTATAAAAATTTAACTAATCGCAATAAAATCTTTGGGTAGTGATAATTGAGGTATGCACAATCGTTAACTCACGGACGAGCCATTATTGTCGGCCCATCTTACTCTCCTGGCAATCTCGAAATTTCCCCCATGAATACCGTAGAGATGACGAGCTAAAACGTCCGCACGATCCTCCTCCGCTTTTCTCGCTAGTCTTCTATATCTTCTAATTACGAAAATGCAGCTTATCGTCAGGAGAATTTGCACTATCAGCCAAAATATGAGGAGACCTAGGGCGAGAGCTGCGTCAACGCAGAGCAATCGGTCCAGATTTTCTGATAAGGAAAGCAAATGTTGATGAAAAAAAGTGAGAGTTCGTGAGATCAAGATAGGTCGGGGAATTTTTATTTTGGAATTTCTCAATTTAATTTTTTTATCAAAATCCAAGAAAATTGAGAACTTTCAATGGATTTTATGAACTATTTTGACTTTGCTTGAAATTATTTAGATGAATAGCACCCACACTTACCCACAACCACCAACACTTACCCACATCTACCCACATTCACCCACACCCACCTAGATCCAACCATACCTACCCCCATGCACCCATACCTACCCACATACACCCACACCTACCCACATTCACCCACACTTACCAACATCTACCCACACCCACCCACACCTACCCACACCCACCCACACCTACCCACACTCATCCACATTTACCCACACCCACCTACATCCACCCATACCTACCCACATGCACCCACACCTGCCCACATACACTCACATTCATCCACACCTGCCCACATTCACCCACACCTACCCACATTCACCCACACTTACCCACACCAACCCACATTCACCCACACCTGCCCACATTCACCCACATTTACCGACAGCCATCCACATCTACCCACAGCCCCCCACATCGACCCACACACACACACACACACACATTGTTAGAAATATTCTCAAAACGTTGGAAAGTAATTGAAAAGGGAGTTAATCTAAAATCCTTTTTTTTCACTTTCGGAACCAAATAACTCCGGCTATTAGAAGTGAAATATAAGGTACAATATTCATCGACCACTCACCCTCGCCCGCAATTAAAACAGTGTCCGGTTTATTCTGAGATCTGAGAGGATCCGCGGCAATTACCGCATCCCTTACAATGATTGACGCATCCAATGGGAGTTCCTCCGGCGCTGAATCCTCTGGTACTTCCAGGGGAATGACTTCGTTGACTGATCGTCTTCGCCTTCCATAGGATATGAGTGACTCTCGACATGTTGTCTGAATTAATTGCAATGCAATAAATATTAAAATGTTTCTGTAAAATGTTCAACTATTTTTTTTTCCGACAGTTGTAATTTAATTATGTTGAGATTATGCTAGCGGTCGACAGTTCGAAAATCTTATTTGGTAGTCCAAAGATTGGCCGCAGAGGCTCTTATAATTACGCAATCAATAAATAAATCAATAAATAAATAAATAAATAAATAAATAAGTAAGTAAATGAATAAATAAATAAATGAATAAATAAATAACTGAATAAATAAATAAATAAATAAATGAATAAATAAATAACTGAATAAATAAATAAATAAATACATGAATAAATAAATATATAAAGTTTTTGGAAATTACCGGCTCACATTCGTTGATGCAGAATTTAACAACAGCATTGAATCTCACTCGAAAGCTCTTGGGAAATTTGAAAGCAGTGAAAGTGGAAATTAATGATTTATTATCATGAGGATCTTTAATCATGGGTGGGAAAATATGACGATCCACAGGGCAGCCAATTTCGTCAATGAGAAGAATGGACTGGTCACCGGAGGCGCTGCTAGCTACCAAATGTCTTGCAATGATATCATAAGGTCCTGAAAATATGAATTCCGAAAATAGAAATAATGATGCTTTTTTTCGTAGTCTACAGTAAAAGCTCCCAAGTTGTCCGTTCTGGAGTTATCCAGCATGACGCCTCGCGGGGACAACGGCTCTCCCACTCTAGCGCTTCCCTCCAGCCGCGTTCCCCTACTGTCGTTCGTTCTCTCTTGCGATACGCTCTTCCCCCACCACTGCCCATACGTATCCTTCACTCACCGTCAGCGCTCTCACTCACTCGGTGCCGGAGTGGGGGCCTTCTTAAGTTCTCCACAAACCGTAGGGATCATGCTGATCGATCTAGATCGACTCGAAGATCGGTCTAGATCGGCAAGATCGATTTTTTTTCTTTTTTATTGGGAAATTCGATTTTTTATTAGGAAAAAATAAAAAGCGCCAACTAATCAATCAAATTGTGATAGTCAATTTTGGAATGGTTCATAGAATTGAATTACTTATTACGATGAAAAAAAAATCGATCTTCATTAAAAAAAATCGATCAGCCTGATCGATCGACTCACAAAAATCGATATAAAAAATCGATATTTAACCCAAAAAAAATCGACTTTTGAGAGATCGATTTTTGATCGAACATCCTTAACAAACCGTCGAGCGCGGACAACTCGGGAGCTGTTACTGTATCTATATGCGGTATTGTCTGTCAATACAGCGACCTACACGTCGTTGCATATAATAAATTACGTTGATTTGATCGATCGAATTTATCATAAAAAAAAAGAATAAAATTACAAACCATCCGAAGGATAAATTTCAATTCTCAGCACCAGTCGCTGTCCTAGGTTCGCCGAAGTAATCTCATTCATATTCTCATCAACAATCTTCATCATCAGGACAGGAGGTGATGTTGTGTTGAATATCGTGGCCGTTAGTGGTGGGAGTCCAGCGCTGATCAAGAAATTAAATTGAAAAATAATTTTGGTATATCTATAGAATATTCTGAAATTATGGGGTCCTATATATAGGACTATTCAACATTTAGACAATTCAACTCAACATATCATTTCACAGAACACACAGCGAATTCAACACATGTTAAATTCAACTCACAGACAATTCAACACAGCCAAAAAAAAATTTTTATGTAAAAGTTGAATAAATTGTTGGTTTTATGAGGGATTATGAATATTATAAATAGATTTTTCATCGTCGTGTAGACTTATTTCTGTGGTAATTGCTGCGTGTTGAGTTGTTTGTGTGTTGAATAGTCATGAAACCGTCGTGCTATCTTTTCATTGCGCAAATTTCAATGACAGCCCAAAAAAATGGCCCAAAATTTTGACCACTTCAGCTATTGAGAACTCACGTGGGACTCGTAAAGCCGTAACTAGTTTCCACGCTGACATTCCGCGGTAGGGGAATCTCTCCACTATCCAGAGTACATCCAACCCGCACAGACTGATCACCCAATCGTTGAATTATGGGATTGAATTGGACGACGATTGTTACCCAAACTGCAGCTCGTGTTCTATCGAGTACGAATAGGTAAAATATCAGATTACTAAGTCACGTTTGGTCGGTTTAACTCAATCGTCGGTTCGATTCGATCACTTGTAATGAGAGAAAAAACCACTATGAGGGATCAGTATGATCGATATTGCACCTTTTATCCCAAATAAATAGGTTTTGTAAATAGGTTTTGTAAATACGTTTTGCAAATAAGTTTTGCAAATAGGTTCTGTAAATAGATTTTATAAATAGGTTTTGTAAATAGGTTTTGTAAATAGGTTTGGTAAATAGGTTTTGTAAATAGGTTTTGTAAATAGGTTTTGTAAATAGGTTTTGTAAATAGTTTTTGTAAATAGGTTTTGTAAATAGGTTTTGTAAATAGGTTTTGTAAATAGGTTTTGTAAATAGGTTTTGTAAATAGGTTTTGTAAATAGGTTTTATAAATAGGTTTTGTAAATATGTTTTGTAAATAGATTTTGCAAATAAGTTTGGTAAATAGGTTTAATAAATAGGTTTTGTAAATAGGTGTTGTAAATAAGTGTTGTAAATGGGTTTTGCAAATAGGTTTCGTAAATAGGTTTCGTAAATAGGGTTCGGAAATAGGTTTTGTAGATAGGTTTCGTAACTAGGTTTTGTAAATAGGTGTTTTTCTTTTGCATAATTGTTACAAGACTTGAATTCGGTAGAAATGCATGAATCAGAATGGAGTTTTACGCACTGATTATCTGCCTCAACGGCATAAGCGGGCATGATACCACAATCGACATTTCCCTTATCTAACTCAGTCTCCTCCGGGATTCTCAGTGCCAAAATTGTCAGATTTTTTCCAGTTCCCTGTACGTCGCAGGTCTCGCTGTATCCACTAGCATAAAGACGACCAGAAAAGGGCTCTTGGGTCTCCAGTTCCACCACTAGACTGTCATTCGTGCACGATACTTTAACTAGAACAAACATTGGAACACCTCGTTGGCACCTCAATTTTCTCCAAGATCCCTGGGCTACGTTATCATACGACATATATACAGTAGAGTCTCGATTATCCGGCCTACCGCGTTATTCGCGAGAGCGAATTGGCCCGGACAATACGGAATAACTCGGATAAGACGGATGGCGTCGAATATACTTGTCGCAATACACTCTGCGCGTTCTTCCTTCGTTCCGGAAGAACCGCCTGAACGCACTGCAAGTGATCATTTGTTGATCAAACGTTAGCGAGATATCGCGGCTAAAAAACGAATGAGCAAGTTGAAGCAGTGTTCAATTACACCTTTTCTTAAACCTTATCAGTGACTATCTAAACTTTCTATTCACCATTATTTTTATACCAAACATTAAAATATGACAATACATTTCTATTTTTATATATTCATCTCATGAAATTTCATTTCACCATCCAAAATACGTGGGAAATGATTGAAATTTTAGAATTTCCTATTCCCTCCGTGTTATCCGAGTTTTCGCTTATCCGCGGAACCCTTTCCCCACATTACCTCGGATAATCGAGGCTCTACTGTACATACGCCATGAGGTCTAGAAAGTTTCAGTGACACTCACTTATTCTGTCTCTGACATATACACTTGTACATGTTCAAATAAACCATACTCACGGTTTAAACAGGGCTCTCGTTCCTTATAAAGTACATTTGATCGCTTGACAAGTGCACTGACACCTGCACTTATCGTGTCCCTTGAGTGTAGCAAACATATTGGAGATTTTTCACCCTCATCTGTTGAATTATCGATTGTGAAAGCGCGACAGATAAAACCATCTCTGCTAGCGTTACAGCGGGCTTCACACTAGGAGCAAAATGCCGTTAATATTGGATAGAGCTCTATGATAATAAAGTGAAATTACCTCCTTTTCAGTGATTCCACCAACCATTAAATCCGCATATGGCAGTGTTTGATTCTGAATTTCTGCGTAGGAGCAGAAATCATGACTTGCTGGAAGTAAATTGATATTAAAATGCACATAAATTTGAATATAAAACGAATGAAGGTGAAATTCACATCGAAATGAAATCAAAATTTAATTAAAATCCGGAATAAATTGAACGCCATCGCCTTAATTATGAGACTTACAAAAAAAATCATATAACAAAAAATGTTTGTTCCTGCATGGGTAACAACTTTTATTTGAAACTTTTCCGTCTAACTCTTACCGTTCGTGTAATAGAGCGATATGAACAATTAAAATTGTTAACCAGTGATATGTCCTGAGCTATGAAAGTTATGAAAAAAAGTCATAAAACATTATGTGTGTATTTTTGTATGAGGAATAACATTCGTTATGCACTTTTTCCTCCATCTCTAACTGTTCTCGTGATAGAGCGTTTTTAATAATTAAAATTGTTAATGACAATTGAAGGAATTTTTCAAGATTGACACTCCTTTCGGGCCTGGACATCAGTGAGAGGTGATTTGTGGTCGAAGGAGAAAGAAATAATGAAAATATTTTACATAAATTATGGCACTGCGCCTCCAAGTATTCATCCCTGTACATTGACGCTCTGTAAGACTGCGGCCGCACGCCCCTCTCGATCGTTAGCAGAGTGCATAATCCCTCAGAATCCCCCACACCAAGAGGATGACTGGTCCGGAACTGGGCTGATTTGCAATTTGGAGCTGGGCAAAAATCATAGTAATTTTTTTTTTAACTTCCCGATATATGAAAGTTATTGTAATGACCCCGAAAATCAAAAATGGAAATTCTAGAGCATTTTTAACAAAATGTCTGCATGTATGTGTGTATGTGTGTTTACGTGTACGAATGTGCCCACAAATTTTGGACAGCGATTTCTTGCAAACGAATCACCCGATTCGATAATTTTTTTTTAATCGATGCGTCCTCACGCAACTGAGACCTGATTAGATTTTGAAAGAAATTCATGCACTAGTTTCCGGCTTTTTTTTAAACATGAAGTATGAAAATCGCCGAAAGTTTTAATCAATCATTATTTCCGAAGGAAAGTTGTGATCAAGCTAATCAATGTCGCAATTGGAGTCTCTCGGCGTACCTTAGCTTCGATCAAAATTTTACTCACTTTCATGTAGTGAATTATTAGTTATTGGTTGATTTTGAGTGGCACGAAATTTTAATGGCTATTCAAACTTTTATATTCGGTCTAGATCCGAAGTTGTCCGACTACCGCCGGCGCATGCGTGTTTGCCCGCATTTGCACAGGAGAGTCTGAATGCGCGGTGCGCAGTGTGATTGGTCAGTGCGTCACGTGACATAGTCGCAGGTGGCGACACCTGTTGTATTCCAGTATTCAAAATTTCATGATTCCTAGTTTTTTTCTCTGAAACCAGTCTTTGAACATTAATTGACGTGTTGGAAAATCTAGGAATGGGAAAGAGAAATTACAAATCGGGAAGTTTTATTTGTGCTCCCAACGGGGGGGGAGTACTTTTGCAAGAAATTATCTTCTCTCAAATGGAGACTGAATATACCTGATTCGATGCACTTTTGATAGCACTGACTGCGCGTAAGAACTTCTGGGGATGACAAATATCTCGTGTCAATCAGAAGTGCTCCCAAGGTCCTTTCAACGTGCCACAATCGGTGAGCGCTGCATACTGCCGGCACTAATTAACCATCAATTATCATTGTTGTAATAATTTGCATAATTGGAAGTGAGAATGGGCAACAATGAGCACTTAGCATATGATAATTGCTGACAATTGTTGTGCTTGTGACATCTGTCTATGAGTGATAAATCTTCAAATACCTTTCAAACATATTTTCTGGTAGAGAGTGAAATTCTCAGCTGGCTCTAAATCATCGCTCATGGAGTTTATACTTGTGCATACACTACGCTCGAAGTCTATCACGAACGAGGTACAATTCAGGGAGTTCAGGCATCTGGAAATTTTGGAATGTGGGGTCAATGTTTTACGGCCCATATTTATTCAACTGGGTTCGATGATTTTTTAGGCGCGTATTCGGGTTGGCTTTCATCTATTATGTGGCTGATGAAATTTTTTTCAAACTTCTGATTAATTTTGGAAATTTTTTTTTTTTTTTTTTTCATATATTATAATACAAAAATGACGAGTCCGGGTTTTAAGATCAAATTTCGCCATTTTTGAGCGTTGGATTTTTTTTCGAAAATTTCTGACAATTCGATTTTTTATAATTTTTAAGATATCCGACAACAGTAGGCATAATATTTGTTAATGCTAATTTTATTTACCTATCAAAACAGGTGGTGACGATCCCTTGTGAATTCTTGCCGACATAGAGAGTCTTCACTGCAGCGAAACTCGCTGGCTTCATCCCCTCGATTTTCTCCCATCCCTCGTCACACTTATCTGCACCTAGGAATAAATATATGTGATCTAACAGTCACATCAGTAACTTGCTGTTTCATAATTTCTGTAGAAAAATTTCCGAAATGGTAAAAAAAATTTCTGTCAATTTTATTGTCGATCCATCCGTATCATTTTATCCTAATTTTTTTTTCTTCCACATTTTTTGTGCGTTGTTCCGGTCTATTATCAAAGCAAAAAACTAAAAATTCCTTCGCTAAGTATGGTCATTATTAAATTAAATATTTATCATAATTACTACATTACATGAATATTTTATACACGTGGTTAAAAAGCACAATCAGGTACTGTGAAAGCATGCTGAGCGCGCCTCCGTAAGTGCTCGCCGCAGTGCCGCGTGAGGGGAGTGCGTCCCCCACTCCCGCGTTCTCCTCACGCGCATCTCTCACTGAGGCGCGCGCGCATTGAGGCGGCCGATGGTAAACAGTGAATAGTACGTTGGCCCTACTCCAACCCCACAAAAACCCTCACTCGATGCGCGCGCAAAAAATGACACATATATAGCGCTCTAGATTACGCTATAGTTCGATGTTTGCGCACACATGAAATAAGGCGTCTATGCAAAAAGCTAGGAGAAAAAAAAACCTTCAAATCCTGGAATTTAAACATCAAATCAAACGCGATGAATGTAGCGAAACATGCAACTGATATTATTCTCTTTGTCGAAGAGTACCATGTACATCTATGTGCAGGCAAAAGAAGGAGATATTGAGAATAGGAATAAACATCAGTCAACTCTTATAATTGCTCTCAAAGATGAGCTGGCCTTTGGGAAGACGTTACGAATTTCTCTCAGTACACTCGCTCTGATCCTTGCACTAGCCGAGTGGGATGCTTTTGCAAGTGCACATTCCGAGAATCCAAACCCACGGAGGCGTGCATTAATTCCGTATAGCGGTGTACAAGAATTGGATGTCGAGCTCACACGCACGCACATACATACACACTGACAGGCGGAAATGCTCACCACTATACCACCGGAGAAAAAAAAATCCAAAAGCTTTGGAAAGGCGACATATATGTTCTGAAAAATGTGAGAAAAGTGTAAGAGTGGAAAGTGAAACGTTCATCGATTGTAATTTTCGGCGCCACGTTCACTTCCCCCATTGAAAAAATTTATGCAAATTCCTCCCCATTGTTAAAATGAAAATGGCAGATTTTTTTTAGAAGGACGACTCGGTATTTAAATCGTCATGGTTAAATAAAAAGGATGAGATTCCAGTCGATTGTGCGTTATGCATCGATGTCAAGCGATTTACAGATGTTGTATGCACAAAGCGTGACCCACATTTTTCTCCAAGCCACTGGGACATTTATGAATGAATAGTTAATGACAGTGTTTGCATTTCATGACGAATTTGATAAAAATTTTGAGATAAACAAATACCGATTTGCAATAACATTGAATTTACTTCGACAAAAAATATTTTCACTGCAGTTCTATTATCCGACGTTATTTATTTTTACATGCGTTACTTGTTTTTTATATGTTACTATGTCTTGACACTGATTCGATGTTAATCAAATGATCACATGTTGTATTACTATAAATTATCATATGACCAAACGACCTGAATGACTGTGACCTATGGGGCAACGGAAAAAAATTGGGATCTGTAATTTCTGGTGAACATTTTTCACACAAATGAAAGTTTATTGGTTTGTCGGAATTTGTTTACAGCGTTATAAACAATTGAGATTGTTAATAACAGTTGACGGACTTGTTCTTCAACATTGACACTCCTTTCCGCCCTGGACATCAGTCAGAGGTAATTTTGTGTCAAAGGACAAATACTCACATACGAACACACACACACACAACCCTCATCTAAAATTTGTCAGAATGATGTGAAACGTCGAGAAAAGTGAAAATCTTCGATTTCTGAGACACTTCATTATCGGGTTGATTACAATAACTTCCCTAGATCGGAAAAAAAAACAAATTTGAAAAGCGAAAGTGTCGGATGTGCCACTCGCCCTCGTAGGAAATCGATCATGTGCACCAGCACGTGGTAGCGCCTCAGCGAAGCGAATCGCGGACCTTTGCACATAGAGTACAGAAGGTCCCGTATTACGTATGAAAAACGTAAACACAGAGTTCACTAGTTGTATCCTGTATACTCACCGGTAGCAGTGGTAATTATCAGGCAAAGTATAACGACAGTCTCGTGAAGTGGCCTTCGCATTGTCACCTTGGCACCGCCAGTGATAATAGATAGTGAAAAAAAATTGGAACAATCTGGCAAAATTCAATTGCTTCAGCTTCGCAATCACTATTCTTCAAATTTTCGTGATTTGGGCTTGCGTCTCGCCATGCTAATCCGCAAATGTGCCTCTCCGTCATCCACTCCTATGTTACATAATTCGTCAGCGTGACACGTGGAATATCCGCTGTATCGACAGGCCAAATAAATCGCAACATTATTTCCTCATTTTTTTTTCTCACTTAAGTTGAAAAAAAAAATATTTCCCCGAGTTGTATAAAAGTCCGCATGATCCGCGAAACGGCGCGACAGTTTATAGACACGACCGTAAAACATTGGGAGGCCTTGGAATTTTCATGTCAGGACCAGCTGATAAGGGGCACTCGAAGAAGTCGTCAATTTCAGGGAAACTGACAAAATATCTATTACTCGTTCTTAAAAATATTTTAAAAAAATATTAAAAAAAAATATTTAAAAAAAATATTTAAAAAAAATATTTAAAAAAAATATTTAAAAAAAATATTTAAAAAAAATATTAAAAAAAAATATTTTAAAAAAATATTTTAAAAAAATATTAAAAAAAAAAATATTTAAAAAAAATATTAAAAAAAAATATTTTAAAAAAAAATCAGGTCACAATTTTAATTCCCCATTTCAACTTTACAAATTGATGTCTTAGTCTATCAATACTGAGAAAGTAGAGAAAATAAAAATTGTTGATGCGAAATAAAAAAAAAAAAAAAAAAATGGAAATAAATTTTTTTTTTTCATTCCGTTATCAATTTTATATCTGATAAATTACCGCGTATCAGTGACAAAACTCGATACTTTTATATTAAAAAAGTTTAATCCTCTCCGTGAGCCCTGCCGGAGCGAACTGCACTCGATTAGCCAGCACGACGTACTAAGCCCCCAAAATTCATTTTCTTTGGAACTAAATAAAAAAAAAAAAAAAAAAAAAAAAAATTCTTGGGAATACCTTTGGAAATTTGTTTTTTTTTTCTCAATGCAGCTTTGTTTGCCCGCGGGCTGTCTTCAATTGGGTCACTCCGATCACAATTTCGTTATCCACGTGAGTTCACTATCCATTGACATGTGTCGCAACAATTTTTCCCCCGACAGATGTGAATAAAAAAATGTAATGTCGCGGAGAAATATGACGGAAATGTACAGATACTGGAAAATTTAAACAACTGTTATCATAACACGGAGCGCCTGGGGATTTAGTCGCGGTACAACGCGGCGCGTGTCGCGCGGACAAATGCTTGTGCAGTCGCTCGCGGTTTCACGTTAAATGCAACGGAGAACACCTGTTTTGACCTATAGCCGACAATTGTCAATCGGATTCTCCCATCGGCGGATAAAAAAAAAAGCTATAAATTTCCTTTGGTTGCACCAGAAAATATCAATGGAATGCAAATAAGGTTCTTCATCAAAAACCCAATCATATAGCATATAGCTGCATACATTACGAAATCAATCTCAATTCAGTCTTGACTCAAGTTAACTAAAAAAAAATGTTCTCAAAATTTCAGGTCGGAAAATGGAACGCATTTTGTAAAATTGTGAAATTTTTTGTGAATCTTTTTTCGTGACAAATTACTGCGGACTTTGAGCAATCCCAACTTTATTCCGACAAAACTCCCATTAAATATAGCTTAAGGCATTGCCGATTGTTGGATAGTGCCACTGAGTGGGTTTGATATGTGATGGGGTAATCCAAGCCCCATATGATTAACCATTAACCCAAAAATTGTTAGAAAAAATTTCTAAAAAATGTCAGAAATTTTCGAAAAATTTCACAAAAAAAAAAAGTTTTTTTTTTTTTTTTTTTTTTTTTTTTTTTTTTTTTCTAAAAATAGGATTATGTATTTTTATTAAGCTACTTCGTTTACGACAGAAATTAAAAAATCCCTGGGCTTGCCGGATACGTCGGGACGTGCAGTACTGACCTCCACTCACAGATAAAATTCCCGCGAAAATTTCGAAAAAAATTTAGTAACAAAATTTACACACACTTTCGTAGCCCACGAAAAAAAAAATCACCCCTTACCTCCACTCTGTTCACCGGTTTAAATGCACTCTACTAAATAGTTGACACTTATGAAGGTAGACCTCTAATACTCGAGTTTCCCGCCAAAATACTCTCCCCCCAACACACCCCCAGAATTTTTATGAATACTCAACTCGTGAAATAACTTTTAACCTGCTTATTCAAATCACTATTTCGAAAAAAACCAAATTCTTTCTTAATTCTAATAATCGTAGGCTAGCCCGCAGTGAAACTGAAAGTTTCGGACTTGTCGACTTACTAATGCGTTTGAAAGTAAACTAAGCCCCCATCTCCGCAATTTTGAAAGACCCATCTCCACTCCAATTGTGCAAGGTACCTCATAAAAAATGAAAATGCGGAAAAGTTATGAAGCAATGTTGTTTTTTTTTGGTGTATATGAGCCGTCGTTTCCGTGCTCGACGGCGCTTGAAATGAATTCCCAGGTTTGGAGTGAATGCGCGAGTTTTTGGACGCGGAACTGGTCAGTTGTCCCGTGGCATTCATGGAGACAGGAGAAATTGCCGTATGTGATAAATCTTCGGGCTTCTTTTGTTCGTTGCGGATGTGCGAAACTCCTGGAGCAGTGTCCTTCCTTAAGGGGGCGACTCATTTAGTCCGAAAAAAAATTTTTTTTTTAGTTCAATTAATTTTTTTCATTTCGATTTTTTTTTTTGTTTAATTCATCCAAGAATATCACGAAAATTTTTACAGCCTGATTTTCAGTATTTTGGAAAATATTAAGCGAAAAGTCAGGTCCGCGGGACGGCGCGCCCGACCGCGAGACGTCGCGCTTTAGTCGCGCTTTTGAAATTGAAAATTTTTTAAACTGTAAGACCTAATGCGCGCTTCGCGCGTAAAATTACACTTTGCAAGTTAAATACCGACATCTTCGCCAAAGTTAAGACGGTTAAGGATGTATTCCACCCCCAAATCGGAGTCAATGATCAACACCCTTCAATACACACTTCGGAAAATACATTGTCACCTCGAGTATCAAATTTGAATGCAGCGCGCGAAGAAGTAAATTTAATTATTTCCTATAATTGAGACATAGTCAGGTATTCTCCATGCGGGTATCGCCCGGATGCCGCGGAAGCTTTATGGGTCAGTGGGTGAAAACAGGTAAAAGTATGAATAATAAACCGCAAATTATTGCAAATCAAATCTGGCTTAAATGGAGTCCACTTGTCATTTTTGGAGGAATCGGCAAAATATAAAAGAGGTCAATAACAATTCAATTTAATTTAATTTTTTCTTTAGCGTGACTATTCACATTCTGATAAGAAAGTGATTGTTATGTCTCAAAATGAAGAGAAAATCTGAATTTTCCTTCAGTTTGGCATTACCTTTCGTGTGTGTGTGTGTGTATGTGTGCAAGCACATCCTTAGACAGCTTTAAGAAATACGATAGTCTAAAAAAAAAATCAATTTTTTGCGAAACTCGGCACAGCCGCACGGATGGGTGTCCGGTAGGGCCCCCGAAGAAATCCTCAGGCGGCAGCTACCCGAGGCGTATGAAAGGGACGGAGACAAAAAACAAACCTCTGCATCTCATTGGTTTACCTTGCTGAAGTTTCGACTGAGCTCAGTGAACTTTTTAATATTACATCGAGTCAATATTTGCACAAAAAATGTATCCGAAACGGTCCCAAGGGCCCATCACTTCCGTTTCCTCTGGCCTGCCTTACTACCCCGCTCGCTTCATAATCCTATCACTCGGCAAAATCTCCGGTTGTAAATATAATATCACTTCCCACAGCCAACGCACGGAACCATGAATAAAATTGCTGCACTTACCTATTGACACGAACTCCAAATGAATGTATAGGTGTCATCAAGATGTAAAACCTGTAAATCCGTGTTTATGATTTTTCCATGTTTTCCTCATTCTCATGTATGGTTTTATGCCTAAATTATGAGAGTTGCGTCATGTGTTCGATTGTTTGATAAATTACTACTGGTTTATTATTTTTCCACTCTTCACTTCTATTATTACCTGTGATTTAATGACTGGGGTGAGGTAATGAGAATTATTGACGTACCGCGCAACAATATTTGTGTTTTTTTTTGGGGGAAAATTATGTATAGTAATTCTCTCGAGGTAATGTGGGGAAGGGGTTCCGCGGATAAGCGAAAACTCGGATAACACGGAGGGAATAAGAAATTCTAAAATTTCAATCATTTCCCACGTATTTTGGATGGTGAAATGAAATTTCATCAGATGAATATATGAAAATAGAAATGTATTGTCATATTTTAATGCTTGGTATAAAAATAATGGTGAATAGAAAGTTTAGGTAGGCACTGATAAGGTTTAGGAAAAGGTGTAATTGAACACTGCTTCAACTTGCTCATTCGTTTTTTAGCCGCGATATCTCGCTAACGTTTGATCAACAAATGATCACTTGCAGTGCGTTCAGGCGGTTCTTCCGGAACGAAGGAAGAACGCGCAGAGTGTATTGCGACAAGTATATTCGACGCCATCCGTCTTATCCGAGTTTTTCCGTATTGTCCGGGCCAATTTGCTCTCGCGGATAATGCGGTAGGCCGGATAATCGAGACTCTACTGTATCACGTTTTTTCAAATAAATTTGAAAATGACGATAAAATTTATGCTGCACATCAAATTATCTATAAAAAAAAATTGCCTCTTAACATTCCCCTGTTACCACAATTTTCCCAAAATCTCGTGATTTGCTAAATGATTGACCACTTGCCGGACCATTTCCTACCTCATTCATCCCATTTTCACGCTTAGTCGATTCGGTTTACTCGCAATTTCCTGCCGGGCCTAGCCACAGGCTTTTACATGGGCCGATGACTCTCCATTTTACACTGACGCTCTCAATTTTTTTTTTTATTCCATAAAATCGTAGGGGATTTAGGAACCCTGGGTGTGGGTGGGAAACACTCGTCCTCAATTCTACAAAAAAAAAAAAACAAATTCAAAAAAACCTGTATTTTATCTGCAATATTTTTTCTTATTTCCATTTACTTAAACCTAGGAGTAGCAATAGTAGCTTCATAGCAGCAGTAATTATGATAATATTTATAATATCTGTCGTTAACATGCTTTATCGTTTCCCTCAATTTAATTAATAAAATTATATTAATTAATTATTAATTGCAATCGTCATGATTATCATATTATATACATGTGTGTTGATGTCCATACAGGCACGTGTTTGAAAATTTTAAAAAGACAAGTAACGAAAAAAAAAAAATTGCAACTGAATTTCCCATTTGATTACCAGGTTTTACCTGCACATCAAAGCGTGTCTGTACGTACGATAAATCTCACGTGCTCAAAAACTTATTTATCATTTAATATATCTATTGATTCACATTCTCCTTTCATCATCTGACATCACTCGATTTTTTTCAGCAAAAATTGAAAAGAGAAAAATTAAATCGAGAATTTTTTTCGGAATTTTGGTTAAAATTGGCCATCTTGGTTTTATCTCTGAAGGGTGAGATCAGTCAGATTGTACAAAATAGTGGAAAATAATTGTAGTGAAATTACCAGGGTGGTAGATATGTGAAAAATGTGGTGGTAAACATAATTCAATTTCATTAATTTATTTTTTTTTCTCATTCTAAAATGTGGGGAACAAAGATTTTTTTTTTTAGGAAATTTTCGAAATTTTTGGGGCCCTGAAAATCCCAATCAACATATATAAAAAAAGATAATAATTGGGGCGAAAAAAATAAAATTCATACACCCAATTACCAACAGCGAAATATCATGTTAACTTCATATAATAAATTTAATTTATCGGTAAATGGTCATAAAAACTTGTCCTTCATTCTACAGGATTAAAAAAACTTATGAGCTCACAGGGCGAAAAAATATCTAATTCATATCATCTCCTTTAAACATTTTGTCAACTATTCACGCATCCACTAGTTTCATTAATTAATTCTTTAATTTTGTTAAATTGCAGAGTATTTCTACTCAATGAGAGGATCGAGCTAATTTTTCAATCTAATTCATTTTTCTTTACGGAAATTTGTGGTTTCTTTTTAAGGTATTTAATCAGAAAAATGTAAGGGCCTGGCTTTGAGATTGATGGAGAACATTGATTTTATCAGATAGGTTTAAAAAAAAAATCCGTTTCTAGTCGACATTATAAAAAAAAATAGCTTGTAAGATTTTGAGTTAAAAAAAAAGAAAATACGGATTCGCAAAACTAAAAAAAAGTTCTCAACTCTGAAAATGTTATTTTATTTTTTGTACATATCTCAAAATTGAAAATACTTGAAATTATCACAATTGCAAAAATGACAAACATTCCCAAATTTTAAAATGTAAAAAATTTTAGACTTGAGAAAAAAGTTGAAAAATCAAATGAAAATTCAAGAATGGTGAGACCTTTCAGAACATTCACTTTTGATTTCAATCTTCTGCAGCCAAAATCGTTCAACACAAAACAATCCCAAAATTAAAAATTTCAAATCTTTCTCAAAAGAGAAGATTCACAAATTTGAAGAAGTTTAAAAATCCCATCCTTTTTAAAACGTCAAAACTTGAAGAAAAGCAGAAAAAAACTCAAATAAAAAGACTCAAAAAATTGACAACATTGTTTTAAAAATTTGAGAACTTTAAAAATTTCAAACATTGCAGATTAAAAAAAAACTTTCCGAACTGAAAAAAGGCTCTAACGAAAAGCCAATGTATTAGACAAAACTGATTATTGATAAATTAAGAATGAAATTTGCGTAAAATAATAAAAAAATCGAGTCGATGTCCTCTACGTTTTCCTGATTAACTACCTTAAAGAATCAATAATTTATTAATTTTGGTGCAGTCCTCGATGAAATAGGAGGTGATCAGCTGGTTCTGTAGTCTCTCCTCAAACAATAAAAATAATTTATTTCAAACTCCCATCTCACGTAATAAATGGCATGAAAAATGTCTCAGTATTTGCATCTCATTCCTTTTTTTCTTTTAGTTAATTTATTCAACGATGGAGCGATCGAGCACTGGCTTCGGTTAACCCCAACGTCTGACACCAACGCATAAAGATTTTCCGGAAGCGTACAATCTGACCTGCGTTATGATTTCTTGATTTTTTTTTCAATCGTTTTTTGGATTTTTCAACGGTTTTTTAAATAGTTATTACGTTCCAGTATTCTTTAAATTCATCAATTCGTGGCACTGTCACCCTAGCAAGCACACGAGTCTCCTTTTCCGTTGGTCCTTTGGTCATTGGTGAGTTTGATTTGATCGGGAAATTCGTTATAAAGCTCAACCTGTTGAAAATAGAAAAAAAAAATTATAGACTTTTCTGAAAAATTCCATTTTTAGAAATTCGAAATTCCTCATTACAAATATGTAATTAGTTTTTTTTTAAGGAATTATTATTTCCTGCTAAAAAAACGCAATTCAATTTGGTGAAAATTTTTTCATAAAAATTTATTGGTTGAAATATTTTTCAACATAACTTGTAAAATTGATTTAACGATTTTGGTACTAGGAAACTCATCTTAAACACTTACTTCACTCTCCTGGGCAAGAGCATTCTTCGCTATCGTCTGAAACGCCTGTTCCACATTAATCGCTTCCTTCGCACTCGTTTCGAAGTAGGGAATATTATTTTTCGATTGACACCATTGCTGCGCTCTCTTATTCGACACCTGATACCGACAAAAATGAATAAATAAACAATTCATATCTTGGCTTCCAGAGCTCCAATTACTTCCCCCGAGTTTTTTTGGGACTAAAACAGTCATTTCTTAAATTTTTTGGTTTTGAATTTGGAAGGTACGAAATTTAAATTTCTGGATACTTGTTCAATTTTCAAAATTTGCTCAATTATTGGACTTTTGTTTGTCTCCGAAATTACTCAAACTTGCAATTACAAATTTCCACCTCTCCTCAAATTCAGATATTTAAGGAGAGCCCAGCCTGGAGATAATTTAACTCACTTCCATTAACACTTCAATGCAGTGAAAATACATTTTTTTCACCTCCTTTCGTCCTCAGTCCCATAAAAAATTAACGACCACTCAGGGGTTAAACTGTAACGCCAACATGGCCCTCGGGTAATAATTGATAAACTCACAGCTCTATTTTCAAGATCGACTTTGTTCCCCAAAACAACAAATGGGAAATTGTCTGGATCCCTCGGCGATGCTTGAATCAAAAATTCATCTCTCCAGGAGTCTAGGGACTTGAAGGAAGTGGGTGCAGCAACGTCAAACACTAAAACGCAACAGTCAGCACCTCTGTAGAATGCAACTCCCAATGATTGGAATCTCTCTTGTCCAGCAGTGTCCCAAATCTGTTAAATCAAATGTGCATAATAAATACTCGCCATTTTTTTTTTTACATTTTTTCAATGTTGAAAATGTTTACAATTTCTTAAAATTAAAAAAAAAAAGTGAGTTTAACAATTTGCAACATAATTTGAATGTCCTAAAATATGCATACGTCTTTCAATTTTTCAATTTTTTCTCATACAATGAATTTTCATAAAACACAAATTTCATCAATTCTTCAATTAAAAACCTGTAAAAAAAATTCTATTTTCATTATCTTCGTGGTTCATCACCAAAAGATATATTTAAAAAAAAATCATTTTAGCAAACTAGAGGCAAGGAAAAATAATATCAAAATCCAAAAGTGCAAGATTATTTGTTAAAGTCACTCACCTGCATGGTAACTATCCTATCATCAACCATAACTTCCTTGGTCAAGAAATCAGCTCCAATTGTCGCTTTATACTGATTACTAAATTTTTTATTGACATACTGATTCATCAGAGATGTTTTCCCAACACCAGAATCGCCCAGAATGATGACTTTGAGCAGCACTTTCTTCCGCGATGCCATGCTGGATGCCCTGAAAAAATTGCCAAAAATAATTACCAAAACCAATTTGAAATATATTCAATTGCGCTTATCTTCCACCAGATAAGCCGAAGTATCCACTTATGCTAATAATTGGATAAACACGTACGTGTCATTAACAACAAAAAAAAATGGACTTGTCAGTGAGCGACCACCACACAATAACAAAGTATTGTAATGAAGAATTTCCTTTTATTAAATTCACTGATTTGCAGTTGACCTTGAAAGTGCCATGTGTTGTGAATTCGTCACAGATGAGTCAATTAATTCCCAACAATTCACTGACATTTATCGAGGGCTAACCCAAATGACAACGAAACGCAAAATCATTTGCCCACAGACGTCACATGCACTCAATAATTCTGCGAATATTATTACTTGTTTATATCATAAGCTTGATGAGATTAAAATACTTCGCATATACAGTAATTTATGAATCACTCGGACAAATGTCGAATACTCCCCTCTATGACGTAGATGCTTTTATCCCGAGTTAATAAAAAAAAATGAAAGGAGAAATGAAATACTTCCGCTCACGACTCTAACTTTAAGTCCCAAGACGTCATAACCCAATTATTTGACGTTGGGAAATTTCTGCTGTTCAAAAAAATGGGGAGAAAAATTGAGCGCAACGGGGCAATGACAAGCAGATCCATGGACCTTTATTTTCAGTAATATTTCACAGAGATTAGCGATAATCGAGACAAAAAAATCTGTCAACACGTAAAGTGGTTGTGCGTCAAATCAAGAAAGAATCTAATCCAGCAAATGATTCAATTTGACGCGTTGAAATATTCGAATTAATGGCTCTCGGGAATTCGATGGGAGTAAATTTTTGTTATTACCTTGTAGTGGAATGAGATTATTATCTGGTGATTAGTCTGCGAGCTCTTGGAACACCACAAGTTGCACACAAAGAAAATGGCGTATTATGAAATCTATTGGAATCACGAGAGTGTGACACTGGTGTCGTCACCTGTTCGGCGGAGAACTGCGGGATAACTGAGAAGATGCGCGCGCAGCCTAGGGATACTAGGGAGTTTTGGGGGAATTAGATTGGCTGGGCAGTGGAGGAAATTCAAATGTTTCCCGTGATTCTTGGAAATTGTCGCTGGGTTATGTCGTTATGTGTATGGTTTATTTATTTGACGTAAGAGAAAGACCGTAATTTACGAAAATAATTTAGAAAATACAGTTCTAATTTGAAATGCAAGGTAAAAGGGCGCGACTCAACGCACGTGGGGTCAAAGTAATAACTCCCCGATATATCCTGACCGTTCTATAATGAAAACTATAAAACTGAGTGAGAAAAAAATTGTCATGAATCATAAACTGGGAAACATGTTTTGTTTTTCGTATTGCGCGCGCAAGCTATCTTTATTTATTATCACTTGTCAGCACAGCACTGACATTCCGCAAACGTTGCAGTTTGCATATTCCCACTCTCATAAATTTGTTTCTAATTTTCTTTTTCTAATTCACTCGCTGGGATTGAAAGAATTAATAATGCACGAGACAAACTCGATTCCACTAATTTTTAATTATTTTAATTGTGCAAATGAAACGTATTACATTTTCAAAATGATTTGAACAAATTTATCCCGCAGTGATGCAGAAATGTCATCTGTTATAACAGTATATCTATATATACTGACAGCATCCCATGCGAGACGGCGTTTAGGCGCGCAGTCAGCCCTTGGTCGTCACTTCCGGTAAGATTGCATTCCAAATCCAGTAATTCATGATCGATTAAGAATTGATCACAACTTCTTACAAGACAACAAATTACTTCCAATGATGAGAATTTTGTGAAAAGGAAACAATCTTGGACGGAAATTGTACAGCGGAAAGTCTTTTGTGCGGCCCCGACGCATCACAATCATCCAGCGCCCCTCAATCGTGAGTATTCGCAGAACCAATCACTGTCATTTAGCAAGACATCAATTTGCCCGCGCATTTGTTCCTGAATGTGTATTTCAGTGTTTTTCAGGGTTCACGAGGTAGTCTGTGCCATCTATCGCTCGACCAACGCACTAAGGTGACTTGCGTCAAAACAGCTGAGAGTATATGGTCTACGTCAGAGTGTCAGATTGAGGAGACCCTAGGAAGGTTCATTAGGCGGCAAGTGCGCATACAGTTAACGTTCAAATTGTGGAAAATTGGATTTTGGGAAGTTGGCAGGGGTAAGTAAAATTATGTCACGCAGTTTTAATTCCATACTTTTACACACTCATTCATTCATTCATTCATTCATTAACGTACTTATTGTAAGATTTCATTTGCAACTTCCGATTGTCCAAAATTCTTCCCACTTCCGCTCTTTTGAACATTGTTTTCCCCGAAAAATTCCAGGCCACTCATGCATATTGTGTTGCTCAAGTCTCCGATATTATTTAAGCTTATTGATGAATCGATACTGGGGATAGTTGCGCAAGACACAGCCGTGTGGTTTCCATTTTACGTGACTGGTGTGTTTACTCAAATATCTGTTGAATATTCAATATTGAATACGTTCATTTCGGCAGATGAGGGACAGTGTGAGGCTGCTGGGTGCCCTCCTGAAGGCCTCCGAGAAAGCTGCTAACATAGCACGTGCTTGTCGGCAGAATGAGGCATTATTTCAACTGCTGATTCAGGAAAAACATGAGGGGGAAAAAAATCCAAGATTTTTTCATGATTTTAAAACACTCGCTGATGTACTCATTCAGGAGACCATTCGACATGACATTGGTTTGGAGGTAAATTTATATGTTAATTCCTAATCTAATTTCTGTTCATTTTTTCTTCATTCTGTTCATTTTTAACACCTAATTTTTGTATCTTTTTTTTTTTTAAGTACAAAAAAAATCGATGGTTGTTTGACTCATAAAGTAGTAATTCCTTTAGCTGGTCGGACAATTCCAGATTTTACTTCAATTTTGCAATATATTGTTCTATTTACAAATATTTTTTTATCAAGGAACACTGGGAATTGAGAGAAAACATTTTGACGGTAGTTTACATTCTAAAAGAATTCATGAAACTCACGGCAAAAGCCCACAACCGATATCCCCAAGATAATACCAAAACTTCATCAATTCCACCCATGTTGAATCGAAATTCCGTACAAGTTCAGTTCAGAACATTCCCCAAATCATAACCAGTTTCCAGAGTTAGCGAAGATGGTGAAGGGCGAGGAGACTAATGTATTCAGTAACACCCTTGGTGCAACGGTAACCGTCGAGATTTTGCCAACTCAGAGAGAGACGACTAGTTTATTGGCACGGGTGCTGGATAACGACGCAGTAACTGCCGAAGCACTTGCAATAGAGATCCACCGCAGCATTGATGTTAGCGAAGTTCCAGTGGATAAAAGCATTGATGATTTTTCCGTGGAGGTTGACGTCAGTGATCTTGGTATTTGGATCGATCCCATAGGTAATTATGAACATTCTACTCCCACTTAGCACACTCTACTGGTTCAACACATGGTCTCCACCATTCACCCATTTTGCCCCGAATTTCTATTCATAAAATCAGACCGCGAAGTCGGTGGGGGGGGGGGGGGGGGGGGTCCACCATTGGTGCGCCTAGGTTTCTGAAGGTTTACCCTGTGTTTAGAAATACGATGGCTTGGCGAAAGTCGGCTCGGGCCGCACGGATGGGTGCCCAGCGCGCCCTACTGAAGGAATGCTCATACGCTGCTACCGTGGGGAATACAAACGCATTTGTACTTTTTTTCCATATCTCCAATTTACAAATTGCAAAAATGGAAAAAGTTGAGAGGGCCGTAAAATTTAGAAGACAAAAAATTTTTTTATCGATTTGAGCAGCGCAGGCTTTACTACCGGTGATATTTGCTATAGTAAATATACGTATTCTTAGACTCAACGGCTGATTACATAAGCGGAAATACTCTGGTGGATGAGGCCACGGAGCTGCACTTGAGTGGATTACGTTGTGTTACCGTGCTTATCGGCGCATACTCCAAATCGACAGGTCTTCCAGTCTTGGGAGTGATTAACCAGCCGTTCTACACGTGTAATGAGTCTCAGTGAGTCAATTTAAGATTTTTATTCGTTAGACAGAGGTCGTTTCAATCTGCTAATTACCTGCTCATAGCTGTTTTAATCGTTGCAGTGGTTAACCCAAGAGAGTCAAAGTATACATTGAATTTTTATATTCATCGTTGGGACTGTTTGATCTCTTGTGACTTATAAACCCCAGTCATTATTATAGTAATCATGTAATGTCTATGGATAGGTGGAGGGGTCGCTGTTACTGGGGCTTCGCAGATGCAGAGACTCACCAAACGTCCTTTCCATCCCCCGAAAAATTGAACCGAGTGATTGTGATTAGTCGAATGGAAGACCAACTCATTAGGTTAAAATTGGAGAATGCCGGCTACAGTCTCATCGAAGTCTCCGGCGCTGGCTATAAAATTCTCAGTGTTGCTGTAGGCCTTGCTGATGCTTACATCGTCTCCAGGGGCACCACCTATAAATGGGATACCTGCGCTCCCCAGGCAATACTACGCTCGCTAGGCGGTGGTATTCTCGACTTTCAACGATTCACCAACAATTTTGAATCGCCAGATTTAGATATCAAGTATCCAGAGAATGAGGATAACCATGCCAATTGCGGAGGATTAATAGCTTACAGAGAACGAAGTACTCTTGACCTACTTTGCAGGAGTCTTGCCCTCTCTACCAAACTTTAAAATCGTAATTTTAATAATGCATACATGGAAGGGGGGGGGGAGTGGATTTTTTTTTGCATTCCAAACTCAGTTTTTCACTTTGCAATTCCATTCGGAATCAAACAGCTCTTTATTGATTCACTTCCAGAGTGAATTTTATTTTATCTTGTGATTTTTATGTACATTAACACCACTCACAGGTAAATTTAACATTCAATTCCATTTTTAATACGGGGCAATGAGTATTTGTTCATTCTTAATGTTTACAATGTTAACTTTGGGAATATTTATACAGGGAATTATTAATTATCTCATGTACTCGCTCTTCCGCTCATCGTGCTTAACGTTTAACAACGTGAACGTATTTATTAATAATACAAGTGCAATCTGTAAGATTGTCCAGTCTCAATTATTAAACTGTGGGATCAACGTTGTAATTTTGCACTCGTACATCAGACTTTTGTGGTTAAAGTAGCTCATTCATTTTGGGAATAGGATTGGAGAGTATTTTTCGAAGATCGAGAGTATCAATCGAGAATGTCATTACAAAAACATTGTTCAATTAGTTTTTATGCAATTTAGTTGAGATTCAACTAAGCGAAGATCGGTATGAAAGTGGTAGGGGCGATTGAGCTACCTTAATGTGATCTATATAGCATTTAATATTTGTAAATACAAATGTGTTGTATTTATGACGGATTTTCAAGGTGTTCGTTGTTGATTGTGTACTTAGAAAATAAAATCAGTTGATCGTTGACCGGCGTTGTCATTTTCCATGATTGAGGATTAGTACAGTGAAACACCGTGAACAGCGCGCTCGTTAGTGTTGCCTCTCTCGTCATAGCGATGCATCATTCCATCACACAAAATATCAATATGTATGTATCGAAAATATCGATATATATCGAAAATATCGATATGTATCGAAAATATCGATCTATATCGAAAATATCGATGTATATCGAAAATATCGATACATGTCGATATATCGATACATATCGATATATCGAAAATATCGATATGTATCGAAAATATCGATATATGTCGAAAATATCGATATATATCGAAAATATCGAAAACCGCAGCGGAAAAAGGAAGCGCGCGTGCATTGCACGCGCGTCCGGCTTTGTTCAGTAAAAAGTATAAATGCTTCTGAAGATGTTAATTTGCATGCGCAACCCAATAGAACTAAATTAAAATGCGTTTATTTGCTTTTCCTGGTTTCCATATCCAAGAATTGAAATTCCGCCCCAACGCGTGGTGGGAGTAAATAATAGAGTCACGTTCCCCGAATTGGCTTCCCCTACGGCCCCGGTGAGTGCTCGGTTAACGAGGTTCCACTGTACCCACATTGTAAAATATTGTGTCCTAACTTTTCCACGGAAAATTCGCCCCTAAATTGATTGAAGTCATGGCCAATAGTTAAATTTGTTCCTCCGCCTGGCACTGGAGCTTCATGAAAATCCGATGATTACTGCTAGATCTTGGTAGCTCACAATGACGAAAACTTGCGCTTCGCACTGGCATTCCATGGCAAACATCTGTTTTTCTTCTCACGCTGACGTATGTTGTACACGTATTCATTCGGCGGAGGCCCAAGTTACAATTGGTACCTTCGACACCTGCAATTAACCAGACATTGACTAGAAATGTAATTAATCAAGCGGGCTGAGTGGGTGTGCCCTATCAGGGCCACATATTAACAACATATTAGGAATGTTATTCAAATTTTCTGAAAGTTTCAAATTTCATAGGTGTCCCCTTAATTGAATAGCCAACATGGGTTGATTGGTATCACCATTTAGAAGTTTTGACATGGACTTGTCAGCGCATAATGAATCTCTCGTCGACTCATTAAGACCTCTATAATTAATATTACCTGTGAGAGCAATTCCAGCGGTGCTTGTGTTGTAAGTTGCCTGTCGGCGATCTGGCAGTAATCTCCGGAGGCCGGGTATGCGTCCCAGTGCAACTATAAATCCCGAACGAAATCTCGCATTCATCCAGCAATAAATGACGGGGTTGTAGCAGGAGTGGGACATGGCGAGCCAATGGAGGGCGGTCCAGGCGAAGGGCAAACCCTTCCAGCTGTTTATGTCCTCGTTGTGGTCCAGGATCAACTGAAATAGTTAACGTATGTACCAAATGATTAACACTCTTGCAGAATTTTGATTTGACCTTGAGATATGTGCGCGCCGCGGAATCGCGAGTCCCGGGTTCGAATCCCGGATTTTTTTTTTCTCGTCGCAATTCGATTTATTTTTGATTTGCTGAATGAATTTGGGACAGTGGAGGAATAAATTATAATCATATCATTCAATTGACGCAGAGCAAATGTTCCGGCATCATTGTCTCTCCTGCAGGTATATAGCGCACATTGGTAGGTATAATAGCGTCACAATAATCGCCCTAAATTGACGAATTCCGGTACCGCAATTACATTCACATTGTTAGCAATTTCCCCGGGCTTATATGGCCGACGCATTAGAGGAATTGATACAGGAGCTGGGGGACCTACCGCGAATTTCATTTGTAGTCCATTAAGAGCACCCGAGAAATTGTCCCCTGCCGAAATTCAATTTTCATGCTTTATCTCAATTTACATTTACTGGAGCAATACAGGAAAAAAATACATGATTTGGATGTATTGAAAGGTTCAGTGACAGGATAATTCTGATGGTTTTTTTCAAGTTTTAGTGATTTCGCTGTGAAGAGTAGAACGAGGTATTTGAAATTTGAACCGTTAGCAGAATTAAAATTGTGGCATAATTATGTAGGCATTATTTCTTCATAACGTAAATGTCCTTACCCTATCGTGACTGGACAATTTTCGAGGGGTGGAGAAGGGAGAGAAAAAAAAAGCGGCGGGTCTTAATGGAATGCTTCTGCTCCAATACCTTCTAATCACATCTGCCGAATGGATTTTCATAATGCAAATAGCTTTTCGGTATTCACTCCACGTATGACAGACTAAATTGCATTTTTTCATTCAAGTGACGCAAAATTAACTTTTTACCATCAATAGAAAAAACCTCGGTTGGATGGAGGTTGATGGCTAGTCTAAAATTTTCATCCGCGAAAATGGAAAAGTGCTCGTTCATTGAATTTTCATCTTTCGACGTGATTAAAATATCTCTATACCATTTCCGGCGCAATTTCTGAATTTTTTTCGGCCATAGGTGTGTGCTTTTTTTGTCTCCCTCTGTCTCATTCGCCCTCTCCACGGTAGCTGCTGTCTGAGCATTTCCTTCAGGGGCCCTACCGGGCACCCATCCATGAGACTGGGGCCGGTTTTCGCGATGTAGGCCATCGTATTTCTAACCACAGGGTAAACCTCCAGAAACTCGTGAGGTGTGATGGCGGGCGCCTATGATGGAACCCCCCCCCCCTTCGGGTTAGGTTCCCGCCCGGCCGTGAAGTCTCATTTCATGGAATCCATAAAAAATTCATGATGTGAAAAATTCTCGGCCGACCGCGAACGTAAGACCTTTACGGCGAGTGTGTGTGTGTGTGTGTGTGTGTGTGTGTGTGTGTGTGTGTGTGTGTGTGTGTGTGTGTGTGTGTGTGTGTGATAAAAACTGTATAAACAGAAAAATGTTCACCCCATAGATTTTAAACCTGAAGTACTTAATTATACCAGGCAAATTCAATGATAAGCGATCGATATTTCGTGTCTTATAGAGTTGACGAACAGTTTGATGAGTATTTGCCGGAAGAGGAATCGTATTATAGTAGTTATTTCCGGCCCGCGAAGCGTGAGGCGTGACATTTCCCTTTCCCATCATATAAAATGAATACCGATTCGCGTTTATGATTAAACGGAAATCGATTCTTCAACCAGAGGAAGGTAAATAGAGCGCATATTTCCATGTACTTACGCCCCTTTGCGATGGGTCATAATCCCGACGGCTCCTTTTTCAAGGTTTGTTTGTTGTACCCCGATTTCATGACCTCCAATGAGTAATTAATGAATTTGAGTCGTGGTGAAACATTTTCAAACATTGACGTTTCGATGCCTCCTTCACCGACCTGAGCATTACTGTGCGGGCGGAAGTGAATCGACGCTCGACTCATGGAGTTTTAGTGGCGCCATCTCTGAGGGGCGCAAAGTATCGAACGACACTGAGAAATAACATGGCCTCTTAACCTACATAAAAAAAGGGCGCGTTAAATCCGTTTCACCGGAGATAAACAAATCGAGATACGCGGTAGCGTATCGGCCAAGTACACATTTCTTGACCGATGTTCATTTAACACATGCTCGGTGTCAGGGGAGTGTCAGAGACAGGGTCGTCCACGTGAACAGGGACTATATGGGTGGCATGAATTAACTTAACTTTGGTTAAACCCACCTCTGAACTATTTTAGACCTGCAGAAAAAAATGCGCTTTTTCCAGATGAAAATTGGGTTCTTCACGTCTCGAACACAAATGTATTCACACACGCGTACACACGCGCATGCGTAGTTGTGCTGTTGAAATAAGCCTATACCCTTAATGATATCTAGAAAGATGACGATTTAATAGAAAATCGATTTTCCCTTTTCGAGGGTATAACAATTTCCCCTATCGAGGCCTTGATAATTCTCCCGTAAATTGATTTTTTATTCCGATAATTGATGTTTTATGGAAAAGCAGGAAGGGCGTTTAGTCGGGAAAAATTTTGTTCCTTCCCCTACCCCTGCACTATTTTTTCCCTTGTCTCAACTACTTGCCATTACCAGCAGGAACAGTATATCCACAATCCACACCGATGTAATATGGAAAGTTGGCGGTGTGTGAAATTCGCTCTCTTGTCGCGGGATCTTGGAAAGCGGAAAATCTTGGAAAAATTGAATGAATGTCGACAAAAATTACTTATGCAATGTTTGGCCCTTTTCGTAATTGTGAAAAAAGTGTGATTGGATTCGATCGAGAGTGAGTGAATGATGTACCCCCCACCCCTCCTTTTGATATACCCCCACCCCCACCCCCTTTGGTATACTCCCGCCCCCCCGCCCCCCTCTCCTCTTAAAATGTCTCAATTTTGAGTACCAATTTTGTGTCACCGGAAGTCGATTTGAATTTTTATAATATAGTATACTCAGTGCAGGGAGTAATAATTCCTGTACGGTAGAAAGGTCTGTTCAGATGGTAGTGCTCCGCCCTAGCTCTATTGGCCCAAACCACAAGATCGCCGCGTATTTTATAGAAGTTTATAAGAAAATACTCAGATCCAACTTTCAGCAAAAACTAGAAAACATTACGTGTAAAAATAAATGATTCGCGAATAAAACAGGTAATTGTTGTAAGTACCCGAGGGTCAGAAATTCCCGACAAAAAAGTCCCCACCGTTTCGAAGGAATTACAACTGTAGACGTCCGTACGCGAGTGCTTAATATAACCATAGTACGCATAGGACTCGGTAAAAAGGACTCGGTGTGTACTCCCTGCGGACAGTGTTGTTAGGTTCGCACAGAGTTTAATCTCCATTCTCTTCATTCGCATAACCTTTCGGGCTTTTACGAGCGGTCCAAAGGACTGCCTTCTCGCTTCTTACACCGCAGTAACTTTTATTTTCTCAGCTATATACTCGTCAAGTATACAGTGGAGCTGGGGAAAATCATGTACGGGAAAAAAATACCATATTATCCTCTTCGTGGGAGTTCAGTAATCCAATGTTTGAATAAGCTGCTGGTAACTCTTCTTCGAAGTGGAATTTCCATTCGAGAAGGGAACAATCTTTTCCCTCTATTCCACAGTCGAAACTTATCCTAGATCTTTTTTACTGTGTGGTAAACTTTCAGTGTACAGTCTTCTCGACGCGACTCTGCATCGACGATGAAACTGGGTGGGTGACGATCAAACTTAAGGATATTCAATACGTATAGTCAAAACAAAAGTTTATGACCCTTTCTATAATTCGTTATATTTATCGCCAATAATTTTCAATTAATATTTCAATGCGTTAATTAGTTGGAGTGATAGCCATAAAAAATGTTTAAAAAGGAAAAAAAAGGAAAAAACAAAAGTAAACCAAAAGTAAAAAAAAAAAAAGAAAAAAAAGTTGGAGTACCATTCGGTACCAAACCATCGTTGTGCGTATGAGCCACTCAATATTGGACATTGCATTACCACGACTATCTGTTTCCACCCTGATTCGTCCTTTGGTTTATCTCATCAATTTCAGTTGCAGCTGTGATGGACCACTGCGATAGAAAAATTTGAAAAAACTTACCGTGAGTACATTGAACGGCAGCCAGCAGATTGTGAAGGCGGTGACAACTGTCATCATCATCTTGATCATCTGGAAAATAAATTCAGGAACACTGTGAATGATCAATTGTTCGCAAGTTGATTCGTCTAGGCAAATACCGATATGGATCATTGTATTGTAGGTATTTGTGGCTGAGGACAGTATACAGCCGATTGGTGGTAACCCTTAGCGGCCACTGGGGGTATCTCTGTACCCCGGGCTGCATGTGTCCCGCAATAAATAAATTTGTAAAAATGCTTGCAGCAGCAACCGAAATACATAGTTCCCTGCCACGAGCACATTTTACACCAAGAAATTTTGGTTTTCCGTGCATCAATGGAGAATTCAGTTGCTCTTGTTGAACTTCGCCCTATCCGAACCTGCGTAATACCAATCGAGCACGAAGGTTTTTACAAAAAAGCCGAACCAAAGCCCGGCGTTGAGTTACAGGCGTATAGAATTGAATAGCTCCGTAATTGATGGGACATGCTGGAAGAGCAAACGGAGGTTGTAACAGTTTTTCACTCCCGGGAGTTGAAGTTAGAAGAGGCATTGAAGGGGTGGAACTCGCAATTGTTGTGCAGTGTAAGCCTTTGAATGACTGAATGCCTCGGTGAAGAGGTGATTTGTTACCTCTATTTGAGATTTGATCCCACCTTCTACTGGTATTTAACTCACGTGCTTCCGTATTCTTTTTCCAGGCACTTTAGCCGATAGATCTTCCTCAGTGACAATTGGATATTGCAATGGAAACTTTGGATGCGGGTATGGTTACTCTATGTGGTGACCAAATATCCTAAGTCCAACAATTTCCTGGACATCGTGACGGCAATTGTACGCCCGGCAAGTGCACGCCCCGAAGTATGTTGCGCAGGAAACAAATTGACCAAGGTTGGAATTGACCATGCGATGAAGCTTGATGAAAGCTTGGACGAGGCTTGACTAAGCTTCGCCAAGTTGTGTTTTGAAGCCTCGGTCAATCTGTGCAGAACATGCGAATGTAACACCAATCCCAGCTTGGAGAATAAGCTTCGTCCTAGCTTGGTTACGTAGGTTAATACAAGCTTCGAACTTTACCTTCATTCAAGCTTCGGACTTTATCTTGGTACAAGCCTCGAAATTCATTTTCGTCCAAGTTCCAAAGTTTCTCGTGGTCGAAGCATCGAAATTAATCTTGGTCCAAGCTACAAAATTTATCTTGGTTCAAACTTCGAAGATAGGAACATTGAGGTTGGACCAAGCTTAGTTGAACATTCGTTTCCAAGCTTGGGTTTAGGTGGTGCAGCAATCCTGGATTTATATATGAATCCAGTATTAAGCAGATTTTCGCTGAAGCCGGTAAATCGGAACTAGGAAAAATATGCTTCTATCCAGCTTAGTTCAACCTTAGTTCAGAAGCTTGGGTTTAGATGGTATGAGCAATCTGGGATTTATGCTTGTTGAAGCTAAGATGCAAAGCTAACAAAGCTGAGCACGGACCAAGCTTAGCACAACATGGTTTGTGAAGCTTGGGTTTGGATGATTCTAGTAAGCTTGGATGTATGTATGTATCCAATATTGGACGTACTTTAAGTACTAAGTTTCACAAAAAAAATTAAGCTATTCGTAGTGTTGAAGTCTTATGCAATTGACGTATTTCAAAATGGCCGTGACATAAAATAATTTAGAACAAACAGTCAGTGTACATAGGTTTATGCAAAGCCTCACACATGCGTCAGCGAAAATCACCTATTTACCTATGAAAATCAGGTATGAATTCGTAAATTCGATATCGCTCTTATGTACTCACTGCTCCAACCAACTGTGTATCTATCTTTGCCCGTTATGTGTATCTTGAGACAAGTGGATCCACCAGTATCATCTCTGTAATATTGACTACGTGACTCCTCATCTCAATTTCATCGCCAGCCATTCTTTCACTGGCAATCGATTGCCGCACTTGCCATTCCATGCCCACCGGTGTCTCTTATCAGATGTTGAGCCGGCCAGATTGCGGCTCAGCCGTACAGATTTTGCCGTCTATGATCCACCCCCCCCCCCACCCCCCGCCGCCCCCTCAGCAATTTCCATAATGTATCTTGCCACCCTCGGTCCGTCATGCTCAATAATTCCTCTAGTGTTGATTCTTCATTTTCATGGTACCTCCTGGCCGTTGAGCCACCCTCATATTTTTGTTTTTTCCAGTTAAGTATATAGGTCATTCTATAAAATATTGGCAAGGAGGCCGCCCTCCAATTTTCGGATCCCATTTATTCTCCATTTATGTCTTCGCTATGATGCGATATGACTCCCTATTTATTTTTCGATTTATATATAGGTCCATCTAACTATAGTTAGATATAACTATAACTCTAGTTTTCCTTATTATTAATTGGATAATTTATTAATTGGATAATTTATTAATTGGATAATTTATTAATTGGATAATTTATTAATTAAATAATTAAAAATCGGCAATTTTGAATTCGGTATTCAGACCGGATACCAGATCGGTAAGTTGAAAATTATTTCACAAATTGCCCTATAAGTGGACAAAGTGTAATAAGGCGCTGATCTATTTAATGTCAAGATTTCGCGATGCAATTTCGCTTTAGGGGGCCATCACTTTTTTAAAAGAAAATGCTAAAACGACGAGGAATAACGATTTGAGTGTTCTCCCATTTTTCCTGAGACAGGAAATGGATGTGCCACAGTATAGTTTTTATAGCAAATATTGAACGTTAAATGGATGAATCTTAAATTCCATCGGAATCGACGGCTCCGCATCTATAACTCGTTTTATGAAATCATTTCCCTTTTTGGTACTCTTTCTAACTGAAGTGGTTTAACGATCATATCTCGATGTGAAATTTGTGAATCTGGAATGGTTCTGTGTCTCCGGACATTTTTCGCAAGTTTATATGAGCTTTTCCCCATTTCCAGTGAAAAAAATGAGTACCTGTACTCCATTAAAATCTCTGAACCTATTTCCTCACCGCTGCCGATCTCTGAACTAGATCCAAATGACCTGTTGCCTTGGATGTACTCGCGACTTAGGACATAGCTCTCAATGCTAAAAAAATTGAAGCTGAATCGAGTTTTAAGAGAAAAAATCGCGATCGTGCCGGTCGGGATCCGAACCCGAGACTCGCAGTTTCGTGCCGGTCGGGATCCGAACCCGAGACTCGCAGTTTCGCGCCGGTCTCGTCTCCTCGGGGAAGGGGGGCGGGCGGGCGGGCCGCCTGCTGACAGCGACATACCGCGGATTAGTTCGCTGTGCCACTGGAGAGTCGGTGGCGTACTCTAGGGGGAATAACATTGGCAACTCCTCACTCACCCCCATCGGCAAGTTAAACATTATCCAAACACGGAAAAAAAATTAAATCTATTAAGCCGAAGGTCTATTTGTAGAATATGTATACGCGTGGTGAAGGGTGGATCGAGGGTGTATGGGGAGATTACACAGATTTATCTTTCTTTTCGGTTAATCCGTAAGCCGGAGGGTGATTTGTTAGCAAAGTCGACAATTTTTTGACGCTATATTTTCATCACTCGTAACATTTATTTTTATCATTTTTATCATTCGATTATACAAATTCGTCCCAAGATCTTACAGCGGTGCCATTAAATTTTTTTTTTTCAATTACGTTTTTTTCCAATTATTTTTTTTCCAATTACGTTTTGTCTTAATATATGTATAATAAAATATCGAAATTTCATTTAATTAATTCCATCCTTTTCGGGGGAAAAACATGCGAAAAAATGCTCGAAAATGAATGGTTGCAGTGGTGTTGCCCCTTACACGAGTACCGTGGTAAAATGTGGAAAATGTTTTCCGGTGCACGGCAGCGGATTCGAGAGACTATCGATATTTATGGGGGATTATGAGAATATAATATGAAGCCCGATACCAATCAGTGTTGCCGCTTGTGTACACAAATGCACTTCCCATGTTATTTTCACAATAGCACAGGTGCTTGCATGTTCAACCCCATTTCATTTTTTTTGCTTACCCTACACTCGAAAAAAAGGAGAGGGGGGGGGTACATTTTTTTTTTTTTTTTAGTAGTTTGTACAAAAACAAATTCCTGTACCAAAAATTTCTACTTTGATTTCAGATCTTTACCGTAGAAGGTTCTCCTTCAATGCGCACGAAAATTGTTTGTATGACTTTTCAAGATTTTTTTTTCTGCCTGGAATCTGAGATGGAAATTTCTTCTATGTACATCTACAATATGTGGAGCACTTTTGCGAATCTTACGTCGCCCATACGTACATACGATGCTGTTGTGCTATGATTAACAGGCGCCTCTTGCATGACTCAGATAGCGTGCGAATACTTCTCGCAAAAGGTGAGTTTATCTACTTGTTATCCCTTTCCCATCAATTTTCTCATACATATATATATACATACATATATATATACATACATACATATATATATATATATACATACATACATACATATATATACATACATATATATACATATATATATATACATACATACATATATATATACATACATATATATATACAATAAGTGGAATTTATGCACAATGTTGGAGCCGAACTTTTTTTTCTCAAATGCGTCCATGAATTTTCAATTTACTAGGCAGGTTTAAAAGGCACTGGACACCATGGAACTTCTGATGGTTATCACTCCGTATCTCAAGAATGGTTACGAATAGAAAAAAACTTTATAAGAAAAAAATGGTCCTTAGGTATAGACACATATTTCATATTCTATGATATTTTTTTTAAATTTGTATAGTTAAGGCCTAATCGTAGGTAGAAACCGCGGATGGCGCTTGAATTTCTTCCCTGATTTCCAACTACAATTTCCCTCATTGAAAGGTTGAGATTGTTTGCTATTTGTGGAAAATATCCCTTACATCCTTAGTGATAATGAAGGAAAAATCCTACCACCTGATGGGATTCCCCCCCATTTTCCATAAATTCTTATCGCAGGATTTCCTCTCCAGCATCTACCCCTCACGAATGTCCTACCTTCCGACCCATTTCATTCCACTGTCTGCTCTATCGAGTTAACGAAGGCTAAATGGAAGGGAAAAAAAACGTATAATAGAGAACAATAAATGATAAAGGGAGACGCCTTTTTATGTTGTCGGGACACGCCAAAATGATATATGTGAGCTACACTTTATTCTGGCGTTATGAAAACTTGTTATTTGTGGGCCTCGGGTTATTTCACCTTGGTCATGAATCTACTGCACTCGGTGTTGTTCACATATGACAGAACCATGGTATACTTATCCTGGGAATTGATTCTTATAACGATTGGCCAATTTTTTTATTATTGATAAGAGATCAGGGTGTTTGCGCCGCTGTCAAAATCAGTGCTTGACTTTTTTTTCGTTACGGTTCGATCTGATACAGGACATACCGCTACCCAATCTTGCCAGTGTAAGTGAGTGGGTGAGTGTGTCGGTGGGTGGGTGTGTGGGTTTAGGGGTGTGTGCACGCGTGCGCGTGTGTGTGTGTGTGTCTGCGTGGGTGCGTGGGTGTAAGTGGGTGGGTGGGCGGGTGGGTGGGTGGGTGGGTGGGCGGGTGAGTGGGTGGGTGGGCGGGTGAGTGGGTGGGTGGGTGGGTGAGTGGGTGGGTGGGTGGGTGGGTGGGCGGGTAGGTGGGTGGGTGGATGGGTGAGTGGGTAGGCGGGTGGGTAGGTGGCTGAGTGGGGGTAGGTGGGTGGGTGTGGGTGGGTGTGGGTGAGTGGGGGTAGGTGGGTGGGTGTGGATAGGTGGGTGGGTGTGGATGGGTAGGTGGGTGTGAATGGGTAGGTGGGTGTGAATCGGTGGGTGGGTGGGTGGGTGGGCCGGTTCATGGGTGAATTACAAAACCGAAAAATTGCGTAAATTCAATACATGTTTTGTTTTCTATTACCCCTTGTCCCCTACAAAGCACCTGCATAATTGCATAATTTGATGTTTGACAAAAGTAGAAGGAAAAATATACGGAAGAATAACTCTCAACCGTGATGTTTCATTCTCAATTTCACCGTTCAGAATACTTCGATGAGTTGGAAAATAAGGGGAAATACATGAGGCGAGTAAAGGTGATTGATGGTGATCGGAGGTCTCCTGGTATTTTAGATCACGACTGTTTGTCAAATAAAAGAGCCAACAACGTGGAGGTGAATAATGGGTGAAGGAGACAGTGAAGGGGAAGATAATAATTGTCAAGCGTGAGGAGAACTCGTTGGCTTAGATACACATAATTAGTATTAACGATAAGTCTCACGACAAGACGTAAATCAGGCCGGTGTCCCATAAAACACATGATGATTAGGCTCTTTCATTTTTTTTTTACGTTGGTAAACCGGAGGAGGCGATGGAAAAAGGGGCCAGGTTCTGCTGGAGATGAGTTGAAAGATTATGGCCATAATCGCATTATCAATGATGCGGGCTTTTTTCATCAATTACCGAGAATTTATGGGGGACGGATGAAAAAATTCTACGCGAAAATTCGACGCGGTGAGAATATTGAGTGGATAATTCACACCGGCTGTCCGCAAAAATTATTGTATGCGGAAATTTCGTAAAATAGTGCCAAAAGTTGTCGTGTCGATTTGTTCTATTTAGTTTTTCCGCTGAAAATTTCAGGAAAGGTGAGGAATGCATTTTTCTCTTTGGAGTAGATTTTCGTGAAAGATTTCTCGTGAGAGAATTTGTATTTTTTTTTATCCCAAAGACATTTGGCCAAGTGATTTCTGAGCAGTGGAACGATTGGGCGTAGACTCTTGGTATATAACCACTTTGCGTTACGGATTCACCAGGGGTCCTCTTCTGGACTGGAGCGAATCGAGTTACGTTAACGTAATACTATTCGGAAGGGCTTAACAATACCGTCCCCGAGAAACTGATTTCTTTTTCTGTTGTATCTCATAAACACTATCGAGACGAAAATCGAACGGAAAACTTATTCAGAGATAGGTAACAAGATCGTCGTTTTCGCCAAATAAACATCTGTAGGGTCGATGTTGATTGAACCCCGTGATGGACCCTGAGATGGTGGGAGTTAATGAAAAAAAAATTGGGAATGCGATATCAAATGGAGATATGACAACCCACATTGGATGCATCTTATATTTTTCAGTCATTTATTTACTTCTATACGTTACCAATATCGCAGCACACACACAGCAAAATATGGGCATTACTAGTTCCACGGACTCGCCCGTAATTCAGCCGGCCACTCGTACCGTAGGGACTGGAACTCAATGTTTTGTTTCCGGAGAGTTCTCGTTCCATTTGAATTTAATACTGATAAGGTAATATGAGTGTAGTCTGTTTTATCTCCCTCACATTTTAAGATTCAATTGCGGAATGTTTAGTCAAGCGCTCACGTATTTCCTCAATTGGATTTTCACCGCGCGAGTACCTCTTCAAGATCCAGCCCGTTCACGTCCACCGGCCAATCCCTTCCCACCCTTGGAGCTGGATTCATCCGTGCTATTTCGTTCAATTCCAGTCCCGCCGCATGGCTGGGTGTCCAGTACTTCCGCTGAATAACCCGCACGAGTACCCCGCTCTCCCTGGCTCCTCTTTGAGTAGCTGCTGCCTGAGGATTCCTTCAGGGGACCTACCGGATACTCATCCATGCGTCTGGGGCCGACTTTCGCCATCCAGGTCTATGATGGCACCCACTGGGTCAGGTTAGGTTCCCGCCCGGCCGAGCGGTCTCGGTTTATGCCCACCCACCCATGCACCCACCCACCCATCCATACACCCACCCACCCATTCACCCACCCACCCAGCCATTCACCCACCCACCCATCCATCCACCCACCCACCCGCCCATCCATCCACCCACCCACCCATCCATACACCCACCCAGCCACCCATCCATCCACCCACCCACCCACCTATCCATCCACCCACCTACCCATCCACCCACCCATCCATCCACCCACCCATCCATCCAACCACCCGTCCATCCAACCACCCGTTCACCCACCCACCCATCCATCCAACCACCCGTTCACCCACCCAACCACCCGTTCACCCACCCAACCACCCGTTCACCCACCCAACCACCCGTTCACCCACCCAACCACCCGTTCACCCACCCACCCATCCATCCAACCACCCGTTCACCCACCCACCCATCCATCCAACCACCCATCCGTCCAACCACCCACCCATCCATCCATCCATCCATCCACTCACCCCTCCACCCCCCCCCCCCCCCCATCCGTCCATCCACTCACCCCTCCACCCACCCCGTGTGGTATCATTTGGTGGGTACCGTCGACAGCACATACGGAACGTTCCTGCTATTGGCCGGAATTCCTGAGAAAATATTCAGTGCATCCAATCGCTGGTGCTTCTCATACCCTCCCAAGACTCCCATGTAAATATACTTAATATCACTTCCGGTAATCACTACGGGATTGTCCAATACTCATAACATTTCCTTTTATTTAAACAATGCGGGACACAGTGCACTGAACGGATAATTGAACGGATACAGTTTGAGGTCGTAAGTTACATTCGGTCCGGTGATATGAATACATTTAAACTAGTCGATAACCAGCGAATTTATATACACGTTGCGAGGACAAAAATTGTGGTGATTTAACGTAGCAAAATGATGATTCTTAGTGTGGCCCTTTTAGCATTCAGTGGACTCGACGGTGGGTAAAATTCTTTGCTCCATTCATTAATTAATTCAGGTCTTTTATGGGGTCAGGGGAGAATCTTTTAATCTCGTGTATGGTTTTGTGGGGAAATTGGAGTGTGCCTCAGCAAATTCAATCAGCTGATCCTGCGGGATTTTTCGACTTTCAGCGGAATGACCATACTATTTGCTCCCAGATTTCTCGAAGAGTGGTGGTGTCGATTCAGAATATTGAATTTAGTTTTATGAGGGATAATAAATTTTATGTTCACCAGCTGCCGATGTTACGACAAAATTGGAGAATATTTTTCTACGGCTGTTACTCAGGTAAATAACTGAAAGAAGTATGACAGCCTCGCATAACCAAGTCATATTTTTTACTTTATTTTATGACATTAATTAGAATAATAAACCAGCATTAGTTCAATTAGCAAAATTAATTGTTTTTTTTCCATCAACTTAATTGTACAGGGGACATGCAGAACCTCATAGAGATGTGTACCACTTTAATACGTCCGAGATAATTCCACACATGGATTTCATTAAAAATACAGTGATATATTTTCACGGTTTTACTGAAAGCGTTAACAGTGCCAGTGTTGCAACAATTGTCAACGGTAAATTAACACTTCATTAATTTGTATGATATAATTATGGGGAGTCCCTGCGGGAACCGGCAAACCGAACGGATGTAGACGCTGCTTCCTGGTCAGTGTTCTAAATCCCGTCATTCATCTCTATCCTAGTCCCTCTTTCACAAATATCCTTCCGTACTCCACTTCGTTACCAGTTCCAGCGAAAAAGTTGTTCTGCTTATCGGTATTCGGATAATTAATAGCAATTCTGAATGAGTGCCGTCGTTCATCAGCCCTGTCCATTCAGAGAAACACATTTAGAGATGAATTAATTAACGTAAATCCCCAAAAAAGTTGGAATACTGTTCCAGGGACGTGACCTCATAATCAGAAAATTTTAAAACATGTGTACAACTGGCCCAATTGCGTTTTTTCGCGTGAGGTAGCGAGTTGCCCAAGTCCGGCCGCTAGGCGGCATGGCTGAGGTGTGGGCGCTCGGAGTTTAGGCACTCGCGCCCTACGGCATGACGCGTAGCACCCAAGCCACCGTAATTCGGTCGAACAAAATGCGCCCGAGTCCCCTTGGGCTGAAGCGCGCGGCCAGCGCAACACTGATGACGAAAAGGATATACAAAACTAATATGGAGGGAAATACAATAATGCCCATAGACCAACCCTCTTAACTGAAGACTAAAATTGAACGTTTGCTCTTCACAGCTTACTTGAAACGCGGGGACCACAACGTAATAGTAGTAGATTGGAGTGAACTGTCTGGAGGAAATTACATGCAAGTAGTTTCTCACGTTGAAGGAGTTGGTGCTCATATTGCTCGAGCAATTGGACAAATCGTCGAGGGTGGCATGTCTCTATCGCGTGTGCACTTGGTGGGACATTCCATGGGCGCGCACGTGGCTGGTACTGTCGGAAGAAAACTTGGATCTCCTCTACCAAGGATAACTGGTAAATACTAAAAAAATTGACTATGATTGATATAGCGCGAGATTGAACCTTCGAGGATTGAGAGTAGACGGATTGAACGAAATTTTGTCGATTGAAGTTTGTGGCGAGAACACTTTTCACGCTAAGTGATGTAAGAACGAGCAAAGCCATACAAGACCTGTGATCTAGTCAGCATGGATGCATGGTATGGGTCAGGTGGGACACATGAAAGTATTTAAAAACTAGCTAGTGGACACCCATTGAGTGCCAAATCAAGGTATTGTACTTGTATAGTCAGGGTCGCTAGTTGATATGAAAAAGGAAAAGAGGTAAGGATTTGCGTGCTATACTAACGACATGGTGTTGTACGATGTGCAGTTGGGGGAACCGAAGGATCGCTGAGATGAGGTGAACGAGTCAGTCATTCTTATCAGTTTACAATACTTTTGTTACTCGTTCAATGTTTACAAGACGCATCTCTTTGTCGGAAGTTCGAGGGTGAGCGCTTCCGTACGCAATTTTTATGCGGTCTTGGATCTGAATACTATTGAGTTTGTGCGAATACATCGACAATCTTGTAATCATACAAATGAAAAAAAACTTACTATTGCTGGTTTCAAGGGCTGGACCCAGCAGGTCCATTCTTCAACTTCTTGAAGGAGAGACTCACGCATACGGACGCACAATTTGTCGACATCATCCACACAGATTCTGGATTTTACGGAGTTGCAAGATCCACGGGGAATGTCGATTTCTGGCCGAACAGTGGGAATCGAGTGCAGCCAGGGTGTCCTCTGAGCCCCAGAGTATACAGCGACGAAGGTATAGTTAGGAGAGGTGTAGTAATGGACCGTAAGCATTGAGAACCGGTATTGTCATTATAAACCCGAGTCCGGTGACGCGCATTTCCTGTTTCCGCCGCGCTGACTGGTGGCGCGTCGGTTTCGGTCTTACGGTTTTCGATAATTTCGATATATATCGATAGTTTCTTCCGTCTATTTTTTTGATTATAGGATTTATGACTTTCATGAAATAGAGATCAATAGAAAAAATTCTGAATGGTCCCATCCAAGTTATTCAATCCTCTAATCGAGTTACTTCCATGGCTTCTTCAAGATTTTTGCAGCCACCACCGCTCCTACATCTACTATGCCGAATCGGTGATCAATGAGACCGCTTTTCTCGCTGTTAAATGCTCGTTGGAGACTGCAATCAGCAGAAGTGTATCGACGGTGCCTATGGGATACGCAGTGCCCATCCATGCGTAAGTATTCCCGTACACCAAAATAACTAAAGTATCGTGTTTTAATACAAAGTATAGTCGATGTCGTAAACGGGCCAGCTGTGGAGGGGCAAGAGGGCGCGAGATTTGAATTTAAACGTGACTTGGCCCGATACACTACCGTGTATCTTGATCATATCTTCAAAATAAGTTTGCGTCGGATGATTTATTGCAGCAATGCCGGTGTCTCCATCCCATGATATACACTTGAATATGTGGATCTGTATATCGATGCCCGGGCGCGGGTGGTACAGGGAATGATGCTGGGCGCCTGCATCACTTTCCATTAACAGGCCCCTCCCCCCACCTCCCCCCCCCCCAAAGCTCCCCACATATGAATCATTAATGTGATTGAATAAACAAATGTTCTCATCTCGTAAGTTATTTGACGCAGAGTAATATAGGATGGAGATGCACACTAATGACGAACCTGGTTCGCGGATATTTTGGCGGGTAACCCGCAAGAACATATGTGGCTTAAACATGACCGAGTAGAAAAAAGTTGTTTCATAACTTGGAAAACTTTACAAATTCCCAACATTCATAATATTTTCGAGACATCTCAGGAACCTGAAAATCGCAACAATTTACTTGATTCAATTTTTCAATTTTCAAGAATTTTCACAATTTTCAAAATGTTGTTTATTAATCAAATTTTGGGAAATGTTGAAATATTTAATTAAGCATTGGTTATTTTCAGCAGTGGAGTGATTGTAGTTATTAATCAACCAGAAAACGTCTCTGAAATGTTGGCGTGCGCCCTTGATGAAACACCCCCCACCCCCTCCCCCCACCCACCCATTCACACGCCAGGCTGAATTCGTGGACGTGGCACAAAGGCACTCTCTACCCACTATAGCAAAGCTTCTATTAATGAGTTTGTCATGTGTGTGTGTGTGTGTGTGTGTAACAGTGCACGTATTAACCGTTGAAAATCTCTCTGAAATTTTCCAAAATCTCACGGAATTTTTGTCACATAATTAAAATGAATAAATGATTGACATACTACTTGCAGACTAAAATATATATGTTGAACTATGTAGGATTAAATTTTTGTAACAAAATATTCAATAGCGGCTGAGTAATCAGTCTTCGAAGTTACTCGGGTGTCAGGCACCCGCGATGCGCTGAATGATCGGTTTTTCAACGATGCACTTTAAAGGCTAATACTAACCAGAGGTGGTTGATAATACGATGTCTTCTCTCCGTTTATGTCTAGCCTGAAATATTTTTTTTGCATCTTTTACAGACGCGGAAGCTACTGTCTGACGACTGCATCGACTCAGCCATTCGGCCTCTCATCAGATGGTGCGCATTCGCCAGACTCCATCGCTCAACTCCTACCGATCTAGCCCCACAAAATTGCTCTCCAGTATTTGTACTTTGGACGACTCACGAAAAATGTCACATCTGACAGTTTCAGAACCTCATCTCCATCTCAATCGAGCTTATTGAATAATCAAAGTGCAATTTTTCCAGTAAGATGTGAAGAACACGTATACCATAAAGTTATTGGGAGAAATAAAATATGGCAGCAAAGGCAGCTTGAAATTTTTTCCCCATTCGTAAATTAAAAAAAGTCAAAAATATTCTGAAAAATAATGAACACACTTTTCGTAGCAAAAAGATCAGCCTGGTAAGTGGCACGAAATTTTGATGAATCATAGGAGTTGAATGAAAGAACGGATATTACCCGGATGGGTGTCCGGTAGGGCTCCTAAAGGAATGCTCGATTCTTCTTAAAATTTTTCTTATTTCCCACCGTTCTTCACATATACCGTTATAAACATTTCAAATTGTTCATAGGATGAGACATATCGGAGCGATTTATCCCGGACATCTCATCATCTCTACAGACCTAATTCATCTTCTAAATTTTATCTCTTCAAATCGCACAATTATTCTCACGATAATCGGGAGAGACTGCCAAATGTTGTTCCTTTGGCAATACTTGAATCAAGTATCAAACATTTGAGTATAATATCAAATATTTGAATTGAAAATCCGATACGCTGGCGCTCCGACACCTGTTGGACGATCAATTGAAGAACCATTGACCGTAATCGCAAGTGCCTGAATTGAAAAAGTGTCCAACTGAGCACGCTCAGAACAAATGCCGCGGGCAATACTTGTGTATTCATTTGTGAAAATTGGTGACACTGAGTGTCATTGAATTACGCGAATGATGGTCGAATAAACAGACGGAAATCCGGAGGGTATTGATACCACTGGACAGTTGGATTATTCAGCTATATCCGATTCCATGGTGCCTGAACGCTGGCCAATTGTATTTAAACATTAAAGAATGATTCAATAGCAAACCTTTCGTTTTGATTTCGCCATCCGCTGGTCCCTCGTGTTCTCCGCCTCGCCCGGGGGTCGCTTTCCCCAAACTCTAATAGCAATGCTGCTGTACGTGAACATGAGAACAACCAACGGCACAAGGTACTGCAGTACTAGAAGTGCTATCGAATAGTAATATCTGTTGGAATATAAAAGAATACGTTTTCATCCAGAAATATTACGCTAATATTGGAAAAAAAAAAATTAAAATTCCAGGGATTATTTCCTGTAATTTTGAAAAAAGTCAAATCGAAGTCGAAAAAGTGAAACTTCAGAAGAGGACTAATTTTTTTTTTTTTTTCAAGTTTAGGCAATCGGAAAAATTGTACAAAGTGTGACACCGACCAACACGAAAAATGCAATAATTCAAGTTGAAAGGCCCTGGGCGGCGCTGCGCTCACCATGCGACCAATGGTCTTCGAGGGCGCATGCAACTACTGAAGAGTGTTCTCAACGAGAGCTTAAATTACCTCTGGTGGGCCGAGGGCCAGAACTCGTGACAAATAAACAAATTGCACATCTTGTATCTGTCACTCGGCTGGGAGAGACGCGACACAACAGCTATCGGCGATGAGACGGTCAGTGCTAGTAGCCACACAGCTAGAATCAATAATTTCGCTTGTCTTCGGCTCATTCGCGGCTTCAGAGGCCACATGATTGCGACGTAACGATCGATGCTAATGGTGACAAGGGTGTAGGCACTCACCAGCACGGAGACAGCCTGAAATGGATAATTAATGATTGATTAATTGACCAGAATAAACGTGATAGAAATTAAAAAAAAAACTCGTTACATTCCCTAAAGCGTTGACCCCCCCCCCCCACCCCCACCCACTCAAGAACACGAATTTTTTACGTCAATAATTTACTGAAAGCAGAATCCATGAATACGTTTTTGTGGTGATCAGCCTAAAGGACTCCGCAAATACATTGGTTACCCTAATTTAAACGAGCGAATGAACCGGTCATTGGCGATGAATCGATCAATTATACGATAGTTTGGGGTGGCGAATGATCAGGACCAAACGCTACGCTAAAAACTGTTACAAGAAAATTTTATGGTGACAAATATTCAGTAAATATCCTGTCACCCCCCCCCCCCCCCCCTGTAGCGGATTGGATTTCACTACAAAGAATTCTGCGACACGTGTTTTATATTCTTACGTAACATATATTTCTCTTAGGTACAATGGTAGCTTCGATTCAGTATTGGAGATGAGGACTACTAGGGAGATACCGGAAGGGGGGGTTTCAACAAAAATGAATGAATACGAGATATATATACTTATATTTTCCATCTACGTTTATTTATAATTCGGCTTATATTTTTCTCCGTGCTCGAATCAGAATTACAATCACTCAAGTGTGAGTGAATTTGCACTGACTAGTCAAACTTAATATTGGAAAGCGACAAATCTAGATTTATTGGTTGAATCCTCACTAAATTACAACTGCGGAAATTCCGTGATTCAATTATCAATCTTCATGAACAACTGAAGCGAAATATTTGACTAACTGTAATCCTATTACACCATTCGTCCTTACTTATTACCGTTCGATGATACCGGTGAAGCAGAATGCTGTAGGTTCGTTTGTGTGAGCTATTTTCTCTACGTAAACTGAACGAAATTTGGTTTATCCATGCCCTATCTGACGAAAATAAACGAGGTATGGATATCTCCCTCGATGGGTCTGTGCGAAGGATATCCATTGTGCGAAGGTATGTATATATAGTTTCCCTAATATATCTTACACATACCATCGAGACGAAAATTAACCAAAAGAAACCAGTGTTTGTTTTTAAAAAAATCTATTTCAGATCTATTCTAACAAGGACAAGGTCAAAATATCTCGCTAATCTCGCAATATCTCGAAGTTTTGTAACACCAAAATGCGCGCGCAACCGCGCCTTCGTTGACAGTCGTAGTCTCTGTCTCTATCTCTACAGAAGAAGGAGAGACCCAAGAAGATATCGATGTATATCGAAATTATCGAAACACGTAAGATCGGAACCGACGCGCCACCAGTCAGAGCGGCGGAAAACGGAAATGCGCAGCGAGTCTTGTATAGCTAGGTTCATTATAGTCTTCAATACCTAGAATAGATCCATTAGTTGTAGACCCCAGAGGGACTTTTCCGTGCATATGACGTACGCATCGCATGATTTCTGCATGACCATTGAGGCCCAAGTCGGAGTGGAACAAGCCGACTGTCCGCCAGGGGTAGTTTTATAAATTAGAAGCTTTTTAGAAGTAAAATTACATAGATTCACCTGTGGTGACAATTTCCATACCTGGGAATAATTGACACCAGTACACATTTCCGAGCCAAACGGCCAGTATTGGAGAATGAGAGTGCTGACGAAACTTGTGGGCACACAGAACACCGCCATGAGAATGTCACCGAGGGCAAGATTAACTATAAAGTAATTAGTTACGGTTTTCATTCGCGGACTACTCCAGACGACGTAGCACACAAGTGCATTTCCCAGTAGTGCAACAACGAAGATGGCGCAGTAGAAGATGTAGACTAGGGTCTGGAACCACGGGTCTGCTAAGATACTATTCGACGGTGGAAAATCATCGCACGATGTCGAGTCGTCGTAGGACGGGCTTGTCTCATTCCACTGTGTAACAGTTGTCGTGACATCAAGAAACGCAAGCACTTCGGCTATCGACGAACTGGTAGTGTTTATCATGGCTGCATCATCACCGCAATGTCATGATCCTCACTCACGTGCGCGGACTGTCGCCTAGCGGCTGCCCTGTGCAAAAAAAACAGAATATCGTATTGTGAATATGCAAACATGAAGCATCAAAATCGCCGAAAGTTTTAATCAATCATTATTTCCGAAGGAAAGTTGTGATCAAGCTAATCAATGTCGCAATTGGAGTCTCTCGGCTTACCTTAGCTTCGATCAAAATTTGACTCACTTTCAGGTAGGGAATCATTAGTTATTGGTTGATTTTGAGTGGCGCGAAATTTTAATGACTATCCAAACTTTTATATTCGGTCTAGATCCGAAGTTGTCCGACTACCGCCGGCGCATGCGTGTTTGCCCGCATTTGCACAGGAGAGTCTGAATGCGCGGTGCGCAGTGTGATTGGTCAGTGCGTCACGTGACATAGTCGCAGGTAGCGACACCTGTTGTATTCCAGTATTCAAAGCTTTTCACAGCCTGTCTCTTTGGAGATCAGTCATGTTACCATGTACATTTGATGGTTCCCTTGAGAGGCAGATAATCCGCGGTACGCCGGCCAACTAGTCAACTTAACGCTCTTTAACGTCCAACTTTCAACTGGTGATGCAACCAGGGAGACGTGAAATGAAAGATGATGCGATAACTGTGTAACGGTGCGTGGTTTCAGGGGGAGAGATTCTCCTCGCATTTATCTAAGTCAGATGGAAATTATTTTTGTTTAATCGCTTCTCAAGGGTATAGTTCAACAGAGAAGTGCTAAGCTCCTGCTTATGTGACCCATCTTATGCAAGAATGTCGCATAAGGAGGGCGCAATTTTTCCCCGATTTTACAAAATTCCCACATAAGGGCTGCGAAAAAATTTCTCCCACAGAAGACAATCAGAATGTGGGCATGGACAATCAGAAAGACAGTCAGGACAAGCACACTGAATTGCCACTTCATCCGCTTATCGCTTCTTACACAAAATCGTCATCTGACAGATTCCCTGAGCCCTCGTCAAATTATACCGAAAACTTGGACGCCTGCATGTTATCGATACGCCCACATATATCCATTACGATATCCACCTCACATACACGATCAAGACCCTGAGAGTTGGAGATTTGCAAAGGTCACGATTGTCTTATAAGATGATCAACTTGCGACTTTCGTTTACGTAGGTAGCTCAATATTTTCTTCACCTTCAAACTTCGACGTCTTGTTTATTTACCGAGACAACTTCTGCGCATCGCTATTTTTCTCTATTTCATACACATACTTATCAATTAATTCATCAGTTAATTATTTTTTTAATGTAGTATTTAATTCTGCGTCCACTGAATTTCTATATATAGATCATCCCGTAAAGAGTATATCTATATATACATGAAGCTATTGAATATTTCGGGGCAGAATTTTTTGTTATCAAAAAAAAAAGTGGACCCTCAGTTTCAGCGTCCATGTAAAAGCTTGAATTGGCCGTCGAATGCAATCCTTTTAGCGTTAACTTTCAAATATTTTTTTCCCATGGCACTTCACAATCCATCAAATATGCAGCCCCTAGATATAAATGGGAGAGTAACTTTTTGTTGGGAAGACATGGAAAATCTCATGAAGGCCATTTGAATAGCTGAAAAACAATGAAAGAAAATGGTCATTATAACGGCGGTAGTGGGAACACGAGCAGGGGCGCAGAATGGATGCGAATTGAATGAATGAATGACGCTCGTAGATTGACGCGAATCCGGGGTTGACAGGAGAAATACGCTGAAAGGTGAGATGAATGAGATGGGCTAAGGGCGCGAGGTAACTACTTCCTTGGATAATGCAGCATTGAAAAAAAATCGCTCTTGGGGAGTTGCGGAAACTTGAAATTTTGCCGGAAATCAGATTTTCACTATGAGGTAAGATCGCCCAAAAAAAGATCTATTTGACAGATTCGATGTTGATGGGTTTCTTAAGGATATTCTACCTACATTGGCGAAGATATAAGAATTGCTCGAAATTTTGACACAATGTTTTTGAAGCGGTAACAGATGCCTGTATGAAATTTGAGATTGATTCACAACACCGTTTTGTAGTCATTAATTATCAAAGTTCTCAATTAACACTGCCTCTTATGGGAAAAATAAAAATTTCTGTAAATACAGTTCAATATATAAAAATTTGTTGAAATTTTGAAAATTTACTATTGAAGCAGATATAAAACGATGGTAAAAATTTCATGACGATTGACTAAAATTTTTTTTCATTAATTTGTTTAAACAATATAATATTGATTCGCAAAATCAAATACAATATAATAATTTTCTATGGCCATCACTTCAACTAATTAATGCATTGAAATATTAATTGAAAATTATTGGCGATAAATATAACGAATTATAGAAAGGGTCATAAACTTTTGTTTTGACTGTACGTGTTGAATATCCTTAAATGAAAAGGCCTAGTTTATCGCTCTTAGATTTGCGTTATTAGCTTAAAAGGGCAGTGCACACTGACCGTGGGTCGGTGCCCCAAGTTGAATAAAAAAAGAGAGGTGGCGCCCTCTAGCATAATTCCAACAGATATCTTTAATGTATGTTGGAAATTTTCTATTTATATTGGAAATATATATTTTCTATAGTAAAAAGGAGAGACCGAAGAAAATATCGATATATATCAGAGTTATCGAAAAGCGTAAGACCGAAACCGACGCGACACCAGTCCGCGCGGCGGAAGCAGGAAATGCGCCTGCGCAGCACGCCCTGGTGAACTCGTGCATATATATAAGAATTATTTATGTTTCTATCTATGAGGGCTACATAATGATGTATGTCATCATATGGGACTAATATATGTCATCATATAAGGCTCTATATATCGTATATACAACGAAATGTCAGCAAACCAAAGTTGTCAGATAAACCTTTTATTTGACTCGAAGAGAGCCAGATCTCTTCCAAAAACAGGGAATCGCAATTTATCCCGAAAATAGAGAATTTTTCCAGATATCGAATCACGACAGTTTGTTGTTTCTGTATTAAACTCGGCCACGAAAGTTTGTCGTGTTTTCGAAGTGCGCTTCACTCACGGGGGGCCACATGTCTGTCACGATTTAACTGACGCGCCTGAAAGCTATGGCTTTATCAACTTGCTGAGACGAAGAACATCTAAAAATTGGCTGCACCCTTACATGTCTCCCTAGATGGGCCTCTAGAAATCTGGCTTTTTTTTCTCCTGCCATAGCATCATCCAGGCATGAATTTTCATACACATTTCTGTCCGTCTGCCTCAGTGAGTATATCAGCAAGAGGGATGAAACTGTAAAGACTAAACGGGAATGAGAATTTCCGGCTGACGGCTGCATATGGAAATACAAAATCAAATGGCTGATGCATTTTCACGATCCCTATATTTCCAACGCTTTCCCCTTGCATTCCGCGGATCCTTACACACCTGTGAAGTATTAAGGCCACTCGAAAATGTCAATCACATGGCAACAAAATTTGCATGTAAATGGAAAAATTTACATCATGATGTAAAACAGAGTAGGCTTTGCGCGGGATTAGAGTATCAATAGAAAAAAACATTATAGATATCCTAACGCAATTATTATTGTAATATAACGTTACAATTTTCGGCAGTTCCATTTCGACTTCCAGGTAATTCCAGATTTCAATTTGTGAGCGATACTTCTACCATTTGAGCCATCGTATTTTCTAATCACAGAGTAAAACACCGAGGAGACCTCTGACATGACAGCAGGTGGCTATGACAGAACCCATCCCTCCCCCCGGGCTCCGGCCCGGTCTTGCGGTTTCATGTTGTGGGCTTTATTTGATAACTCACACAGAGTGCCCAGTCTAGCGGGCAGAATCCCTGAGAAAGTTGTTCATAATGAAAATATTCGGTGGAGATCGAGTGCGAACCCAAGGTTTTTGACACCGTAGACAGCTAACACTACCAAAGCTCCTCGCGGGAGTGTGTGTGTGTGTGGGTGGGTGGGTGGGTGAGTGAGTGTGAGTGGGTGGGTGGGTGAGTGAGTGTGAGTGGGTGGGTGAGTGTGAGTGGGTGGGTGGGTGAATGAGTGTGAGTGGGTGGGTGAATGAGTGTGAGTGGGTGGGTGGGTGAGTGAGTGTGAGTGTGAGTGGGTGGGTGGGTGAGTGTGAGTGGGTGGGTGCGTAGGTGGGTGAGTGTGAGTGGGTGGTTGGGTGAGTGTAGGTAGGTGGGTGGCTGAGTGTAGGTGGGTGGGTGGGTGAGTATAAGTAGGTGGGTGGGTGAGTGAGTGTGAGTGGGCAGGTGGGTGGGTAGGTGGGTGAGTGTGAGTCGGTTGGTAGGTGGGTGAGTGTGAGCGGGTGGGTGGGTGGGTGGGTGAGTGTAGGTGGGTGGGTGGGTGAGTGTAGGTAGGTGGGTGGGTGAGTGTAGGTGGGTAGGTGGGTGAGTGTAGGTACGTGGGTGGCTGAGTGTAGGTGGGCGGGTGAAGTGCTGAGGGGGTGGGTGGGCGTGTATTGCCATGAAAAGATTTTTTAAATGAAAGTAAAGAGCGTAAACACAAGAAATCCATCATGACAGTGCTAGGCTATTTTTATAGTGATTAAAATGGAAAAGCAGTTGTGATATGCAACATACAGGGTGCAAGCGAAAAGCCCGAGTGAAAATGACAAAGGTATCAGGAGTGATGTTATGAATGGTACGAAATCCAGCAAGAGATACTCGTGTTAAATTGTGAAGAACCATCTTGACGTGACATCAAAAGTTATGAATGTACACTTCCTCGTTCGTTATATCAGAGTCGCTTCCCCCAACATAATGCCAATATTTTTATGAAGAATCAAAAGCCATGTAAACAACCATGTTCTCATTTGACAGAGTCAAATATGTTGATATGATATATATATGATGTGTATATGTGTATATGATGAGGAATAACTCAACATATACAATCATAAAATTCAACAAATTTCTTTTCCTCAAATACTTCACAACTTCCCAACAAATTTTATCTCACGAAAATTCCAAACTCGAATTCATGATTATAATAATAATGATAATAATTCTCAGTAACTACTGCTCAGGAACGATAAAGTACCTCAAATCCAACGAATGGAATTTTCGGTTTTTCCGGCATGTGCTCTGTTACTGTGCTTCCTATATAACGTGTATGCTACGCTCCTTCACTCGGCGATACCGGAGGGAAGTTATTGAAGTGATGTGGAAAATGAAAAGTGGAATTTTCGCGATATTTTCACAGCTCTCGACGTTTCAAATAATCCTTGCATTGAGAGACATATACGTAGGTATTTTTTTTGTACGGTAACTGCTCTCGAGCAGTCCTTCAGAGGGCGCACTGGACACCCATCCATGTGGGTGGGACGGACCTCCGCCGATTAGGCGGATGTATTTCTAATCACAGGGTAAACCTCCAGCTACGATGCTACGATGGCGGTCGCCACTGATGGACCCCCCCCCCCCCCCGCCCCCCCCCCCCCTTCTGCGTCGGGTTAGGTTCCCACCCGGCCTTGTGCTCTCATTTTATGGCTACCGCCGATAACACGGGCGGAACGGTCCTGCTATCGGTCGAAAAAATGAGGAAACAGTTCGTCGTGAGAAAGATCCTTCGGCGGTTCACCTTGGGGGTGGCTCACCTCACCTCTGCATTAAGGTTGCACTGGAGAGCTTCCATAGAATTATAGCAATATCTTCTCAAAATCGTATCGAGATCATGTCAAACGTAAGCAGAGCTTTCATGTTCCGGATTATTACCATAACTTTTCCTATCACGAAGTTAATAATTTTTGCGCCACTGCAATTTACAAGTTTTGCATTTCGTTATAACTTCTTGCATTACTTACATTACCGAATTATGTCAAACATTTAGGCTATCACAGCCGAAACTGCGAGCCCCATCAAATTGTCCAATTTCGAAGTTTAATGGAATTACCAGCTCCTGCATGAAATCCAGCATTGACCCAACAGAATCATTTCATCAATGATATTATAATCTCTCCAGGAAATGAAATGGCGTTTTATCACGAAATTGCGGACGGGAGTATTTATAAAGTTCCGAGCTCGTATCTAGATGATGGTCTTAGTTGTAAAAAAATTTCGCAGGAAAGAAGGAGCTCATTTCGCACTGACCGACGTGAAACAAAAATAGGAATCTATAAACTTGCGGTTGTAATCCTCATTATGTACAAAACAGAAGAGAAGAAAGGAGGAGAAATTTTTCTTGACGTAATTAATTACTTCGTTATTGAGTTTCACAAAAAAATCCAGTGAAGGAAGTGAGGATAATTTCATGATTAAATTTTCGAATTTCACATTTATCAATATATGATTGATTTATTTTAATTTATTTAGTGATAACGAGTGTAACCAAAATTATAGTTCCGGTTTGTTAATGGAGACGCTCTATTTCTCAACCAAAGTTTGCCATTAGAGTGAAGCTAACGCCAGAGTGCAAACTTTTGTCTGACAATGCACTCCCAGAATCCTCAACTCTTCACATGCGGTCTAGGGGGCTGGAGCCAAATAATCCATTATTTACGGTTTTGGACAAGTGGTTAAAGCGGCGCCACAAGGGAATTCCGGAAAGATAGTGACAGGATTACATAAAAAATACAGGAATGAGGCAATATGCTGCGCCAATCGAGCGAAGAGTGCCATGTCCACCATTACGTCTTAAATTTTTTTTTTTCATGATCGACCAGCCCGCCCCCCTCCCCCTCCTCACCCACCCACTCACCCACCCACCTACCCATTCACACCCACCCACCCACTCACCCACCTACCCACACCCACCCACCTACCCCCACTCACCCACACCCACTCACCCACACCCACCCACCTGCCCCCACTCACCCACACCCACCCACCTACTCCCACTCACCCACACCCACCCACCTACCCCCACTCACCCACACCCACCCACTTACTCCCACTCACCCCCCTACCCCCACTCACCCACCCACCCGCTTACACCCACGCAGACACACACACACACGCGCACCCATTCACCCACTCACCCACCCAGCCACCCACCTACCCATTCACACCCACCCACCTACTCACCCACTTTCGCAGAAACTCGCAATTTCGCAGAAACAAAAATATGTCAAGCTAATACAAAGTCACTAATAGTGTTATATTGTTACCATATAGTCGAACGTCGAAAGAGGGGTTGGGTTATGACGATCCCTTCGTAACCTTCTGGTGGCACCATCTTTCGCGCAACGGCTGAAGCTTATGCGCATACCTGACAAATCACGAACTTTGGAAAAGCCGATACCATAAGCAAAGAATATACGATTTCCACGGCCTACCCCAGGAGGGTTTAGAAGTTATGCGCGATCCGATTGTTAATTTGGGATGACTTCTGTCGGGGAGAAATCTTCTCTTGCCCACCTTGAAATTGGAATACAGTTCTTCCTAGATATCGCGCGGCATGATTTTACCGTTAAGCCATCCGAGAAATGGAATTCTACCCTCGCCAATCTCCCAACCTATCTTCTAACAATCTCAAAGGGTCTAATGTATGGGATATATGGATTATATTGCAAGTGTCCTAGTTCTTATATCTGCTATGCGTGTGGGTGGGTGTGGTTGGCTGGGTGTAGGTGGGTGAGTGGGTGGGTGCGTGTGGGTGGGTGAGTGGGTGAGTGTAGGTGGGTGGATGGGTGTAGGTGGGTGGGTGTAAGTGGGTGGGTGGGTCGATGTAGGTGAGTGGGTGGATGTAGGTGGGTGGGTGTGTGTGTGAGTGGGTGGGCGGCTGGGTGTGGGTGGATGGATGGGTGTGACTAGGTGAGTGGGTGTGGGTGGATGGATGGGTGTGACTAGGTGAGTGGGTGTGGGCGGGTGGGTGAGTGAGTGTGTGTTCATCCATAACGCGGGAGTAAAATATCAAGGGTCGAGTGCAAAATCATCAGGTGAGTAAAAACAAAAGGTCAAAAGTCATCTGGCAAGTTAGAAGATGCCGACTTACACTTATTTTCATACTTTAATTTTCTCCCTCCCAGACTTCTACCAAATAAATTGACGGCGAATATTTGGATGGTATCTCCCATCTATTACAAATAAACTGAATGTGGGTGTTGCCCTCGACCGATACAACCAGCAGTAGCTTTCCGATGTTTTTTTTGTCTCCGTTTCTCTCGTTTGTATTCCTCAGGGTAACTGCTCTTGAGCATTCCTTCAGAGGGACCATTGGACACCCATCCCCTCCCCCTGCGTCGGGTTAGGTTCGCGCCCGGCTAAGACCTTCAACGTAGTAGGCAGATACTTTATTATACTAGTTACTCTATCTGGCTATCCGATGTGTGTGTGTGTGTGTGTGTAGTATAGTAAGTACCATAATACATTAAAGATGCTCGTCAGCTTTTCAGCTTGTTATGCATACCGTAAACATCCTTTTATAGAATATCGTAAAGGCGCGGTGAGTAACAAAAAATTAATTAGATTTTCTCCAGCTCAGAGGAGCGATGTCTAACGAACAATTTTTTATACAAACACACGAAAATACACTTATGGATAGATGTTTTAGCCAGCATCTCAAAGGAACGCTGAACACAGAGGTAGAAATTTTCACCAAAATTTCAGTCTGCATGCTTGGCGTTATTATAATAAGCACCATCCACGATTGGAAGGTAAAAAAAAAACAATATGCACAGTGGCCAAGCCGAAATGATTAAACGTCAAATGATTCTTCCTCAATCTCTCACATTTCCACCCTGACGTCTTCTATCATTTCGTCGTTCAGAATAATATCCTGGCTTCTAGCAATTTTTCAATTTCCTCAAGACTTTCACAGTTGATTCCATCCAGCGAAAATTTTCGCATCATTAACGTCGAAGAAAAATATTCCTTGGGCATTGTCGAGGAGATACTCGAGTTCCACTCATCCCATAAACTCGCTGAGGCAACTTCCGGTGGCGCATCATTTTATTCGGATTTCTCTTCTGCATACGGAAGGGTGCATATATCTTGTAGGTAGCATCTATGTCAAAGATATAGACATATCCGTTTTATCATTCATTGCACTGAGGACTTCCATGAAGCTTCCGTTCTGTCCTTCTTATTCTTATTCCTTTTTTGGTTGCAAGTCCGGCAGCGCGTGCTTGGCACGCGCATTTCCTTCTTCCGCCGCACTGACTGGTGGCGCGTCGGTTCCGGTCTTACGCTTTTCGATACACGAGTCCGGCAGCGCGTGCTTCGCAAATTGGCCTTCACCTGACCCACCACAAAATCATGGACACTGTCACGACTATAATTTCATATAGCCCATTTTTTTTTTCTCATATTCATGTAATTTTTGTCGAGCGTTGGCAAGTTTAACCTGACCCGTCAGGCGAATCCAATTTACCGTGTCTGCACGGAATTTTCTAGTATTTATTTAACTCCCAGTGTAGGATGCATCTATTGTTTCCAGCGTTGTGCAAATACCGAGGAGTAGAAGAGAAATTGTTCTGAAATGGGAGATTCATTATTTACCCTCGTATTCATGTGCACCTCTCCATCGAACCTCGATTGTTGGACGATATAGAAAAGGCCTTCAATAACTCAATTTGCTTCTACTTTCATCTTTTATAAATGTTAAAGGTTCTGCAGCATTACCATCACTCTTCGCCATCTTAAATTTCCTTTTTTTTTCACACTATCTCGTTAGTACTTCCAAGCACTTTCGTTTCATGAACTCGGAAGCTCCACTTTATTTCGCTCTTGCTCAACGCTGAGGATATGAGCAATTTCTCTCTTGTAGTTTGGAGTAATGCGAGAGTAAAGGGAGATGAATTTTCGAGTGCTACTTCAGAAGGAGCTATCCTAGCTTTGAAAGTTTTTGTCTTAATTTTACCATCACCACAGGCCCCTTTTGCATTCAGTGTGGCATAAGGACAATAGTACCGAGAATCTCCATCAAAGCGAATGAAACGTGGGTGTGCAATGCGCGACGTTTTCCGGGATGAAACACATTTGGTGAGGCACAAGATTCACTATTAGCTTCCTGGCAGGGGATTGCAATGACTGGGAATTTTATTTTTTTTTTTATTTTCTTGCAATTTCTTAATGTTGTAATAATGAATTTATAATCAAATATATTAGGCCATTCACTTCTATAATTGATGAAGATTGATACAGCACGTGAATGTGTGCCTCTGTGTATATGTGTATGTGCGTATATATATATATATATATATATATATATATATGTGTGTATGTGTGTGTGTGTGTATGTGTGTGTGTGTTTCTTTTAGATGAGTTGTCTACGAGATGAATTGTCTTAGGGATGAAACGTCATGGCACCGGCGAAAGTCGATCCCAGCATGGATGGGTGTCCACTAGGCCCTACCAATGAAAATCGTGAAGAGCGACTTTTGGTCTTCGCGAATTGACCGTCATGGACAGAGTCCTTACTAATGAGATCGATTTCATCTATATAGAAGGTACCCCGTCGACTTCATATTGAAAATTGAATTTTCAACGTTAAGATAAAAAAGTCGAACTTGGGCTTTTATCGCTTCAGGCTTCATTATTATTGAATTGATAATGCCATGGTAATAAAATAGTCCTTGAGTTACTCGGGACAGCCCGACTGGGAATTCGATAAGTGATCGCTTGTTCTCGATATGATGAGAGCAAGCGTTTAACCAATAATTGCATTCACGGTCAATTTCCGTCAATATAAGGAGGGTCTGATTATTGTTAACGAATGAAATCATTGAGACATCAAAACTTGTAAAAATTGTTTCAGAATAATTTTCTGAAAATTAGATATTGAACTTCATTTTTCTTTTAAATTTAGGCGATGAGTCGATGGGGATGAGAAAGCTCTGTGGTTGGCTATTGGTGCAGAAGGGGCTGTTCATTCCAATTCTGAAGTTTCACTTCGATGGTGTCAAAGGAATTCCCCGCAGATTTTTGTTATTCATGAGCCTTCGGGGTGTCCAGACCCTGCGGTACAAAGCGCGAAAAATTCTGTCGATGCGCGCCTAACGAACGTTCTTATCGCAGCGCGACTACTCGCGGGTTAATAGGTGTGAAATGGTGGGGAGAACTCGATGTGACTACATCCAAAAAAACTTATCAATGTTCAGTTATTCAGGAGGAAAAAACAGGAATTCTGGACGATATGAATAATTGGAATGCCCGAGTCACTGAGTAATTCATCTCACCAGGTCTCCCTCAAGTTGAAAAAAATGGGGCGGCGGTGTGGGTTGGAATATTGTCATTGCGAGGACAAAGGTTAGGATATAATTCTGATGGAAAGCTCAGGTAAGCCCTCGAGAATAATCTGTATAGCCTTTGCTTCCCTCAATTATCTTTCCTCCTACTCTACTCCATCATTTCAATAATACATTCGAGAATCAAGAATGTCTGAGTTAAAGGAAGAATGTTTTTTTTTTCGAGGGATTTTTTTCAAATTTTTTTCAAACAAAATATTATAGCTGCGCAAAAATATGTCACATAAATGTTGAAATTGGGAAACGAAAATCCTGGTTTATTTTTCGATCAATCAATCCGATCCGCTTAACCAAAATATACGGATCTCCTTTCCTAACAGATTATAATATCTGCATTAATATTTCGAAAGCTATGGAACAGAAACGTATAACAAGCACATGTACCATTTCATCCGCAGGATTAAAAAATAATCACAATAATGATTGTAAATTTATATGATCCGATATGTATACTATCCGATAAACGTAGAGAAGAACTCAGCTTATCTGTGACACATAAATCCCCCTAAATTTTTGTAAAAGCCAATCGTTGGTATCTGCTCTGAAAAACATTTTGCCTTGCGGGAAAGTTCTCAAATGTTTTGTTCACATTTTTTTGCAATTTTTCAGATATATTTTTCCCCAATGTGAAGTAACTAACCCAACGTTGCTACCATGATAAATATTTTTTGTTCACTGAACAAACGTTTGGAGACCAAACAACTCTATCTCCATCGATGCAGGCGATACCCTTCATCAGGTCCTCAAAAGATGCAATTCCCTAACGGTTCACTCCACATTCGTTGAATTGAACAAAACTTGCATCGAATAGGTATCGAGTATCATGAATAAGTATCTGGAGTTAGTATCGCCTGAGCGCACAATTCGACACCGTACTATCGAGTGAACCCCTGGCTTTCCCGATCCCCGTTTTCACTCGGCACTTTAACGGAATGAAAATGCATCCAGAGGTGCAAATCTGAGACAGCAGATATTATTTTGCCGCAACTCAATTTCTAACAAAATTAATTGCCACGCCCCCCTTTCCCATAGCTTTAAAGTGGCCAATAGTTTTCTTATTTATTAGTTAATGTGTGCAATAATTTTTCATGGCATAAATTTTCAATAGCATGAATGTTCTATAATTATATCAATTCGAATGTCATTTAATATCCCGCGCAATTGTGCAACTTTTCAATAGAGAACCCAACTATTTAGCGTAAGCAGAGCAGTTTACCCACTAGTGTAAACCGGCCGCAGTAGACCGGCTATGGCGTGCAGTTGATTGGTCAACGTTGTCGTAGGTCCGGTCGGCAAGCCTCGGTATACTCGAGACGCCAAGAGCGTTGCGTTCGGGCTTCCCGCCGAACGCTCCCCACCACCGTCGACGCATGCGCGCTGCCCATTAAACTCCCGCCAATTCTCTCATTGAATGCACTGCGCATGCGTTATATGACGTCCGTTGACCAATGGGGCAGAAGTTGGTCGAGCACGCTCGCCTGACCAAGTCCTAAACGTTTCTCGACTCGATTTATAGATGAAAACTGTCTCAAATCAATTTTGTTCCTAGAGCCAAAAAATAAGTCCGACTTAATCTAGACCAGCAGAAGACGTAACCAAGCGAAGCGCCGATCTACTCAGCAACCGCAATAACACAAATAAAACAAAACATGATGCAGTAAGTGGGAAATCATTTTGTTAGGACATCTCGTTATTGGAGAGAGATGACGAATATTGGATGGAAACATTTTTTATACATTTTTGTTCGTTAATTAATTTCTACGCACGATTGACAACACGAGGCTCGACATTCACGATCAGCTGACTGCTAATCGCATGATTACCACCATGCTCGTTTGGCGGCGCTATTAGCCCCTAGATACTCCCGCGCTATTTGAAATACTTCAAAGGTTAACCAATGGCAGCACGAGACAGGGCCAATCAGAGCAGGTTACGCGACAACTGTCCACAAAAGTTATGAGTCATTCATTTTACGGATACTTTTTTGACCGTATGCGCTCTGATTGGTCAGGGGGCGGTCCTACGACATGAAAGCCCAGTTTACATCGTAAAAATACGTTCTAAAATGGCATACTTCAGCAAAGTGTGACAAGAATTTCCGGTTAAACATACATTCAGCGAAGTAAGCATGCATAATAATTGATGTAATGGGTAATCAGGAAGACGTAAGTAAGAGTTGATGAGGGACGTATGTATCTGAGAAACTGTATTACAGCACATAGTATTCTATGGCGTGCACTTGAACTTTCCGAGAGTCGTTATCATATCCTTCAATTTGGATAGCCTGCAGGGACTTGTGAATATCTCCAGCATGATATCATATTGGAACCTATCTTTTGTGGTTCCGGCCCAGAATATGAGTTAGCTTGTCTAATTCGAAATTTGTTGTCCAATTATCGGCCCTATCGACGATGGTTTCAATTCGGGTGTGCTCATGTGATACGGCATTGCATGGCTTGTGGAGAGAATATCGGGTGTCGGGTATAGCGCACAACGACGTAACACCAAGTGAAAATCTGCCGAAGCTGTTCGGGAAACTAGGCCGAGATTTTTGGATAAGTATGCAAAGTTTTCTTGAACAAATGTAATTGGAGATCTCAAATTATAATTTGAGAAAATTGTGAATCTTTTAAATTTTTTTATTTTTTGTAATAGGAACAATATTTGTTTTTAACCCTTTTTGCCCCATATCTCGTGAGCAAGTGGTGTTGGACAAAAATGACATTACAAGTTATTATAGCAAATTAAATTCTCCGTAAAAAGTGTTCTACACTATTCTTGTGTTGAGCCACGGGTTAACGAGATAATCCCTGTTTAAAGGGAGCAGAAAGTACAATATTTGTTTGATTCGCTTTCCCACGGTATAGTCGCGGCATGACATTGCCTCGAGTATTTTCCCCGTCCTTAATTCACCAAAGAACCACATTCTTGTACTGGAAATGTCCCGTGCACAGTGCGCGCGTTGTGCCCAGGGTAATCATGCTGGAAATGAATTTTAGATGGAGGAAATTGAATTAGAGGGAAGTAGTTCATCTCGAGAGCTTTGTTACCACTTCACGATTCAATATGTCGCCCTGATGCATTCCCGATAGGGGGATAATGGAAGATTCAATGAGATTCATGAGACGTGGAGCGAGCAACTCAATATAAACTATATACACCTTGGCTTTGATGGGTCTTGTGCATACCCGCTCGCCGAAATTACAATAACAAGTCTACAATATCTTGTAATGAAGACAAATGGCCCGACTAACTTTAGGACAAAGTGCGCAACTCAAACAACTCTCACGGGACAGCAGCGCTCAAGTAGTTACGGTCGCGCTATGGTCAGACGCTTACGTAGCTATGACATCACTGCTACATTGGGGATTACGTCACCGCTAAAAAATTCTTTGATACTTCCAGATGATTTTGTACTATTGGTAGGTATGCGCAACAAATTTGAGACAAATTTGTCAAAAAATAGAGTAAAAAAAAAAAAATTTTTTTTTAAATTAAAAAAAAAAAATTTTTTTTTTTAATTTTTTTTAAATTAAAAAAAAAAAATTTTTGAAAAAAAAAAATTTTTTATGAGAGCTTTCAAGTTTTTTAGAAAACACATTTTTGAGGAGAATTTTGGAAGGAAGAATTCCGTTTTGCTATCCGGCGATAATATTAGCGAATCACGTACTTCAGAGGGAATTGTTGGTTGATGAATAATGAGGGCCCCTGATAACCGAGTACACTCAAAAATCTTAGCAATTATGAGAGCTTCTACGGTGTGATACTCAGGGCAATCTCTTGGGACGCCCATAATTTTCTATTACCCCTCTTAGCTCTTGTGTTCGCAAATTATTAGCGAAATTGTGCAAGGATTATCGACACCAGACTCGTTCCCTTCATTCCCTATAATGACCACAATATTAAAAATTCTCTGAAAATTCTGGACCAAATTTCAATAGCAATTAAATTTTCGAAACGGTATTTCAAAATTGAACATAATTTCAGACAATTGTCTTAAATTGGTCCAGTATATATATTGTCATTAACAATTTCAATTGTTCGTAACGTTCTACTGCATGAACTATCAGAGTTAGCGAAAAATTTATATAGGAAAAGTTATTCCTCATATAAAAATACACATTTTATGTAAAATGATTTGTTTCATAAGTTGCATAATTAAGGAGCTAGGGCCGTCTGAGCTAAAAAATGAAGTGCGGCATAATCTATAGCACAATGTCCTGACCTTTCTGAATATTTCACTCGTCTGTCCAGTTTCGTGCAAATACAAAAAACAATCGGCAAAGGTTAATTTTTAATCCGATCACAAATTTTAACCACTTCTCAAGCCGACATATATCGTCATTTTTCGCTCAGAATTTACATATAACCTTCTGTTCCACGCAAATATTCGCGTTCCGTGAACGGCCTGAGTATATTCCGCAAAAGGTCAACGTGTTTCGATTATAAGCATTCCCAGTTCCACGCGCTTGTTCATCTGTGGAACGCACTCGCCCTTGAATAATTTAATTCGTCATTTTCATTTTGATATGCCATCCAATGCAGAATCAGTGATTTTTATTCACTTCCTGACAGAAAGGCTTATGATAAGAACCTGAAAATGAATAACGAATTTTTTATATAAACTGGCGTTTCCCATTTTTTAAAATTATTCCCAAATATTTTGTGTCTTTGTGTGTATATTTGTGTGTGTGTCTGTGTGTGTGTGCGCGCGCGTGCGTGTGTGTGTGTGTGAGTGGGTGTGTGTGGGTGGGTGAGTGTGGGTGGGTGGGTGTGGGTGGGTGGGTGTGTGTGTGGGTGGGTGTATGTGGGTGGGTGTGTGGGCGGGTGTATGGGTGGGTGGGTGGGTGGATGGGTGGGTGGGTGTCTAAGTGGATGGGTGTGTGGGTGGGGGTGGGTGGGTGGATGGGTGGGTGGGTGTCTAAGTGGATGGGTGTGTGGGTGGGGGTGGGTGGGTGGATGTGTGGGAGGTGGGCGGGTGAGTGTGTGTGTGCGTGTGTAACTGCGAAACAGAGTAGAGCGCTTCCAAAAATTCACTTTCAACCTTCTCGAAAAGGATTCAATTAACTCCGAAGAAGGATCTAAGTAACTCAGCTCATACCTAATTCTCTCACAAATGTGATTATGATTACACCTAGTGACATTGTATTTCTCCTAAGGTTAACAGTGTTCAGCTGAGCTAAAGCTTCTCCCTCTTAAGTAGAGATAATTCTCATCCAACATTTTCATTCATTATCAAACTTTTACAGCAGACTCTAATTACAGAACACAACAAACTTCAATTACGCTATTGAATGCCTGAGCATAACAGTCCCCCGGCCGGTTTACTCTAGATCACGACAAATATTTTATCTTTCAATTTTCCATTCTACTTTGAGGTCATATTCGCCGCTCTATAGGTCAATTTATAATACTAACCAGTGGGAGTAAAATCAGTGTGAGCATTGGGGCCACAAACAAAAAAGGAGTGTGCCGACCTAGCCTGTCACTTCCACGGAAGATTATTTTCTTGACATAATTTTCCGGAGAAGGTTGATGAAGAACTGATTTTCAGAATGTATATAATAGGGCAGATTTTGTGGGGATTTTCATCCTCTTGTAATGTCATTTTTCTCCAAGTTGAGCTTTTTTTTTTACTTACACTTTGATCTGACTTGCGACACGTGACAGTGGTGGCAATGGGATCCGACTTTTTCCCAAAGTGTACAGAATTCGCACAATTAAAAGCCATGAATATGATGGTCAATGGACACACACACACACACACACACACACACACACACACACACACACACAGACACACACACATACACGCACACACACACCCGTCTCTGGAAGCACGACATCATACTGTATACCATGAATGAAACTATCATAAAAATCATTCAAACTTCTCGTAAGCCACCGTATTAAATCTTTCACACTTCCAACAAAAGCTCGATACTTATTGAATAACTATATACTCCATAATTTACCTCCATCATAGTCTCCAGCTCTACATATTCCCCTAGTCCTATCCAAAAAGACTCTACGAAACCATCACATGTTATTATTCACACACACACACATTAATTATCACGATTTAATGAATTCCGTTCTACGTCGGTGTCCGGTAAAAACTTTCAATATTAATAATTAAATGTGTTATATTGCGCCACTTCAACGTCACACACATGGGCCGTTGTGTCAGGCATCTCATCGAAATAATAAACACTCAATTATTTATCGAACTGCTAAATACTCGTCAGTTATTCGAGTGTTCACGAGGAATTTTTCATGGAACAATAAACAGGGGAGCCGACGCGTGGGCTGCAAGAGTCTGACTGGTATCGCAATTTTGTTGAGGCTTTCAAAAAGCGTCGAGACGTTACCCGCCGGACCCCACCTCTCTCAATCAGCCGCACAGACGCACTGGTTTTAGACAGGCGTGTTATAGTTCCTCTATTACTCCCGTGAGTCCTTCCTTTTCCCACTCTTCGAAAAATACCAAAAACCCTCCACAGGATTTATAAACAGATGATCTTGATATTAAAAAAAAATTCTCTCCCCAATGGCAAATGCTGACCCTCAGGACTCAACAGAAAATTCAGCCATCACTCACCCACACCTCGTGCCCTCCGCCACCCCCCACCCCCCCTCACCCCCCCCCCCACCCACCACCCACCGCGAGGAGAATTAAAAAAAAAATTGGACAGCTTTTCCATCCGAATTATGCATGTCCTGCATCGCATAAACTACTCATCCATTAATACAGTAAAAATATTGACGCAAACTTAAGACAAGAGATTTTCCACTGCGCTCAATTCAGTTTCCAGACATTACTCATGTTAAGCACTGCACAATGAATGTACCACACATCCACAGATGGCAACCCCATGCAAAACAGTTATAACCAGTGCATGAAGGTTCACTGTCACAATTATATTACACAAATAACCAATTGTTGTGCGTTGACTGAGCTAACATACAACATAATGATTCTTCAGTATGCAAATAGAATGCCAAGTTTATACCGTTTACTTGGGAATTGTGCTAAGCAAAGTTGAGAATGCAACGGAACAGAAATGTAAACAAGCATTATGAAGAGATTCTAAACGGATAATGCCGCAGGGGAATTTGTGCACATCATGACCATCTGGCTTGCGAACAAGCTGGGAAAATTAAAAATGTGTGGTGGTGACATGTAACAAATGAAGACTGACGTCTCATTACTCAAGAATTTCTTGACTTTACCCTGATTCCCTAGGCAGGAAATTCGTGCACCTACACGTGATTCGGAATCCACTTTAAACAGTAGGTCCAGATAAGCACTTTGGGCGGAATGGGCCGAGGGGGCACCATCCTAATGGCGCAGTCTCGGACCCATCAGGACAAATGCATATATCAATCTGGTCTCCCAAGGTAGGCGAGAAGTAAATAAACTCAAAATGTCAAAAACACCGAATAAGAAAAAAAGGAAGGCGTTCTGCTTATTGTGCTATCCCATCAACATCAGCATCAACATCAACATCAACATCAACATCAACATCAACATCAACATCAACATCAACATCAACATCAACATCAACATCAACATCAACATCAACATCAACATCAACATCAACATCAACATCAACATCAACATCAACATCAACATCAACATCAACATCAACATCAACATCAACATCAACATCAACGTCAACATCAACATCAACATCAACATGACCATCAACATCAACATCAACATCAACATCAACATCAACATCAACATCAACATCAACATCAACATCAACATCAACATCAACATCAACATCAACATCAACATCAACATCAACATCAACATCACCATCAACCTCGAGGTCAAGCATCCGTCAACCACCCATCAATTTCGCCGTCAACGTGTCCATCAACCTCCTCGTCGAACTCTCGCGTTGGAATGGGTTGATATAGCCGTATCCACAGCGATGTTGATGATGAGATTACGGGTGAGGTTGACGGGGATGAAGTCACGGATACTTCTACCAGGCTATTACAACCTCCAGAATTTCTGTCCCCATCTCTTATTACGAGCCATAACCCAGTAAAGCTATTTGCGACTTTCGTTCAACCGCCCACTCCCGCCGCGTACGTTGCCATCCGCGGCGGGGCCGCGGATGGCAAGATGTGGGAGGAGCGATTATTTACAAGAGCCACGGCAACTGAGATTTTTTAATCAAAATTATTTTGAAACATCCTATACAATTCAGCGACCTGTATAACTCAGCGATGAGTTTGCAAGTTTATTTAGAGTCATTTCGCCAGGAGTTTACTCCTTCTCTCGGATTGTCACTCACTTATCTGGTGAATGCGGATTTATTGGATTAACGAACAATATAAGTAGACAGATGGATCCCCATTGAAATGAACTTAGAAACGTATGAACAATGGTCTATAATAGTTACCTGCAAAACTTTTTTTACGAGATAATTGTCCTTATCTACGAATGTAAGCAATTTATTCCATGAACAAATCAGGCTCTATTCAAGCACGATATTTTCAATACCAAGCGCAGTCCTGGGAACGGAGGTCCTTTCCCTCCGTACCACATCAATGTTTTCTTGTACACTCTTGAAAAACGATTATTACACATAATCAACACTTTCTTTGACAATACTCAGCTCAAAATATAATGGGAAACATGTGCGTTGAAATTATATTTTCCGCTTGGGTTCCTAGTTCAAATCCCTGACAGGGCGAGAATTTTTTCGTTGTCTCTGATGATGGAGAGGTCGCTCATAGAGTAGCCGCCTGTACCGACATAGCTTTTCTGTGGTTTCCTGTGTCTTATCATGCGAATGCGGTGCGGCGTATGGCCCACGAGCCCCTACATCCTCAACGGATCGACGGCGTTAAAACGGACAAAACCTAGTGGGATAAAAGTGCGTGTGTCCCCGCTGGGAACACAAACAAAACTTCCCGATTTGTAATTTCTGTTTGCCATTCCTACATTTTCCGATACGTCAATTGAATGTTTCAATCCCATTTATCAAGCAGATAATCATGAATATTTGACTAGCCGCATGGTCAGCGTGCGGGCGAGAATTATGCACGTTACTGGAGTGGGAGTGAGACGCCAACAGGGGTGCGAACGCTCGAGGGTTAAACCCGTCATACCTCCTTAATTATGGCAAATATCGAAAAAAGTGATAAAAACTTAAATATGCGTTTCCACTATCAGAGTAAATTCTGTTTAATACTTTTTGCCGTATCTCTTACCGTTTTTGAAATAGAGCGTTGGAAACAATTCAATTGTTGATAACGAAAAAACTGCTCGGTCAATTTAAACCAAAAACTAATCCGATCTAAGACATACACACACAAAATATATGCCTCTTTTTATTGCAGGGGCTGTATATAATTTTATTTTGTCCTTTGGGGATACTTGATCCGACTGGACTAGACGAAATATTACTCTTTTCTATTGTTCACTTTCATTCCTTGTTTTTATTGACCTGTCGTGCTTCGATTGCATTATTCCCGGAGTTTTTATACGTTGTATCGCCAGATAACTCAGACGTATGACGTTGGTGCCTTGGGAGGAGAGCTCTCGAGTATAAAAAATATATTGTGCGATTTTCTTATTTACGATCCATTGGCGAGTCATCCCTGGATATCCAGGGCGCCATTTTTTTCTGACGTTTTCTGAAGGTGGAACGTCGTATTGGAGTTGGGGTGAATTTTAGATTTTACGTTTAAGGCACTTCGGTTGTAAAAATAGGAGAGCGATGACAATGATTTAGAAATTTGGAACGTTGAGAATATGCACTTTTCATGAGAAAAAATCTATCGTAAAATTTGAAGGCTTCTTGCTCGAAGTTGAGCGAAAAAAAAAATATTTAAATCCACGGTATCGACAGTTTTGGATTTAGAAAATGAAGGAGAAAATAAAAAAAGGCTTATGACTGGGTAATAATGAGCGCACAATTCTACAATATCATCAATACATTTTCAGAACGTCGGGTCTTAGTGGAGGGGGCACCCATCACTCGGACGGAGTACGCACGACGGTAACAGCATGATGTCCGGAGGAGTCGTGGTAGCCAATTCGCAGAACGGACCGTCATCTTTTTCCCCCACCACGCGCTGACGCCGAGCCGCAGTTCTTACAGAGGGGACCCGTGAACACAAAAATTATTCAAATTCGAAAGTTTATTGAATTTGACATTTAGATGAAAATCTTAAAAATTTCAAACAAGATAAAAATTTCGGAAAGTTAAAAAAAAAAAATTCAAAAATTTCAAAAAAATTTAAAAGTTCAAAAATTCCAAAAATTTCCAAATTTTCAAAAACTTCAAAAATTTCCAAATTTTTCAAAAAATTCAAAAACTTAAAAAACTTTAAAAATTTTAAAAATTTCAAAATTTCAAGACATCGAATCGACGAAGCTAAATACATTCGGACCAATTGATGACTTTCATTCCACGCTCTTTCTCCAGTTTCCCAAAAATCTACAGATCTACGTCCGAAATCTGTATTTCATTTAATCGGATTGATGGCCCAATGTGCTCTGCCGATGCATCACCTGGGCTAGTCACACAAGCTGACCCCATCCATATGTTCAACTAAAGCAGTGAAATTTTTCATACGTCCCTCCCGGCTTGGAAAATATTGTCAATTGGTGAATCGCTACAATTTTAACGGCGGCAAGGCAGGACTAAAAAAGATACACCGAGCTCAATCGATCTTTTGCCGGGGCTTGATGGATGTTCTAAAGTTTTAATGACAATTTTTCCCATTACCCATTAAAGTAGCCTGAGCCTTAATTATTGTTCAATCGTACACCACAATACGGCTTAACGCTGCAGTCCATTGGAAAAATCGCATGTCGGCTAGGTAAAGAATTGTTCAATAGTAAAGAAATCCAATTAGCCAGAGTAAGCGATACGAATTGATTGCACTCATGCGTTTGTAAATATCAAGTTTACACTCAAATAAATTGAAACGCAATGTAAACCAGAATTCCGATAGTTGCAATTTAATTGTTTTATCTTTCCATGCTTTCTCCTCCGTATCGTGGTGTATTATCGAGCAGATTTTCCATTTTTTAACGGCCATAATACTTTTAGGATAAATCAGCAAATTTGTGGAAGATCCGCTGGGGTCAAACTGCTTTATCGAAAACGAACATAAAAAATGAAACAACAAAAATTAATTGTAGATTTTTTTTAAGGACGGCACACACCCACACAATTCGTGTCGGGGCTTTGGCATAGTGGTAGAGTATCTGCCTACTACTCCGCAGGTCCTAGGTTCGCGCTACCTTGGAAAATACAGATGAATATTTCAGAACATCAACGATGCTTCGAATGTACTCCGCTAGAAAACCATAGCGAAAAAAAGTATATTTTTATCATTTATGTTTAACGGTAAATGAGAAAGTTTTGTCGAATGTACTCTCACCTTGATACCCTTGATTACCTGATTTACGAGGGTTCAAATGGATCTCTAACACATGTGTAGCATGATTATGGGGCTTGAACTTAGATCCAATTAAACTGTCCGTTAAGCCCTTCACCATGAAACAGGAGTGTCAATATTCCCTTGTTATAGTTAATTTGACTCGTAGTTGACCATCGTTACAACACAGTTGTACCAGAGTACCGTAAGGTCAAGGAGCATTTCCGTCCAAGGTATGAGATGAAATTTGGATTTAAACGATGAGAAAAGTTACCATTATATCTGCAAGCTCGAGGATCGCGACCGATGTCCGCAGGATATTTGATAAGTTGGACGAGGAGTAATTGTCAAAGAACCTATGAATTTTTTTTATGCTGCAATAAAATATGAATTCACCAAGTGCGGCAAATAAATATCATTAAAACCTTCGCTGTACTTTGTGCCTCCTTTTTTTTTTCATTATTTCCTAGAGAAGTTTATGATCTCTATTTATGAGTGCTATTAAAGGAGGATACAATTATTAGTTTTATCGACAAATTTTCTTTTTTCCTCGAATATTTCGTATAAGTTGTATGTAGTAAATATAAATATGATGCAATCAATGAAAGCATGTGACCTGAATATAGTATATAGTACATAGTATATAGTACATAGTATATAGTACATAGTATATAGTACATAGTATATAGTACATAGTATATAGTACATAGTATATAGTACATAGTATATAGTATATAGTACATAGTATATAGTACATAGTATATAGTACATAGTATATAGTACATAGTATATAGTATATAGTATATAGTACACAGTATATAGTATATAGTACATAGTACATAGTTAAGAATGAGTTGATCAAACAAAAGACGACTCCCCCCCCCCCCCGCCTCCCACTCCACCCCACCATCCACGTAGAGAAACCCCAGTTTCCGAAATACTCAGAGACAACAGGATCCCAATGAAGAACCATGGACCAATTTTGATAACCCTCGCCCCCCCCCTCCCGCCCCGCAGATGAGGCAACTCAAAAATGCCATTGAGGATCATCAGCTCAATTCCGGCAAAGTACATACAATAAGGTGACAATAACACTGATGAACGAGCTCTTACACAGATTATATTATTCGTCAAAATAATAAACAAATCTCGACATAAACATAATGGTAATATCACAATCAAGTTTTTAACGATATCATATACGACTTATGTAATCTCAGGTTTATAAATATATATCTTTATATTAGATCTTACATTCCGGCATTGCGTTGAATTTTTCTTTTTTTTTTCCAATGCCACAAGGTTGCTCCAGTATCAATCATACAATGTTTTATGGCCCTAGGCATCACAAATATTCCAAGACATGATTGAATAGAGGAATAGGAGTAGAAATTGAAGGAAAATCACGGTTATTTGACATTTTATGATGAGCAAGATGTTGACGTATACTTGGGGAATCTTCCCCCTGAGGTCATTCACTGATCATCTTTTTATGCAATCGATAATACGAGCAAAAATCTACTGAATTGTCCAATTTTCCTATATCAAATTTTGAATTAAATTGGCAATGAGCCACTCATCTGCCATGTGCTCATCTACCTCATCAACACCATCAGTTGTGCCTTTGCAAGTTAATTCCCATTCTTAGCATTGGATCACCAACGAACTGAACGTGACAGCAACAACTAGCTGGTATTTGAAACATCTCCGACGATATTGTATTATTCGGAAATATTGCCAAAAGTTCACGATAAACGTAATTCTGCTTGCACGTGGTCTTGTAACCATCTGAAAATTCGTTCACCAGTTTACACTCGCTGTCCCGATTTCTGCAACAGATGAAGGCATCATTAGTCTCCATTGGAAGTTATGGGATCAGGGAAAATGGAAAGGAACTTTGAAGACCAAACACAGGGAAACAACTGTTGAAATACTCACTCGCAAATTTCCACGACTAGGGCCTGGGTAAAGTTGACAGTGTTAACAATAAATCGCAGTTCGTTATCTTTGTTCGGAGCTATCTTGGGTCGATATAAACGTCTCTGTAATGAACAACCATAGTCATAATCATAGGCAAGGCAATAAAAATTAGAAATTGGACTGAAAACTCCTGCGCAAAAAAATTAAGAGACCAACGTACCTGGGACTCGCAGAGCACCTCTTCCTCCCTCGATGTCCTCAGTCCAATGGATGCCTGAAACCCCGAAAAAAATTGAAATAAAATCCTTCTACAAAGAGGAAAAGAGTTTGCCAAGCCTCGAGACGTTCACTCACCTCAAGTTCATCCCTTATCTGCAGATACTTCAGCTTATCGTTCATCTGTATAGCCCTGTTGACTACATCAGTCGGATAATTCGAAGCTTCCTCACAGAATGTCCCACTGCGACACGCCGGTATTCTACGGACAGTTTGCGCCGACCTCAGTGCCGCGTCGTCGGGAAAAACTATTTTATCCTGATCATGATGTGTGCCTCCATTTCCTGAAATTCCAAGAGCAGAGTTAGAGGGGAGGAATCCATGACTGATGGATCAGGTTAATTGCTGCTGAATAGCACCATTTTTTATAAAACAGGGAATGCCTGAGGTAGGGACCGGGAGAGCCAAATCAATCAATAATAAACAACCACCGGTCACAACAAATGCAAATGTATGGAGCAGGATGAATTCGGAGATAATGCAGATTCACGCTCAGTCAATTTGAAAATTTTCGCGGTACGTATAGGTCAGCGCCGCTGAGCGGAAGTTCCATAAAACTTTGACAACGCGCTGTGTTAGTTTTCGTAGCGCCCCGGTTCACGCAACGAGTCCGGTGGCGGTGGATGCGCATTTCCTTCTTCCGCCGCACTGACTGATGTCGCGTCGGTCTCAGTCCTACGGTTTTCGATCATTTCGATATATATCGAAATATATCGATATATCGAAATATATCGATATATCGAAATATATCGATATATCGAAATATATCGATATATCGAAATATATCGATATATGTCGAAACATACCGATATATCGATATATGTCGAAATACATTTGTGGTATTATCACCGTTAATCGTCCACAAATTTACAGAGCTATTACGAATATCCATACTCAACTTATAATTTCTCTCTTGTCTGTAACTTTTAATCGAAAATAATGACATTGCGGATTTTCAAAACTAACTCTAAACAGCAACTTTGAACTCAGTATATAACATTACGGCGCAGTGCCGCCATGCGAGCAACATCGAGCAGCTGCGCGTAAGTAACGACGGGTCAAAGGTGATTTTTGAATGTTTTTTTTCTTTACTCCGATATATTTTCTTGTAATACTGAAAACATAACTTACGTCGTTCAGAATTGCCATCGCCTTGCCTGAGACTAATTTGTCCAGAGGAGCTGATGCCAGAATGCCCGCTGGGCCCATTTGAATCATCCAATGTCGTCCGGAAGGCCTCCTTGTACACCAGTTCATTAGCGTCATCCACAGGTTTATCTGTCCTTTTTCCACCTTCGCTGAACTCCCGAGAGATTCCCAGTGTCGCTGGGAAAATCCGAGTAACACTTGTCGTCGGACTTGGACTGAATGAGTAGGTTCTGGATGGGTGGCAGTCGACTCTTCGGATCACCTGTTACATTAATACGAATATTGGATTTTCAATAGGGTTTCCTGTATGAGACCTCTGGCTCTAATCGCCAGAGATCCATTGCATCACAATTACGTGACTTTTTGCTAAATTTGAAAATGCTGTGTACCAGTCGTTCATAATTTTATTCTTGGGGCCGAATTCGAATTAGAGTTACAGTTAAGTCTTGTCAACACTGGTTCATATGCTAACTGGATGACTAGTCCCCCCGAAGCGCAAGTGAAACCGCCCACAGAGCCTTCTCAACCAGTAACAGTACCGAGTTTAAAGTTACGGCGCATGCGCGGCCTAGTGGAGCGCGGGAGTGGGGAGCGCTAACCGTTCAGTCGTCTCCCAGCACTAGCGCGCGCTGCACCGTGCCCACTCCCTTCTCGGTAACTACCACTACCAGTTGAAGATGGCGCTAGAGGCGCTCCTAGGTCGACATGCTGGGCCAATAGGAACAAGTCCGCAAGTCGAAGTAGTCTCATAAATTCAGAATTTTCCTGAAATATCTCATACACAAAAAGAATGAAAAACTCTAAAATTTGCGTACCACTTCGGATGGAGCACATTACGGACTACTGACTTCTCGCGTTTAAAATAGTCAAAGGGAAATCAATAAGACGTGGAAAACGGATGCTCTTATTTATTTCAGGGACGAGGGTCACAGACCGAGATATTAAAAAAGTTTTATGACTCGTCGCATTATTCCAAGCGCGTGGCCTTGCATAACGGGACAATCTGGGAAGCCGGTGGTCTTAACAATTACGTCCATCCGGTGGGAAATGCGTTTGAGTAGCAAGTAATCGTGGATGACTTGTAATTGATTTATCGCGTGTAAACATGTTTGTCATATAAATTAAAAAAAAAAATTGACGAGTGACCGAAAATAGGAAGTAAGAACTTTGAAGAGGCGAAAGAAATATTGGAGCTATCAATTTTATGTCGCAATGAATTTCGCTGAAATTATTCTTATTAATCTCGCCATGAGCATTCAATCTGCAATGCACCAAACACAGGAAGAAACCCGTATGAAATGTCATCGGAATTTTTGATAGAGCTCAATGCAAAACTGTCGGCTGGCGTCAACTATAATCCTCAGAAATGTCACAATCCCCACACGCAACGATTTTAACTCTCAGTCCGAAAAAAAGCATCGTGGCTTATGTCTCTTAAATCGTCATTTCATATATAGATATCTGGATTTTCCAATTCGAAAATCACGAGTCAAAAATTATAAATGATCTGAAGTTACGATTTTCAAATCGCGAATTTTGATATAGAAAAATTATAATTAACAAAGTTGCAGCGTAATTAATTTTTCCTAATCGCAAATTACGATTTCCAAATCGTAAATTACGATTTTCAAATCGTAAATTACGATTTCCAAATCATAAATTACGATTTTCAAATCGTAAATTACAACTTCCAAATTGTGAATTACGATTTCCAAATCGTAAATTACGACTTCCAGATCGTAAATTACGTTTTTCACATCGTAAATTACGATTTCAAAATCGTAAATTACAACTTCCACATCGTAAATTACAACTTTCAAATCGTAAAGTTCAATTTCCGAACTATAAATTACGACTCCCAAATCGTAAATTACGATTTTCAACTCGAAAATTACGATTTCCAAATCGTAAATTACAACTTCCAAATCGTAAATTACAACTTTGAAATCGTAAAGTACAATTTCCGAACCGTAAATTACGACTCCCAAATCGAAAATTACAATTTGCCACTCGTAAATTACGATTTCCAAATCGTAAATAATAACTCCCAAATCGTAAATTACAACTTCCAAATCGTAAATTACCATTTCCAAATCCGATTTCCGATTCGTAAATTACGATTTGCTGGTTCAGCTCAGTGGAGATTAGCCTGTTCGCCGTCATACAGAGCCGCCAAATGTGCCGCGATTTTAGTACTTACCACGTGACTCTCGTGGTAAGTTATCTCTCCGTGTAGATTTGTAGAAGCGTCAACATTGACCTCACCATTATCATCCCATTTGTCGCCAGCCGCAATTATCACCGCTGTTAAACGAGCGTGTAATTTATGTTTGCATCATAGCAGATGTTGCCAGGCTATCGGAAACACCTCGGTATTTCATATTTCTTGATTAGAAAATGTCAAAGCTTTGTATGATAGTGCCCAATACACCATTCCATCGATGTCTATTGTACTCGGGTACAGTGTCCTTTGTCATTCGCTACTGTGGATGGGTGTCCAGTAGGGCGCCTGAAGGAATGCTCAAACAGCAGCTACCCAGATCGTACAAATGAGAAAGACGAAGACAAAAAAAGGATGGTAAATCCAGGTAGACGAGACACGATTTTTTATCTTGAAAATTATTAGCATTATGACGTAGAGTTAATAATTTCCATTGACTAATCAATTACAATTTATTGTACTAGACAGTTCATCGACCTCCTATTGGCCCAGTTGGTTCCTATTGTCATGTACTCAAATTTGATGAAAAAATTAGCCTTCAATCGTCCAAATTGCCTTATATCTATACATTGTACTTCAAATATACGTCAAAAATTCCGATGTTAGTTCTTCACTCGACATGTGTTCGGAGTTTAATCAATTGTTGCTGTCTTATCATGCGAATTAATATGATAATATCATCGATGCTCGTGAGAGACATTTATCCGATAAAATGATCGCAGGTGATTTATCATACAAAACGAAGTACTTCTAGTAATTTTGGGCTTATGAAATCGAAAAATATTCTGGACATTTTCAAATAGAAATCTGTCGGTTTTATCGGGACTAGATGTCGGTGCCACTTCAATTCTGAATTATCAGCGAACGAATCTGTGTTAGATATTTGATATCACTTTTTTTTTACGATTACCAAAACGAAAGAGCAGCTATCGAGATTGGAAGATGTATATCACGATGGGATGATAAAATTCCTGATGAGGTTCATGCATTGCGAATAATATGATTTGATAATGTCGGTATCATTATGCAAAATGAGGGAATTCACAGCCGCCACTTGTCAAAATAGTGCATAGTGGAGCTAATATGGAATAAAAGAATACGATTATATGAATGAAGGAGAGATTTAATAAGACATTCCAGAAAAGCATGTAACAGAATGCGTGGGCGGGTGCGTGTGTGTAGGTGGGTGGGTCCGTAGGCGTAGGGGGGTGGGTGGCTGAGTGGGCGTGCCTAGGTAGATGGGTGGGCGTGCCTCGGTGGCAGAGTGGGCGTGCCTAGGTGGCAGAGTGGGCGTGCCTAGTTGGCCGGGTGGCCGTGCCTAGTTGAGTGAGCGGGCGTGGGTGGCTGAGTGGGCGTGCCTAGGTGGATGGGTGGGCGTGCCAAGGTGGCCGAGTGGGCGTGCTTAGGTGGATGGGTGGGCGTGCCTAGGTGGATGGGTGGGCGTGCCTAGGTGGCCGAGTGGGCGTGCTTAGGTGGATGGGTGGGCGTGCCTAGGTGGCCGAGTGGGCGTGCTTAGGTGGATGGGTGGGCGTGCCTAGGTGGCCGAGTGGGCGTGCTTAGGTGGATGGGTGGGCGTGCCTAGGTGGATGAGTGGGCATGCCTAGGTGAATGAGTGGGCGTGCGTAGGTGGGTGGGTGGATGAGTGGGCGTGCCTGGGTGAGTGGATGGGTGGGCGTGCCTGAGTAGATGGGTGGGTGGCTGCGGGCGTGAGTCGGTGGATTTTAACCAACTGGTATAACTGAATTTAACCCTCCATTAGTCTGTCATCTACGGCCAAAAAAAATTCTCGACAAACTGATCTGCACATTGTCTGGTAAACCAATTCCGAAAATTGGAATACTTCAAGTTTATTCCCAAATTTCCCGACCAAGAACAAATAGTTAATTAGCTGTGGAAAACTAATTACTTTCCCACATGGGCGAAATTGACATTCGAGACAAAGCCGCACGTGGTAACCACGTTGCTGACGGGGCGGGGCGGGAGGTGGGGGGGGGGGGGGGTGATTAGTTTTCTACGGGTAGTCTGAAAATGTTATATTTGAGTCACCCACATGCACGGAAAGAATATCAAACTGCCAACTACCCCTTTTTGTGCTGCACAAATCGTTAACTGAATTTCATTAACTGTGTGTGTGTGTGTGTGAATAATTTTCATTCCTTCTCAACGCAGAATTTTTTACAACAGAAATAGAGAATTTTGGCAGAGATGAGATTAGTAGAATGAGATATATTTCTGTGTCCCATAATGATCATTTCCGGCTGGAACTAACATATTCGGTGCAAACGAGCGTTAGTTGGTAATCTGATGCCTCGTCTCATCTCATCTAGCCCATGCTTAAAAACGATCTCCAAAGAGCCACTATGTCATCAGGCGCGTAAAACCGCGATTTTCACCGCGCTGATTTAAATCTTTGCTCTTCTTGTTATATATGTCGCGTAAAAATATTTAATTAATTGGGCGACATATTCCATGTTTGAAAAGGCAAACTTTGTTGCCCGGCGCTTCTAATTAATGATTGGAAAAAATTCCAATAATAATGATATTCTTACAAATTACAAATCCTTCACAGTTCACTTTTCAAATTGTCACCTTCTTTTTTCAACCTCAATTTTTTTTTAAATAATCAAAGAAGATCCGAAATAAAAAAAAACGCGGTCATTTTCATGGTTTGTATCCTATATATATTGTCCACAAGTAAGTTCCTAAACTCTGAAAAAAGTATTCAAAGTTTGTTTTACTCGTTAAGTATCGTTCTTATAAAAGTGCCATAGAGGATTTTGGTCTTGATGTTTCCTCCCTTGTTTATATTCTTGATTCCGTTCCGTGAAACAAATATTTCTCTCCGCAGATTATAAATATAGTGCGATGAAAATTGAGAGGCGATTTCCGATATTTGGGAAGTTATAAATTTGATGGAAGGACCTACAATTTTCCTGAACACACATACACACACCCACCCACTGGCCCACCCACCCACTCACTCGCCCACCCACCCACTCACTCGCCCACCCACCCACACACCCACTCCTCCACCCACCCACCCGCTCATCCACCCACCCACCCACTCATCCACCCACCCATTCACCCATCCACCCACCCATCCACCCACCCGCCCACTCATCCACCTACCCACCCACTCATCCAGCCACCCACCCACTCAACCACCCACCCACTCACCCCCCCCCCCCGTCCATCCACCCACCCATCCACCCGCCCACCCACCCACGCACCCCGTATAGGCCATATACTTAATAAAATAACAATACCAAAATAATATGAAGTGGATTCATAAGTTTATAAATCCGTAAAACAATATTTTTCTCTCCCCTCGTCGCAAAGCTTTCTACTGTGCGCTCCGTCCGTAAAATGCCTTTGCCCACCCCAGTATTAACCCGCGCTTTACCGCGGCCATGCAGAGAAACAGGAACTCATAATTACCGTAATAATAAAAATCCAAAGAACGAGGGCACCAGCACATTGTCTCGTTACTCTCTCCATAATCGTTGCACAGATAAAAAAAAAAAGAACCCAAAACGTCTCAATAGCCGGGGTCACCAATCCAATAATTTAGGTAAAACTTGAGATATAAAGCGGGAAGCTACCGCACAGCACCGCACACATTCAACCACTGTCAATCCACGAGTTTTGCACACTACTGGCATAACACGATTAACTTGTGTACACGTTATTGTAGTCGTCACGATTAATGCCCCACACCAATATAAATACCGATATCCAGACGTTAAACTTCAATCACCAATCCGTTATCCTAGGGACCCGCTGACGTCATAGACACTGTGCACAAGACAATTATACACCATTGCCTGGGTACTGTAAAATTATGTAATTTACTAAAAATTTGTGACTTGTCAAAAGTATATATATATATATAAATAATAAATAATGGCTGATAATATTTTGGCAAATTTTTGTCCGATCGGAATCGATTCAACGACACCACTGGCCCCCGACAGTACGTTCGACTAAACACGTAATGCGAAACTGTAAATTAGGGGGGGGGGGTGGAGGAGGGGGCCTATCAGGTAGCCGAGGTTGGCAAGAGGAGGGATTTCACAGGTGCAAGACGTGTTTTTGGTTCCATTGAGACGGTAACCAATCTGTCGTTCACTCGTACTGGGATATTTACGAGGTACATTTGTCGCTATAGTTCTCCACGCCTTTTGTCTCCTTAATCCCTTTGAGGTATAAGATTATTTGGCGCCATTATGACTGAGGGCTCAGGTAAATAATGACATTCTCGATGGTTCGAAGTGTAAATTGTGTGGTAGTTTTTCACTGGCCATTAACAGTTTAGGAGGGATTTTGAGGGCAATGAGAAGGCTGTCACGGTCTCCATTACATTATTGTAAGATAAAATAATTTTTTTTTTATGTAGTTCAAATTTGGTGCTATCTGTGGTCCATGTGTTATCAGTGCTATAGGCGTAATGACTTCAATGGGACTTCATTATTTATTAAGTTATCCGGTCTTATGGGTGAATCAACATTCTGGGGGGGTGGGGGGGGGGGGGGTCAAATGCCCACCCAACCAAACGCACACACCCACCCAAATCCACACACCCACCCAAAGCCACCCATCCGCCCACCCACCCACCCAAATCCACACACCCACCCAAAGCCACCCATCCGCCCACCCACCCACCCAAATCCACACACCCACCCAATGCCACCCACCAACCCACCCGCCCAAATCCACACACCTACCCATCCGCCCACCCGCCCACCCACCCACCCACCCACACACACACACATCTTACGTATAACATGTAATGTCCAATAATAGGTTAAATAAATGTACGGTGGCCGCTGACCGAGCGTTTCTTAGGAGGGACTACTGGACACCCATCCATGTAGTTGGGGCCGACTTTCGCCAGTTAGGCCATCCCATTCCTAAACACAGGGTAAACCTCCAGAAACTCCTGTGCTACGACTGCGCGCTTATGATGGAACCCACCCACCCACCCACTCCCTCCCCCCACCAGGGCGTACACCAACAATGCAGCACGACAACGCACGCTAATTCGAATTCTAGCAAAACTACAGATAATTACGAGCAATTACATTGGTCTGAATAATATTTCACACTGCAACGATTATTCGGACACTGGTGGGATTCCCTTGCATCCAATGATGACGATGACGACCTTGACTTTAAATCCACGATGCAGTTGACAGGTCCAACCAGAGACCTTGTTATTTGAGCGGCTTTTCCTCATCTTTTGTAAAGGTATTAGTCATACCTAGATGTGAAAATTCGTTCCGCATTCAGATCCGATATGATTGGAGAAGAGATATGATATCGGGCTCAATGAGACTGATCATCCAGAGGTCATAGATAGGGGATCTGGAGATTGCTCACCTACCACTGATGAGAGAAAATTATTTCCCTGTACCGCGAGCAAATAAGCCGAATATTTATCCGCCTAGAACCATTCTGTAGATACCAGGAAAGAATCAATGGTCGTCAATGCCACCCAGGATGTTGCCGGCAGCCTCAACCCTGAACTTCCGAGACAGCAGCAAACTCCCGAAAGCTCTCCGGCACATCTAGGGATGGAAGTGTGACGAGACGAGATGAAAAACCAAGCATTAGACCTAACTCATACAGATAGAATGCTGATACCTCGCAGTGGCTCGTCGAACATGGAAGAGGTCACATGGATGGGTGTCCGGTAGGGCCCCTGTAGGAATGCTCACAGAGCCACTCCCCGGGGCGTACAAATGATAGCAACGGAGCCAAAAAAAACGTACATACATACATCTTATTGAAAATGGTCAGAAATGTCACGAAACGTGGAGCTATATTGAAAAATCAATTTCTTCAAATCGCGGCCATTCCAATACCCCTAAAAAAGCGCCGACAAATATGTACCTCTGAATGCAGGCAATTTAGAATTCCGTTTGTATATTACCTTTTACTCCATCCGCTTTATCGGTTATTTATATCATTTTGAAGTCGAGAGACGGATGCTGTATGTGCACCATTCACTCCCACCCTTGCGCCTGCGCGCAATATTATCCTGACTCAACCTTGTAGAGACTTGGATTAAATTTCAATTTATTGACTTGTACAATTGTACAAAAATTCCTGGATACTTTTTAAATATGTATCAAATTGTCATAAAAATTTCAAAGCGTTTTAACTTATTATAGCCGAGAAAAAAAATAATAAAAACCATCTAAATTTTCGTGGAAATGTTTCAAAAAATATAATTACAAATCAAATTACAATAACCCTATATCGGAAAGTTAAAAAAATTTAGGGCCATTACTTTGAAATGCACTTGCGCCATTAATTCGCGAGTTTACTCAATCGGCTTGAATCGGTATTATTTGCTTTACGACTTCACCAATTTTTTTTTATTGTTATTTAACGTCGCTATATTTATGCTCCTTTAAGTGCTAATCAACGACGGAGGCCTACGATGTGTTCGTACACAAAGCACTTATAGAGACTTCACCAATGCTGTATAGAATACCGATTTATCATTCGTAATGTCATTTGCAATGTCGCCCAATGGTGAAATCGCCGTGAAAATTTTCATTGCGCTATTTTCTTCGATTTATACGGCTTCCAGGAATTACAAAATAAATTCCTTTTTTTTTTGGTAATCCACATTGCGATTATGCAATAGTGCAGTGTCAGCTAGAAAAAGCCCGGGATAATTAAATCTTCGAAATGACGCACCTAATTTCTTCACCGCGATAACACTGCAATCTGTCGGGCGAAAAAAATTTAATGCACATTTTCAATTCGGTTTAGAGTTTTATTTGGCCTGAGAGCAACGCGACCCGCGGCTTTTCCACCTGTTGCCCCACAGAGCCTGGAGCCGCAAGTGCACGGCAAATCGATCCAATTTCCTCACGTTCATTACTCTCGTTTTTTTGCCTTCATCGCAATGTTGAAATTCATCAATATTCCATCGCCGAAGCATTTACTTCAGTTCAGTGGGTACAGAAATTAGTGAACTCTAGTTGTGGAGAATTCTGGAGTTAAATTACTCAATCACCAATGATGTATGGCAAGTGGTATTCATTGGTGATGGACGAAGTGGGGAGTTGGATAAAAATTATCTAATTGAATAGTTTTTAAAAATCACTAGAAATTGTTTACCAAAAAACACACACACACACCCATCCACCTACTCACCCGCCCAGGTACGCCCACCCACCCACCTACGCACGCCCACGCCCACTCGCTCACCTAGGCACGCCCACCCATCCACCTAGGCACGCCCACTCACTCACCTAGGCACGCCCACTCACTCACCTAGGCACGCCCACCCATCCACCTAGGCACGCCCACTCAGCCACCCACCCCCACTCACTCACCTAGACATGCCCACCCATCCACCTAGGCACGCCCACCCATCCACCTAGGCACGCCCACCCATCCACCTAGGCACGCCCACTCATCCCCCTAGGCAGGCCCACTCAGCCTCCCACGCCCACTCACTCACCTAGGCGTGCCCACCCATCCACCTACGCACGCCCACCCATCCCCCTAGGCACGCCCACCCATCCCCCTCGGCACGCCCACCCATCCACCTAGGCAGGCCCACTCAGCCTCCCACGCCCACTCACCCACCCACCCACCCACCCACACACACACACACACACACACACACACTCACACAGCCCATATAACCCATATACTTGATAAAATAAAACATTTAATATATTCTCAGTCTGTAGTATCTCAGATATTACGATATATACACACATCATTATATTACAGTTTTCACCAGCAAATAATAAGTGAGAAGGAAAACAGAAGTGCAGAACTGTCTGAGTTGAATTGTCTAAATGTTGAATAATCCTGCTAGGAGAGATACGATTACCTCCATGGCGAAAGTCGGTCCCAGCCGCATGGATGGGTGTCCAGTAGGCCCTACCAAAGAAATGCTAAAGAGTAGCTACGCTGTGAAGTAGTATTTAATAGATGTTATAGCGCATCTATCGATGAAAGTATTTTGTAAATCTGGGCTACACACAAGTATTGTTATGAAAGTTTTCCCGTGCAAATATGAAGTCACTTTGCGATTCGATTGAAAACTGTTGCGTCTGGATTGTGTGACGCGGATCCTTTCACGTCATCACATACCCGCGTCTGGAGAAATCTAAGAGTACGTGGAATTCCCAGAAAGGTGGGTGTACTACCCACTTACATTTCGGAATGTGATTTAAAAATAATGAAACGAACGCGGAATAAATTCAAGAGCTTGGGGAGAATTATGGATGAAAAAAGTAGATGTGAGGCCAAAATGTAATGTTCCTCGTTATCTTGTATATCTTAGAGATTACGATGAGAGCACGAAACAGGAGGGGGGGGGGGGGGAGAGAATACACGGTAAAATGAGGGGAACACTCCAACACAGGGCAGACCATTAAAAGCAGAATATGCCCAGAAAGCTTTAGGATATATTTCAATGGCTATTTCTACAAGTATAGCGATACAAATTAGAATTATCCTCCCCACTGTAGTCTGACCAAGTTTGATAACATGCCTTTATCAATTGTTTTTTTTCGAACTTTCTCTATTTTTGGGAATTTTTTCAGATTTTTACATTGAGGCAGCTGGAGTTAAATTTGAAAATTTATAAAAAAAAATTTGGTTAACAAAAAAATCTAAAAAAAATTAGGATGCATTTTTCATCATCTAGGATCGAGGATTCTTCAGTAATGTAGGTAATCTCCGAGTCTACCATAATGCGAAGATCAGAAGCATCCTCGACAAGCTCCAAGATACTTGCGTACAATTTTATTAAATCCCATCGTGGAAGTCTTTGAAGTACTTTGATAATCGCGCGTCTCTCCGTTATCAAACCGGAGTTGAAAATCTTCAGAGGACTAAGTTTTAACTTGTGTTACACGTGATTGCTCTTTCGTATTGCATATCGTCTCGACTGTCTCGTCTCGAGTCTCTCGTCTCGACTCTCTCGTCTCGACTCTCTCGTCTCGACTCTCTCGTCTCGACTCTCTCGTCTCGACTCTCTCGTCTCGACTCTCTCGTCTCGACTCTCTCGTCTCGACTCTCTCGTCTCGACTCTCTCGTCTCGACTCTCTCGTCTCGACTCTCTCGTCTCGACTCTCTCGTCTCGACTCTCTCGTCTCGACTCTCTCGTCTCGACTCTCTCGTCTCGACTCTCTCGTCTCGACTCTCTCGTCTCGACTCTCTCGTCTCGACTCTCTCGTCTCGACTCTCTCGTCTCGACCCTAATGAAACGTCAGAACAGTACGGAGCATCCGATGACATAATCATCAAATTCTGAGAGTATTGACGTGAATTTGCAGATGTAACTCCCATTTCCGGCTAGATTCCCTGCCAAGAGAAAATCGCCCTCGCCATGATTGAAAGAAAATAACGCCACTTCCACAACATCACGCTTCATTTCAGGAAGTCCAGGAAATATCGAAGATTCAATTGAAGTCATTTGTAACACAATAACTGTAATCAAACAATTTAACCTGTGGAAAATTAGCTGCGCACTTCCCCCTCGACATGTGTAACAACATAGTTCAATTAAATTTACTTTTACCTGAAACTGAAAAATGTAGAAAGATTAAATTCAAATGACATGGTATTGAATTGAATGAAGCATTACATTTCAACCGAAGAGTTCGCCAATAATTCCATCAAAGGACATTGCATAACTTTCAATAAAGCAGTGCTCCAGCATTCCGGTACAGCGATACAAACAATCCGAGAAAAATAATTAAATGTTCCATCAGTGGATCATTTTCTAAATTTTCCAAGTCCACAGTTTTTCATAGAGCACAGAATGAACATTGATCTCGCAGCATCTGTGGATATCGGCGCATACTTCGAAATGGGACGCGCGAACCTTCTGATGCTATTGATGGTAGGTTCTGCAGGAACTGCGACTCATCACACTTTCTTCCAGTCCGTTATGCTTTCGGGAAGTTGGTCAAAGTGCCGCAACATGTTTTTACCATGAACAACGCTGAGGTGAACGTTTTGTCGTGACCTTGTATCATCGATATTTTTTTAACTTTCCCGCGGTGGATGTTGTTATGATAACCGCGACAATGAAAAGTGAAGTATCGATGAAATTCTTGGATTTTTTTTTTTTTATTATTGAGCACAGAAACTATTTATGATTCATACAGCTATATATTTATATACAAAAGAAAAAATGTGTAAGTCTAGATGTGAGTATGTAATCATAATTATAATCCTAATTATAATCATAATTATAATCATAATTATAATCATAATTATAATCATAATTATAATCATAATTATAATCATAATTATAATCATAATTATAATTGTAATCATAATTGTAATCATAATTGTAATCATAATTGTAATCATAATTGTAATCATAATTATAATCATAATTATAATCATAATTATAATCATAATTATAAAGATAATTATAATCATAATTATAAAGATAATTATAATCATAATTATAATCATAATCATAATCATAATTATAATCATAATTATAATCATAATTATAATCATAATTATAATCATAATTATAATCATAATTATAATCATAATTATAATCATAATTATAATCATAATTATAATCATAATTATAATCATAATTATAATCATAATTATAATCATAATTATAATCATAATTACAAGAATGTATCCTTAGATTTCGGTTTAGAATTGAATATTTTGGAGGTATCTAAACATCTATTTTACATATACGACTTCGGAGGCGCGTGCTGCGCATGCGCATTTCCTTTTTCCGCCGCACGGACGGGTGGCGCGTCGGTTCCGGTCTTACGTTATTCGATAATGTCGATATATATCGATAGTTTCTTCCGTCTCGCCTTTTTACTATAGGATATATCGATAGTGCCTTTCGTCTCTCCTTTCGTCATCGACAAGGAAGCTTCTTTCCTCCATTTGCATCAATTTATATGCGACATTTGAGTACTGCGACGCATTGCGATGTCCGGTACGTCAAAAGACGCTGGCACCGAAGAAAAAGTTGGAATGCTTCATAGTTATTCAATTAATTACACATTAGATCAACGTATATTGCATTCTGCATTACTCATCGAAAATCTAAATATTAGAACCAATGGCCACTGAAGAAAAGTAACACTTGTAATTCTATTCTCTGATTGGACAACTCCCATAATCCCCAAGCTTCCACAGAGAACATGAGCCGCGGATTTCGCAATATTAAATGAGTTTTTCTTATCAACGAAGCTATGTCAAATGGGAAACTCGCATTTTAATGCGAAAAATACGGATTAAGACGCGAGTGACTGGTACTTGTTAGCGCGGACTAGTCGTCCTATTTTTTTTCGAATTTCCGACATTCTTCAAAATTTCTACCCGATAGAAATAGAAATTTTTCTATAGTTGTCTCTCTTCCTCTTCCTCTATTCGTATTCACTCACAGAATCCGCTGGACCTTCATGGGCAAGGATTTCCCGGCGAGGATTTCCCGGCCAATGAGACGGGGTGACATAGAACACTCAAAAAACTATGATGTAACCCCCCCTCCCCCCCCCCCTCACGCGCCCTGCCCGGTCTTACACTCTCATTCTGTAAGTACTGCTGTCCCTCCCTGCGGTAACTGCTCTTGAGCATTCCTTCATGAGCACGTACGCGACACCCACTCACGCTGGGGCCGACGTTTGCCACTTTTGTCACATTTGTAAACACTGGTATATATAGACTATCCTATATACGTACTTGTATATCGAGACGAGACGAGACGAGACCCGAGAACAAATTGTCAACGAGACAATCAAGTTCTTGTATAGTAATTCCTAGACAAAATTCTCCAGCAATCTTATAGAAATCTATCAGATTTTTTTTTTTTTTTGCATAAATGCGGAGCTGAATTCCGTTACAAGGCTACATGCGGAATATTTCAAATGTAAATTTTTAGAAAAGTGGAATTGATTAACTCCGTTCTATGTGAGAAGAGACGATGGACCTCAGGAACTCTAATAACGTAATAGAGTGAAAGTATTTTTTTATTTACGAATTACTTATTCTACTCTCGCTGTAGCATCGGAGACACCGCTTTCGATAGCAGAAGGAGAAAGGACAGATGATAGTCTATCACGTTGAAATCATGGAAGTCAAGGTTTAAGAGGAGACCATCATCAATTTCGGCATTTTGATTATCTCAAATTTGTATCTGCTCATCTCATATAGGGCACCCTTTTTTCGTTGCAAAACGGAGGAGAATCCGCGTCTCTCCCCTAAAAAAACGCAGATTAAAGAACACCTTATTTCGTCACATTTTTCTTACGAATTTCCCCGCCATTTATTTATCGATTTCAACTGGAAAGAGCAAATGGACATTTTTTGTTAGTCTCCTCGGAGTGTCGGAGTTGGGAAAAAAAAACCCCACTACTGAAATTACCAAAATACATTATTCAATGAGGTGCGCGGGCAAAGCCGGCAATTTCACCAGCAGCTTTCATTAAAACTCTAGACCGAATTTCAATGTGTATTTTCACACTTCCCCCCCGCACATCACCATTAAACAAGCTAAATCGGATGTATTTGATGAGTTCTTAACATTGGTTGCAAATTATTTATTCAGTCAATGGTGCCAGTTTATTGTCCACCATTTTTATCTTACCTCCTTTCACTTAATTAAATGGTTAGTCATAAATTTTTAACTTGCAAAGCGGCTAAGCTTTTTTTAGGCTCTGAAAATTGTTTAGGGATCGTTTTTCGGAAAATTTAATGGGATGAATCAGCCGTTAAAATTGAGCTAAATGCCTCCCCCGCCACCCCTCACCCATTCACCCCTTCTACCTATAATTCATTCCCGAATCATTGTTCCCACTTATTTCATTTTTCGGAGACAGTTTCACAGTTCATAAGTTCCATGAATTAAATTCCATGAATTAAGTTCCATGAATTGAGTTCCATGAATTAAGTTCCATGAATTAAATTTCATGAATTGAGTTCCATGAATTAAGTTCCATGAATTAAGTTCCATGAATTAAGTTCCATGAATCAAGTTCCATGAATTAAGTTCCATGAATTAAGTTCCATGAATTAAGTTCCATGAATCAAGTTCCATGAATTAAGTTCCATGAATCAAGTTCCATGAATCAAGTTCCATGAATCAAGTTCCATAAGGTTCTCCCGCACTGCTTAGGAGCACTGGATAAGTGCTTTCAGTTCCGAGAACGGTTCCAAGCGAAATTAAGAACCCAAGAATTGGTCAACGTGAAGGGCCGGTGCTGGGAACTGTACCTAGTTCTGTCAAGTTCGTACATCAATTTGGAACAATTTTTGTAATTGGAGTTCCACCTGGAAGTGGCCCTAGATCGGAATGTTCATCTACATCAGAACTTCCGGTTCTTCCACCTGGAGCCATTCTCGGAACGATTCCCGGAACGGAACTTTTATCTGGAACCGTTCCTGGAATGGTTTCCGGAAATGAAGTTCCGCCTGGAACAGCTCCCAGAACTGGGAACACGCGGAAGTAATTTTGGAGACCGTTCGTTCACTTGGAACTGTTCTCAGAAGAATTGTTTTTTCAAATCGGTCGCACTGGGCATCCATTTGGAACAATTTTTGTAATTGGAGTTCCACCTGGAACTGGTCCTAGATCTCAATGTTCATCTGGACCAGAACTTCCGGAGGTTCTTCCACCTGAAACCATTCTCGGAACTGTTCCCGGAACTAACTTTCCATCTGGAACCGTTCCTGGAAGTTCCGTCCGAAAAAGTTCCCAGAACTCGGACGACGCGGAACCAATTTTGTTGAGCGTCCGTTCACCTGGAACCGTAAAATTTGACGATTACAATAAATACTGTCGATACCTCTCCACAATTTTCAAATATTTTTTCCCGCATTTTTTTTTTAATTAATCAATACTTTTTGAATATCAAGTTCAAAAATAAAATAATTGGAAAATCAATTAAATGGAGAGCCCTTCGTTCATTTCCATCTCATTAATGGGCGAAAAAAAATACTTAAGAAAAAATTTACACCCGAGGTTAATAGACTTTTTTGTTTCAATGATGAAACAAATTTCATTGAAATTGCAAATATAAATTTTTCAACAATTCTCATGGGGTCTACACGTGTGAGTTTTATATTGTCGTTAAGGTGGGGGTCGAATATAAGTAAACTGGAAGACGATGGCACCATTCAGTAAAGTTAAGTGAGAGTGCCCGTGTGTTTCCAACGTGCTTCACTCAATAGCGTGAGATCTACCATGAAGGTACATGAAAAATAATTTAACGATTATTGGAGGAACCTAATTACAATGTCAATAATTTTGAGTGATATGTGCAGTGCAATCTCATCAACGAGAAAAAAAAAATGATTGATTGGTTTGTACACCAATTCTAGTGGCCAATATATAATTCCAACATAATAATCAAAGTTTATTATCGGATTATAAACTTTACGTAATTTAAGATTTTCAATAATTAGTCAATAGGTAATGAAGATGGGTAATGACGTTGGAATAATTCCGCTCCTTCGGCACTTTCTCGATAGTCACCATCGAAAGTTCAAGACTTCTTCGGAATTAGAGACGCCGCGACAAGGAAAAAGAAACTTTCTTTGAAATTTCTGACCTTGGAAACCCGTTCGTGTTTTACGTTAGCGCTTAAAAATTAATTAAACTGCATAGGTACTTTCACGATATCTTTCAGAATACTAATAAATGGGAAAATTAATTTGAAAAAAACAGAATTGAGTTCCGAAAATTCCAAATTGAAAAAACTATTTACCTTCTACGATGAAAAAAATATTGATCAAAGTATTTATTAACGTTCCGATATTTTCTGCACATTTTATTACCGCCGAACGCTTTACGGATGTGTGTGTGGGTGGGTGGGTGGGTTGGTTGGGTGGGTGGGTGGGTGGGTGGGTTGGTTGGGTGGGTGGGTGGGTTGGGTGGGTGGGTTGGGTGGGTGGGTGGGTGGGTGGGTGGATGGGTGGGTTGGTTGGGTGGGTGGGTTGGTTGGGTGGGTGGGTTGGGTGGGTGGGCGATAACATCAAATTTTTGATTGGCGAACAACCAAGAATTCCGGACTTTTTTCATCAAATATATCGTTCTATCGCGCACTTCGATCTACCGCAGCGTACCCCCACTTCCGGAAGTTAAAAGTCGAGAAAGTCGGTGGGAATTAACCTTCATTCATACTATATATGTATTCTGCGCATCTCATCCTGGATTGTGTTGGCAATTCGTGAAGATTGAATCACGGGTGTGGAAAAATTTCATCTGGAGAGGCTTTTTTTTTTAGACTGGCGTTATTTTCATCATTGAAATTATCTATGAAATTATCAGGCAAATTATTTTTATACTACATACGACTCATCTCGGCATCTCATCTTTACCCTCACTGAAAATATAGGATCACAGAATTTCCTCTTGCGCAGCATCCCTCATCTCAGCATCCCTCACCTCAGCATCCCTCACCTCAGCCTCCCTCATCTCAGCATGCCTCACCTCAGCCTCCCTCATCTCAGCATGCCTCATCTCCGCATGCATCATCGCAGCATCCCATCCTGGCTGATGTTGAAAATTCATGGACAATCAAATACACTTGAAATAATTAAACGTAGAAAAACGTTCATAAAAATATTTGCCAAGATAAATATTTGAGAGAAGAAAACTAACATCCATCCATTCCATCCACGTACTCTCATCATCTCACTGGACCATCTTGAAAATGCATAAAATTTGAATAATGCAAACTTCGAATAAAAACTCCATCCGGCAATTTTTTTTCTACCATTTTCATGTTTGCCCTCACCGCAACTATCTGTCAGGATGTCAAAAAAATGACGGTTACTGGTCCATACCCACAGCATCCCGGATCATCTAAAAATCCCTAAAAATTTTCGTTGGGATAACACTTCATCGGGAGAGACATTTTCCAGAAATTTTCATGTCCCTCATTGAAACTACCCGTCAGGATGTCAGATGAGTGATATACAATGGGAATAGCAAATGAGGAAGATGAATCCTCTCAATGCGATGGAGACGCTGCCATATTGACAGACTCAATGAGCAATAGACTCGCCACTCTCTTTTTATTCCAACTCTGTTATCTGGGTCGAGTTGACTATTCAAGATCAAGGATCGTATTTCTCTCTTCCTCTATCTCTCTCTATCTTCCTCTCTCTCTCTCTCCCTCTCTTTCCACTTGCTCGTCCATTTCAAACAATTCGATTTCATTTCCTTTTTTGACAAAACGGGTTTTCACGTTTTCCAACTTAACCCTGCTGTGGTCACGTGACCTATTTTGTTCAAATTATTTTTTTTTAATTGTATACCATACTCAGATTTCAAAATATTCGTTTCAAATTTTTGTCACATCTCGAGAACAAAATAATTTTTTTTCACATTTTTCCGTAAATTAATTTCCGTAAATTAATTTTACGTAATTTTTTTGTGAATTGTTCAGTGAAAAGGAATTATAGTGGAGGCAAACCGACACACACTTGTAAAAAAAATGGCATGAATATCACATTCTCCGAGTAGTTGCTAAACAATCACCCATCAGTAATTAAAGCCCTGGTCACCTGATGAGGGAATCGCCGAGACTCGTTAATTTTGCCAATGAGCCAACTCAATATAAAAGCCTGCAAAAAAATTTTTAAAAGTATCCATTGTTCTATACCATTCAATGGGAGAAAGTATTTTTTTTTGTTCATTATAGAATTTTCTTATGTAAACTCATTCGATCATCCTTACGTTGATGATTGCGCTTTCGCAAAAAAATCTCTCCTCACAAGAGAATGGATCAGAATTTTTTTCACGGTATGAAGAAATAGCACTTTTCCTCACAAGGCCTAAAAAGTTTTCTCCGAGCATTTTTTTTCCGAATAACGAACGTTTTTTTTCGCCATTTGGTCCGACGAAGCGCGATTTAACGGAGCGCGGCGGGGGTAGAATCGCGGTTTACCGCCCTAGTGACAAAATAGTACTTTTCCTCACAAGGCCTAAAAAGTTTTTTCCGCAAAGTTTTTTCAGGTCGAATGACGAACGCTTTTTTTCGCCACTTGGTCCGATGAAGCGCGATTTAACGGAGTGCGGCGGGCTTAAAAAGGCGGTTTACCGCCCTAGTGACAAAATAGTACTTTTCCTCACAAGGCCGTAAAAATTTTTTTTGTTAAGTGTGCATTTGCAGGTCGAGGCGAAGCCGAGGTATATAAACACACGAGCCAGAAAAATTTTTGCAACCGGGTACCAAACTGAATTTTTCTTCACACTGTGCGTAAAACGTAATTTTACGGACAGTCTGACGAAAAAAAAAATTTCGCGACCTCCGGACGATCCACGGATGGAAAAAAAAAATAATACTCGGAAGTATAATAAAATAACATCGACTCTGATACCAACCCATTCTGCCCCATGTACACTATACCGCGTGGCTACAATTTCCCGAATTAAATAATGGGCGTAACCTCAAACTGATCTTTTTCCAGAAGCGCGCATTTGTGAAAAAAAAAATCCATAACTCGGGTAAAGGAATATTTGGCCAACATATTTCTTCTTCAGTATATTTTTTATCACAGGGTAGATCTCCGGAATTCCATGTGACATGTAGCGGGTCGTTATGATAGAGCTCTCTCCCTTCCTTATTAAAATACTCCGGACCCAAGGTCTCAACTTTCTGAAGAGTAACGCAGAGAATTCTTCTTAAAGTATATAAATTTCAAGTGAAAAAGAAAGTTTAACGAAAAAGCAGGTATCCAGTTCAATCTATTGCGTCATTTGAAAAGTGTCAATGAGTTAACGAATCACTACACCACTTACGGGCCATCAACGAGTAGTCATTACGTCATATCTACTCAGGAAATTTGTTAATAATTAATGAGCCTCGTTAATAATTATATGAAGCGTTTATATCGACTTTAGGATTGCAAACAGAACCACTTCAGCTGTTATCTATAGAGGAAGAGTTATGTGAGTGGCAAAGAGGTTTATCGCTTCTGTTTTGACGCTGCCTTTTCAGTAAATATCTCGGAATCTAAGAGACATAGCGATAACTTGATAAGGACTTTTTTTGTAGAGCATAGTGAGATCTACAAATTTGGTTTTATGTAAATTTCGCTATCTATCTTAGATCTGGAGATATCAGAGAGACGGCGAACGTGAGTTGATGCAATTGCCCGCGATTATATCTGTGAGGGGGTGGGTGGGCGGCTGCATAGATGAGGGGGTGGGTGGGCGGGTGGGGATATAAGGAGGTGGGTGGGCGGGTGCCTAGATGAGGGGGTGGGTGGGCGGTTGCCTAGATGAGGGGGTGGGTGGGCGGGTGCCTGGATGAGAGGGTGGGTGGGCGGATGCCTAGATGAGGGGGTAGGTGGGCGGGTGGGTGACTTCGTGGGCGGGCTGGGTAATTAAGGGGTGGGCGTGTGTGTAGATAAGGGGGTAAATGGGCGGCTTCTACCTGAGTATTAGTCATTTACTTCTGAGAAACGATACTACAGCAATAGAAATTTCTAACGTGTGACGACAATTGTAATTATCGAGGAAATGACGATTATTGTAGATACGCATTCGAAAGTCAGGGAAATTGCCGATTCCTCATAGGAAAAGTGAATTCATCTCCCGAGTATCGACTTCCTGTGACAGGCTAATCAAAGATCTATCGCGTTTACGAGGCGATCACCACTGTTCAATTAAACACCCATGTTGTTCATGCCAATGGTTAACTTGCTGGATTTTTTTTATTGTTTTTTTCATGAACGCACGGCTCGAATAATCTATTTTTCATTACTAATTATGAAATTTCGTAACATTTGAAAAAGTGGGTGGGTGGGTGGGTGGGTGGGCGGGTGGGTGGGTGGGTGGCTGAGTGAGGGTGGGCGGGTGTGGGTGGGTGGGTGCAAGTGGGTGGGTGTGTGCAAGTGAGTGGGTGGGTGGGTGGATGTGTGCGGGGGAGTGGGTGGGTGCGAGTGGGTGGGTGGCTGTGCGCATGTGGGTGGGTGGGTGTCAACAAGTGTAGTTTGGAAAGCTCAGAGCTACCTTAAAACCTCGGCATACGACAAAATATCGATTTCCCATTTTCGGGGTCAGAACTATAGCTTCCCTCCTCACCAAGTTCAAACTGCCTCAACTTATATTAAAGCTTTAGCAAACGCAAGACTGATTTTAATCATACTTCTCTACGTATACGTGCATCAATGCTCCAGTCGTGGTCACAAAGTTAGGTATCCCATCATCCTTAGACTTGCGGGTGACTTTCACCGCGATACCGCGTCGCTCCACTTGCCACATTCACGATGGCACTCGAGCGCTACAACAGGTTTACGGAAATCATGTCGACGTTCTTATGCTCATTACACGTCGGCTAACGTCGACGCATCATCCACAAACTTTTGAATAAATTGGAGGATGAGGAGTGATGCTCAAGCAATGAAATATCCCGTCATGTTGCCAATCCAGATGACTCTACATTTCAATATTGTAAAGGTGTCACGCCCCCTTTCAACTCCTTTTGATAATTACATTTTCGTCTCGACATTTGAATTGGTTTGCTTCAGTGGTAAACTACTCAAGATGGCTCAGGTTAACGCCCAAAGTAATTGAGTGACAAGCATTATAACTGGCGGTGCTGAATGAGCGTAATCCTCTGAAAAACTCCATTAAGTCCTCAATGAGTAGTTTTACAAAAAAATGTCATATAACCTTTTTTGTAGGGAATTTTATTTCGAGCAAAAAATGTCATTATCAAATTTCTCTCCAGCGACTCACTACTGCGGTAGATTGAAAATTTCAGCGAAGCAAGTACGAGTCATACGACGTAAGACAGGCACCCCCCGTAACATAAATACTCACGATAGTGCCTATAGAATAAAAAAAAGTTTACAACCCTGGCTGTTAATTCTATCAATCTCTGGGTATTTCCTGATTTTTTTTTGGAATTGCAAATGAATTTATTACCGGCACGGGCCATGGTTCCGGAATTGGGTCCACGAGGCTTCAAGGTAATTAAATGCCCATTACACCTTTATTACCCGTTTTTCCCATAACAGGAGATTACAAGAAACGAAATAATAATGCACCTTTTTTTTCCAGTCATGAGACTGACCCTAAATTGAAATTCTACCCTTGTATACGCCATAACGTCATTAGGGAGGAACCAGCGGCGATTGATACATGTGATTTATTGTCAGCGCGTGAAGCCAAATTGTCCGTCCCATTAGGCTTTTATTCCCAAAAACGGGGGAAAAAATTGTCCGAAATTTTTTTTGCATTTCTTTTCCCATGAAACAATCGCAAATCTCCATATTTGGCCGAATTCCAAAAGAAAATGACAGTAAAAAAAATTACACTCGTTGACAAGTGACTTTCTCCGATTATATTGACGATACTCGTCTAATCATCAATGAAAAATTACCATGACTCGTTTCTTTCCAAATGGCAATTATCAGACTATTGACCTACATACGTTTTACAACTGCACACGCTCCAATTTCCATATTAAAACTCAACCGTAATTTTACTAATTTTCTCATTGTATAAAGGGAAATTATAACGATGCAAGTGGTGTTACTAACTAAAAGAGAATAAAACAGGTGCCTAATTTCTCGCAAGCGTGGAGAGCGACAATTATTGTGCCAGAGGAGCGTCCATTAACGTCCGGTTTGAATAATACGAATGTAAATGGCTACCTGACCATTTCTCCATAAATATATGTCATACAGAGAGCCGATGTATTTCATTAGACTAAAGTTAATGCAATTTTTTTGCGAATCTCGAGAGAGAAAAGAGTCACTTGAAACGAAGCTGAATGAATGCACTGAGAGGAAAATTTGGTTCTACCGAATTCACGGTATTTTTTTTCTTTTTTATTTTACCCCAAAGGACTGCAAATATCCCAATTTTGGGTCTTGTCTTGGTCTCGATCTCCGAGACCAGCGTCACGTCACGGTCTCGTCTTAAGGGGGCGTGTTCGCAATGACCCGCCCCTCCGTCTATCCAGCCCACCCACCCGCCCCTTCAACTACCCACCCGCCCACACACCCCCTCCTCTACCCAGCCGCCCACCCACCCTCTCCTCTATCCGCCCACTCACCCTTTTCTATACCCGCCCACCCTCTCCTCTACCCGCCCACCCACTATCTTCTATACTCGCCCACCCTCTCCTCTACCCGCCCACCCACCTACCGTCTCCTCTACCCGCCCACCCACCCATTCTCTCCTCTACCCGCCCACCCACCCACCCTCTCCTCTGCCCGCCCACCCACCCTCTCCTCTACCCGCCCACCCACCCTCTCCTCTACCCGCCCACCCACCCTCTCCTCTACCCGCCCACCCACTATCTTCTATACCCGCCCACCCTCTCCTCTACCCGCCCACCCACCCATTCTCTCCTCAACCCGCCCGCCCACCCATTCTCTCCTCTACCCGCCCACCCACCTACCCCCTCCTCTACCCGCCCACCCACCTACCCTCTCCTCTACCCGCCCACCCACCCTCTCCTCTACCCGCCCACCCACCCTCTCCTCTACCCACCCACTCACTTACTCCCTCATCTAACCAACCGTCCACCCACCGCCTCATCTAACCCCCCGCCCACTGACTCCTTCGTATGCCCACCCGTCCACCCACCCCTTCATCTACCCAGACCACCCACCCACCCACCCCCTCCGCACCCCTACCCCCGGCCGAGCACTTTGTTAAAATATGGAGTTGATGTATTTTCAGATACTGATGATGGTGTTGGCGGTGGCGTGTCTTCCGTCAATTCAAGCCGACGAAGAACTGGCAAATCGTGCCGCCGAACAATTGAACAGACTATCGGCCTTCAAAAGAACGAAGGAACCGCTGGTCCAGGATAAAAACGAAGAATTCGGAGATAAAAATACGGAGGACTTTCTGATGAACACGGAAACCATGAAAAGAATCGACGAGCTCGCACAAGCCGCCTACAATCTTTATAAGGACCCCAACAATGAGGCCATTATACAGAGGATTAAGCGATCGGGCAGTGGTGATTTTATCTCCGGGATTGCTAATAAAGTTGTGGGTGGAGTTGTGGGTGCTGTTGGAGGACTCTCCAGTGGATCATCCGGGGGATCTGGTGGAGCTCACGACTCATATGGAGCACCTGTCGCACCGGTAAACTCCTATCATGAATTTAATCCTAGAGATTTCGCACTGCAGCCTTGGTGCTGATGCTTGCCCTTCCCATTTTTCATTAAGCCAAGAACAATTTGGCAATGTTGTACTCCTAGTCCAAACTGGACAGAGGAAATATATCCTGTCATTTCTGCTCATAATCGCAGAACTTGAAACATATATTTTCTCTTTTCACACAAAACGGATGGTATCCAAATCAGTTTATTGCTGTTTGCTGTGGTCATTGGGGCGTTTCCTTTCATTATCTTCGTGATAGTCTCCCCCGAGATTCCCTAACAAAACCACTCATTTTTTCGCGTTTACGGGACCCACTCGGGATGCTTAATTTGACATTTCTAACGGAGACATTGGCTACATGTAGATCACAGTAGTGTGGATGTTTCAATAAAATTTCAAGAGATAAAAAAAATTGTTTGGTAAATGTGATGGGGGTATGGCCGATGCGGTGTGTGTATATAGAGGTACGCGCGCACGCATGTGTGTGTATGTGTGTGTGTGTGTGTGTGGGCGGGTGGGTGGGTGTGCGTGGGTGGGTGGGTGGGTGGGTGGGTGGAAGAGTGTGGGTGGGTTGGTGTGTGTGTGTGTGTGTATGGCCCGAATAGGGGTCTTGTTACTGATACCTCTGATATCAGCTGATGGATATTCTATTCTCGTCGCATCGCAAACGAATCCTTAGATATCATTTGAAACATAATTCTCGTAGAATATTTCAGGACATTTCATTCAGCAATACTATCAATTTATTCTACATTGAGCTTAAACACAATCATCCAAGCCGCAAATCAATACCTTCTGATAATGAAACTAGGAAGAGTTTCGAAAGATTTCTATTTGAACCGCGGTGAAACATTGTATTTGAATCGTCTTCTCTTTTGACTCCAATGCGGTCGTAACAAAATTAAAATTCAATGCTACGATGATTCTTGCAAAATCCTACACTTTGATCACTAAAATTGTAAGTTTTCTGGGAGATCTTCTCAACATTTTGAAAATGCAGTCCTTCGAAATTCAGGTCCATGTGTACGTTGATGTGGCTGTGTGTGTGTGTGTGTGTGTTTGTATAATCACAGACGCAAATCGCTATATACCGGACACCACCGATGACCCACCCCCTCCCCCTCCCCCTCCTCCCACCCACCCCCGCGGAAGAGCCCACCTCGATCGACCCTCTCCATCATCATTAAACATTACTTCCACCCATACCAAAGCATCCATCAGCATTTGGAAAAAGTATCATCAATGTCAATGACATTGCCTGTAAATTTACCCAGAAATTTTTTTCTCATTTAATTTTTCACATTTTTTTTTATAAACAAAATTGTAGCTTGCAAATTGCACGACATTATATTAGACCTGCAATGGGAGGAACTACCTGTGCAGTGGTGGGGGGGGGGGGGCTTCCCCTATCACCGTTACAAAATAAATATATTTTTAATTTTTTATTGGCAGTACGGGGCAAAACAGTTCAGCATTTTTGACTTCAAAAAAGCCATATTGAACACGGTACTGCAAGCATTGAAGGCGCTAGCTGGTGGTGCATTGGCATTGAAAGGACAGCTGATCAAAGGTGGTGGGTTCGTTGTGCAGACCAAAGGTCGAGTCATATCATCCGCTGGTGAAGCGATAGCCTCACTCGGCTCTCAAATAGCTAGCAGCGCTGTAATTAGTGCACCAAAACCCGTCTATGGTGTGCCAGGATATACATACGAGACACAGCACACGCAAGGTTCGATGAAACTTGATGTAATGAGTTTAACGTGAACTAAGGCATTTTCATTTAACTTTGCAGATGTTTCATACGATGGGCCACCTCCCAGCCCGGATGCAACCTTCACTGAGCATAATACTTACCACCATGGCAGCCCTTCTTCGGGTACGTTGACCCGCTTATTAATATTCCCTTGAAAAAATTCCACCAATTATCGATCAATTTTCCAGTCCCTCATTTCGAATCCGTCAGTAAATTTTCATAGAACCATCCCTTTTTTTTTTTTTTTTTTTTTTTTGTGTAAAGGGATGAAACCCTTCACAGGCGGCGCGACCCTGTGAAATTATCTTTTCAATAACTGTTTGCAGTAATAGCAGAAGGTGGGCCAGCCTAAAATTGAATCACGTGACTTGTACAAATATGAGCTTGAATATAGAATCGTCTTCAACTTGTCAAATTGAAACTGGTGGAGGGTCTCATTACGTACGGTCTTAATTAAAAATTTCCGTCTACCTGCACGTGAAGGGGCGTTGCTCAAATTATCCCAATATAGGAATTGTTCTCAATTATAAAATAACATAAATTTATATTAATATTAATAACTAAGCAATGCACATTCTGGATATGTGCATTATATTTGCTTCCGCAATTATGATAAGCACTGGATTATAATTAAAGCACTCTATCACGCTTATGGGAGTACACGAAACACAGTAGATAATTTCATGAATAATCGCATGCTGGGAGATTATTAGTCTTCGTCGACTAATATCCGAAACCACATTAGATTACTAATAAAATAAAATATAGAAAGCAAAATGACAGATTGAAAAAAATTAACAAACGAACTTACTTAAAAAACATTTAAAAACAATTTTTTTGGTAATGTTAGACTGAAAAGAATTGAAGAAGAAAATGTAAAGGGAGTGACGATCATCGAGCGCAGATAACATATGTAAACTGGATGACATTTCAAGTGTAGCAATTGCGAAATTACTTGTTATAATCGAGGGGCGCAGGCAGACTCCCCGTTTGTCAATTTCCCCGCCTTCCCCCACTCTCGACTGCGCAACGCAGGGCACCGGCTGGTTGCGCACCACGATGCGCAGTAGCTTTAAACGCATAACGTAAGCACAATAGGTCTTCCCTAAATTCTGCTTATTCGCCATCGCTCACTTCGCCAAATCGCTAAAATAAATACAGAGAAATGATAAGAAGAATAATCCTCAAGGAGCGACTTAATGAAGTAATTTAGTGGCTATGTAAATTTTCCGTATTATTCCAAAGACCATTGTACGTTCTTCTGCAAGAATTTCTGTGGTTCATTCCGCCAATTATCGCTAAACTTTCCACATTTTTTCCCCAAATCCGCTTTTTTTTCAATACCATTTTGAGTACCTGGATGGGTGTCCAGAGCGTCCCTCCAGGAAAATATCAATCCAAATTTTTAATGCGCCTTTCGCTGTTTCCGCCCAATTGAAATGTCATCCAGTGGCTATCCCTAAGTATCTCGACATGACCTGACTGACGAACTTTATAGACGCTCCAGTGGAAGGGCCCGGCCTGTTGATAGTAAAGGAGACGAAGCCCGACTCGCATCCGTCGGTCCAAACGCACCACGCGACTCTCCAGACAACGATTGCCGATGAGCACAATCACATTTTGGACCAGCACACCGACATCAGCCAAGGTACCCTGGAGGAGAGCTTCGGAGGGCCGACCAAGAGTGGAAAATTTACTGGTGTTGTTTCGGGAACATTCCAGTCAATCCAGTCGCCAAACATCAACGACAACTTCTACCTGGAGCACAAGGAGCAGGTTCAACCAGTCCAGCACAATTCACCGCAGACTGAATATAAGCCGCCAATCGCGACTCAGCAATTCCAGGATATTCCACCATTCAATCCTCACTTGCCGTCCAATGATCAGAACATAAATTACCAAAATCAGGGTCTCCATGCTGCTGGCAATTACCAAGCTGATTATGGCTTCCCCAGTCAATCAGAGCCAGTTAAAGTTTCAATCTTCGATCATCATAATACTCTTGATGCTGTGAATCTTGGAGTTGTCGGGCTGCCCAATACATACGCGGGCAACCTACATGAAATGGAGGCAAATTACGGAGGCTGGAAGAGAATCGGCACATTCAGCGGGAGGAAGAAGGGGACTTACTGGAGATACAGACCCAACCAGCCAAAGATATACAGGATATAACATTATTTCTAATTTCCATAGTGTGATCAACTAATTTCACCGTGTTTTATCTGTTTTCATGTTCTGTGTTCATGTGGAGAAGCGAGGGTTCTTTCAGTTGTAAATATATGTATATTATGAGTTGTTTTTTAATTTCTTCTTTTTTTTTCTTAAGCCACAGATTTTTTTTTTTTTGGTGGGACCACCCACCCACCCACTTTTTCTCGGTGGTTTTGGGCGTGTTGGTGCTGCTGGATCACTTCAAGGGGGACACTTTCAACCACCGTTGATTAGCCAGAAAGTATTATTCGCTCTTATCAGCTCTTATCGCTTCGTCATTTTTCACACTTATTTGAGACACTCCGCAAAATTCTGTTGCATAATGTCACGATTTTTTTTCATCATCACTTTTGGTACATGCTTCAACCACGGGACATTGCCGCTTTCCCATTTTTACTTCATCCCTGAAAATACGGAAGATACTGAGGGTAAAAAAAAATCTATTTGTGATGAAAAAAAAAAATTTGAATTTTTTAATAGCATTATTTTTTCTGGGGATGATCAATTGAATGTTTTGGGGGATAATCAATTGTCTCGTTCATGCATAGCAATTTCATAGAAAATTACATACAGTAACATCAATAATCAATTGTCCAGGGAAAAGCCCCCGCAAGAGTATAACGACTCACCTCGACTTTCGATTTTCTTTCCTCATTGGGAGGACTAAAGTATTAGCAGATGTGCAGTAGACTATTTCCAGTTGGGTGAAAGCATGAACTAGTGCATTTAATATTCTGTCTCTTGCCACTTATTTTTCAAATGTCGTAACCGCCGGAACATCCGGTGGTTAATTCACTTTTAATTTCCTTCTTCTTTTTTTTATCACTTGGGAAGATCACTTCAGGCTAGCGTGCATTTGACAGACTATTAATCTGATTGTGATATAGAGAAGTGGAAGAATAATCAGTGCAACGGGAGAAGAATTCTTTGTGATTTTAATCCGACATTTCAATGAATATCTCTTTCATTCTTGGGTCATAGAAAAGGAAAATATTTTTTTTTTTCGCAATGGTACTCTCTCATCGAAGACGATCTATATATATATATATATATATATCTGGGCTATGTATATAGATATAGCATTGAGGGCTTCTAGCCTGCGACACTTTAGCGTGATTGCTAAGTGGTTTCCAAAAAAATTATAATTTACATTTTCTACTTGCTGCATATATATATATATATATATATATATATTTTTATGTCAATTTAATTTAATGTCAAATTCAACGTTAATTTGGTTTATAAAAAATACAGAAATTTTACTTTTATAAGCAATCATTTATCATCTATTGGCGGGTGCCTGGCACTATAAAAGGGGTAAGAAATTTTAAATGAAAAAATTAAAAAAAACACCCAAGCGAAATAACGATCACAAAAAAATCCGATAAATTAAAAATAATGCTGGTAAAGAAATTTTTTTCTGCATCTTTCCGAATGGTTTGTTGCAGCTATTCACACGTACACGTATTATCCATACCCATATAATGCGAGATATCGACTCCATCGTCGTTACAAGTACTTCGGGTAGAATTCCCTGAAATGCTCAAGTCATCGCTGAGTGAACATGGACCAAGCATCTCCATGAGCCATCCGACATATTAATATTAAATTTGTGTAATAGTGAAATCAATAAACAATTATTTATTACGTAATATCGAGTGTCATTGACTTTACTTTTGCGCTCCTTTCTTGGGTACAACCAAAATGATTCTCAAACTCGATTTGCGATTCGATTTTTACAGATCTCCCAACCGACCAGTGAACCCGAAAAATTTTCCACAAAAATTAATTTCAGTCAGAAAATTTAAACTTTTATCAAATTAAATTTAAAAAAAAATTGATCAATACCAAAGTCTAGCAGTGGACCAAGGAAAAAACCAACGAACGATTAAATTATTATAGCCTGCACTAATTTTCAAAAATATTTACACATTCATTTATTTAAAGATTTCAATGAGATATAAATGTTAACAATGTACAGCATCACATTATTTTTCTTCTTCATTATTAATGATTAAAAATTTGTAAAGATCTGTAGGTGAGGTCTCATTACATCTGCAATGATTTCAAAAATTGTACATAAAATAAGGAAAAAAAAAAAGTAATGCAATGTAATTATTCAGATAAGCCTAAGTCTCCTCTTCCCCCATGATTTGCTTTTAATCGCTTCAGGATTGATTTCCATCGTGTAAAAAACTTGAACATCTTTTTTCTAAGTACGATTGTTACATGGTGGTATTGTAATACTCATTATTTCCCTCAAATTAAATCCATGTAATGCAACGAAAACCCTAACTCCAATTGGAAGATAATCACCTTTGAAACAACGCATTATAGAAAATTTTCAATCACATTTTCCCAGTTATTTACTCCATCGACTACTGCACTGAATTAGAAATTTATCTTTTTAATCGCATTTTCCCCAATAACATAGGAAGATAAAAATTTGTAAGATGTGCTGATGAGATGGAGGATACTAAAAAAAAATTTGGCAAAACTTTTCTGGCTCCAGTTATCTCTTTTTCCTCAAAAGTAGATGACAGAACCAAAATGTGTTTTTTTTTAAGATAAAAATTCCTGTTTCCTTTTTTCGTATCCTCAACCTCCCAAGACACTCTCAATGATGGGAGACTCTTCGTAAATTAATGTATAATAATAAATTAATTTGCACCTCTATCATAACCACACGAGTTCTCAAAGTGACTGCAATGTTGTTGCTACAATAATTGCTCTGAAAAAATGAAACAGCTAAATAATAACAAATATTTCTGACTATAAATTTCCTAAATCAATCGAACTGACCTATTAAACTGAATGTACCAACTGTTTAAGTCCCTTAACATTATTCATTTTTCACGTTTACGGTCAATATCGATAATCAATATTTCATATAGAGTATATTGTGAAATATCCCTGGACAAACAACAGCTGCGACCCCTAGTGACCCCTCCAATTTAAATGAATAACCCATTCTCCAGCATTGACTTAAACAGAGTACTGACATTTTCCCAGAAACAAAAAATCCAAACGATATTTCTGATTAATTCCATCGGCAATTCAAGGAAAAAAAAATCTGCCGCATTGTAAATCAATAACAGGCCACAGAGACCTCGCTACAAGATTCCAGAAACCTCGTCTAGGTAATAACAATTAAAATGCTAAAACCTGGGCTGGATTAGCACAATCACCAATGGTCATTCTGTACATTGCCATTTCAGTTATACCATGGTAATGAACGAAGGCCGCTGCTATCACCAGTACGTGAAAAATTTGATGACTCTGGAACTGTAAAAAAAGATATTAGTTTGTAATCGTAAAGTGAAAAATTATCCACTGGATGGACAAATAATTCTGTGCACACAAAAAAATTCATACAAAAACAAGAGTGATGTTAACTTCTACACTTTCTGATGCGAGAATCGAACTGCGCACTCAGTCGAGCGCACGTGAATCGACTAATGAGCAATCAATCAACTAACGCTCGAGGGGTCATCCACAAAGTGCACAAGTTGACACCGTGTCTTGCATCATCAGAGCTTATCCGTTGTTAGTACGAAAAAACTGACTTTTGGAATGAAACTCATAGTCAGACTCTCACTCAATTACGTAAGATGAATCGAAAGATAAATCAAAAGCTGGGAATTAAGCAATTTTTGTTTACCCATATATCGAATTTTCCGGGGAAAAATCGTTCTGGAACTCTCAGTGCGTAGAACATTGCACCTAATACGTAGAGACAACCCATCAGTATGAGCCAACCGAGTGATGCTTGACTTATTGCCTTGAACCAGCCCTCAGCGATAGCGTAATGCACTGCTGGTATTACCTGATGGGAAAGAACGACATATTACTTTCCTCAAAATATATTTCTCATTCTTCTTTTCAATCAAACCCACGGTTTTCATTTCTCAATTCTGTCCTTTAAATTAACTATAGATTCCCATATTTACTTTACAATCAGCTTGCATTACATCACTGTCAATTTCAGACTTGTTTAGCATTTTCAGCTTTCCTATATTTACAATAATTTTGATAGAATTTTTAGCAGAGACTGGGAAAAAATTAAATTAACTAAAAAATTAAATAAAAAAAAAATTAAGGTAACTGAGTTGACATGGAGCGACTCATCACTGATTGATAACGAACATAATGTAATAATAATAATAATATGGTAGAGTTACCCCGCTGAGGCCGAATCCCATGAAGACTCCAGCTCTCAATGGCCGATAATTCGGTTCGCCGAATCTCTCCCAAAGAGACACAACAATACTCGTGATGCCCAGTGCCACAACAACAGACAGATAAATGACTTTGGGCTGATAATCACAATAAAAACCATAATACAACCATGGAACAAAACTTCCCATAATGAGCATAGCAATACCACAGTAATCGAACTTGGAAAATAATTTTCCCACACACTCACTGTGACAATGCACAGTATGAAAGGCAAATGACATGCCAAGGCATATTATTGCACCGGCAAAAAATGTAGCAAACACAAGCTTCTCCTCGAATTGAATCTCCATGGGCGGTCGTGTTAGAAAGAATATTGCTATTCCTATGAAGGCTACGCAACCTGAAAACGAAGAAAAGAATTGAATTCCTCATTTAGCATCACTAATTTGAGATCTCTTTCAAGACGATTGTCTCACCCAGTAAATGAGTCCAGATATTGCCAGTCTCTGTGTGAATACGGAAGATACTTTTGAAACAAGCGTAGAAGGACGGCAGCGGTGGACGATGTCCAGCGTGTAGAAAATCGTTGTCCTGTAGCCACCTTGGTAAATTTCGAAAGTGACACTGCTTCCATGACGCCTCCCACACCTGTAATCAATACCCTCAATTCATCAGCAAAACGGGTAAGATGTTTACAATTTATGCTAATTGTTCAAGTTACATGGATCAAAAATTTCCGACCCAAAAAAATCCCACAAAAAAATTGGGTAAAATTTCAACTTTTCAGTTTCAAGTAATTACAAAAATTTCGAAGATTGCAAAAATTTCCAAAAGCAACAATATTTAATATCGAAAAGCATTTTTTAAATGAAAAAATAATGGTAAAATTCTGATCAATCGAAAAAATGAGGACATGAATGAATGGATGAATAAATAACTGTGTAAAAATGAAAAATTTCAAATAAAAACAGAAAATTGTAATGGAAAATTATGATGTGAGCAAATAGAGTCGTTAAAAAATAAAGTAGAAAATTTGCATGAAGCCCAGTTGTAATAAACTTCTCCAAGAATTATTTTTTCAGGATTTACAATGAATTACAACGGAAAAAAAAAGGAGCAGAGTCTTATAAAAAAACTGAATTGTATCCAAAACAGGTTTTGTATTTTGTCTACCCCACCTTGCGAACAAATTCCTCAGCCTGCTCAGCTGCGTTATGAGCCAGGGCCCCCAGATCGATCTCATCACTCAGGACACCTGCTTTTAACACTTCTGTCATCTAAAAACACATAAAGCCATTGATATAGTATAGAGTAGAAAAACATTTTTTTGAGATTTTCTTCTGTATTTCATTCGATGAAAAAAAAATTTAAAAAGAATTGAAAAAAAAAATTTTTTTTAATTTAAAAAAAAAATTGAAAAAAAAATTGAAAAAAAATGAAAAAAAAATTGAAAAAAAATTGAAAAAAAAATTGAAAAAAAAATTGAAAAAAATTGAAAAGAAATGAAAAAAAATTGAAAAAAAAAATGTTTTTAATTTTAAAAAAATTGAAAAAAATAAATGGGAGAAAACTAAAAAATAGGGACATTTACTTCACAATCCAGAAGATGATCATCCTCAGGTGTCGATGGCAGAGGACATCCAACCCCATCCTCCTCCTCAGCCAAACAGCTGGCATCATCGTCATCCAGGAGTTCCTTGACTTCGTGAAAACCTGGTATATCACTATTCAATGAAACACGATCGCTCCATGGGATACGATGCCTAAGACTCATTTCGTCAGTTTTCAGATTTGATGGCTCACTCGCCTCCTCCATTATAACGTCCTCGACTTTGAACATTGTGAACCAATATTTTGATCTCCAATTCCTGTGACAAGAGTTGATAAAATTAATAATGTAATTCATTAAAATGAAATTAATCGTGCACTTTTTGGAAATTTTGGAGGCATTGACGATAAATTTATCAAGTCTATCTGTAATTAAATAACAATTACAATCAAATCAATTTTTGTTAATTGAGGCAGCCGGAAATATTCAGAAAAATTCTAAACTTATGATGTTCTGTTTTGCCGGTGAAAACTGAACTTTCTTATCTAAAAACTTCTCTTATCAACAATGAAGTGCTCTGCGACCAAAGTTCACGAACATTTTCTGGTAGAATTCCTAATGAAAATCACTAATCTAAAGCGGACATCAGAAAATCAGGTTTTCCAATCACACTTTTTAATTCACAGATTTTTACAGATCTCACAGACTCTCGGTCATAAAATTCAATTGTCGTTGTGTGCTAAAATGTTCTTGCTAGATCAATGTCCAGGAGAAGAAAACTCTACGGTTTTCACTTCTAAATATCTGAGGACTATAAATTAAGCTAAGGATGCTTCTTACGAACAGCAGTCAGAAGTTTTATTCGTACACTCAATATTTCATTTACAATGTCCTACTGCTGTTAATAAAATACAAAAATAGCAAGTGGATGAGGAGTGTAACCCCTGAAGGCCACATTCGACTTAACTGAACTTTAAACTCCATTTGATTAAAGAGGAAAAAGCTCTGAATATAAAAAATTCCTCGTTCCACGGAGAATCATTCAGGATACATGAACGATATCGCAATCCGTACCACGTCCGGAAAAATTCCACGTCGAATATCGGTGGCGATACCAAGTGGATTCAGCCACCTAATATGAACTCTAATACATTATAAAATATTGGAACTATGACTAACAAGTCATAGATCTCGACTGATGTGTGTCGTAATGAATATTTTATCTTGTCACAATTTTCTTCGAGTCTGCGCATGGCCCCAGCCACATTTGCTCTTAAATGATGAACATTAGACAAAACCAAATTATTGAACAGCCACCGACACACCCACTCACCTGCCCACCCACACCCACCCACTAAACCAACCATCCACTCAACTAACCACCCACCCACCCACCCAACCACCCACCCACCCAACCACCCACCCAACCACCCACCCACCCACCGACCCACCCACCCAACCACCCACCCACCCCTCCCACACACATACACACATACATACACACACACACACATTTTTGGTAATTGTTGAGAGATGTTGGAATAGGAGACATATCATGAAAAATTTTATTTTGACCTTCGTCTTTGACTATTATCACTGAATAGATTAATCATATTCATTATTAACAGAAACAATGTATAATGGTTCTCAATAGTCCCGTTGAGACTAGCTCATCGACTGCAAATTAATTACCGTTTATCGTTAGTAAAATAATTAATACATTATGGTTGCATATTATTAGTTACTCCATGGGAAAAAATTTCGACGAAAATAACAAAAATGGGTTTGCGTTGGATCTTCCCATTCTCAAGGTAAAAATGCGCGTGCAATGGTGTATGTATTTAGTTAAAAATTCTACCAACCCCTTAGCGCAAACAAATTACACGATCAAGATTGTGGATTGTGTAATGTAATTTAGATCTGATTAGATTTTAGTTGAAGTGGGTTCAATGATTTTTTAGTTACGACTCTCCATCGTTCATAACGCTCCACCAGGAAAACTATTGTAGATAGCAAAAAAAGTGTTTAATAAAGATTGGTCCTGTTTTAAAACCCCATATTTTATGTCACGTGACTATCTTCCTTAAATTTCATAATTAATAACATACAGTAATGTTACTGCTCCCGTACACTATCGCGGCAATACCCCGTTTCTCAAAATATCGCATTTATCTCGATATCCACTTGGCGGACAGAAAATTCCCAGTAACATTTTCTATCAGAAATAAAATTCTCTACAAAAAACGTCTCATAACATTTTTCCTTAAAACCACTCAGTGAGGAGATAATTCAATTTTCGCGGGAAATTTGAATAGCCAAAACCAGCACTTGTCACTATAGTCTATCTCAATACTACTACTATTATCACTATTATATTTTCTAGATAGTGATAATAGTCTCCTTGAATAGTCTCCTTTAATTTAGGTACCCATTTTTCACAACGAACCTGGTCAAAGACCACAAATTTACGAATAGCGCACAAATTTAAGAAACTTGTTACTTTTTAGTTGTCTTTGCCACTGCAGAGAGATCGTGAACCTTTCGACACGTAGACTAGCACTATTCCTAACGGTACAGCCCCTTGAATCGCTCAAACATAATTCAGCAAAATTTATCAATCCTCCCCCCCCCCCCTCCCCTCCCCCTTTTTACCATATCAGCAATTCTGATTGCTGAAAAAACATTCCGATTATTATTAGTTAACACTAAAGCGCGCGAAATAAGCATCGAGATAGTGTCTCACTGGCCTCAAAGGTCACTCTCGATTAGTTCCTTTATCAACTGCAAGATAAAATTATTTCGTTAATTAAAAATTGAATATTTACCAGTGAAAAAAAAAAACAGAATCTTATGCAATGTCACATTGTTTTTGGACAATGGATAGAGCAATGAATTTGATTATCGATTAGCGCAACTTTGACCAGACGCGCCTGTTTTTTCCTTTCTCCATTATCACATTTTGCCCACTAATAACTAAAAAAAAAAAAACAAAGGCTGTCTCACCTGATTAGAGACGATTTCACTTCTAATGCTCTCACATGTATTGCGTGGTATTGTCAAATTTAATAATGTCAATTGCACGACGAAAAACACCAATACGAATACGGCGAATTTTGGAGAATCCGGAAACTGGGGACTACCTGTTTCTTTATTAAAATGTTGTCACAATTGATTTGGCCATTCAGCTGTTCGAGAGCCAAATAAGATTGGAAGGCCCCGAGGTAGGACCATACGGGATACTTTGCCAGGCTAAATTCCCAAGTATTGGAGTTTAATTCTAGGTTTGTCCTATAGTGGCGCAGATAAGTGCGCGAGTGTTGGTAAGACAGAGGAAATTGTGATGCGCGGGAAAATAATTCATGAAGAAATATTTTGAAAAAACATATTAATTCAAGGTAAGTACACTCATATGCATATTCTTGAGCACGTGTCATGTTTTTTTCGCTCTGTCAAACGAGTGATAGGATTGTATTATAAGAAATTGTATTAATGTGGGATGTGCTGATGACATGTGGCTGGAGCGCGCCAACTGCAGTACGCGCATGCGCTCGACCACAAACCAAAATTTTCCCTTGAATTTATTCTGCAATTTGTTGAATTTGTAATTTTCATGAGTTATCGCAGAAACGCCGTTACGCGATAAACAAAATATCGAATCCATTATTTTTTAAAGTGAAATTGAATTCTCAAAGTTCATATAATAATCCAAGTTTCTGGAAACAACCGCTTCACCTATTGAGAAATTGCATCAAATTCAAACCATGAAAATTACACTGGAACTTAACTGAAGTTGAAAAAAACATTGACGCGGCCAAGGACACGGACGTCATCAAGTAATTATTATTGACTATCGCCAGTTCAACGTCACTGCCATTGCAAAGTTCTCTGCTCAGCAAAATTACGATAACGAAATCAGAATAGTCATTAGCTTTCCGATAGGGAATGTTATTGTTAACCTCGTTGAAACTGGAAAGCCGAACGAGTTCGTTAATAAGATGTTCATATGTGTGTCTCCAAAATGCATGGTGCATCTATCTATCCAAAATCCATTTATTATATTAACTATAATTTATCTATTTTCACGAGCAACTCATTTGAATTCCCCGCGCATTCACTGACAGTTCTAAAATCCAATATGGCGCCCGCGAGTGTACTCAGTGGACACAATAATAAACTTCACATTTATACTAAAGTAGGTGACGTAACCATGATATGAATAGATAAACCAAAATTACAAGCCATATGATTGCAAGTAAGTACCTACAATATCTAAAATTCCCCACATAAATGTAAAATTATTTCTAAAAATGTTCCACTAATGTTCCAGGTTTGGTTGAAAAATTAAGCAAATAATCAACAACAAGAGCCCATTAAGTTGCCAAAAGTTTAATGATACCATGTGAGTGAAACCACCATGAGGATCAGCATAATCGAATTATGGAAGTCCCAACAATGTTTGCGGGTTTTGTATATATTGTTCATCACTTCATGTCTCCATCCTTCCTGGGCAGACCAAGAAGTCACTCTTCGTCCTCAAGGCACAACAGCATCGCACATCTACAACAGCACAATTGCATCATCTCCAGCTAAGTTAGTTCCCTCACCAAATCAAACAATAACAGCAATCGTAAGTAACCCAACGCAACAAGTGCCAAGATTAAATATTACGCAAAAACCATCCACGGACCTGACACATGTTGACAATACAACTCATTTAACAACCGAGAGAAATTCAAAAAGCGATTCCACCGACTCAATCTCACTAGCGCCTATAGATACCACAAATGGCACAAATATCAGCACAACAACAATCGTACCAGTGGAGCCAGTGCTACCCGATAAAGCCTCAGCCGAAGAAGAGCACAACAGTTCGATGTCAATTTTCTTCGTCCTCTGCATCCTCGCCCTGGGAATTCTCCTCATCCATCTCATGCTGCAAACAAATTTTCAATATCTACCCGAGTCCGTAGTGATAGTATTCCTCGGTGGTGCAATAGGAATGATAATAAATCTCATGTCCCACAAAAACATTGCAAATTGGAAAAAAGAAGAGGTACTATCACCGACAGCATTCTTCCTAGTTCTCCTGCCACCAATTATCTTCGAATCTGGATACAATCTTCACAAGGGAAATTTCTTTCAAAATATCGGAAGTATTTTGGTATTTGCAATATTTGGTACAGCAATATCAGCGTTTGTCGTTGGAGCTGGAATCTATCTCCTTGGATTGGCACAAGTTGCTTATAGGCTAAGTTTCGTCGAGAGCTTTGCATTTGGATCTCTCATTTCTGCTGTGGATCCAGTAGCAACTGTAGCTATTTTCCATGCATTGGATGTTGATCCAGTACTGAATATGCTGGTTTTTGGTGAATCAATACTCAACGATGCTATTGCTATTGTTTTAACTACATCAGTACTTGAATCTAATAATGGAGCTACCACTGGCGAGGCCATCATGCTTGGGCTAAATAGATTTTGCCTGATGTTCTTTGCATCAGCTGGAATTGGTGTAGTGTTTGCACTGATCAGTGCACTACTGCTGAAACACGTGGACTTGAGGAAGAATCCTTCGTTGGAATTTGGAATTATGTTGGTGTTTACTTATGCACCCTATGCACTAGCTGAGGGAATACAATTATCCGGAATTATGGCAATTTTGTTCAATGGAATTGTCATGTCACATTACACCCATTTCAATCTGTCAACAGTTACGCAGATTACTATGCAACAGACTATGAGGACATTGGCATTCATTGCTGAAACTTGTGTCTTTGCTTATTTGGGATTGGCACTATTTAGCTTCAGGCATAGATTTGAGCCAGCATTGGTCATTTGGTCACTTATTCTGTGTCTTATTGGCAGAGCAGCTAATATCTTCCCACTTGCTATACTTGTCAATCGCTTCAGGGAACATCAGATCACTAAAAAAATGATGTTCATCATGTGGTTCAGCGGCCTGAGAGGCGCTATTTCTTATGCATTGTCGTTGCATTTGAATTTTAGCGATGAAACTAGGCATGTTATCATTACGACGACACTTATCATTGTTTTATTCACAACTTTGGTGTTTGGAGGATCAACTATGCCGCTATTGAAGTTCTTGAGGGCGGAAAAACGACAGAAGAACAGTAGGCGAAAGAGGAGGGATAAAGAAATTTCGCTCAGTAAAACTAGAGAATGGGTAAATATACGTCTATTGAAATAAACTTTTGATAAAAAAAAAAAAAATTAATTGACACTATTTTTTTATTCCAGGGCCAAACAATTGATTCTGAACATTTGTCAGAATTTACCGAAGAAGAAATGGAGGTGTCGTTCATGCAATCTAGAATTCGGGGATTTGCAAGGTGGGATCTCAAGTTCTTCATTCCCTTCTTCACACGACGATTTACCCAACAAGAACTGAAAGACTGCAAATCCCAGATGACTGATTTGACAAATCAATGGTATCAGGCTATCAGGATAAGTCCAATGGAGTCTGATGAGGAGACAACAACAGCATCAACAGCACAATTGAATGTTCTGGGTACACCAATGGAAACGCGAAGTGATCAAAGTTCGGGGAAAAAAGGACGTCCAAGTCATGGGTCCATATTGAGTATTTAATTGTGTGTGTGTCCGGGTGTCTGTCGTCTTGTTGCTACGATTTTTAATCGTTGCTTCCTGGGTATTATTGAACAGGACTCTGCTGCTTCCTGATACTGCTACATCATCATTCCAGAATTACATGTCTAGTCACAATGTTTACCCAAGGGGAAAACAATTTTTTCGCTTTCGTCGATTCATTTTATAGGATCATCTCTGTGCTATAATTTTATAAGATTTAGTTATTTTTGAAAAGTTTTCCATCCAGTTTTTTTTTTTTTTTTTAATTACCTTGACCATCTAGTGAAGCTCTTCATCCATCCCACGAAGGTAGGGGTACTTCCCCAGTACTCACTTCATGGAGAAAGATTTGAAAAAGTTCACAATAATTCAAAGCCAAAAAGGGCGAAAAGAACGGTCCCAAAAGAACTTTTGTTTTTTCGAAAATATTCATCTCAATGGAAAGAACTGAAATGGGGTAACAATATTGGAAAAAATGATTGACTAACATATTTACGTATTCATTTTTAAAAAATCGTATTTCTCTTCAAAATCTTATTTTGATAATATGCCAAAGAAATTCAAAATTAAATTCTCTAAGTTGTTTGCTACACCTCAATTCGGATAATCGTGTAAAAAGGTAGCAAATTCGAAGTATCTGTTATTTTTTTATTTTTTTTCCTTCATATTCTATAAAGTCCATATTTTAGTTAGTCAAAAATTCCGAACTTTTTATAGTTTTATGGCGGTGTTACCACGATATTAATCCATCGTTCTGATAATGTTATTTCGTTTTCAATTTCAACCCATTGAACAGGATCGCAGCGCCCCTCTTTCGGCCATTTTGTGTCAGAGTGCGCGCGCACTCTTCCCCCATCAATATGTTTGGCATCCTATTCACTGCGTCAAAATACATTTATCTATGTTTGGTTGACTACAATTGTACAATTGTAAGTTAAAGCCTTTCATGTCATCAGATTTCAGTGTTAAAATCTAACCATGGTGGCGGCAATTTGCTTTTTAATTTTCGCATACTGAGTACCTAACATTACTTAACCCTTGAGAGGTCATGCTATAACCTCAGCGCCGTTACGTTCCGAACTTTTCAATTTTTCCTTAAAACAGGGGCAAGAAAAATCTGCAAAATTAGATTCCTCTTCTAAACTATTTTTCCTCTAAACAAGAAACGTGTAACATTTCATATTTACTCGGAACGACATCTGTAGGGAGATATTCACATTTCAAAGCGACTCAGATGGGGAGTGCCCATGTTTAACCTTCAAATATTTATATTTTTTCCAAAACGAGATTATTGAATTATTGAGAATACTGATAAGTTGAAATTCATAGTTGCCAAAAATATTGAAGTTTTTTACTCAAAATTGAAAAATTGTGTGTGCGGTGAGGTGCGACTGCTTAAGGGTTAAGACTCTGTGATTGGAAATTAAAAAATACCAAAACTTCCATAATTGAATTTAACATTTAAAACTATTCATTTTACAGACTTTTCGAGGATTTGTCGGATTAATTTATTTAAAGATCGTCTCACTGCGGAAGGATCCTATGGACTTAAAATTATTCCTCTCGCCCTTGTTTATAATCCCCAAATTTTATTCTACAATTAGCAGCAATTTTATTCTACAATTTAATTGCAGTATCACAGATTGCCTATACCAAACGGCTGGCCGATGGTTATTAGTCAATCTTTTAAAACATCACTAAAAAAAAATCAATTTAAAAACGAAGTATGTTTTTTAGGGAGAAAAATATTTTTTACTCCGTCCAACATTTGTATCTAATCAATTATGTAGAATACTTTATTTAATTAATTTTCAATTTTCGCTTATGTGAAAGCGATAGAGAATTTTAGTGTCATAATTATTTAAATTTGTGATCAATATGAATTAGATGTGAGAAGTCTAGTGTGAATTTATCTCTCAGGTATCACAAAAGTATTAATTCAATTTTATTTATTGTTTAATTAAAAGTAATGAAGAGTTTTATTCACCCTGTGAACGCCTTTCTGATAGTTAAATGATGATAATGTATATGGACAATAAAACTGGATAGTTTGTATAAATTAAATAATGCATTTTGTTTTACGTATTATTTCACATGATGTTAAAAAGTATAATGAGCTTTCGTGATAACCATTAGATTGCACCGGATGCTTGATATATATATATATATAAATCCGGTCGCACGTGCTGCGCACGCGCATTTCGTTTTTCCCGAATGGTGGCGCGTCGGTTTCGATCTTACGGTTTTCGATAACTTCGATATATATCGATATTTTCTTTCGCCGCTTCTTCTTACTATACGAGTCCGATGACGCGTGCTGCGCACGCGCATTTACTTTTTTCGCCGCACTGATTGGTGTCGCGTCCAGTTTTGGTCTTACGCTTTTCGATAATTTCGATATATATCGATAGTTCCTTGCGTCTCTCCTTTTTACTATAGGAATAGGAAAACGGGCAACTCCAGCGATTATGTATATGAAATTGAACAGAATCCCGCGTTTTTCTACTTTTTTTTATATCTTAAAGTACGAGAGAACACATAAAAAATGGGAAACTAATGAAATGTCTCGATAATGGGTGCCGATATTCGAGTTGGCATTTTGCTGTTTCCTCAATTTTGAAATTTCATAGTTCGGATTGAGAGATGGAACGAGTGGTGGGAAAAATAACGAAAAATTCAGGTTTTGTAAATTGTTGATGATGATGACTCACAGCATTAGGTGGGTAGGGCAAATGGACACCATCTCTGAATTATCGTTTTTTTCTGAACTTTGATCAGATCTGCATTTACTCTACACCAAAGTTTATCACAATTGCACAAAAATTTTCCCAAAAATAAAAAAAAAAAACGCGAAAAGGGCGTCCAGTTCTGTCTTTTTTTCCACTTTCAAATACGCAAAATCATTCGTTAATCCACCAATGGGTGCATGAGGAGGCAACATCCCTAAACATTAAATTCACTATAATCATTTGCATCTAGTGTTTACGTCTCTTTATTATTACACTTTTGTTTCTCAATGTTTCCTTATATCTCATTGCATATCATCTTACTCCACACTCGCCTCACAATTTCAGTGACTGAAGCACACGGCTATGATTTTTCTTTGGAAAATTTATATTTATGTTTCTTCCTCTCTGAAAATTGTCACATTTCAACTGGAATTCGTTAATTTTTGAATTGCCTAGAAAAAGTGAACACTCATCGGTATTGGTTAACTTGCAAAAAGTGGAGACAAAAAAAATGTACACACTTAAGATTTTTTTAAATATTTTTTTTTGTATTTTTATTTGCATTTGCTTATCCGCAAATTTTCAATTTTTTTCCAATTGGCTGCTTTTTTTTTATCAATATTGTCTGGGCATTTTCGTTTGTATAAATCATCGTAATTTACCGATGCTCCAGTCCATTCCAGTGGATATTTAACGAATTCACTCATATGTAATTGTCACATGTCATTCGGTAAGAAACGAAAGGGAATCACTTTAAATATTAACTGTACTTATTTCGGCGGGAGGGGTAGTAATGGGCAATTACTTCTAACGAGGCAAAAATTTTTTTTTACTCTTGATCATTCATTTTAATTGTATATTCAATATTACGGCACATTACCTCTAGTCACCGAAAGAATGGACTTTCAGCTAAGCATGCATATTAATTCCCATTCTATTGCTTATTCATTACTTTTTTTTTTTTACTTTTTTTTTTAATAATTATTTTCTTTCTACAAAATTCACTTGGGTCGATTTGTTGATTTACACGCACTCCAGCTCACCAAATATTTACTGGTTCCCATTACCTTGCATGATCGTGGAATTGAATCAATACCAAGGTATCCTTCACAATCTACTGCTAACAATAATAAAAACTACATCTATCGTTCTCATTGCTTTTATCGCATCAATGACATGAAAAAGAAAACGCTCTGTGGAGACACGCAAAGTCAACATTTTTCGACTGCTTTCTTTTTAATATTATTATTCTGGACACATTTGCAGTTCACTATTGATATATTGTCGCGACTTCGACAAATCTCCTCTCCCAGTTCTTTTCCTGGTTCCTTTATTTTTAGGTAAAAAGTGATTCATATCTTACACGCATTATTGAATTGTTAATAGTTATACCATAGTAGGATAGGTAGGAGGGATTCTCTGTCAACTCCATTTTTTTCAAATTATTTGGGACAAAGCTGTGGTTAGTTAAACAAACACACAAATATTTGTTTTGAAAAAGTGAAAGTGAATTTAATAGCGATGTTTATACTCAAAATTCGCGGGTTTTCTCCAGCTTTTTGATGCGAATATTTTCCAAATTTCTCCAATCTTCAGATCGTTTTTACCCCAAAAAATGTGAAAGGGTGGACTTCGATTTTTATCAAAATCGAAAACAATTTTGAAAGTTACGCATATACATACGAGTTATACAGAAAATACGATCGAGGGAAAAAATTGATACGTGATATATAAATTTTTTGAAAAAATTCGAAATTGGACGAAATGATTAAAAAATGATTTGAAAATGTCAAAAATAATTGTGTGCAGAATTTTCAAAGAACATGATAAAAGTTGGCCGCAGAGAATCCCTCATCGGACAAAAATTCCAATTCCCTAAAATTTTCGCTCATTCTAATTTCTCAATTAAAGCAATTCTCATCTGATTAACATTACAATTTCGTTTTTATTCGGCCAATCCTATGGTTCGTCGATTAATTGTACAATATTTCTGGCATTCAATAGTGGACTGTAAGTCACAAATAAGTCCTTGACCAATTGGAATTCATGCGAGAATATAATGGGAAGCAAGTATTGTATTTAATACGGCTCGCTGATCACTTGAAATGCTCAATCACCTGAGACTGATTTTTCCAGCATGCATATACCGTATAATTAATGTTAATTCTCGTCGCATGAATTGCCATGATCTCTATACAAAATACATTCAAATGTTCATTAATATTTGTGAAATCAATTTTGCAAAAAGGAAATGAGGTTCAAAAATTTGTCAAACAAAATTTCCACAAATTTTGTTTCATTTCGAGAGAGGGGGGAGGGGGGGGGGAGGATGACTTCTCGAAAGCTCGTCAAAGTTATCATCTTGTTTCTGTGTCAATGAAATGGATTAAGTTTTGCAACAAAATCCCATTCAGATCTTCTGCGGGCACGCGCAGCATGGCCCAAGTCTTATAATTTAATCTGAGTATTAATAAAATGAATTTCCTCGATGAAATCTCATACAACACTTTCTTTCACGTACAAAAAGGACGATTCTCACAACAAAATCTTCAAAAAAACTTTTTGAGTTTTTTTTTTTCGACATCAATTCTTGTTAATTTAATAATTCAAGTTGTCATTCCGCAATTACACAAAAAAAAAAATTATGAATGAATGGTGAAATTAATAACAGTCACGGTTTAACAATGGATGGAAACAGAATGAAGTTAATAATAAATTACACGAATTAACAATAAGATGGGACACGAGTGTCAGGGATAAATGATTTAACGTGCCAAGTTTTTTTGAATTTTTATTTTACGATTTTAATTCAAAGGAAATGAAATTAAAACTATGCTAAAGGCATTGCATAATTGTGACATTTTTTTTACAAATATTCAATTTTTTTGGGTTTCTTCATTTAAATCGTCGCAATATATTTTGCAATTCCCTGACACTCGTTATTAATTGCGCGAATAAATCGGCGGGCACTGAAGTTGCGTTGACATAGATTTAATGAAAATTAAGGATTTAGTTCATGTGTCCATTGGGAGAGACAATCAAAAAAAAAAAATAAAAAATAAAGAAGGGAAAGAGAGGAATTGAGGGTAGCACGTGAAAGCATTCACTTGATTTGCAACCATGGATGCTTGAGGCACTCAGCTGCTGTAGCACGTGTACTTGGATCAAACTCAAGCATTGGAGTTACAAATTCGGCAAATTCACGAGCTTCACTCGGTGACCACTCATATTTCTCAGTAAGTACTTCATAGAGCCCCCATGGCTTCAGACCCGTGATGTGTTTGAGCTCTCCCTTCTTGGTGAAAAATGCCTTTGAATATTTGCCAGATAGAGCAATTCTACGTGGAATTTCACCGAGTAACTCAATTATGTGAGCCAAATGGTCTTCATCCCTGAAAAGAAGAATGTCAGTTATGCCATACTTTAGGGAGAGAACCTTAAAAATGAAGGAGAGACTTCAAGATTTTCTCAGAAATTTAAACTCCTCACAACCTTCAAAACTAAATCCCTTCTCATTAATATTGCTCGTGCAAATCTATGATCGACTTATCATCAACCTGACACTGAAAACAGTGCGACATTGCATGATAGATAACCAGATGAATAATGGAGCTTATCTCACCTCGAATAGTCCGCACCGTTGTGTGGCTCAAAAAGATAATCCCCTGTGGCCAACTCAAAAGCCATACACGCCGTCGACCAGATATCAGCTGAAGTATTATACCCAGCTCCAAGTAAAACTTCCAGCGACCTATACTGCCTCGTTTGAATATCCTCAGTAAATTTTTTATGCACCCAACAAGCATTACCCAGATCAGCAATTTTCACTTCCACATCGCAATCTACAAGTGCAGCATCAAGTGGAGCAATGGATTTCTCCGATGGCTTCATATCCGGCATATCCAATTGTAACTCTTCATTGGAATCATCATGAATTTCTGGATCAGATAACACACCTTCCTCACTGCATGCTTTGTCAATTTCACATGGTGTAACATCATCATTTGTGTGATCTTTTGACTCGTCCTCTGTTGTCTGATTGTCCATTTTATCACTGCCAAGTGGATCAACTCCGTTAAGATGTGGTGGTGTTGGATCAGAAATATCTGGTGATTCCTTAGAATCAGTATTCTCCTCAATGCTCTCAGTATTTGGATCCTGATCAGGACTATTAGTCTCACTTATACCACCATTTTCATTGGAATTAATAACATGCTTAGCTTGCTCCTCTATTTCCTGTATCTGCTCCATCTGCTTCTTCAACAATTCATTTTGCCTCTTGTACTTCTTCTTCATTCTTTTCTTCTTATTCTTCGACATTTTGGTGTTTGGCGTTGGCTCTTGAAACTCCTTTGGAGCTGTTGATATCAGTGATACTGGAAGCTTAAGACCAAGTGAATGCAATTCTGTTGCTAAAAATGCCAATTTTTTAATGTATGCCTCATCCACACATATCAACACATTCTCAGGTTTAATATCTGTGTGAATGATTTTACATTTATTATGAAGATAATCCAAACCCTCGAGCACTTGTCTTATAATTCTCTTCACATTATTACGTGGTATACCACGATAATTTGATTTTATTATTAATTTAAGCAAATTGTGTCCAAGCACTTCGAATACCATGCACACATGTAGACCATTGATACCACTTATTTTGAAGTCATTTAATAGTTGTACTGTTTTGTTGCGCTTTGGATCATTTGGATCTGTATCACGTACATCCTTCAATAATTTTATTTCATCAAGTGCAGTCTCGGTGAAGTGTGATGCTGATTTTACCACCTTCAATGCCACGAATCGTTTGTCCTAATTGAGGTAACAGAAATATATATATAATACAGTTGATAAATATTGCTTTTTTTTTTTAAATAATCAATGTTCTGAATAAATTTGACCAAAGATTGAGGTACAAAAAAATTGAAATTAAAATTATAGATGAAGAAAATATATAAAAAAAAATCTTAAAACTGCAGAGGCTTTTAAAAAAGCAGAAATGTTTTTAATTTTTGAATTTTTTTATCTCACATATCATGCAATAAATGCACCCTTTTCACATTGATTTTATGACGTATTGAGCTATAATAGCTATATACTATAAGAGTGTCGTGTCTTTAGGATATTTCATAATTTTTTTTCATAGTCTTTGCAATGGAGTTATTGTGGAACTACCGGAAATTGAGAGAAAAAAATTCTTTTTATATTTATTATGCATGAACAAGTATCTCCCACAATTCTCAACTTGGTTAATCCCTCTTTATCAAATTTTTCATGATAGATGTATTGGCAAGTTATTGGTTCGAACTGTCCCAGGGAACAACCCCATTCCGTTAATTCGTAACAAACTCAATTTCTTTATCATTTCCAATTTATGTATAGCACGACTTATCCAACGGAAGTAGTTTTTTTGTTTCTTTTTAAAAAATTGAATTTGCCATATTATGCCATAGCACAACATTCAATTGCCCAACGAATTTTTGATCTCATGTCATCATCATGAAATGCCCATCGAACTTTGAAAATTGCCCATAAAAAAATTAAATCTCCACGAATTCTACCATAGCTCGCTCAATGTTTCCAAACCCCCAATTGATTTTTCTACCATCATGACTCACATTAACTCAACATTCAGACCAATCAAAAGTCAAATATGACCAGTTATCTCCAAGCGCCAGATAACAAAACCACCAAATTTCAATATATATACAACATGTCTCTCCCCATTGCTTTGCACATTCTACCATTGAAAAACTACCTGGAGGTCCCAACACAGCCAGACAGTTGAAAAGTGTCCCCATCCAAGTTTTCTCGCCACATGATAACGATTCAAAAACAGATCGCCAATTTTAACCGGATGATATCCCCCTTTGGAGTAATCACTACTGTCCTCCTGCTCCTCCTCTTCACTGTTGTACACTTCGTCATCATCCTCGATGGTCTCATTGCTTGAGCTATGGCTCGGTTCCAACCTAAAATTGACAAAAAAATTTTTTACCACCACTCATAATAATAATAATAATAATGCCGACCCACGTGATACGACATCGAGATTAGTGAATGGATAAAATTTACCTATTGCCATTGTCCGTGGTAAATGTTTGTCCATTACCCTCCTGGCCACTCTCATCGAGCGTGGAATGACGTGCTGGAGCTTTTGAGCATGTTGCACCACTATTGTCACTATCACCCTGATTGTGATTTTTGACTTTTCTCTTAGTCGTTTGCTTATACCTTTTTTTCTTGGCTTGAATCGCCAACACACGACGATTTACGGATGCTTTAGTGCTCATATTATTTTTACGTGTTGCGATGAGCGCTTTTGAACCGTTACGTGTTCAAGTCTCTATAGCACAAATTAATATAAGAATTGAATTTGTCAATTTGAGGGTGATGAATGTTTTTTGATGAACTTATTTACGGTAATTGATGATTTTTCTGGCAAATTATTTCACGGTTATTATGGGGTCAAACATTGTCTTGCGAGAACGTTTTAGAGTTTATCATCGCTCGGCGGTTGTTTGAGTATGGCCGACAACTTTGGAATCGCTCGATTCAAGGTAACGATGAAAATTTGGGACAACGTGCTCACCTCGTGTACTCGATGATGATTTTTAATTGCAATTCCAAGATAATAATCAGGAAGATTGTATTATTTTAGAATGGGATTTTATAATAAACATTAATTGTGGTTACTTTTTCTTGTTACATTGTGAGCATGTTTTTGTTCGTTAGCTTGCGGGCAAAATTAACTTGTGACAAACTTTGTAGGCGGGTAAAATTTGTGGAAAAAAAAAGGAATTGCAGATTTATAGATTGCAATACTCTGTCCAACCACTATTCAGCCTCTTGTTCCCGTTTTATTTCTGCCAATGAGGTTTTTTTTTTCACCACCGTTGTTGTAGATTCTGGGCTCCTTCCGGGCGGGTTATTGCTAAGACGGGAGTTTAGTTGGGGGGTGGAATTTTACGGCACGCCATCGCATCCATTTCCCGCGAAAATTCAAATTTGTCATTTTGACGTTTTTGCGTCCTAGTCACGTAAAATGATTTATGCTAACTTCAATGCTTTTAACTAACCAATGGAAAATGTGCCAATTTCATACCACAAATTTATCATTGGTGACGTCACAAGCGTTGCGGTTTTTTTTTGCAGCATATTTAGAGACCAAAAATCGGTAAATGTTTTTAGTTTCGGAAATCTAGATGTTCTTCAATATAACTCACAAGCAATATTTAGGCGACTATTGAATTGTTGTTGCTTTGCAATTATGGACCACAAGGTAAATACTGATTTGTTAGCGAATTTTTCTAAACTTTGTAACTTCCGAAGATCTTTACAAATCTTATATTTTTTTCAAGGTGTCGAATTGTTTTTTTAATTCAAGAAAAGGGCAGCCATGCCCCACTTCACATGAGATTCATGGCAACCCTCCCTCAATGTGTTCGAATTCGTCAATTTCAAATTTCAAAAAATTAAACACACAGAAGAAAACAATGTTCACAAATGTGGAATTCAGATCATATTTATTTCCATAAATTAACGTGGGTTTGACAATTTCACTTATAATATGACTACAATTGATGAACAAAATTGCATGGATCCACTATTATCTACCTGCATCAATGTTCATTGACATTCACATTTTCACTCTTTCCATCCCGTTCCTTTACTCAGTACTCGTATATTCAATATGAAATTTTTGGGGTGTAGGAACCAGAGTCAAACGATGTTGTTGAAAAATCAAATAGACAATTTCCCATTGCTATTTTCACAAGGGGCCTTCGAGTGCCCCAATGTCTTCAATAAGACCGCCTAGGCTACCGTTTTCACTGTTCACCAGTTCACATTTACTGAACAATTTTCCAGATCAGTGCTGTTAACCCCTCAAGCACTAGGGTTCGACTTTTGAACCACATATCAAAAAAACACCTAAAATGTGGTATGACTAGTTGCGATAACACAAATATAACCAGAACATATTTCTAAAAAAAAAAAAAAAAAAAAAAAAAAACGAAATACGATTTTATAATTTACTATACAAAGCAATTTATAATTCTTTCAATTTTTTTTGGAATTTTTATAATAAATACAATCCTTATGGAAACTTTCCCAACAATTTATTTTTTCATATCTGTTTCAAAATTCAAGAATGGATTGCATAATGTAATAAATAAAAATATGTATCCTGGCTACATGAGTGTACCCGCTCTCTCTCGCAAGAGCAACCTTAAAATTATTCTTGTCTTTATTACAAGCGCAAAGGGTTGTCTGATACCCTGTGCGTGATGGGTTAACCGGAAACAGCATAATCTACTCCAATAGCTACTCATTATGAATCGGGTTACTCATCAAATATTGCACTCTGTGTATTAAATATGAATCCAATAAACAAGTGATAACAGAAAAAAACGTTACATACTAGTATGGCAAACGTGTGATAAAAGCGTTTCTTTTTTCTCCTCCCTCTCTCTCTCTCTCTCTTTCTAAGCACGAGATATAATTGATTATTCTTTCTATGTATCACCGGTATCACAAGAACTTTCGAGAATATCACGCTGATCTCGATACAGTAGGTTACTCTTGATGGTTTTACAATCGTTTGTAATTCCTTGCGAGGTGTGCATCGCAATGGCTCGTCAGTGATTTTGCCGAATGTTGAAACCTGAAAACTGCCAACGTCTCTCCATATTTGCACCAATGCCCGATAATTCTTGTTTAAAGACGTGGGGGAAACGTTGCATCAAAATCTCAACATCGTTTGGTCTTATGTCAGGCTCCATTTTTTGTAGGAAAGACCAGACGTAATCAACTGAAGCTCCAAAAGGATGGATATGTAGAAAAGTGGCGATTAAACCTGTAAAAATTAATATTTTTACTCAAGTTCTCGAACAAATTTTTAATCTCATCTCCCATGAATTGGTTGGCAATTTCGTCAAGAAGAAAAATAATTCGTAGAAATATTTTGAAATAGTTGAGCGAGTAACACAATAATTATAATTCATAAAATTAAATGTTGCAGAAATTCGTGTGCTTACTAATGAATAATAATTACCAATAAGTTTTGCATCGTTTTGAGTAACTTGAACACATCCTGGCACTGCTGCTATAGGCTTAGGAGCTCTCGGCTCCTCATGGATATCATCATCCTTATCTAGTGTAATGACCTCACTCTCAGTTGGCCCATTTTTTCTAGCATTCAACCTTGCCGTTAACTCTTTGATTTTCTGTTCATCCTGAGCTTGCTGTTTTCGGAACTGCATTAACTGCTCTTGCATGCCCTTAAAGGTCTGCTGCAACAACTCCAGTTGTTTGTCTTTAGCGTCGATTTCTACTTTAGTCTCGGACTTCAGTAGATCAACCTGAAAATTGAAATGGTAGGACATAAAAAAAACACAGCGATGCGACAAGGAAATCTACTTCGTTCGTTTTTAGACGATTATCTTGGAAGTACGCAGAGATGGAGAAAACTTCATACAAAACTTTTTCTAGAGGCGATTAAGATCTATAAAAAAGGTCTTATGAAGTTCGCCTCCAGTCCCTCAGATTCTGAGATATTCATAAAAAACCGAGACTGAAAATGTTATAAGCGGATAGATACATTACCTCATTTTTGTAAGCTTCCAATTGACACCTCAAACTGTCAGCTTCTTCCTTGAAATCACCAACTTTTCCACTGTCATCTGCTTCAAGCTGAGGCCTCGGCTTCTTCCTCTGCGGCTCGTCCTCCGAATCAGATACCTCCATTTCCCCTTCGCCCTCCATCAGCGCCTCTTCCAACTGTGCAGTCTTGATCTCCTGTTACATATATTCACATTAATATCTCATTAATTCACCCTCAAACGAAAAAAAAAATCAAATGAACTTTGCAAATGAATTATTCCATTCTTTCCATGTTACATGCAAATTATAATTATTCGATTGATTATTTTGCATTATGAAATGAAAATGAACCAAGTGTTTACGCCCATCACCACAGCTCGTGAAGAAAGCCAATTGAGCGCTATTTTGAAATTAGTGCTTTTATGTCATGCTGCTACACTCCACATCCCCCACAATTGTGTCCACAGTTCATAGTTAATTATGCGCCATAAATTGTCTTTCTATACCGAGTAAAAATGTATATCAACAATTTCACTCTAGACTTACCTGCCCTCAGGATAATTAAAGCCTTCATTTTCTGTCTCACCGTTGTCGGATTATAATTAAATGAGTAAAAAAAAGCTTGTGAAAAACAACGCTGTCCTTTCGTTTTGTTTTTTTAACTATCAATATTCTCTATTGTCTGTTTCTGTTCGAAAGGTGGCGTTAAAAATACATACCAGAGATTGTTTCTTCCACATCTCGATGTTTTTCCTCTGTGCCTTGGTGAAGTGATCCCAAACCTTCTTGTGGCTCGCCGCAGTAAACACACGTTCGATTTGACTGACTGTTGAAGTTGACGCGGATGTTGCATGTTGCATACGAAACACAAATGAAACACAAATGCTATGTTGTACTTCCCATTTTTTGCAACATTGCTTCCTTCACTTGTACTCATTTACTTGTCAATCTATTTTTCGCTCTTTCACCATTCTGTTACATTTTCTTTTCAACTATCTCGTGCTTGGGAGCCTTCTCCATTGCTATCTCCCTTTCCCTTCTTGTTTGAACTAATGAATAACATTTCAAATAATTTTTTTTTTATACTTTTGTGATGACATCATCCTGTCAATTGGTTTTCTCGTCTCTGCTTTTCTGTTACATTCCTTAGAATTACATTTACCTATCATGATTTTGAATTGCGAGTGTTAAGGATCATTTTTTTTCCTTCACCTGACGGAGAAATTATCCAATTCTTTTTTTTTTCGTACTGCAAAAATCCGTAATACTCGACATTCATAATCATCATTACCAAATGCATAAAAAATGACCCATCACCTTCAGATCCTTAGCATTGCCAAGCATGCGATTTCCTCAGTTCTACACCTTCAAAAACAATGTTTTTTTTTTTGTATATGAAAAATGAATGCATAATCTCCGTGGTTATCTCAGGTGACCCAGACAGTCGGTAAGCCTCATATGTTGATCCCAACAGTTGGGAATTATTGAGCAACTTACCAGCAATGAATTGTACGCGGCATTTCGTAGTGATTAATTGGTTGACGAGGCGTTGAAAGGGAATTTTAGTGTTTTCCTTTGCTAAAGCTTTCACTTACATTGTATGAGAAGTCCTTGCATGCGACATTTCATGAGCTCCTTTGCCCTCTGGAGCTCCTCCTCGTATGAGGCTCTTTCGGTTAGGAGTCTTCGAACGTGAGAATTTGTCGACTGAATCATTGAGTAAAACGTGTTGGCATTACGTTTCGTACAGTCTCCACGCTCCAACCATGTCACCACGATCTAAACAAAATCATAATATTTTATTGTACATTCAATGGGAAAATACATTTAGCATTTTTCGTTATAAAATTACCACAATATTAAACAATAGGAAAAAGCTCTAAATTGTGGGTTTCAAGGGATTTTCGGATCCATCTTTTTTTTTTTTTTTTTTTTAACTTGACATTTTTTACGATAAATTTTTTAACTATATACATGGACGTAAACCCAACTCTTAACGAAATTGCAATGAATTTGCAACGATTAAGTTACTCACCTGAACAGCTTTCATAAATGTATTATCTTGTTTAATTTTCTCACAGATATTGGAAGCTTCACACTCGGTATAATGAAGAACTGGCCGTGGACTAGATTGCATTCTCTGTTTTTCCTCCTCAAATTGCTCCCTGTGTCTCTGGATACGATGCAATTGTCGCTGCTTGCATTCCCACTCGTACTGATCTTCTCTCGCCTTAACAAGCATATTATTCCATATATGTAAAAATGATCAATTTGGGGGAAGGATTTATCATCTGTCGAACTTGATCTAGAATTAATTATTTATATTTAAAACAGGAAGATATATATATTCAGTGCTCCAGTGAGGTGAATCCCAAAAAATATAAAAAAAATGTTTCATAATTAATTTAAAAATTTTCTAACAAAAAAAAAAAACGTTTTAGTGACATCCAGAATTTTAAAAACCCATCTTGATTCTCAATTCATACCTTCATTGGGCGTTTCTTCAGTAGGAACCTGACCTTACCTTCGATATCATTATACATAAAAATATCAATTCTACCTCACGTTCACCCCTAAATTCAGGTCTCAATATCCTGATCTAAAATAGAAAGAAAAAAAAAACTGATCTGCACGACTTACGTAAATATGTGCATAATGCACGTAGAGCCTCCCAGTATTAGCCACCCCGATTCCCGATCCAATTCTGACTCTGTACCCCGACAGATAAATAGCAGAATCGACACTGGTTTCAGCTGCAAATCTTATATGGCAGAAATTTTTCTTCGACAGATGAACAGTTGTTATCTCGCCGCATAGCTCAAAAATCTCCTGGATCATTATCTCAGTAATATTTACAGGCAATCCTGTGCAAAAAAAAAACAAACTGTCATAAGCCCCAAAGACTAACGATTAAATCCTAGATCTCAATGGATCAGTGGTGGATGATCAAACAAATTTACCTGCAACAAATACCGTTTTACAGCCAGGTGGGCGTTCCCTTGTAGTCGGTGATGGTGCATTAATATAAGGTGGAATGAGCGTACAGCTTTTAAGATAAACAATCTCTTTAGGTAGCTGTGTACTGGCAGGTGGTGGTGGTACACTAGTTCCAATAATCTGCGCAGCAATATCAGGAGCAATAATCTGTGGGCCAAGTATTTCAGCATCATGGGGCAACATTCCCATTCCCATGGATCCATAGCCATGGCCCATATGGGGCAAGCCCATTTCACCCAGCATAGGTCCCATAGCACCCATGGGGCTCATTCCCATTATCGAATAATCCACACCCATGCCCCACACACCAGACGCTTGATCAACTTGCGATGCATTTGCTGTGCTAGTTACTGATGGTGTTATTGAAGTTACGTCATTACTATTGGCAGAACTTGCTCTTTCCTCAACTCTTCGATCATCAGTCTTCCTTTCTCGATCACTTCGATCATCCCTCCTCTCCCTATCTCTCCTGTCATTTCTCTCCGTTCTAGATCTTCTGGCGCTGTCGCGATTGTCCCGAAATTCTCGATTATCACGGACGTCGCGATCTCTTCTTATGTCGGTTTTATCATTTCTACGATCTATGGATTCTTCTGTACTCTCACGAACCGTGGGGGGCTGATTCTTATTTGTGCTGAACTCAAGGGGAGAGTCGTTGAGTCCAGGCAAGGTCAGGGGGGGCGGTGGTAGGGGGGGAAAACCTTGACTTGCTAGCTCCATGAAGCCTTGATGGGGAGCTAGGGGAGCGAGGGGTCCCATCGCTGCCATTCCTGCAAATTTGTTTTTTTTATTAAAAAATGACATCATGTGACGAACAGGGGCATACCGATTTTGTTTTGTAGATATGTAACGATGCGCATTTTAGAAAATATTAACACAATGAAAGATTTTGAAAGATTTTGAAAAATTTTGAAAAAAAATTGAAAAATTTTGAAAAATTTTGAAAAATTTTGAAAAATTTTGAAAAATTTTGAAAAACTGAAAAATTTTGAAAAATTTTGAAAAATTTTGAAAAACTGAAAAATTGGGAAAAATTGGGAAAAATTTTGAAAAATTTTGAAAAATTTTGAAAAATTTTGAAAAATTTTGAAAAAAATTGAAAAATTTTGAAAAACTGAAAAATTTTGAAAAATTGGGAAAAATTTTGAAAAATTGTGCAAAATTTTGAAAAATTTTGAAAAGGTTTGAAGGGAGAGACTATCAAACCTATGTTGTCTGAAATTAATGTCTCTCCCAACATATTTTTATTTTCACTAAAATCGACCTGTCAACGAGGTACTTTAATCTTGAGTAAAACGTCAAAAAGTTGCTTGTCCCTCGCATTTCTATTATCAACACATCTTAGAGTATTGATTATCATCCGCCTTATCACAAATATCAAATGTCAAAATTTGATGACAGTAAAAAACTACTGTGCAATTTCGAAAACTATAGCTATAAGATAACATAGATATAGCTATATTATGTTAAGCTAGTCTTGAACAAGGAAGTTAGATGTCCAATCAGATGTGTTTGGCAGTAATAATTTTGTTGATCATCAAATTTCGTGTAGGAAAAATGATGAAATTTGTTTTTGCTGTAAAATTTTTTAGGTTAGAACTGGTGTCCCTTACCCATAGGTGTTATAGTTGGCATGCCCGCAAAATTATAGGCCATCTCCAAAAAATGGTGTTTTAGTCTTCTCTATAGCGTTGTAATGGACCACCAAGCAAGGTTGATTTTAGCTTGAACCCCTGGAGACAGGACTCGGAGACTTTTGCTGCATAACAACCAATATGGCAGCCTATACCAATCGGAGTCGCACGAAAGATCGAAAGAATTCCCTTCGGCTTTCACTCAAGCGCGTTCGGCTCCAATGTTGGAAGATACGCGGGCGGCGTGGAGGGGGTACTTCGGGCGCGAGCCGAAGAGAAGTCTTCGGGACTACTCAGTTAACTCAGTGCAGTAAGCTTGCTTCCATACCAGCCATAAAATTTTTAATCAATTTCAGTTTTTGATCGTGGCATTTAATTTCCTAGTCAACGATGAAGATTAACTCCAACACCCGAATTGTTGGAGACCACGTGGTACTTGTTCCGTATAGAGAAAATCATGTCATGAAGTAGGTTCGCTATTTTTTACACCCCCCCCCCCCCCCTCCTCCCAAGATTGTTTCTCTCACGGATATTTACATGACCGTCTTAGCAACGTTTTCTTATTTGCTTTTTTTAATAAAAAAAAAAGAAGAAAATCAATCGGACGATTTAATCGATGTCTTATTATACGGCGGCTATTTTCGTCTCATGCGCTCCATTTGCAACATTACAACAATGTTAAGAAAATTTTAAATTCTGGGAATATGTGAAGAGAAGGATTGTGAGGTTAGCCAATGACAGTTGTGTAAAATAAATGGCGCGCTAAATTTGACCAGTAGAAGATAGTCACGTGACCTAAAATATCTGAGTTTTTTCAAACGTGTATTTAGTCGCTCTGGAAATTTTTGTTTCTTTTTCGAGTCACGTGGTAATTTTTTTGGATTCTGAGAACATACCATCAAAAAAATCATCGATTTTTTAAATTTTATATTTTGTCATGATGTCATTTTTATTTATTCGTTTATTTATGAAGTCAGTTCTCATTATTGTGTTTCTAATGCGAAGTGGATTCTCTTTTAATGGAACCGGTGGCGCGTGCTGCGCACGCGCATTTCCTTTTTCCGCCGCACTGACTGGTGTCGCGTCGGTTTCGGTGTTACGCGTTTCGATAATTGCGACATATATCGATAGTTCCTTTCGTCTCTCCTTTTTGCTATAGAGAATAGGAATATTGAATAAACAATTAGCAGGTATGGTCAGATGTATCACCTAAATTTTCTAGGTATTTCAACCTATGATAAGCCAATACAGTAGTTTGTATGGCCAAATTAATAACTGGTGTGCGCGCCAGTCACTTCTCCGTCCAGGAGTCCAATACGAATGTTCACAGAACATAATCATGGAGCAAGTGGCAATTATAGTATTTTCTATTCTAGATACCATGAGTGGATGAAATCACCGGAACTCCAACACCTAACAGGGTCAGAACCATTGACGCTCCAAGAAGAATATGCAATGCAAAAATCCTGGAGAGAGGATGAAAATAGTAAGCAAGTAATGTCTGATTTATTCATTAAATACGTAACGTTTCATTTTCAAATTCTAGAGTGCACTTTCATCGTTCTCGACGCCCAGTGCTACTCCCAATCGACAGATGAAATTGAGTCAATGATTGGGGACACCAATTTATACTTCAATGACCCCGATGATGATCATGCTTGTGAGTGCGAGATAATGATTGCGGAAGAGAGCGCTAGAGGCCGAAAAATGGGGTGGGCGGCAATGATCCTGATGCTTAGATATGGTATGCCGAGTAAATATGGTATATATTAAAACGGGGCAAAATAGACTGCAACGTTATTAGATATGGATACTGCAGATTAATTTTTAATTTTATTTATTGATTTACACCGATTATCAGAAATGGAGAAGTACTATATATACACGAGAAATGCATCGATTTCATTCATACATTAATTAACGGGAAATTGAATTTAGACTATAGATACTATATATAATGAGACGTGAAATGATCTTATTTAATATAGATATAGGTTTCGAGTTCTGACATCATTTTCAATGGCCCGAGTGTATGTGTGTCACAGATAGAAAAAACAATCTCATTTCAAAGACAAAATGGTAAAATTATGTGACTTCCGGTTTGTTTGGATCAATAACCGGAAATGATTGTATCAAGAAAGAAAATGAATGTAATTCACTACTGAAAATAAGATTATATTAATATATTTCCTTAGATCAAAAAAAGTATTTGTTGCTTCGCGAGAAAAGTCGAAAATATTTTCTAGAAAAATCTATACCTTTAATTTCTTGAACCATCCATATTTTATAAAAATATCCTTGATTATATTGTCCTAGGAATAGAAGTTCTGAAGGTATCGAAGTATTCCGCCAAGATCAAAATGGATAATGATAAGAGTTTACAAATGTTCCGGAAGCTGGAATTCACAGAGGTAATTCATAAATTTCACAATAAAAAACATTCACCTTATCACCAAATAGCATTCAAACTTTTTGGCAAAAAATGTTATTATTTGATTCTTTACAAATTTTTTTTGTAAAAAATTTGATGACAAAGCTTTAAAAAAATGATAATCTCGAACATTTCAGGAGAGCAGAAGTGAAGTTTTCCAAGAAATAACTCTTTCCCGGCAAGTGACGGAAGAATGGAGCAATTGGCTGGTATCCGAGGCTCCAGGTGAATACCAGGAAGATCAATACTCTCCATAAAACATGTAAATAAATGTTACCCATACATAAAACAAATCCAAAAACTCATTTCAATGACCTTGGCCTACAGCTTAAACTCATTGAAAAAAAAAGAAAAAAATATATTGACCAAATAATAAATATAGTGAAATAGTTTGTTGACACGTTAAATTTGTGCACGGCAGTCAAATAATCCAGATAAAAATAAAAATGAAAAGTTGTCACGACAATGTCATATGAAATAGAAGGGATGAAAGTGATCTCGTGCTGTACAATATCTGTCGGTAGCTCTCGACAAACTTCGTAATCCTTCACTTCCCACCATTTAAAATTCAGTATTACCTATCATACTCATCGCAACCAGACGCAACTGGTTTTAAAAAATGTGCCGCTCCGAAGGTCAGATTAGCACCTTTTTTTATTAACGACATATCGAAAAAATATCGTCCATTTGAGAAGTTGAAAAAAACGATTCAATTGTATTTGTTGCCTGTGTGAAAAATCTAAAAAAATTGGGAGAAATTAGAATGAAATTTTACAAAATAATAAATTATAGACTGTGATAATGTGATATTTGCTAATTGTATAATAATTTTTTTTTATCATATGTATACGTCAATTCGATTTTATTGAACTTGATTGACGCTGAATGGGACCACGTGAGCTGCGATAAATTTTAATAGCACGTGAATTAAATAACGCAAGGCCGTTCGGATTGTCAAACAAACCACAGTGAATGTTTTTATAATTTGTTTACTTTTTTGTTTTATTTAATGTTAGCTGAACACTGGTTTAGCTTAGCATTATTAGTGAGAGAGAGGCAGTACGCTTGAAAAACGGATATTAACTTGTCTCCTCTTTTCAATGCCTTTTCATTGTCAAGTCCGCGACTAGAAGGGCGAAGCCAGTGCGTTGCATTTAATTTGTTAATGGGAAAATATAAAAAAAAAACAGAAGTGATCTTGAGAAAAAAAAATGAAAAAAGGTGGTTCTTCCTCGGAAATCTTTTTTTTTTAATTTTACTTTATCATTTTAAATTCGAAATTTCGATTATTCTAAATACCAAAAAAAAACTAAATCAAAACTAAAGTGGAAACATTCAATTTTGTGTTATCATAAAAAATGATAAAAAAATATTGATGATTATTAAAATTTTGGATGTCAGAAATTTTTCATAACATGGTTATTCCATTTTCAATAATTCAAATTTGGTATTTAGGATGGTTGAAAAGAGTGGAGCGCAAAATTTTTTGCACGAGCAAAACCCACTTTGATTTGAATAAACACAATTTTGTTGGTGATAAACCCTCTTACGAAAATAAGATAATTGAAAAGTTGATAAGATTTTTTGTTGATAGGCAAAGCGCAGAGGTGAGAAAAAAATTAACTTGTTGCGTCATAATCGCCGCACTGCAGAATGTCGTTTTCCAAGAATATTCTGGCTTTTGCAAAGAAGAAACCACTGATCTTTAATTGTTTCATCTATGGATCATTTTATACGAGTGCTGAATTCCTACAACAGACTTATAAGCAACGAGAGAGAAGAAACGCAATCGTAAGTTGGATTGGAACACAATTCGTAGATATAAGTTTTGTGTAAGAGAAGGCTGCACAAATTGGTATTTTTCGTGGTTGTCTTTGAATTACAGTATGCCATTGCAATTAGAGTAGAGTCTCGATTATCCGGCCCAGACAATACGGAAAAACTCGGATAAGACGGATGGAGTCGAATACACTTATCGCAATACGCTCTGCGCGTTCTTCCTTCGTTCCGGAAGAACCGCCTGAACGCACTGCAAGTGATCATTTGTTGATCAAACGTTAGCGAGATATCGCGGCTAAAAAACGAATGAGCAAGTTGAAGCAGTGTTCAATTACACCTTTTCTTAAACCTTATCAGTGACTACCTAAACTTTCTATTCACCATTATCTTTATACCAAATTTTAAAATATGACAATACATTTCTATTTTTATATATTCATCTGATGAAATTTCATTTCGCCATCCAAAATACGTGGGAAGTGATTGGAATTTTAGAGTTCCCTATTCCCTCCGTGTTATCCGAGTTTTCGCTTATCCGCGGAAGGCCTTCCCCACATTACCTCGGGTAATGGAGACTCTACTGTAATTCAAAGTGGTTGAGATATATACTTAACGGAATTGTTTTTTTTGCAACGCAGTCAACGTCGAAGCCATTGACGGTAACTGAGAATGCATCTCCACTTGTTGTCATTGGATCGCAAAGGAATTCTGAGGCCGATACCAGTCAACTAAACGGTACGAGATTCAAGGCGACAGCTGATGATGGCTATGACTGGCAGGTGCTGCAGAGATACATTGTCTATGGATATTTTTTGGCTGGACCAATACTTCATGGATGGTAAAATAAATTGACACGAATTATGATTATGCCACCAATGTATCGCATTTGCCTATATCATAACGCCTTATCTCACCAGTAAAATATGAACTCAACCCTGTAAAAACAGAAGCGCATTTTTCCATTTTTTCTCTTCATTTTTTACAAGTAACCGAAAAAAAGACGGACGAGCTATAGATAATTTTTTTTTGCTGCAGGGAGTGCGTTTGCGTTCTGACAAAAATATTAATTTAACTGTTTCCTCCACCAGGTATTTATGGCTGGATAAATTTTATATCGGCACTGCTGCGGGTACAGTAATGAAAAAATTACTCTGCGACCAGTTTATCCTTACCCCACCATTGCTTGTGTTATTTTTCAGTAGTACGTATATTTATCCTACCAAACTTGACATAATTCTGCCTCAGCTATTCTGACATTTATTTGTGTGCCCCTAGGCATGAGTCTCATGGAGGGACAGACGGATATCCTTGGAGAGTGCCAAGCAAAATTTTGGAAAACTTTTCTGGTAACGAGCCAATTGAACTCTCATTCTCGATTTTTTTCTCAGAATTTTTTTTTCATCATGTAGATCCTTCATATTTGGCAACACTATTTTTTTCTTTAATGGGCCACAGTAATTAATGCTGATTTTTTGCTTACAGACTTCATGCCTTTACTGGTTACCAGTGCAATTCGTTAATTTTATGGTAGTACCAGCAACACTTCGCGTTACTTTCGTGAGCGTCGCCGCCTTCCTCTGGGTCAACATCTTATGTCATCTGAAGAGAACGCCAGTTGCCAATGATGAACAGTGATACCAGGGGTCCACAAATTATTTCACTTCTGATAAAAATAGATAAGGTAGCCCATCTCACAGATTTGTCCATGCAGCATTGCTCATGGACCATTCCACATCGACTCGACCCTCCAATTATTTTTCAATAAATCTCCCTGATAGAACGCTTCAGTTACTGTTAGTGAAATCAATTCACTTGACAGAACAACAAAAAAAAAATTCCGATAATAGGACCCTGACAGTTCTTGGCTGAGACTGCTTTGGTTCTGATTTTATTTGACATAAATTAAAGTGACAGTAAAATTACTCTTACCTCATAATGCAATATTATGTAAATTTCCCAAATAAAAAGACACCTACATTTATGACAACTTCTTGTTTTTTATTTCATCTTCAGATTTTGATGCATCAATTAATTTTAAATGCATATGATAATTGATATTTGGTATACGTGATACATTGTCCACGTTTTGAATACTGTTTTGTGAAGACCAACTCATACACAATAAACATCCACATCGTAGGGAAACTTTGTCCTCAGAAGATAATTTTCCTTCATCTCCAATGCAGGTGTAACTGATTATTATTGTATAATTCATTAACTCATGCCCAATCGTCATATGTTTTATCAAGGCCTAATAAGATTAATTAATCATTAGTTCCTCAGTTATTCCTGAATTTAGGTCAACATTTTTTTCATTTCGTCAGGCAGTTAAAATATTTGTGATTCTCTTTGGATTTAGAAATATATACTTTCTTATAAATGTCATTTAATGTTTCCTTATGATTCCCTTGTATTAAAATGTTCACATATGAATACTCATAGCAATTGTAATCAGTCCATAAAACTTGAGTTGTTTTCAATTTATTATTTTTTTTTTTTTCACTTTCAAATAAATCCTGATAACTTGAGAATTAAACTCACTTATTTACAAAATTAATTTCCACAACTTTATCTTCCATTGATGGATCAATTTATGCGCTAAGTCTTTAGTAATAGTCTAGAAATAGCGTCTTTACCTCACAATTATCCACGTATTGTGCTGAAAAGTATTATTACAATACTCGTTGTAAGACCCTTTATTTGACCTGTGTGAGGCTTCATATGTGTAATTCTCTGTTAACTGAGCCACCCATTTCAATCACGATTTTAAAAAATGTTTGAGTACTCAAAAAACTTGATTTTTTTTTTACATTTTTCTTAATGATTAGACACAACAAAATGTATATTTAAAAAAAATTGAAGTTTTCAAGATTTGAAAAAAGTTCCATACATGTAATCACCAATTTTGAGTATGAAGATCAATTTAAAGTATATTCGATCTACCACAATTTCTAATAACTGTTCAAACAAATATTTATATCACTGTACCAAATTCCTCACAAAATCGGAAAAAAAAATCCAGAGTTTTTTGACTATATATACAACCTGCAGCTATTTCAAAGATTTTAATACCAGGATAAAAATGGCTGGCTCACTTAACTGACAATTCCTATATGCACTGAGATTAAAAAGATCCACTCACACGTACAGTGAAAAATACAATTGTTTTTTTTTTTACAATTCAAGAGTTAAAATAAACGATAAGTTTAATATCATATTTGAGAGCTCCATTTGTCCGAATTCGTATCATTTGTTCAATTAATTTAAGGTGGGTCGGTACATGAGGTTCATTAGTAAAAAATCGTATGCAAATTAGTACTTGATTCGTTCAATTTGACGTAACCCTTTATCCGTAAGAATAATTTCATTATGTAATAATAGAGGAGCAGTTCTTGGCAAACGACACTTGACCGATTAAGCAACGAAATAATTAATAAAGGAGTTATCAATAAACGATATACGTCTTGTCGTTTGCCAATATTATTTTCCAGTCTTCCTTGATTTTTTTTTTCTACGTGAAAAATCCTTCACGTATATAAAAACGAGTTGCGTGCGATATTGTGAGTACTCGACAGCGTTTGTGCGCCATTATGCTTAATCATTTTCTGTTCTTGTGTTCTGCACACGAATTCTCCATTTTAATGTACAATTTTCCTAAAATCTTTTTTTGCTTCATCTACGTGATTATTCACTTGTCTAGTGAAAAAATCATGATAATCGTCTAAGAGATAGCCAGCCCTACCTCGTTGAGAATATATTCATCGTTCCACTTGCTGTACGTTTTCTCACAAGTCTCGCAGCCACTGAAACAATAAAATTATTGAACATTCCTTGTGGAAGGTAGATGGAATTTTTTTTCGAATTTTTCGAAAGGATATTGTAGAGAATTTCTGGCGAAAAAAAGACCATTATAAATTCTAGGTAACCTACCAGTTGCATCCTGAGGCGTTAAAGGCTTGTCTATAACTTTCTGTATAACATTCATCCACTGAGTTCTATCTTCTTCACTCTGTGCAGATAACAGAAAACTTCTATCCGGTGTTTCCAGTGTAAAAGAAAAGCCCTGATCCTTAGCACCTGGAGGCACCCCCAGTTTAAGTGCAAAACCTTCAGAGTTGTGGCCAATAAAAATTTCTCCTTTAGGATGTGCATCCTGGAAAAAAATCCAAAAATCAATTACATTAGAACTTCTTTAGTTCCAAAAAGAATAATAAGGAAAGAACAATTACCATAGGATCATCATGATACATAAGTTTTCTGCCATCTAACGTAAACCATCTTTTTTTATAACCATCAGAATGTCTCGGGCCAGTTTTCCACAGAAATCCCTCCCTGGGAAAATCACGAGTCAATTGTGAAAGTAGTTCCTTCTCCGATGCACCAGGATAAGCCACCTGAAGTCTGTGTAGTTTAGCACACCTTATTGCAAGATACCAATTTGTTATAACTTCTGGCTCCTCATGATAAACGTAGATATGCCTAGTTGAGCCGTCCTTCATAAATGATATTTGAAGGCTATTTTGGTGGCCAGTTTTGGGTGGTGCAAATGCAACATTCAGTTCTGATATCCTCAGTACAGCCTTTGGATCCTTATGCTCTTTAACGTGATATTTTAAAGTGTCATCTGCCTCGGAGAGAACAAATTTACGGGGATGATAACGCGCATCCTCTTTACCGCGTTTCATTAAAAAGCCTTCCATGAAGCCGGAAACGTATTGATTTTGTTTTTCTGGATGACAGAACTCCTCGCGTTGATACTTCGCTCGGATCCATTGCTCCACAAGTACCCTTTAACAGTTGAAAAATTTTGCCATTAGTCATTTTGAAATTGCACTGATGGGCATGCACAGTGACGGGGGACAAAATGGAAAAGTGACTGTCCAATTTTTGAGACAACTTTTTCAAATTGTAGATTCCAATTTAAAAAAATATATATATATATATATATATATATATAGTCAAAGCAATTTGCCTTACTGTGGTGCATCTTGATTTGGTCTACGATAACAAGGTGGTACACGTTCCTCATAATAAAGCCTGGCAGCATTGTTCCCCACTTCTCTGACCCTTGTCACCTGTGAGTCCTCCCATCTGTCCAATTTTAAGTGCTTCACTTTTGATATGTGAGCACCCATGGAGCGATGAACCCCAGCGCATCTTGTGCACAGAAATATACCGATATTGTATGATGCCCATTCGGGATCTGAAATGAAAACAAGCAAAAAAAAAATCATAAACATATTTTTATTTTCCGGTTTCAACTGCGACATACAACAGATAAATAACTGATAAATTGCGTCCCTGAAAAAAAATACAATTAAATACACTCGCATAAATTGATCTTAGTCGCAATTGAAAAACTAATGTAGCATAAATGATATTGAAATTGCGCCATTGGGTAACGCAATGATACATTTTATTTCTTCTCAATAATAATGGTCCTACGCCCACCACAAGTGACAGCTCTGACAAACTGATTCTCGATTATGACAAGAGGGGAAAAACGTGGAGTGAGTAACACAGCACGAAGCATAATACTCCCCCCCCTCACTACACGCGATAAATTTACAACAATTATAACATTAACATTTAACACCAGTCGATGGAAATTATCAATTGAATAATATTCACAATAAAAAAATGTTCAATATTAAATAACCCACTTTTGGCTCCACAATCAGCGCACTCGTTATTTCCAGATTTCTTGAGAAGTTCCGCCAGTAACTTCTCATTCGCATCGGCCATTTTAAAACACACTAACCATTCACAATTTCCAGTCGTCTGTCTCTCTCTCTCCCCCACCAGCATACACGTGCGCGCGCATATGCATAGCGTAAAGACGTGCGCGCCTACCTACATATCCAACACAGTCGCCTAAAGCAGTCGGTAAGATGATTTTCTAATATAAAATCAAGTATTTAACGCCATCTCTCACAATAACCATGTAACCCTTTTTTTTATTCATTTTGTAGGGGAGAATCCCCAGCCAGCGACCATACCAGCGATTTCCATTTATGATAACTGACCCCCCAAGCCAAAAAAATAAAAAGAATCCGATAAAAAAAGATTACATGCCGGCTCACGGATTGGATTGAACGTTTTTCTACGATGCACTTGAAGACTTGGCACGAATAACCTGTCAATTGATAAACGGTAATACCTAAAAATTTAATTTGTCAAATTTTCCAGTATTGAACGTTGGTTACTTCTCCAACACAAGTCCAATGTCATTGACCTGCTTTTTTAGTACTTACTGCATAATTTGATTTTAATATATTCTAACAGTTTAACAGTGACACGGCAATTTTCACCAGCAACATTTGTACATTGAAATTGAAATAACAAGTATGGAGGCAGCAATGAATGGAGAAAGAAGTCAAGAGGATTTTGTTAAGGATCTAAATTTTGGTGATGTTGATCCGGAGGATCCCATGACGAAAGCGGCGCTGAGTGATCCTGTTAAAAATGAGTGGATTGATATTCTTGGTAATGGACAGCTTAAGAAGAAGACAACAACTGTAGGTGAAAAAAATACACGTCCTCAGAGAAATGATCTTTGCACCGTTGATATTGTGGGAAAATTGGAGAGTGGAAAGGAAGTTGAGTGCTTCAAGGATCTCGTCGTTCAGTTGGGAGATATTGAATTGATACAGGTACAACATTTCGTGCTACTTTCATTTTTCTAAAAACTATTCATTTTTTTTAGGGGGTATGACTCATGAGGGACAATTGATCACGTGAGAAGAAATGAAATTGTTATGACCTCACAACAGCTGTTTTGGGTTCTGGCCCGTTTACACGTGGTGTACTAATACGAACCTGTATGAGATAGTGTGACGTGATGAGTATCTGCACTGAGTACCGTCTTACATGGGTTTATGTATTGGGACAATGCGCAAATAAGATAGTCCTGAAGATTCGGGGAGATCTCGGATTTCGACAAAGTTATTTTGTTTAGGTAGATGGTGTACTCAATTGGAGTGCATTCAGCAGTGAATGTGTTAAGTTAACTAGATTCTCATTTCCCAGACTCCTATATACGTCTCTATGTAAATTGTGTTTTTTGACGGTATGTAGAAGTCTCTGCAATGCTAGAATAATTTTTATTATCGGGTAGGACATGTCTGTCATCATTGCTCGAGATGCTTCGGTAATTTTTTATTCTTTTTTTACTTACTTGCTACTCGAACATTCTCAAAAGTAATTTATACTTTCGTAATCTAGCTGTCACGATTATTCATTCGGCAATATCTCTACCTCAGTGAGGTACATTTTCACTTCAATGGAAATAGGCATGCTCATTGGTGATTATCAACTCTTTTATGCAGTAGGATACTTAATTTTCACTATAATTTGGGATAGGTGGAAGAAAATTTAGGATAATTTTCATGGGAAGACAATTATTGTTGACACGAGTGGTTTTATGGAAAGCTATTATTTTATATGTAAATATATAAATTATCAAAAAATTAAAAAAAATATATATATAAATGAAAAGGAAAGATAAGATTTCTCTAGCAAATTTAATTGCACTAATTTTTAATTTACGATTCGTAAAATTTGTAATTGTAGCTCATTCAGCTATACTGTACTATTGACTCTACTAAAAAAAGTAGGCATCCATCAATTTCCCAGGAATCGAGTATTCAGTGCAACAGTTTCAATCAAGATTACTTTTGCTCAATCGACAAGCTCCTCATATCAATGATTATTCTCAGGGTTTAGATTTGGCAATTGCATTGATGGATGTTGGTGAAGTGGCCGAGATAGAAGTAGCCTCACGATTCGCCTACGGAGACATGGGCAAGGAACCTGACATTCCACCTGGAGCAACCTTGCTATATAACGTTGAACTGAAAGCTGTAGAAATGGAACCACAAATCGATGAAATGGGCTTCACACAACGCCGGGAATTGGGGTACTATCCTGTTCTATTGCATAAATTGTCATTTTATAATTTTATTAATTTTTCTATTTAGTCCCATGTCAATTCAGCCCCCAAAATTTTTGTTCAAATTATGAAAGTCATTCTAGCTCCGGATTGTTCTGCTTCATTTCAGGAATAAAAAACGTGACCGTGGAAATTGGTGGTTCGCCAGGAATGAGCCTACTTTAGCAATACAGTGTTACAGAAGGTCCTTAGATTTCCTCCAGCCATCTGGTGACGATCATAACAAAAAACCCGAAGATATTATCACAGATTCTGAACTGCAAATTCTCCTCGGGGATAGAACCAAGGTCTACAATAATCTTACAGCAGCGCAAATAAAGACAGAGGCGTATGAAGCAGCACTTGAAAGTGTAAATAACGTTTTGAGGGCTGATCCTGAAAACGTTAAAGCATTATTTAGAAAAGGTAGTGTAATCTACAAAAATATTTATTTATTATACAATTATAAATTATAGAAAAAAAAAACAGAATAGTCAAACTACAAATATTGGGACCCACTAATTTTGTTTCTCCACTTTCATTCCTAGGACGAATTCTTTCTAAAAAAGGCGATCATGCAAAGGCAGTGTCAATTCTCCAGTACGCCAGTAAACTCTATCCAGAATCAAATGTAATTATTCATGAATTAGCTACACTGAAAAAGAAAACTGAGCGTGATACACTGCACGAGAAAAATCTCTATCGTAAAATGTTGGGCAATTCAAAAGACCCTGTGAATACTCCCAAGGACACTCCACCCGCATCAAAAGGCACTGGAAAGCTTGTCTGGAGTCTCATCGGCGGCACAATTATAGCAATTACTGGTGTGATTGTATATAGATTGACAAATTGAAAAACAAAATTAAATATCATTTGCATAACAATTCTAATAATGATCATAATAATCTGAATTAAGAAAAGAAAAAAAAAATGAACAAAGATACCTGATAACTTACTCTGGCAAGTGCATTTGTTACCGTTTGAATTTTAGGAAAAGAAAAAAAAATCGTTGTTTTCGTAATACAGTGGACATTCCAAATGTACTAGTGTATTTCCTTTCATTCGATTCGTCTCCTCCATAAACACAATTTATGACAATCATAAATTCGATAATAGAGTTCAAAGGTCATGGGATAAAATTAGAGCTCCTTAAAACACATGAGACTTGAAACTGAATAGGAAAAAACCTTGCAATCACATGACAAAATTGAATAATGACTTTGATCATGGAGAATTCAGTGGTGGTGACTTGTACTGACAGAAGAGTTAATAATTGGTACGTGGCAAGTGAAGAATGAGTTGAAACAGTTAAAAGACAATAATGAGGCAGTAAGAGGGGGGGGGAGGGGCATGAGCCGATACTAACGTGCCTATTACCCACCGAGATCAGTAGTTGGCATGTGCTGGACCAAAGTGTATATCCTCAACGACATATTAACAGGAAAATTAGTGTCACATATGTATTGCGACCAAAATCCAATGGATGTGCTTTTGTGCTCGTAATTGAGCAGTTTTTCTTTTTTACATTTATCATGATGTCCCGCTGCTCCACGGAATATCTGTGCCTCTTGTCCGCGATTGTTCTGTTCAGTGCGAGGACAATTGATGCAGTTGACAGGTCACTATAATTACTATTGACTTTATTGAAAAATCGTTGTGTTGACATTGCCGCGCAAAGCTGCCACGAGAATAATTTGCATCATCGTTAATCCAAAATTTCAATTGCAAAATGAAAAAAATTTGGATAAAAGAAAAATGAAAAATTTATTTTTTCGCTTTTTACGAATTATGCTCTCGATGATTTATAGCTTCCATGAAATGTTTAGGGGATATATCTTCACAGCGCCGAAGAAATTTCTTGCCGGAGAGACGGAAAGTGGGTGCTTATCACTTCACAATTTGGAACCACCGGCTCACGTATTATTAGAACTGTTATCACCGGCATCAGCCAATGACGAAGAGGTTTTAGCATCTACGAGTACACTCCTTGATTCAGGTTTGTCGAATCGTGCTTTTTTTTTCTGCAAATCATCAATTTTATCGGGCTCTATCAGCGCAACATAACGACTGATAATAGTTGGCAGGATCTTTAACCTTTGGAGGGAAAATATAACATTACTATTTATGCGAGAAACTCTGATATAATGGACCGCAAATGGTGGAGCTATCTACTTTCTCAGAATCTTCCTCAAGAAATGCAGACTATTGCATTAGCCATGATAAATATGACAGACGTTAAAACTCTAATGAATAATATAGGGAGAAAAATCGATAAATTATGACGAACGTTTTAAACGATAAAAATACTTGACGCAACTAAACAGTGCAGGATTCAGAAAAAAAATGAACAATTAAAAAAAAAATAACCAATTTTTATGGTTATAGAAGGTGATAATTTTCAAATAAAGAATTTGAATAAGGAAACTGAATTCTGACGTCAAGACGCGGAAATTCCATTCAATTGAATCGACAACTTCGATGATTGAGCAAAGAATCTTAATCAGCATGCTCAAGCTGATTAATTTTATTAATCATTCTATGACATAATTTTATAGGTTATATACGTGTTAGTGGGGATTGATAAGAAGAGGTAAATGAGTGGGCTTCAAAATGGCAAAAAAATATATGCGAAGATATATCTGACATATATGTGACTGTTATTCTATATATTGTGGCCAAACATATAGTATGTGATGTATATGCTGAATATTCATTGAGTATGTGAGCCAATGTAAGCTTCCCAAAAACTTGAGGAAGGAAAACTCACTTTGAGACATGGACATTTAATAAAAAAAATCGAATGTGGGGGACCAAAAATTGAAAATTAAAATTGAAAATTGAAAATACCAATCACGCTGATGTTCCAATGGAGGCACCAACCCTTGTTACTTGGACACCCAGCAGCTCTTAGCACTCGAATTTATTTACACTTTATTCCTGATGCCCTTGCAGGAACAAATTTATAATCATTTACTATCGAGTTATTCCCTACGTGTTACAAATCATAAATTGAAATTGCCACTTCCTGCGATACAATGAAAAGGGTGAACGTTAAGCCAAGGCAATTTAATGGGTCGTAATGCATGAAGGGGAACAGCTTGCTGCGTCATGGAAAACATGTTATTCCATATGAATATGTTCATCTGGCAATAACGGTCAAATAATTATATGACGGAGCAGAATATATATCAATTGTAAATTTAAAAAATTGGTTCAATATATATAGGATAAAACGTTTCCTGATTATTTTCCAAATTTTCTGAGTTTGAATTTGTTCCAATGGATTGACCATTTTTTTTATGCCATTTTATTTGGAACGCATGAACCTAGTCTGACCATATTCCTCATTGGTCATTTATAGGTGTAGAAACATGTTTGGAACTGGCTGTGCCCGATCGTGCGCAGATGACATACACGATGGCAAGATTGCGACTGAAGATCAGATTCGACAAGTATCCTGAATATCACATCAACACAGAGAAGGAGGTCTACATTGAGTATGACTCGGTTATCATGTTCGCTGAAACGGACAAGCCGGTTTACAAGCCCGGACAAGATGTCAATATTCGGCTGCTTGCGTTGACGCATGACCTGAAACCTTGGAAGCGGCAAGTGAGTTTGTCATCATTTTCGTAAACTGACTTCGTAAACTTTGCAATTTCTGAAAAAAAAAAAAAATGAATCAATTTTGTTTGACCGCAGATTCCCAAAGTATGGATTGAAAATCCCTCTGAAGTTCGAGTAGCCCAGTGGACAAATCTCAGTACAGATCGAGGAATAGTTCAACTGCTGTTTCCCCTATCACCGGAACCGAGTCCCGGCACTTGGCGCATCAAAGTAGAGAAGAAAAAATCCCACCCCCAACTGACGCACACCTCAACCTTCGAGGTTCGTAAATACGTACTTCCCCGATTTCAAGTGAACATCAAAGGGCCGAGTTACATTCTAGCAGATGCCGACAATGCCACCTGGACAATTTGCGCTAGATATAGCTACGGTGAGCCCGTCCGGGGCACCTTGCGCCTCAAGTCCACTCCGCAAACGCCAAGTTGGCGGCGAAAGCATAACTTCCCCGCAATAAATTACGAAACACGAATTGAGTCCTCAGACGGTTGCGCTGAGCCCTTCACAATCACAAGCGCTGGTATGGGTTTGCCGCATTGGGAAGTAGCGCCCAACAGTATCGTCCTAACAGCAAACCTAACTGAGGATGGTACAGAAGTTGTGGAGACAGCAACAAGTCGTACAGTTGTTGTCCATCAAGCTCTCAAGCTTGAATTTCTACCGCACACCTCCAAGTATTTCAAACTCGGTCTTCCCTATCACGGAAAATTGAGGGTGCTGAAGCAGGATGAGACACCAGCGCCTGGTGAAAAGATACAACTGTGCCTGAGAGTTCGTGGCAAAGATGAATGGGTGAGAGTGGTGGTTGAGTGTAGAAATTTTACATCTTCACCACTAGGTTTCGTCAACTTCATCGTACCACCCCAGCACAAAAATATTGTTCTCCTGAGCTTTGTAGCTACTGGAATAGAGTACTCGACCAAGTACTACTCGCCGGATAAACGCTGGAGGGTTTTCATGGATCAGCCTTCTGCATACATTGATGTTGGCGCTTGGTATTCACCATCTGACAGTTATTTGGCGGTTGCACGCGGTGATCAGCCGATAGTCTGCGGTGAGAAGTATCCATTCAATGTGATGTATACAATGCCAAGTGACATTGACGGTTCCAAAAATGAGTCTGTAGCCTTCCACTATTCCATCAATTCCAAGGGAGATCTCCTGATCTTCGGGCATGTCAGGCACAAGCCACATCGTGATTCAGTTTTGAATTATTCGGATTTCAAGAATGTACTTGGAGCTGTGGAAACGACAACTACAGCTTCACCTGGCACCAGCCAGCATCCCTCACCCAATCATGCCAATAACACTAAAAATGAACCGATGACCTACACCGTTCATCGCTTCCCTCTGAGCGTTAAAGTCACACCAAGCATGGCACCAATTTCCGAGCTGCTCTTGTATTACGTCAGAGCGGATGGAGAAACTGTCGCCACTACGTATACCATCGAAGTCGGGCATTGCTTTGAAAATCGTGTGAAAACACATTGGCAGGAGGATACTAAAGCACCGGGTGAAGTGGCGAGATATCATGTGGAAGCAGCACCTTGGTCATTATGTGGTATATCCGTTGTGGATCAATCAACAAGCTACTTGTCAGATATTAAGAAGAGCCTTGTGGATGCAGATGGAGCTTTTGAACAGGCCAAGCGGTTCCATTTGAATCGGGATACACCGATTCTTTATCAGAGTGTTTGGGGCCACTGCAAAAGTGAGTAGCAATTTCATTCTCTTTGATCAGCTCCATTGATCTCACCTCTTTTTCATTTTCCCAACCCCCAGAAACGAACCAGCCTGAGACGAGCATTGAAGAGATCGATCCACTTCCCTCACCTGCCGTGGAAGTGCCTCCAGTGTGGGACTTGCGTGCCGCCCCAAAACAACCCTGGAACCGTCCACTCCGTAGTGACCTCCGCCAAAAACGTAGTGTCATTCACAACGGTGGTGTCAACTATGTGGATGCAATGCAGGCATTTGACGATTTCGGTGTCATCGTAATGAGTGACTTGATCCTGGAATCCCGCCCATGTCCGCAGAACCAATGGATCAGATCGCGGGAGAATATTGACTTTGAGATGATGCGGACGAGGATGGACGAGCCAGACAGAATGTGGGGAACAGTGCGAATGATGCCCCAGGCATTTCCCCTGTTGAATTTCGCCGTAGTGGATTCATCAGTCCCCGGTCCAGACCTCGGCTACACCGATCAGCTTCCGGATCACATCCTCAAAGCTCCAAGATCCTACTTCCCCGAAACTTGGCTCTGGGATCTTGTTGCCACTGGAAAAGAAGGTCGCGCTGTAATTAAACGTAATCTTCCACATACGATAACCAACTGGATTGGTCATACAATTTGTATCTCATCGAATTATGGTCTCGGAATTGCTCAGCCCGTTCAGATAAACGCCTTCCAACCCTTCTTCCTGGATTACAGTCTACCCTACAGTGTAAAACGCGGTGAACTTTTGCGAATGAGGGTCTCCCTGTTCAACTACATGCAGCACAGTTTACCAGTGAAAATTCAACTTGTTGACGCACCTGGCTTCGATCTCCACCTATCCCATGCCACTGGCAGCTATTGCGTAGAAGCGCGCCAAAGTGTAGTCCACGAATATGACTTGCGGCCGCGAGTTATAGGTGAGATAAATGTCACTGTATCCGCAGCTGTTGACCCAGAATTTGAGCAAGCATGTGGCCCCAACACAGTTGTATTTACTCAGGATGCAATTGTTAAGCCTATTCTGGTTCTACCAGAAGGCTTTCCCATTGAAACAACAAAGTCCGCATTTGTCTGCCCTAAAGACTTCAGCGACGACTCAAGTATCTCTTGGAATCTTGATCTACCAGATGACTTCGTAGCAGATAGTGTCAGAGCATATGTTTCCCTCGTTGGTGATCTGCTGGGGCCTGCCCTAGACAACCTGGACAACTTGGTGAGATTGCCATTTGGTTGTGGTGAGCAAAATCTCATTCTCTTTGCACCTAACATCCATGCAATTGCGTACCTAGATGCCACCCGAAGGAGCTCAACAAGCCCAGAGCTGCGGAGAAAGGCAATCAGGAACATGGAGAAGGGATATCAACGTGAGCTCAATTATCGACACCCAGATGGTTCATATTCAGCATTTGGTCCTCACAGCTCTGAGAGCGGTGGCTCAATGTGGCTCACCGCATTTGTCGTGAAATCCTTTGCCCAAGCGAGAAACTACATTCACATAGATGAGAGAGATTTGAAATTATCGGTTAAATGGATCATGAAGAAGCAATTGGAGAACGGTTGCTTTCCGCTGATTGGCCGGGTCTTCCACAAGGATATGAAGGGCGGTCTTCAAGATGAGAATCAGTCATTCCCAGCTGCATTGACTGCTTACGTTCTGGTATCACTGCTGGAAAGTGGCAAAAGCCTTCCACCATCGATCATCAGTAATGCATTATTCTGTTTGGAGAAGGGAATACCTGATGAGGCAGATGGCAATCCTTATACAGCAGCGCTTGCTACCTATGCTCTGACACTTTTAGAACATCCAAAGGCCAATGCTAATATGAAATGGCTAGTTGCGAGAGCCACAAAGCTTCATGATCTCATGTGGTGGGAAGATAAAAATAAACCGTCGATGGGGATGAGTATTGAAATGACGGCTTATGCAGTGCTTTCATTGGTGAAACTGGGCGGCGAAGCTAATATGGCATTGGCCCTCAAAGCCGTTCGATGGATGTCGAAGCAGAGAAATGCAGAAGGCGGTTTTACGTCCACTCAGGACACTGTGCTGGGCCTAGAGGCACTTGCCAAGTATGCAGCAGCAATGTCCACTAATTACACCGATTTGTCTGTACTTGTAACTGCTGGAGATGTGGCTAAAGTTGTTAGAGTACATGAGGATAATCGAATGGTGCTCGTTCAGGTGCGCTTGCCTGTCCTACCAACATTCGTGGAGATCTTTGCTGAGGGAGAGGGCTGTGTACTTGTTCAGACTAATTTGAAGTACAATGTCGCAAGTGCTACTGGTTCCCAGGCTTTTGATATGGTTGTTAATACTGAGCCTGTTGCTTCTGGCGATGAGTGCTCCATGCAGAAAATCAGTGTTTGTGTGAGATATAAAATGGCCGATGAGGAGAGTAATATGGCGCTACTTGAGATTGGTATGATCAGCGGCTTCATACCTGACAAAGGTACACTTCATGCGCTCCTGGAAGAACCTGCCACCAGGGTCAAGAGATTTGAAGAAGAGCGAGACTCCGTTACCCTGTATTTTGATAAAGTTACTAGTGAGCGTACTTGCATTTCATTTTTAGTTACACGTGAAAACCTCGTTGAAAAGGCTGAACCGGCGATTATCAAGCTCTACGATTACTATCGTCAGGAATTAACTTTTGTAAAAAGTTATACATTTGCCAAAATATGCGGTATGCGCGACATGGATATTGAGGGATTGGATTCACTCCCCAATAACCCCGAATCCACACCACTTACAGGTGTCGAAGAAGATCCTATCATAGAAAAGAGAGTCACAGATTTTGAGAGATCAGTGAAAAATTTCCCACAAGAAGCCACCCTAGCACAAATTGGTGGCAATGAAACGAGGGAAATTTCCAATGGAAGTCTTGCAGCTTTATCACCACCGGGAATGAAGAAACTGATGACAATGTTGCATGAAGTTTTACAGAAAAATACAACTCAAACGCCAAAATCATCGACAGTTGAGCGTATTCCAATTACATTTACAACATCAACGACAACTCAATCGGTCGAGTCAATTGATGAAGTTGATGTGGTAAAGAATATTGAATCTGGAAGTGGATTGGAGCCTGAACAATTCTTCTTCGATAATCCATCGTTTGTAGTGATTGATCATGAATTGAATACACCAGATGGTATCGAAGGTCCTCCACCAGTCTACGTTAAACCACCCTCTAACTTCAAGCCACATCAAGAAGACAGAGAGACTGGTGGTGTTGCCACGTCCCAAAGTGAAACTGAGAATAATAGATCTGGCAATCTGAATGAAGATTTTAATAGCTCACCCCTTAGTCAGTCCAATGACAGTAGCACTTGCCCAATCTGCGGTGACAAGTTACCATCAGATATCAAAGGTGTCTACTGCAGATCATCCGGAGTTGTCAAGGTAGCAATAAGGAGACTGAGAAAAGCAAGATTACTCCTAGATCTGCGCACCGAGCCCCATCCCAAGCGCCTCAGGTCCATGATCGAATTCACTCTCGATGATAGTTGCACGTGCTCAGCTTTGGACAAACCTGGAAGTCTTGCATTAATATTTGTCGCTCGTAACTCAACCGCCCCATTCCCTGAACCCGAATACGTTGAGCGTCGTCTTGGGCAAATTGTTGACTATGTGAAAAACCCCCTTGATGGTATGGTATCAATTTTCACACTTCCACTTGCTGGCTATCCATCAGCACAATTGATGGAGATCAGAGAATCTTGTCCAGCAGCATAAAGCACCTGTCACTGGTAAATCTAGAGCTTGAACAGTTAAATTCTCGATTATTACCAAAGAAATGTTCGTGCAAATTAGTTTCTCAACAAATTCATCTTCATTACGATTTTTTTTTGGGTTTCATTATTATTGTTATAATTATCATTACGATCATAATTATTATAATTTTTTATTAATATATTCTATTGATATTCTCATTACTTCTATTATCGTCATCACCGTCATTATTATTATTATTATTATTTCGTATTATTTGTGACTCGGCATTGCAATAATTACTACATAAACTACATCAACAATCGTACATAGTTTTTTTTTATTTTCTTTATTATTTTTTTTTTTTTGACAGTATAGTTTGTTACGGTGAACGAACGTCTAACAATTAATCACTGTATTTCATCAATTCGTATTTTGTTATAATTTGTTTTATTATCTCTAGCGTTGGCCAATGCAACAGCTTTCTAGATTTTATTATGATAAATTTGCAGGAAAAAAAAAAGATATACTGTTAGTTTTATTCTTATACTCCTCTTTAAATACATCAATTGAATCAACACCAAATATGTATACTCTTTCTCTGTCCTCAATGCAATTACGTTTAATATACGACATAAAAAAAATGTGGAATTCGACGACAGCTACTTCAGGATGTCTGAGAGGCAATGATTTGGATCTCGAGGAATCTTAGAATTATGGGAAGTCATGGATTTTCGGCTCTCATATTGTCGATTAGGCTTTGAAAATGGGGAAAAAATTATGTTCGTATTTTTTTTTTTTTTTTTTTTTTATGTTATTGATTTAAGACAATCAATAGAAATGAGGCGCAGCGGGATGGGACTCATAGTGAATGGTAGATAGGTGATGTCATTTGTCATTTTTCCTATTGAAGGCTTGCATAGCAGCTTCTTAACTTCTCCACAAATTAAAAAAAAACGATGTGAAAAAAAAAGTTTTATGGATGTACTTCTTAAGGAGAGGTTTTGTCCCTGGAAAAAAAGTTTTTTTTTGCAAAAAAAAGATTACGAAAAAATGTCACTTACATGGCTTTTTCGATATCTCGATTTTCGAAAATTCAAATTTTGGATTTACGATGACCAAAAAGCAAGTTCTCAAAAAATCTGATTCCTCATAAAAAGCCATGCAAAAAAAATTACAATTTTTTCAATGGAAAGTCGAAAAAATTTTCATGTTGTTTGGAAAAATTTTGTTCGGGTTTCAGCTAAACCTTCTCTCAAAATGTCTTGATATTCTTGTTGACTAAAATACGTCATAAAGGAGTCTGCAAAATTAAACGTCCCATACACCCTGAACTGACAAAGCAATTATTGAAATTGTAACTAAAAAATCCTGTATAAAAATAAGGGAAGATAATATCAGGCAGTTTCAGAGCAGAATATAATGATTGCATTGAAGCGGAATGAAGAAAAAAATACTTAAAACCATTGATGTGGGGTCATACATTCAAGTGTTACATAGGCAATTTTTTCTGTACTTTGTACCACCCTCCATGTCAGCATTTTGTATGTACTTATAGCACGTACTATCCGTAATTTCCACCAATTTTTGCCCTCGCCCCCCCCCCCCCCAACCCTACTTACATAATACTTGAATGACCCCCGTTTGCAAATTACATAAATCACCAATATTTCCATATAAAATAAACTCGGTATCTTCTTATATGACGGAATCTACAATTTTTGGATTTCGAATAAATAACTTTAATAAATTTGTGGCGCCGAACGATCATTGATAGGACCACTAGTTTTACGTAATGAAGTGCCTCGTCTTATCTGATCCATAAGGGAGCCACGTACCTGATGTGGATCAATAATAGGTACTCTGTTAGCCATTATTCGTCTTACACTTGCTGATCTGCTGGCAGCATTAGATCTTACTTGTGGAATTTGTATGACTTGGGGTGGATGTTGAATTTGCGATGGCATTTGTAAATGTTGTGCTTGTTGTACTTGCTGCTGTTGGGCTGCTAATTTAGCATTGAGACTCTCTAGAAATCCAACTGGTGTTCTTGAACTTGTACTAGACTCTGTGATATGTTTTCGCATTGATTTTGGACTGCTACCTGAATTGACACTAGTGTTTGAACTTATCAATTTTGAACTTAGTACAGCCATGAAGCCTTGTCCAACACCCCCTGGTCCTTGATGCTGGCCAGATGATGCTGATGATGATGATTCAATACTGGTGGTTGAAACTCGTCGTGATGAATTTGATCGCTCCACAAATGTTGAGTGAGTTATTTGGTTGAGGCCACTTTGTGTCTGCAGTGGTGATTGATTGGCAGCTTTACGGAGGAACGATGGACTTGCTGGAGTATGTCGCAATTCCGTCAGGGTTCGTACCGTCTCCGAGACGGATATTGACCTAAAAATGAAAAATTTTGTGAGCAATGGACATTTCCACAAAATGGAATTTTCCAAAAAATTGGAAAATTTCTCAGGTTGCGAGGATTGTTTATACCTACCGTTGTGGTGTGGGACTAGCAGCTGGTGAGTTTCCTTCCAGAAGAAATGCTGGGGGTGGCGGAAGATTTTCAGTCTCATCAGATGCAGTGACAGTCTCTATACGTTGCTCACTAGCAACAAGAACGGTAGCGGCAAGCAGTCCACCACTTGCTCCAATCATGGATCCAGTTGTACTCGAGTAATTGCCACCAATGATCGTTGATGTTCTGCGGGTTGGTGGTGGCGGCCTTGTTTGTTGCATTGAACCTCTCCGTGGCATTGTACAGGAACTACCAGGAACAACAGTGTCACTATGACTTGAAGCTGGTTGTACTGTTGGTAGTGTTGGTTGACTACCGTAGCCACTACTTGATTCTAAACTTGATTCGGAGGTGGCACTACCGACATCTTTTTCAGGTGTTGCTGTGTCAGTCTGAAAATTATACGAAATAATAATTAAATCACGATTTCATTACCAAAACGTAATCTCAGCCAAGGATGCTTAGAGCAAGGGATTACCTTTTCATTTGTATTGCAACTTGATGCTTGTCCGGCAGGCGTCGACCCAGAGGCAGTTGCCGAGCCTGCTGTTGGTATTTGCATCTCCTGAGCACGATTAGCTGCCAAATTAGCCAATTCGTGCATGTTAACATACATCGGTTGCTGCTGATGATTTCCTAAGTCTTCAAAGCGTGAAACATCGAAATGATCGAAAATTAATTTTAGTTCTAGTAGTAGTGCAATCAAAATCAATGAAACTGTTCAACTTATGGACTCGAATTGCACTCAAACTTTGACTGTCAATTTCCCTATCTAAGCTATTCTATCATAGTTTATAAAAAAAAAGGGGGTCACACCTTTTGTTAAATGTGCTGGGAATGGTAGCTTGGGCTTTCCTCGAGTGCCAGTGATTCCTTCATTTTTTCCAGTTGCTGTTGGTCTTTCTAAACTCGAGCATCTACTTGGTATTGGTGGCCTCAAATTACCAGCACTGTTTTTACGCATTTGCACACGGGCTAATTGTGGATTGGAGGGTGGTGATGAGACAGGTGATGCTGGCTGACTGTGACAACATCCGGGATCTGGTACTTGGAATGTATAAACACTCAGTGCTGGTCTCTGATGACCCTTTTCATATGCTGAAGATATTGTATGTGGTCTTTCATTCACTGTTGATGATTGATCTTGTCTCTCCAGAACTGATGTTTCTTGAAGATCAGGCCAAGTTGCATTGGTTGACGATTTTGTTGGGCAGTTGCTTTGATTACTGTGGGAAGACACATTTGACACCTGCAAATGATGAGAAATTCGTTGAGAGGAAAAACTCTGCAATCTCTTCTTTCACGTTGAAAATATTGAGAAAACACCATTAAATCTTGCGATAAACACATTCCAATGATCCCAACCATATATCTAACTTGTTTTTACAATTTTAGAGAGAGAGGAGTAAAAGAAACGACGGTGATAGTAGTCTAGGGTGAAAGGACCATAAATTATGGAGAGATTTTTAAAAAATCTTTTTAAGCTTTAAAAAAATTGTAGAATCTTTAAAACTTTTGTCTTCCTTTCATTTGAACATTTTCCCATATTTTTTATTTATTTGCTTTTACCTGTACTTATTTGAATTTTGGAATTTGATATTTTTCAAAATATACTTCAGTTTTTTGGAATTCTGGAATTTGTGATTATTTCCTAATGTTTTTTACTATTAGCTTTTTTCAACTTTTGACATTTGTGGATATCGTAAATAACTGGAAAATTTCTAAATAAATTTTTAAAATTATTGCGTCTTATTCTGAACACTGGTCCTTTCACCTTAGCACATCATCAATTGTTCATCGAAAAATAATACATAGATAACAAGCGAGAGCTAAGCCGTCTATACTGAACATTCATCAGCTACCCTCTATAATTACCTGATGCTCGGAAATAGGTTGCCTATGAAGCATATCCTGTGAAGTAAATCCAGAATCATGTGAACATCCACTCGACAAATGTCTAAGTGTAGTTGTCCCCGTACCTGCGATGCTGGAGGGTCTCGTACCAATTGGCTACAATGATTATACAACATCGACTACCAAAGAAAAACATTCATAACGGAAAACAAATAATAATAGAAACAAGACCTAGACCAGGCAACGGCAAGGGCAATGCACAGAAAACCACATGAACTATAGTGATTAAAAAAAAAAAAAAAAAACAGCATCTCCCATGGGAGAGTTAAAAATCTACAATTCATCAATGAAAATAATGCACTTTGCTGAGTATCCTAAATTTTATTTTCTTGGATAATTTACCTGGGACATTGATCTGTGCCACGCATGTGTACATGAGCTTGGATGATTTTTGCACGAACCACTTGAGCTACTATTCAGCGAACTTATTGAGCACATTGAACTTTTTCTTGAGCCAAGTGACAATGATGGGCTCGAAGGTGGTGTTGCTAATGCCCACTGTGTCAGCTCCCTTCCCTTTAAATCAGTTATAACTTGTTCAGATGCTGCTGGTAAATCATAGGGTGATGCTACATGCCTCTCCAGCTGATCTGACACTTCTTGAAGATGTGTAAGCTCCATTAGCATCGATATTTCTTCATCCAATACAGGTCTCAGGTATTTAGCAAACTGACAAAATCTACCGCGCTCTTCCAACAATGCAGCGCGCACAGCTTTACGCTCAGTCTCCTCGAAGCTCAAGCGTTTCTCATGAACACTTGCCTCTGATGACTCGAGCAATCTATTCAATTCAGGATCGTCAATACGATTACTCTGCGCCTGTAATGCAGTTATTTGACTGTGCCCATGACTCGGTACAATACCCTTTCGCGCTTTTTTCTTTTGCAGTCTTAGTGTATCAGTTGAACGCTTCTTCAACTCTGATTTGGCTTTTTTGTACTCTTTAGTGTGCTCTTTATCCAGATTTATTAGGGCTTTTTTCCAGTCTTCCAGTTTCTCTTGGAGGGGCATCACAAGTCTGTCCATAATTGCGCTAAACAGTAAAAAGATAGTTGATAATATTTTGCCAAATTTTTTAGCACAATCTGACCTCCATTTCTTACATTTTCTAGGCTCTAGATTTTTTTCAGATTTTGTTCTCTGATTTTTTTTTTTTTGCATTTTTTCGCATTGACAAAAGGTTGAAGCATATTTTTCAATGCCACTATAAAGTGAGAAACGATAATGCCTGGTTATCTGGCAGATGTGAGTGACACAGCTGACAAAAAAGTACACTGTTCATTATTATCTTTCCATGTTTAGTAGGTTGGGATTTGTGATTATGACATCGTAGAAATTATCACGTGTTCATTGTCATTATTGCAGATTGGAACAATTTTCTCAGTTCTTGAAACATGTCGAACTAGTAACACTTCCGTGTGATTCTTATTATCACGCAATTTACAATTGAGGAGTGAAGTGGTAGACCATATCAAGCCAGTTTTATATTTAGCTGAGAATTATCGTGGAATTATGTCAGAGTAAAACAGACGTAATTTTCACATTGACTTTTTTTAAAAGCAGTTAGTTATATGAAACTTCGCTACATATCAAGTCGACTTAATAAGCTCCCACTTGACAACTGTACCATAATGATGCAAGTAGATAAAAATAGAAGTGACAAACATTTCCAGAAATTAATTATGCTAATCTCGTAGTCAATGCAGATTTTTGCTCATAAGCCAAAATATACCTACGACTATTATTATGATTATAACATGACCACTGTGGATATAATAGCTATAGTTAAATTGAAATTCAAAAGATCGATTTTCCCGCGAATAATTATGTGTAAGCATTAAGTTTAAGGGCGAGAGTTTGTATTGTCCTATAATTTCCTGCCCGAAGCCTTAGCTGCAGATTCAATTGTGCACAATATACTCCGAGCAATAATGCCCAGAAAAACAACTCGTGACAAGCAATGTCAAAGAACCTATAATCATTGAACATTAAAAATACCATGTGAACGATTTCATTCGTGTTTCAACAGCCTTATGCCGCAGACATATCCTAGTCAAAGCAGTTCCAATTTCCTTAGTAGCCCCCCTGGCATTAGTAGCAGCATCAGCAATCTTCTGAAAAGCCTCCAAATAGGCTGACACTGCCAGAATAGCTGCTCTCAAACAAACATGAAGTTTCGTAGCTTTGGAGATCAAATCCTCCCACAGTGGTGTTCCATTCTAGAAAAACAAAACAATTACAAAATTCTCATCAAGCTCAACCATAAATACTGAAGAACAACGTGCACTAATGACAATGATAATCGTTGTCCTTACGATAATTATTACCACAAAAATATTACCTTCATATCAGCAATAATCTGATTGAAAAGTCCGCCCAGGGCGCTGCACTCTCTCTCCACACTGGCGTCCATCTTCCTCGATATTTTTTGCCCGTCAAAATTCTATTCTCAAAAAACCTTTACCACCAGGTAACAACGTTGTATCCGCACCCTGAATTATCCTATCCTCAAACAATATTTGAGCACATCAATATATAGTTATACATTGCAGATGTCAGATTGTTAAAGGCTCTAGGACAACTATTCCTTCGATAATTTTCATTCAGTTAATTTACACGGGAAATTTGCCCCTGCTAGCGTCCAATACCATGGCTGATTTTACGGTCTGTTTTGTTTGCCCCCGTAAAGCTCAATGTACAAGTGATTTAGACGCTTCACAACACTGGCGCATTCTCTTCCGCCTACCACACCACGCAGAAGAAACAAAACAAAAAAAAAAAAAAACTAATCTCCTTATCTGAATAATCTATGATTTTCACACCTTCATTCACATTTCTTATCTTACTAGAACTAAATCACATGTATCTGAATGTCGACGAATACTTTGTGGAAAATAAGTGGGGTGGGGGACGAGGGGGGGAGGGAAGGAGAGAAAGAGTGAGAGAAACTAAATTGACGTCAGATGCAATCACAAATGACAGAGGTACTGTAAGGTACTACTTGGTATAATGCTTTTCAACCAAAGCACGGTACGTTATCCCCACTCCTAATACCTTCCAATGCACCTATATTGCACACTACTACAAGCCAATAGTATTCTTCCCTCTCTAACAGTAGAAACATTTTCGTCTTCTTCTCATCCCCACCACTTTTTCACATTATTGGCCACTCACCCTCTACCTCCCACCATTTTCAACTTTAATTTTGCGTTTGCGTGTCAATGTACTCGAGTATTGGTGGGTGAAACCAAAGAACTCGGGTTTTACTGGAGACTCATTCTTTGGACTCAAATATTACGGACTCAATGTAAGCGCGCTGGGTAACACACTAGGAGCAGATGCGCTCCGCATATTTCGAAGATTGTTTACTGAACTACTTACACCTGCCCTAGTAATTCTCTCTCGCTCACTGGCACTCAACATATTCTGGTGAAAAAATTTTAGGAACAATCGGATCAAATTTAAGGCTTTACCAGGTGGAGGATGTCAGCTGACCCTATGCGCTTTTATCAATAGAAATAGATTTTCGGAATAGAAATACAAATCTTGGTCAAACGTTCCTTCTTTTTTAATACTGCCAGATTCAGTCTATGACAATGTTTATTGGTAATGGGTAGATGAATGATGTCAAATGCAGTTCTACTCTACTTTTGATTATTCAATGACACACGAGAGAGATCTGTCTTTACTCTCCAGAAGACTAAGGGCCGGTCACAAAGGCCAAAAGCGTATTCGTCACATTAAGGGAGAGACCTCAGATTTATTTCTTCCCAGGAAGTCACTGGTTATGTTTATGGTAACTCTCAAGAAACTTATGTCGATGTCAATTGGTTTTTGTAACAGTCATTTCTTGGTTGACGTTCTGAATTTGCTTTTCAGTATTGACCCCTCCACTTCTGATAATGAAATTTTTGGGAAAAGTTTAAAGATAAGAGGGAAACTTACATTTCGAAATGGGGTATTAAGTGGCGTTAATTTGTCTCTCCTCATTTTTTCCACCGTTCTTCCACTCTTTTTCAAGTAAATTCTTACCTAAATACCTTCACAATCTGGATTCTTATCGACTCTAAGATAGATAAATAAAGGGAGTGAGCCCATATATTTCAAATACTCTACTTTATTTCATGATTTGTATAATTATCTAGTTCGCGATAAATCAATTATTACAAAATATCATTTTACCTCTTGTTGAGGTATTCAAAATTTGATTGATAGGTTTATAATGAATGGTGATATCCATGATCATTCGTCAAATTATTTCACCTCAACTCCAGTATTGAGGGCAATGCAGCTTTACTATTGATCTTGCAATGTCTACATGACCTGTAAAACAGAACATAATTGCGACTTAAAAACTTGAATTTGACATAAAATTTTAATTTCCCCAGAATTGCGAGATATATCATATATTTTATAAAAACTTTTTTTGTACAGGAGAACAATAGGTTTTTTTTTCAAGATTTATAAAATGAAAAGATCTGCTGCACGTAACTAAAAATGCATAAGAGTATTTTAATTCCATATTTACCTTTCTGTAATTCAATGTAGAGCGCCAGCATTATCACGTGGATGGGTACGTCACAGTCAGGCCCTTTGGACACCCAAACTTGTTTGAGAGTTTCACTAGATTTATCCAGTTCGCCTCTGGTTGCATAAGCCACTGCTAAATTGTACCTTAGTATCGCGTTTGCTGTTACAAGACTTGTCGGAAACCATTCTGAAATATCGACATCATTGGCACATAAAAATGTTGAAAAAATTGTTATAAAAACCCAAGCAATAGAAAGAAATTTTTAAGGAATTTACTTTTGGTATTAATAATGGGGTCTTCAGTTTTATCCTTGTCCAATGCATCTGGAATGGGTATCGATGTATCTAGATCATCGAGATTTTGTAGATTGAGGTGATCGATAGCTTCATTAATTTTGTCCATTAAAATGAGACATTCAGCGGCGTACAAATTTCCTAACATTCTATATGCTCCGGGAATTTTTTCAATGGTCAATAGACTTTTAGCATACTCCAAGGCAGATATATAATCTCCCAGACATAATGAGACATATGCGGAAGCTCCAAGAATTGCGATTTTTAGGTTTGATGATTCCACTGCTGTTACTCCTGATGTCTCAGGAGCGACTGGGGCTGCTGGTGGATTACCTGAAAATTAATATTTTGCATTATAAAATAAATCGAGGACACTGTCCCATAATTCTAGAAAACTCTTTTGGTATTTCGATGAAATTATTTCGTACGTGACTGACACTCCTCGAAATATCAATAATACCCATTAGAGGCTACAAGTTCTAGTGGCAAAAGTATTAGTGGCTAAAAATGGAATTAGTTATGACGTTTGTACAGAGTACTTCAGTATTGAGAGTTCTGAACGCCACGTGCTGATTGTGAATGGATTCGAAGAATCAGCTGTTGGTTGCATTTTCATACGATTTGACATAACAATGTACGAAAATATAAAAAAAAAAAATTACACAGATGGCATCGGATCAAAAAATTGAACGGGCATCATTTTAAGTTATGCTATACTATCTTCCAGAAGGTATGTTACCTAAAATATGTCCTGGAGAGGCTAAGGATGCTATAGCCGATTGAAGCCCAGGAGATACCGTTGAATTCATCGATGAATTAGAAGTTGATGGTATATTGACAGTTGGTGGTAATTGTTCCTCTTGAGGCAATGTGAATAAGGCATTTTTTAAACATAACATTCCGAATTCCAGTGTTGGCTGTGGAATAGCATAGGACAAACTCTCGACGTGATACCGCGAGTCTTCATTCAATGCTGAGGAAAGAATAATTTTCCTATGTGGCCCATCACCAACGACCTTTTGCACCATATCGTCTCTCCTCTTTTGAATATCAAAATCTACCTCATTTGTGGGCTTATGACAATATATACAACACTCTGCTAATTTTAACCACAATATGGGACTAGTGTGGAGTCTCTGCGCTGCTTCAGTCAAACTGTCAAAGGCTTTTGTTGCTTGTCCTGCTTGAAGTAGAGAAACCCCAATACTGAACATCAAATCGTAATGACGATCACCGCCTAAAGTGTACAAGGGTTGAGATGACAGAGGATCTGCCTCTTTCACACGAACACTTTCTACAGCTTTTCGGTTTTCCTCGAGGGCCTTTTGGAAATAAAATGCTGCGAGATTTGGCTTCCCATTCGCATAATGTATACAAGCCACATTGTTGTAGTACAAAACTGCAGCGGACTCCCCACAGGATCTATGGTGCGAAACAAGAGTAATAGTTGGTTACTAGGCTGGTTGAAAATATTTCTAATTGTTTCATACTATCATTCAATGTGTTTTTTTCCTTAATGTTCTGTGGGGTTAGTTCTGTTAGGTTGACAAAAAGAAGCAGAAACCAGAGGTCTTAATATTAATGTTAAATTTTGCAAATCTGAATTATAACACCTTATGGGATTCCCCTGATTTAGTCAATTTTTTAATTTTTCGTTTCTTTAATGGGCTTTCAATTTTGCAATTTCAATTTTTTTTTAATTGAAGAAAAAAACGTAGATTGACATTTCGACAATGTTTGAATTGTTTAAAATAATGTGGAGTTTTTGTATTAATTGTCTGACTCACTTATATTCTAGATTATCTGATGCGAAATTCAACAGCTTGAGGGACTTTTTAAAATTGCCTCTCATGTACTCCAAATGTGCTTTCAGAAACATAGTTGAGATATTCTGTAAAAATAAGTTATCTGTAATGACCTAGAATCATTGGGCTCCTCCTATTATTGAGAAGACTTACCACAGGTGTCCCTAAAGAGACAAGCAATTTCCACTCTCTTCTGCATAATTTAGGCTGCTGAAGTAAAAGATATACTCTTGCCTTGTATTTCAGTAATTTTATCCTGAATATATCGTTCGACGAGTCTACACTGTCTTTTTTCTTCTCTTTTTGCTCTTTGACCGTGTTAATTTTTGAGGTACTATCCTTTTCTCCAGCTGCTACGGGCGTCGATGGTGAGGAAGTTAATTTCGCCGAATCTGTAGAACATATGAATTGACTCTCGACGTAATTTATAAGAGCAAGAGCTGCGTCCAGACGATTTGTTACAATATGAAGTTCGATTAGGAGTAGACAAACATTTCCCGCCAAATTCTCCTCTGAAAAAATTTGAAAAAAAAATGTATTTAGTTTAGTTCTATAAAGAAGAGTTTGCATTGGCTTTTGAGAGGGGGAACGTTACCCATTGGTTCGACAAATGTAAACAATCTGTTCAATATTTGGAGAGCGGCCTGGTCTTGCTTAGTGTGATAAAGTAAAACCGCCTGATTATATCTCATTACACATTTTTCAACATCATCTGAACTATCTGAGGGTAGCGCAACAGTTGTCGGTGTTCCACAAATAGCATTTAAACTTTTTCGGACTAGTTCTGTTTTTTTTAAGTCATTTTTAAAGTACTCCACAATCACTTTATTATGCATTACTTTCAGATCTTTTGGCCTTAGAGCTTCTAACTTATTTAAATATGTTAAACATGATGTATAAGAACGTTTTTGAAATTCAGCAAGAGCATTTTGGGCTAAATCACGTTCTTGTTCAGTTATAACTACGGCCCCGGCTTCTTTGGTCAATGATTCTGTTGTTTCTGGCATTCTGAAAGCACACAATCACGAATTGTTTATCAATTTCTGCATCAATGTTGAATATTCTCATTGTTTATTGAAAATTATTCTAATTTCAAATCAAATCTTACTTCCATCTAATGTTATAAACAAACAGTATTGTTGAGACCGTGTTTTTTGACAGTCAAATATTTTGTGGTTATGGCAAGTTTCTATTGCGCATGCGCAGTACTCGACTTCGCGCATTTCGCGCCAAAAACCAAGATCATGGCGAGTTGAGTGACGTAAAATGAGAATAAGGAATTGAAAAACAAATCTTGGCGAAAGTCGATAATTCAAATTGAATTTCAATTATTAAATTTTTTTTTATGTGTTCGTTAGCCGATTTTTGAATCAACGGTAAGTCAATGGAGATTTGAAAAAGTGCAGAAATAGTCCATCGCAGAATTTGTCAATTGTCAACAAAAAATGAGATAAATTTTGGCTGTTTTGATATCTGTTTTTATTGACAATGTGACACACCTGATACATCTACTCATTACATTGCGCTTCTCAAATAAACAAAATACTGCGTTTTGGTAGCTACACTCTAAACTGATAACACCTATGTATACCTATATATAGGTATACACCAAAAAAATTTGCAAAGAAACATACATCAATGTTTACATCGGTCATGTGCAATTTGCGCACGATTGGTAATATTTTTGAGTGTCTTTCATGGTCAATTACTTCCTCAATCCTTTAAGCGCGTTTCAGTTTACCAGGTCATTTATCGCTTCAAGCCGGGCGTCAGTAAACGATTAGCATGCTCTCATTTGACGTCAAAAGTTCATATAAAACCTCAGGATCCAGGATTTTCCTCTAGATTATCATTCACCTTCCACAAACTGAAGAAAAGCCCAACTGCGTATTCAAATATACCTTCAAAACAAGGAAGAAATGGTAAGTCGATATCAATCAGCATCAATACTTCGCTATAGTGGTTCATTAAAAAGTCTCAATATATTTCGATAGAAATGATTTCACCCATACATTCTTCTCCACACTATATATATGCAACGTCTACCAGTTCTGTGTCTCGAATTGCAGGAACGTCCATCAAGTTAATAACCAGTTACTTTCTATAATTATAGCAACCATGTTCAATGTTTCTCTGATCTTCAGGCATCAAGCAGCATGATCATGGTGGTCCTAGCGATTTGTTCGACGACCCTCCAAATACACGCAGCACCAATTGCTGAAGGGTCTCTATTGGATCCAGGATTCCGCGCAAAGCCCGTGGGAATTCTCTTTGCACCGGAACTGAGGAGATCTGAGGTGTCAAGCTACCCGTACGAAGTAACTAAGAATTCTTTCAATCATCGCTGGGAACGTATGAAGAGATCTCCGCTCGATCAGGAAACCCAAGAGCAAGCTGACGATTTGACAGCAGCAGCAGGTACCAATTTACTACGTCCACTATTCGTCTATCGTCAACAAATGGCTTATCGCGAGCGTAGCAGAAAAGATGGGCGTCGTGCAGCGCCGGCCTACTAATCATTCCCTCGAGAAATGATTGACAAGTCCAAGACTGAAACGACATGTTTGCCAAAGTGTTAATGATATAACATCTACAATGTAGGTTTAAACTTGACCATAATCCACGATTGGATTGGATGATTAACTTCATTAGAACATTGACCCGTCGTTGGTTATCATGCTTACGAATGGATTTCCTAGATCAAAATGGAAAATAATTTCCTTGGAAACTAGCGTCATGGCCAAATAGCTTCCATACATTGGGCAGATTTTTTTCAAAATTGTTTGTAGTCCTAAAAGGTGGCACGAAATTTGTAGTCTCTCTCGGATCCTGCTTTGCGGATGAAACTTGTCAACAGGATTTGAAGGAAAGGTGGAGGAGTCACGTGACCAATGTCGGGTTAAGATGTAGGTGGTGTCCATTCATTATTCACGTGTATAATATGAGAACGGTAATAAAAGTGAATGCTGATGAATAAACATTAATGTTGTTATTTGTGATTACCACGAGTATATCCACTGTGCATCAAAGTCAGAATTTTCGTTTCCGTCCCACACTTTTCGATATTTTCGGTGTCTCCTTTTTACTGTAGACCAGTAGTTTTTTTCTGATACCTTTTTGCATACTGATACAATAAATTTCTGACATGAGACACTTCAAATGATTTCCAAACGTTATTAGAATTTTGAAGTAAATTGCATAAAAATTATAATAGACGGTGTGAGGTAAAAATGCAGAAAAAAGGAAAAAAAAAACGTAATTTCAAAAGTTCATATAAATATATTTCGTCATAAATATGTACATCTATCACAAATGCTATACGCATCCAAGACATGGATCAATTACTTTCCCGGGAATACCGGATAAACTTTAAACTTGGTTATTCGTTTAATTGGCTGCTGATAATCCAGGTGGGCTCTCCTGTTGGGCCGTCGACGACCATCATCCCAATTATACTGATACGGCTGATACATCCACTTAGACTTAATACCACTCACATCTCGGCGTGATAATCTAGCCAGAACGACATTTGGATCCAGCAGAACATCATCACTGAGCAAATCAACTGGAAGTTTTGCCTCTTCATTTGGTGATTTTGTTTGAGTTTCCTCTTCCTCGGATGTCCTCAACGCCTCCATCTCAACGCTTTCTGAACTAGACGAACTAGTTTCATTTGATGATTCATCAGATGCCGATGATGTAACTGCACATTTACACACCTCAGCAATGCACAATAATAACAATAAGTACTTCCACATTTTTTAAATAATTTACTTAGATGAATATTGATGGAACAATTACTCTTGGAACTTTTCCACTGTGTTAGTAGGATTGTTGCTGGCGCAGCACTTGAGTCATATGTGCACGGTACCTCCACTTTTATATAGACGTCTTTCCACAAACTCGTGGTGCTAATTACCACCTAAGTGGATCTCGAAAAATGGAGATCCTCCAGGGAAGATTGTTCCCCACTGACGATTTTCCATATATGAATGAATTTACAAGTGTCCAGCATATAACAATTCTATCTTATTATCTGTGGATGGAAATGGAGATTAACATTTCACTAATTACTATAAATATGTAATTAACACTAGGATAGGCTGGGTGCAAAATCATTGTACGATGTGGCCTTGAAAGGGAGTGTCGTGGGATGCCATTAGCAAATTTATGATAATTTTAGCAGATGTCGTGTAATTGTTAGCGAGCCCCGCTAATCCCCCTGGAGAATTCACAGCGGAAGTATAAGACCCAAATGGACAAGGATTTGGCTACATACCGTAGCTTGGACATCAGCAGTGCAGCGCAATTATTTTTGTTTCCTATTTGCAATTAAAGGTGAATCAACATGTCGACTTACAAGGTACGTAATCTTCTGAGATTCTGATAGCTTGATTGTGCCTTTCCGGTTTCACAATGCTGCATTCATATCCTGTACTCATCGTACTAGTTTTTTTTTTCACGTTCGCACGATACGACATTTACAAAACAAACAAGTTGAGAAATATTGCTGAGGTTTTTTTTTTATTTTCAGCAGAAAAATTGCGACAGAATTATCATCCTTGGAGTGATTTTTGGACTTTTTGCTCCGATCATTTGTGGACCGACAACTGTACTTCCAACAGCGGTAGTGGATGAGTCATCTTCTGAAGAGTCAAGCGAATCGGTATGTTGCCTATATTTTGTACTTTTTCATTTTTTATTGTCAACCTTGGATTTTTATTTTAAGGAGGTCGCGACTTTGAAAGTAATTGGAGATAAAAATCGCTAATTTTTTTTTCAAATGATAATCCTTCATTTTACGTCCCTGGGTTAGAACATAGGTTTTCCTTCCGGCTTAGCCAGGAAGAAGGTTTTTGTCCCTGCGCAGTGGGCGGGAAACTACTTTCCGCGCCCTAGGACGAAAAATGTATTTTCACAACGTGTGTGTACAAAATCAAATGTGTACGATTCTTATGTGCATCAATCATACCCTGTCGCATATATCAGCAGGTTTGGGTAATAATAACGTTCAAATATGTCAATAGGATTCTTCACGTTCCGAGCGAGATGTGAGTGATGAAATACCACCAATAATAACAACACCACCAAGTGTTGTTTTAAAGCCCAACGTAACTGGTGCTCTTGACGTCGGTCAAGGGCTTTTGGTACCTCTTGTACCCGTCGTCGATCCAAACTCCGATAATCACACAACTCAGGTCAGTCCACTGGTGGCTAATCTAGTACCAGTTGCAATAGAATCTGTAACACCGTCAGAAACAACAGATGAGCCAAAGCCGGAGGTAAATTGATGGCAAAAATGTGGAAAGAACAATAATGTAATTATTATTTTTCATTGTAGCTTGTAGAACTTTTTACATTGTAACGAAAATCTGTGATTTTCCCTTACTAAAGATTGTTTTCCGCTTTCTGCGCATGCGCATGCGCATTTCCTTTTTCCGCCGCACTGGCCGGTGTCGCGTCGGTTTGGATGTTACGCTTTTCGATAATTTCGATAGTTTGTTTCGTCTCTTCTTTTTACTCTAGAATAATTTCGATATATATCGATAGTTTCTTTCGTCTCTCCTTTTTACTATAGAATTCAACAGTTGAATTGTACTTATTGTCCAATAGATGACGTTGAAAATTAAATGTAGGAAAAGATGACAGAGTTTTACTGTTATTGTTGTAATAACAATATTGTATGTGATTTCTCATTTCACAGATAACACGATCGTTGGAGGAAATGGATGTTGCCGAGGACATTGTCTTCAGGCCATTATTCAGATATCGTCAAGAGGAGCGTGAAAAATACGCAAGAAATAGATATTACCAGCCTTACATATATGCATACAAAAATCCAAGATATAGATATTACCAAAACGACTATAACATATGAATTGCGAAATAGAGTTACCAGTATTTTGCGTTTGATAATTTATGACATTTCATTTGCCCGCTTCCACGAATCCATTTAGTCATCTCTTCTCGACTCATTATTAGTCAGCCAGATGTAGCGATTAGCAGGTGGGAAGCTGAATAATAACTCGGTCATTAAAGGGGTCTTCAAGGCACCCACGTCACAAATTGTCCAGGTCCATTGCCACGAAGTGAATTGTGTAATAGTTTTTTTTTTATCTTCATCCACATCTGTAGTTTCAAAATGTAAACATGTGCACATTAATTCAAGATCGTTCGTTTTTGCTTACGCGGAAGACGTTGGAGGTTTACATCCAGAGTAACGTTGACGGAATATAGGGCTATAGATTCGTGAGTCATGGCAAATTAAGTTGAAATTTCGCGGGAAAAATGACACTATTTATGTTGGACTTTTCGCTCCATATTATGACCATCTGCAGTCTCTTAGTCACTTGTTGAAGTGATTTCTCCTTTCTGGGTGTATATAAGGTACGGAAGGTGATGTTCCTCCGCAGAATAGTTTTTCCCGCCTTTTCCGGATCCAACGTATGAAAAAGTGACGCCATGAAGGTAAGCACAAGTGAGTTCTGACCGGTCATTGGTCAGCCTATGCGCAGTCGCCGGCGGTCGCTCTTACGGGCTCGCCTTCAGTTGGCTTCCCCGAGTTCCTTTCATTGAATTAAGTTCAAGTATTCTACTAATTGAGATTTTACTTCAGATTTTGTGGATTGCGGCCCTTGTAACGTCAGCTGTGAGCTGCCACGGCGTCGACCCTGGGTCTCACCAAGTACGCGGTCCCTATTCAATAACTCGGGATTCTAGTCTCCAGGCGGATGGACTTCCGGTACCAGTCCCCATGAATAATGGGCAAATGGAAAGACTATCTGGCGTATGTCCTGCTACCGATCATCTACCGCCAGAAAACCCGGATGACCCAACAAGAGCATTCCCTGCAATAGACCTCACAAATCGGAGTTCGTTGCCTGATTCCCTTGGAAAATCTACCGCAGCAAGAATGTCCCGATCTTCCCAGCATCCAATCTCCAAGAGGTCCATCGAAGGTCAAGAGGATGACGACCTCCAGATGGAAGAGTCAAAGGTCTTCAGACCACTGTTCGTCTACAGGCAGCAAGTGGAGAACCGGCGTAGAGCTCACAGAAGTCGAAATCCGAATTATGGAACTAATCATACAGATAAATCAAAGCAGAAAAGTGCTGGTAAATATGCTAATTAATTTCCAAAATTAATATCCAAAGGAAGACCAATGTAATTCCTTTAAAGTATTTTGTTTACAAACACACCGTAGACCTCCGTCGTTGGTTAGTGCTCAGCATAAATATAGCGACGTTGAATAATAATGAAGAAAAAAAAACAGCCGCATAGCACTTCAGATAGATCATTGTATAACATGTAAGACGTTCGGAGAGCTAGTACAGAGACCAGTAAAAATGGGTAGTAAATTATCAAAGTAAATGCGACGGGAACTATTTCGCAATCCACTGCAATTTTATGTAGGAATGAATTCTGGGAGAGCTAACTTATAAAGCTGTTGAAAGGAACCAATCGATGGGCTACCGATCAGTCCAGTAGTTCTCCCCAGGCACCGTGACATATATTCGCAAATAGCCGCAAATAAATGAAGGCCCGTAATCGGAAACTTGACTGCCTTCATCTCACACCACATCACCTCAATTTATTCCCTCACTTTCCCAGTTTTTGGTGTAGTTTATTAGCAAAAATTCATCGCCGCAACGCGTATTTTCATGGTGCAGCAAAACAAGCTTCATCAATGGGAGAGACATTGGATGAATTTGAACTTGAATTGTCTACTGATGACTGCTCAACATACAATGAGGTGGATTTCGACGAGAAAAAAAATTCGTATCGCAAAATTGAATTGCTGAGTGGCGTGAGATCCATTTTGAAGAGGTAGATCCACCTTGCAGATTTCCAATATATATATATATGCTGACCACTAGGGTGACGATATTATTTTTCGCCAAAAGTGCTGAAGTGTCAATGAACCAAGCGAATTTAACTTGTAGGTGATGAATAACGGTCACCTCGTTTGCAGGCTACTGGAGTTCAGCCAAATGTATATTATCAACGAAGCTGATGCAGGCTTGATCATGGAATACCTTGAAAGTCTGCTGGAAATTTTTCTGATTCCCTATAACTTGTTGAGATATTTGCTCAAGAATTCTCATGTGATGAGGATTGTGGTAATTGGCATAGAGGTATGTTGAGTCTCAGAATGTGCTATAGGCACCATAGTACTATAAGTGTTGTGGAATGTCTCAATTATAAAAATTCCTGCAATTGATTTTTCCTCAATTGCTAGGTGTCACTGGAGGCATTCACGTGGCTTTTATTCGCCGGTGTATCGATATTAACTGCCATTATTCTCAACCTTGAAGACCACTATCAAGATGAACAAAATTGTGGTGAGTTGGAGGGGGCTAAAAAAATATGATGACTAAGACATCTAGGAAATTCCAAATGATCATGTGTGATTGGTAATTGGCATTTGCTCTGGCGAAAAATAACACAAGTTTTTTGCGGTGATCAACAAACACAAAACCAGGTGGAACTTATCGAGATTCCTCAAATTTTCATAAATTATTCAAAGCTAATTAAACATGTCCGCAAGAGCTCTTAATTGTACTTACAAATAAAGTAAGCCTACTCTTACTCCTAAATTGAATAGTGAAGTAAGTGGTGGAAAATGTGCGTGGAGAACAGAGGCGTATGGTGAGAGAAGGTCAGGGTGAACTAGCCGAGAATTTTGACCTTTCACACGGTCAACAATTGGCAGCGCTGCTTCATTTGCCTAATGAATTATGGCTTGAAAAAAGATAGAATCAGCCTTAACATTGACTAGTCTCTTCCCACATTTTCCATCGTTGTATAGTCATGGACAGGTCTGCGAGGCGTCCTACACGAGTGTATCCTTCAAATCATTAAAACAAAATGTGACGAAGTTGGTTGGGCAACTCACAGCAAGCTCAGTAATCATTAAGACACGCGACTGATAACTTCCGCCTTTTCGACACATCATTGCCTGAAAAAATGCATAATCCAACAATTATTAGTCTACTCGCATTTGTACTTGTGCATATTGCTGCACAGACAGTTTATATTGACGTTGATAGTGGAAAAATAGTGGGAATCGAGCAGGGAAAGTCCAATAAGGGAAATCGTGGCAACCCCCATCGTTATCAGGAGAGACCTAGACAGCACCCCAATTATTACCCGACATATCCCAATCAGCAGCGACCCTCTTATGATCCCTATTATCAACCCCAAACACCACGGTACCAGGAAGGTCCACCTAAAACACTCAACACCGAGTGGGTCTGCAGGGATCCGAAGACCGGAAGTACCGTAAGTTATCGCAAATCAAATATGTGTTAATCCTTATTCTCGACTGAGATTATAAAGATACATATATTATTTATTATATATTATACAATATATATATATATATATATTATACATGATGCTATATATATATATATATTATACATGATTTGCTTAGCTACCCACGGAAAAAATGACGACACATAACTTTACGTCCTTCTTCATAAGGGAAGACAGCTCACCAAATCATTTCAATTGTTTATAACGCCCTAACGCCGAAACGGTTAATGATACGAAAAAAGTTAGAGAACACAAAATATGTAGTTTTTTATAAGGAACAACATTTATTGGATACATTTTTGCGTATCTCTGATATTTCTCTTTGATTTCTCTGATTGAAAATTATCAAGAGACAAATTTTTTGTTACAAGAAAAGCTAACTCAACGGGATAATTTTTTTAGCTGTGTATTTTAATAATTGTATAGAATTATGAGAGGAGCTGAACGCTAATTGGCAAAGTTAACACTTGATTTGTTATTTCTGAATTAGATGATAATTGCAAGTGAAAATGGGCGAATAACGGGACCACCTCGAGTTCCCATAAACCAGCGCAATCCTTACGAGGGAAATCCATGGCTGGAGCCACTGAATCCTCAGGAGCCGCAGAATAATGGAAATGGGCCTAGACAAGATCAGCAAGATACAGCTACAGAGCCAACACTTCCAGCCATAATTCTCACCCCTGCGCCAATTCCACAATCTACACCAGCTCCACCGGGCAAATCTACAAAACCGCCATTCCCAAGTTTTGATAATATTGACTGGACTCAATTTCTTGATAACAGCACCAGTAAACCACCAAATGGTGGATTGAGCGCTGCTATTGATGGCGAAGGTGTCATCGAGCGTCGAGGCGGCGAACGTTAACGAGGGAAGATACTAATTATTTAGCAAAGTACTTTCGCAGAAAAAAAATCTCCGTAGCGTTAAAAGCCAGGAAGTGCTGGAGAGCAATCCAAATGATGAAGTTATGGGTAATAAAATTATTTTGCAAATTGAAATTGATGATTGCAAAAAAATTGAGCCATCTGTATTTTTGTTAAAACTTTATTCCTCTCATAGTCTATTCCGACCATAATATTGTGAAATTCACCAATGTAACTCGATTCATTGAGTGGCAATATCAAAAAGTGACTTGGCCCGATACGCTATCGCGTATCTTGATGCATTATTAAATCGCGTTAAATTTGCGTAATTCCATAAAATATTCAGTGCATATTTCGGCATCGGGCTTCTCCCCGGGTATATTCAATATTTAGTGTATTTATACAGTCCAGGAACCTGATGAAATCTTAATAATTTTCATCTACTGCGAGATAAGATCGGGGAATAATATTGACAGGCAAGTGGACATCTAAACATCACTCTGTACTCTAATGTTCTATTTGAGAGCTAATAGATGTGACTGTCCACTAACAAAGTAGGTCAGTATCGGCAAATGTTTACTTGCCCCAAGTAAACACTTCTACCTGCTTGTTGAAAAATATGTACATGAACGTTCGTTAGTTGCAGTAAACTTTCCGAAGATCCTGGATTTGTGTCGTAAGTAGTAAGTTAAAGGTAAATTATTTTAACCTCAGTGCCAATACCAATCTAAATCAGACACATTCAGACCAGAAATCATTTCCGGGCGATTGGCAAATATCGAGGTTAATTTTCTCATGTACACTTTTCTGTTTCCAATATGCTGCAGCTTTCGATAATTATCCGCAAGTGTATCTTCCCCATTCGAGAGAATTCTGAACTTATCCATCTGTAAGAAGAATGGCAGAATTAATTTACTATTGTGTTTGCAGAACATATTTTTTGCATTTTTTGTTAGTTAATTTGTCCTTAAACCGAGTTTGAAAATACATTTCCATTGGTAATTATAAGAGCAGATAAAACTAACGATACGATTGACCATTGTCTCCACTTGAGTTTAATAATATGGTTTTTTTATACGAGTCTGGTGGCGCGTGCTGCGCACGCGCATTTCCTTTTTCGGCCGCACTGGACTGGTGGCGCGTCTGTTTCGGTCTTACGGTTTTCGATAATTTCGATAAATGTCGATAGTTCCTTTCGTCTCCCTTTTTTAGTACAGGAATCTTATGTCTTAATATTTAATATATAATTGGGAACTTCGACCAGGAAAATAAATCGATTATCGAATTAAAAAAATCGAAAGTCGAAAAAAATCGAAAGTCGAAGAAAAAATCGATTATCGGATTCGAAAAATCGAAAGTCGAAAAAAATGGATTATCGGATTCGAAAAATCGAAAGTCGAAAAAAATCGATTATCGAATTCGAAAAATCGAAAGTCGAAAAAAAATCGATTATCGATCACAACTGAGGGCATGTGGAGATATCTCGATATGTATTGATACCGCGTAGACCGTAAGAACGAAACCGACACAACAGCAGTCACCGCGGCGGGGACCGGAAATGCGCGTGCGAAGTACGCACTTCCGGTCTCGTGATGGTCAAAGATTAAGAACATGCGGAAAAATGGTAGGTAAATTCCAATCAGAATTAATGGACCCTCTCAGTGACAACAGATACGTACCTGTTTGAATGATATAGGAACCGTCTTCGAGAAAACCATCCAAGTAACAGCTTCACTGCATGGGGGTGTCGTTAACGACCCCCTATACGTGTAATAAGTATCAATGTCCGTTGGTAATAGGGAGCTCAGAGTAAACGTAGCATTTAATTTGGCTTCGGTATTAATCCACTGCACAGTTGGCAGGACCTTGACAATCGGTCCAAGTTGCTCATTATCATCTTCCTGTAACTGAATTCAATTTTTTGTTATATTACTGACACTTGTAGTAAAGAAATAACGAAATTACCACCTGGAAGAATACTGCTAGCACCGCTAAACCATCCGCATTATCTAATGCTTTCTGTAATTCAGGGTAAGCCGAGTTTCTGAAAATGATGTGCATTTCCATTGGATAACTGGAGAAAAAAATTTTAGTCTGTATAGAGCCGATTGGCGGAAATAATTTTAAAAAATGAATGAACTGTACCTTACTCCATTCAGGGTGTGTTCCGAACCCCGGCTGTTCTTACTGCCCCAATGAAAATGTAGTCCCTCCAAGACGTAAGTCCTATTTTCCATCAGCATTGCTCCGAATATGTGCGGTCTCTTCGTCCAGTTTTGTTTAGCGAAAATCAAAGACACTGAAAGCATATGGACTCTAGATGACTTCGATATTGATAAATTTTGTGCAAAACTAAATTGACATTATTCAAATTTTTTGAACTCTTCAATCTTTAGAAATTTCCAAAACGGTTTGAATTTGATAATTTCGAAAAATCATTTGTTTTTTTTTTTTTTTTTTCATTCATGCAAAATCAAAACGTTACCTGAATTCCCATTATTTTTCAATGCCACAGATCCAGACATGAAATCATGGAATCCAATGATTTCAAGGGCCGGCAAAGGCAGCACCACAGATTTCCTAGATGTAATGGCTATAGGCGACTGCATTTTACCGGAACACATTTTGAACTTTTGCGCCCAGAGATGTTGTTCTAGAATCATTACACATAATACATTATACTATGTATACAGGAAGACCGGATGCGCGCTTAATCTAAGAATAAGGATGTCGGACTTACGTCTTCTTGTGTATCCAAAGCTTGTCGCGGAGTATTCAACTAAAATTCATATGATAAAAGAAAGAATTATTTAAGCCGAGAGAAACAGAAATTAAGTATCGACTGACCTAAGTGAAATAGGACGAAAATTTTAAAATGTGTTATCAACATTTTTGGGGAACGAAATGTTCTTTAGGAACTACTTGTTGGCACACATATCAGCCATAGAAACACACTGAGTATCAGCTGCCAAGCCTATTGATCCCCACTTGTTTATTAAAAATTCGTCAATTGTTGATATCGCTGAAATTGACGCATCTGCTGAACAATTACTTTAACATTCCCTTAGTGCTGATAAACACTAAACGACAAGTGCATGAGCAAACACTCACGTCCTTGTCGAACGCCTTTGCAAAGTCAAAAATCCATTTCACTGATCTGTTTTCGCACTTCATATGTGAAGAAAATTGAGGAACGTAAAAGAGAATGAATCGGACAATTTTATAAATGGATCTCAATCGTAAAAAAAAACGTAGTGCGTTCCTCTCCCGAAAACAATTGTTTTTGACAATTGTAATTGCACTAGCGCATTCGAAATATCTAAAATGACAAAAACCTTACTTTATATAAAAATGCAAATATTTATTTAGGAACATTTCTCAGGTACCCTTTTCAAGTTTTTTCTTTTCTCTAATTCGCATAACAAATCACTAGACAATATTATTGGCATCTTTTGTTGCAAATGAAATAAGTTATGTTTTAGGTGTACCAACACTAACGACTAAACGAAGAACATCAAATATCTGATCAATGATAAAGTCAAGAAAAAAAAATTTTCACACTTTTATAACATAAATATTTCAATGATTCTGGTCTTATTTTTTTTTTCTTAGAATGTTGTGGCTGGATAAAAATGGAAGTATTTGACATGATTATTGGCGATTATGAACGTGGCGAGGATTGACATCTATACGGCGATTAATAGCGTGCACTGCTACGGCTGCTTGGACCATCTGGGCGATCTGAAATAGAAGATCCAGATATGTTAAAACCCATACTCAATTTTTCTACAATTTTTTTTACTATTTTTCTACTCCTCCAAGTGATTGTAACCGACTCCAAATGACCAACGACCTAACCATCCCTATCCCTTATCAATTTTCAATAAGCAAACCCAATCCCCCAAGCTGACCAACAATCTAAAATACCTACCGCCCGAGCATCCTGAATGATTTGCTGATGTGGTCCAGCAGATGGTGGTGGAACAGTTGGCAGCAGACGATCAGTGTCAATACTGAGCAATGGATCCTGCCTAAGTAGTTCTTTCTTCGCTTCATTAGCCACTCTACGTACAATCTCAGCATTTAACCTAGCATTATCACTATGCAATGGACATTTTGTCATATCATCTGATCCTTGTCCACGAAAATGACTATAATCCTTAATCTTCTTATCGCAGAGGTAGCACATAATAGCCCCACAGGGGCAAGTAATTTTATTACAGCCTTCTTCCTTGAAGTATGCTCTCTTGCAATTATAACACTTGCGGGCAAATGCTTCCGTCATTTTCTCCTCAATATATTTGCGCGCTTTATCAATTTTACCAACTTCATCACAACGTAATGGTACATGATTAGGCTCTTTACACTGTATACAAGACTCCTTCATGCACTCTGGATTGAGGCATTTGAAGACTTTATCACCCTCTGGTGGTATGGAAGCAAAATGACAAAATGGACATGATACTAATCCCTCTAATCCAGCAGCAGCTACTTCAGCAGCCTGACGCTTCTTCACAATAATACTGAATTTAGTTGGCTTCAATATGTTCTGTAGTGTTGATAAACTGAACTCAGCACCACAAGCTTGGAAGCATGGCACATGTGTCTCTCCCTCACCCAACCTACTATCAGTGCCTTTGATAATGCAGGAGTTACAAAAAATATGTCCCTGATCACACATTGAGCACTTTGATGGCATACATTGATCATCATAACAGCACTGACACTCCAACAATTCATTAGAGTTCTTCAATTTTTCAAATTCAATCTTCTCAATTTGTTTCATATGATCAATATAAGATGTTATCTCATTTTGATGACGAATGAAGGCCATCTCTTGCAGCATATTGATATCCTCAGTTGGCATCTCATTGCTTTTACGTGTACTCGTCATTTCTAATCCTATTTCCCTGAGACGAGCTGCAGCAATGCTCGGGATATAACCAGATTCATTATACACTTTAGAAATAGTATTGACTCGAATACGATTGAACTGACCCTTCAAAAATTCAAACAACACTGCTTGAAATTTACATTTTCGTTTCTTATCCATAAAATGCTTGAATGGATCAGGAAATTTTTCCAAAAATTCAGGCACTGCAAATTTGTCAGTATAACGCCGCTGCTCCTCTGTAATTCGCATTTTCGATAGATACTCATCTCTAGTGGGATACGCATGTGCTTGTAAATTGTGCTCAATAAATTGCTCCAAGGCTTGATCATCATTTACATTTTTCTCAGCTGTATCACGTAGATACTTGGGATCAGCATCGGGAAATATTCCCAGTAGATGCTCGTATGTTTCGTCAACAGTACGTACAGTGCTACCAGTTGCTGATGAATCGTCTGTCACCTCAGCGGGTATTTCCAATTCCCAGGATTGTTCATTGGCTAATAGGCAATCAACAATTTGAGCGAATTGCACATCATGTCCAACATTGGGTGACCAGTCGACGGGAATTATTCGTTTGATGTAGTCGGGCTTGATGTTTGGAAACATTGCACGAAGTTTGGTGTATATTTCACGACAATATTCACCCTTTTTCTTCTGGGGATAGGCATTTTGAGTGTCATCAACAGTGACTACAGGTATCTGGGGAACAGCTGACGTTTGTGAAATTGTGGGCATTGGTGTTGATTGATTAGCAGGAAGTGGAATATTTTTGTCTGGTCTTGGAACTGATGGTGCTGAAGCTAGAATGGGCGTTTGGTAATCAGGCACTCGACGGTTCCCTGGGTCTTGACATCGATGATACAATAGTCGCTGAATTCCAGAATCAGCTTGCTGGAAATCTCGGAGGCAAAAACCAAGGGGAGCTGGTGGTTTTGAGAAGGCTGATGTTGAGGCAGTTGATGATCCGGGCCGAGGGTCCAAGGTGTTCACTTGTTGGTTATCGGTGTTTGGATGACGTAACTCGAGACCAGGCACAGGGGGATTAGTGCTTGCTGGCTTTTGGGGCAAACTGGGAGGGAGAGGACCCAGTGGATTCACAGCAGTTACACCACGGAGATTCCGTACGATTGTCAATTTCGTTGGTGTAACGTCGACTATCACGTGAGTGCTGGTTTGAGGGGTGTTGAGGGAGTCCTGGAAAATAAGGAATTTTTATTATGAGCCATTCTAAGAAATATCAACTTTGCCGGTATTGAGAAATTTATAATCATTATTGCATAATTCATAAGTGGATACTATCCAACTGGAAGCCCTAGAAGACGATGTAGTCGATTTAGGGTCGAAAAAGTGAAATTATTTTTTTTCGATTTTGGTCAAATTTAACATTAGGGTCTTATGGGGAGGCAAACTTAAATTTTTTAAAATTGAATTTTTCGCCCCGTGTACGTTGATACTATCCAATAGGAACCCCTAGAAGATATTTCCGTCGATTTTGGGTCGAAAAACTGAATTTAATTTTTTTCGATTTTGGCCAAATTTAACATTGGGACCTTATGGGGAGGCAAACTTAAATTTTTTAAAATTGAATTTTTGGCCCCGTGTGCGTTGATACTATCCCATAGGAACCCCTAGAAGATATTTCCGTCGATTTTGGGTCGAAAAACTGAATTTGATTTTTTTCGTTTTGGCCAAATTTAACATTGGGACCTTATGGGGAGGCAAACTTAAATTTTTTATAATTGAATTTTTCGCCCCGTGTGCGTTGATACTATCCAATAGGAACCCCCAGAACATATTCCCGTCGATTTTGGGTCGAAAAAGTGAAATTAATTTTTTTCGATTTTGGCCAAATTTAACATTGGGGTCTTATGGGGAGGCAAACTTAAATTTTTTAAAATTGAATTTTTGGCCCCGTGTGCGTTGATACTCTCCAATAGGAACCCCTTGAAGATATTTCCGTCGATTTTGGGTCGAAAAATTGAATTTAATTTTTTTCGATTTTGGCCAAATTTAACATTGGGGTCTTATGGGGAGGCAAACTTCAATTTTTTAAAATTGAATTTTTCGCCCCGTGTGCGTTGATACTATCCAATAGGAACCCCTTGAAGATATTTCCGTCGATTTTGGGTCGAAAAATTGAATTTAATTTTTTTCGATTTCGGCCAAATTTAACATTGGGGTCTAATGGGGAGGCAAACTTAAATTTTTTAAAATTGATATTTTCGCCCCGTGTGCGTTGATCCTACCCAATAGGAACGCCTAGAAGATATTTCCATCGATTTTCGGTCGAAAAATTGAAATTAATTTTTTTCCATTTGGCCAAAGTTTGACACTCACTTGAGCAGATCCACCAGCAACAGGTGCCTCATTGAATTTACTCGGTCGAATAAGGTATGGCACTGCTACAGTTGACGCCTTCTAAAATCAATCAATTGTAATTATTATAATACATATATCTTCTACTCTAAAAGGAAAAAATTACTTTTTTCGAGGGAGTCCTTCTTGTGACCAACAATTTTTTGACACTTTTAAGCGTGCAATTCTTTATGCAGAATATTGGAGGAGTGAAGTGTGAATGAATGTGTTTTTTCCTCAAGTGATCGTGTAATCAGGCTGGCTGTAGACGTTCCTCGATTAAATAATACGCCTATTATACCACAACAGATAATAATGAAAGGAAGAAAATAGTGTTGATATGATAGGATTGAAATTCGAGCTATTATCATTGTGCTATATCATTCAGCAGTTCTTTTCCCCCCGAAACTACTCCTCAAGCACTAACTCAAACTCGAGGCTTTCAGTTTTCTATAATTCCCAATTTTTTTCTCATTGATCAAACTATCTCGAAATGGGCACTTCAATATAATCCATCTATTTACAACAGATACCTTCGATGCTTGCTCCTCTCGAACAATAGTAGCTGGTGCTACTGTGGCCTTCAAAGGAAGCTTCTCATTTATAAACATCGCTCTGTCACCAGTGTTTATCATTTGTATAACACCATTCGTCGCCGTTAAAGTTTTCACATCCCTCCAATCCTGTGCCCAGAAAATATAGAATTAGACTATCAATTATGTAACATAAAATGAAAAATAAAAATGAAAAAATTACCATAGGACTTTTGATCTGGCTATGTGCACATCCAACTTGTACACCACAAGTTTTAACATTGTTTCTCTTTGGTATGTGTACGTTGAATGGGGAACAATCAGAATCATCATCACTCGAGTCAACTAAAATTGGTGTTGAGTTAATGCGGGCATGCGTAAAATTTGTGCCGCGTTGACCTTGACCGATTGGCGGTGTTAATTGATGAGCTTGTTGACTGACACTGGGAGCATCCTCGAGTAATGTTTCCGGCAATTCCTGCCAATCATCTTCATCAATTCCATTATTATTTTCAACTACGCCACCTTGATTGCTCACTTTTTTCTTCTCAATATCACAAATATCTTCACCATCATGAGTGCGCTTGAGGCATCCTTCATCGCCTGATTGTTTAAACAAATTATTGAGTTCCTGTTCAAATGTTGGACGTACTTGGAGAATATTCGTGATATCAGCATAAGTGGTATTGTGCAAAAAATTGTAAATTCTAAGAGTTGCTCTGTGAATCTCAGAGTTAATGTCATTAGTATCAGGTGAATATTTACTACAGCCTGGTTGGGGACTTACTGGCAATTCCACAATGGCTTCAAATTCTTCTACATTATTGCCCTCACCGCCCTCCATATTATTATTGGGATCGTTATTATTTTCTTCCAAAATTTCAGCTGGTTGTCCACTGTCATCCGTTCCCGCACTATCGTTGTCATTGTCGTCTGAATTATAATCAAAACTGTAATCTTGGGGAGACGAGGAGGAATTACTATTAACTTCGCAATAAATCTCCTCGTCCACTTGATCTACATCTGATGGGTCCATTTCGTCATCCCAGGTATGGAAATAATCACTTGAATCAAGTGAATTCTCATCACCACCCTCATCCATCTTACCTCGTTTTCGCACCTCAAATGACACATTCAAGTGTCGGTAAAAAATTTAGATTTGCGTGATAAGGAAGTCCTTTATTTAGCTCAGTTTGACGGTTATTCGCGCGTTGTCTTGATATAACGCGTGTCAGCAACTTGGCGATATTGTTTGTGGAGAAATCCGGACCGGTGACATCTGAGATTGGTGGTTTCGTTTGTTTATTATAGGGGGGTATATGATGACTACTCTAGCCGCCATGACAGACATGGCGGTAACCAGTCACGTGGCCTCGGTCCACGGCACGCGCTGCGCGCCAATCCCGTTTTCATTTTATTTTCGAAATTCGAACTTTTTGAAATTGTTGAGGTCAGGTGGACGATTTGTCTGATTGTGTGGAGGGTTAGTCAGTGTGGTAATTAACCGTCATGACACACGTGGGGTAATTAATATAGGACCTACCATCCGAATTTTCAAATTCGAAAGAACCGCAGCGCCATCCTACTCAACGTGCTCCGAAAGGTTCACCCGACTGTCTAGCTACACCGACCAAAAATACCGATAAACCTTATAATTGTAATTGCAAAATTCATCCTGAATGTCAACCAAAGTGTCATTGTCAATCGCAGGTAACAGACCACGTGTTTTCCTATATTGTCACAGATTTTATGCATTCAACTATAGATAAGATTTGTTTTCAGGGAAGGAATTTAAACAGGATGGGTCTTTTGAAAAATATTCTGAAGACTGTTGTCATTCAGAATAAATCATCGAGAATTTTATGTCATCGTAATATAGTATCGGGAAAATGGAGAACATCATTGACAATCAGACGTTATGGTACGACCCAAAGTTCAGAACCAGAAATTTGTAATATAGGAACAATTGGACATGTGGATCATGGAAAGACAACGTTGACAGCCGCAATAACAAAAGTATTGTCTGAAGAATACAAAAACTGTAAATATGTACCTTTTGAGGAGATTGACAAGGCACCTGAGGAGAGGGCAAGAGGAATTACAATAAATATTGCACATGTTGGTTATTCAACGAAATTGAGAAGGTATGCGCATACGGATTGCCCAGGCCATGCTGATTTTATTAAAAATATGATAAGTGGAGCATCGCAAATGGATGGTGCTATTTTGTTAGTGGCTTCCGATGATGGGACTATGCCACAAACACGAGAACATCTTTATTTAGCTAAACAACTGGGGGTGGAGAACATTGTTGTTTTTATCAACAAGGTACGGGATTTTTTTATAAGAAACAATACGTCCCTCAATATTTTTCTCCCCATTTTTTGAGAGACCATGGTACTTCTGTATGCATAACAAAATTCCGAGACCGCACCTGAATTCTGAAACATTAAATTCTAGTGAAAATTGAAAAAATTGTAATTTTGGAAATTTTCACAATTTCTCATTTCTTTATTCCATTTTTGTACAAATTTTGTAAATGTTTCAAATCAATTTGAAATTTGAATTTTTCAGTATTTTTGAACTTTTCGAATTTACTGTTCACGTATTTGCTCTCAAGAAATTGTATTTCGATTGTCAGGAGAAGATGCCATGTCTTGTCAAACCCACATTAATCAACCAACAAATAACAATTAATCACATGACCTTGAACATTGAACACTGACGAACCAGCTTTTAGGCAGATCTCGTGGATGAGGAGCTGTTGGACCTTGTGGAAATTGAAGTTAGGGAATTGCTAACTACTATTGGTTTTGATGGATGTGCATCTCCAGTCATCAGAGGTTCAGCATTATTGGCCCTGAATGGCGAAAAATCAGTGTATGGTGTTGAATCAATCAAGCGATTGATGGATGCTGTTGACCGTTATGTATCTACACCAGTCAGAGATTATAATTCCCCCTTCCTCCTACCTATAGACAACATCTTCAATATACCTGGAAGAGGAAGTGTTGTTGTGGGAACTCTTAAACGGGGACTGATGAAAAAAAATGATGCTGCTGATTTGCTAGGATTTAATAATGACGTGAAAACAAGTATCTCTGATATTCAGGTATGGATAAATTGATATTCCTCCATTGGAATTTTTGATGATTTCATGTGCAACATTTCGTTCATACTCTGATGATAATTTCTCAGACTTTTGTGGCAAAACATTTGATATTATGTTGAGATTAGAGAGTCCGAAAATGTTCCCATTTTATGGCTTCTGACAAATTTGTCTATGCAATGACATTGCATCAATAACGAAGTGTTGTACTAGAATGAGGATGGTTGATCACATTCAAAAACCCTGAGCAAATTAGTAATGAGACAAAAAAGGATTTTGAAAATAGACTAATAATATGAATATATTGCTTATCCAGATCTTCAGGAAAAGTGTGCCACAAGCTCTAGCAGGAGAAAACGTTGGAGTTTTATTGAGAGGTATCAAGTATCAAAATATATGTCGAGGAATGATTCTCACTCAGAGAGGATCACTCACCTCCAGCAATCATTTCGAAGCGCAAATGTACCTTTTACATACATCTGAGGGTGGTCGACATAGGCCGTTGCCCGTAAGTAGTAGTTATTCGATGAAGAACGAATGATCCATTTCCGAACGAATGATGAAAATGGTCCTCAAAAACTCAAATATCTCATAAACCGCTGTATAAAAAAACATTGCTCTTTTTGTGAAGACTTTCACAGAGGAAAAGACAGAAAGGTTTTTCTACATTTTTTTGGGAAACTAACTCATATTTTAGACCAATACAAAAATCCATTTCTTAATTTTCTAGTAAAGAAACTTATTGTCTCTCCCCGAGAAAAAAATGCAAATTGTAATCTTCTAACCCGTTTTTAACGAATGCTGAAGTGTATACATATAGTCTATGTTTTTCGTAAACACTCTCTTCTGCACTAATTACCCAATTAAGCTCAATGGGGGCACAATCGTTTGGCAGGGTATCATTGATAGACATAAGTACACATCATTGTACACGTATATCTGTACACTATTTAAAGTTCAAAAACCTAGCGGGTATATTTTTTCCAAATCATGAATTAGTGTAGGAATAAACACGTGTACAATTCTTATGTGTATGAATGATACCCTGCCGGAAGCTTTTAACGTTCTTCCAAATCTGAAACGGATTTGGTTAAAATGCGGTGGTTGTTTACTTTGTAGCAAAACTTTCATTAATGACTTGTTCTCATTCTAGGCCAATGGACACTGCACACCAATTTACAGTGCTACCTGGTCAGTTCAATGCAGATTCGATCTAAACCTCACTGCTGGTACAAAAATGCTAATGCCCGGGGAACAATGTTCAGCAAATTTAACGCTTGTAAAGAAAATGCCAATTGTAGAAGGACAGTCATTCACCATTCGTGAAAATAGAAGTACAGTGGCTACGGGGATCATAACAAAAGCTCTAAAACCACTTAATTTCGATCCCAAAAAATTGAATCTTATAGTTATACCTAGTGTGATGAAAATGAAAGGATAAAAATTGAAAATATAATTTTGCTTCTTTTATTGCGCAGGATCGTTCTTATTTCCTCACCACTGCTCCTCGAATTTGAATCAATTGACGTCATATAGTAATTGCAATACAATAAAATAACATTTTAACAAAATGAGGTAATACACCTTTATTAAAGACGAACGCGTAATGCATCCACATGTTTGTCGTCATGACTATGGAGTTATTTTTGTATTTAAATGTCGTTTATTTACTCCGATCACATTTCACTTATGCTCATAGAAAAATTTCGGCACAGTGCCGATAATTTTACTTCACTAACAAACGTACATGAATGATGATTCAACTGATTCAATGTCAACATGGATACTGAAGTCGACGTGCAGCTTACTAGGCAGCGCAGCTCTTTCGGTTTTTTCCCCCCTCTGTTTAACAACTATCTATTGGACACAATTTTGGGTGATATTAAATTTACGCGTTGAAGGAAGCAAGGAAATCGGTGACGATTTTCTTGAGCTTAGCATCAGATGCCTCACTGATGACATTCTCCTTGGCAATGGTGGCTGTGAGATCCTTGTGGGATGCCCTACAAACAATGCAAAAACATATTGAACATGTTTTCAAGATAATTAATTTATGCTCACAATTGTCAATTAATTTTTATTCTAGGCAATAAAAAAAATATATTGAATTACCTGATGTGTGCGAGGAATTCCTTCTCGAAGGCGGTGATCTTGGTGGGTTCCATTTTGTCGAGGTATCCACGGACACCACAGTAAATTACAGCTACTTGTTCTTCAATGGCCATGGGTACTACAAGGCGAAAACATAGAAATAATGAATCATGGAGAATTTCAATTGATTCAGGGAGCATTAATTATGAGGTGACAAGCAGTCGCCATTTCGATTTCTTGGGAGATCCTCATCAAGACATTGAAAAAAGTGCTATAAGTGTATTCAGTACAAATGTCGACATATAATGTATGAAAAAATTAAACATAAAAAATTAAAAATTGAAAATAAATTTGAAAGAATAGATTACCATATTGTCCCTGTTTAAGAAGTTCAGTAAGTCGAACACCACGGCTAAGAAGCTGTTGAGTGGCAGCATCCAAGTCAGAACCGAACTGGGCAAAAGCAGCGACCTCACGATACTGAGCAAGCTCAAGTTTCATGGAGCCAGCCACTTGCTTCATAGCTTTGGTCTGGGCAGCAGATCCTACACGTGATACAGACAGACCGACATTGATAGCTGGTCGGATACCCTTGTAGAACAACTCAGTTTCCAAGAAAATTTGTCCATCAGTAATGGAGATAACATTGGTGGGAATGTAAGCTGATACATCACCAGCTTGAGTCTCAATAATTGGCAGAGCAGTGAGTGATCCACCACCAAGGGATGTGTTCATCTTGGCAGCACGTTCAAGAAGACGTGAATGAAGATAGAATACATCACCAGGATAGGCTTCACGACCTGGTGGTCGTCTGAGCAACAGGGACATTTGACGATAGGCAACAGCTTGTTTCGACAAATCGTCATAGATGATAAGTGCGTGTTTGCCATTGTCCCTGAAAAATTCACCCATAGCACAACCAGAGTATGGTGCCAAATACTGTAGAGGGGCAGCATCAGAAGCTGTAGCTGACACAATAATTGTGTAATTGATGGCACCACTGTCCGTCAATCTCTTCACAATCTGTGCTACAGTAGATCTCTTCTGTCCAATAGCAACGTAAATACAATACAGCTTCTTCTTCTCTTCACCAGCATCATTGAAACGCTTCTGGTTGATGATAGTATCGATGGCTAGAGCAGTTTTACCAGTCTGCCTGTCGCCAATGATCAACTCACGCTGACCACGACCGATTGGTACAAGTGAGTCCACAGCCTTGATACCAGTTTGCATGGGCTCCCTAACTGACTCTCTGAAAAACAAAAAAACAATATTAAATTGAGACAATCTGGATTTGAAAAATTTTATTGCAAATGGAATAAGGAGAATAATTTCTTGATTAAATTTTTTCAATTTGTTCTTCCTTGAAAAATCTATGGAAAAATGCCTCGATCAGTTTCGTACCTTGGGATAATACCAGGAGCTTTCGTACCAATACGGAACCTCTGCTTGGCACCCAATGGGCCTTTTCCGTCAATGGGATTACCAAGAGCATCAACGACACGTCCAAGCAATTCATCACCAACTGGTACATCAACGATAGCACCAGTACGCTTGACAATATCACCCTCCATGATGTGCCTGTCATTACCAAAAACGACAATACCAACATTGTCGGGTTCCAAATTCAAGGCCATACCCTTAAGACCCGAGCTAAACTCCACCATTTCATCGGCTTGAATATTCTTGAGGCCATAGACACGAGCGATACCATCACCAATGCTCAATACACGGCCAGTTTCTTCGAGATTGGCCTGAAAAAAAAATTAACCGACAAAACAATTAAACGAGAAAATCATTCAATGAAAGAAACATAGCTTGAAAACATTTTGGGCACAACATCGAATCTATGTCAATGAATTTTGTAATACCTTTGGGGCTGATCCCATGATACGTTCCTCCAGGATGGCAGAAATTTCCGCGGACCTTCTGCTACAGCTGACATGGTACTTGCGAGCGGCGAGTGCACTTGCTGGCCAATGAACCTTTGAAAATAATTTAAATAGTTAACTCTATAAAATCTATACTGTGCATTACATAACTCGTGGCGAATTCTGTTTATGTAATATTCTGTGAGGAGCATTGACATAAGTAGTTGTAAAATAAATACAAAATCACTATTTCAATGAATTTCACAGAATAATTGAGATTGTCATGCCAAAAATATATACAGAAATGGGTGAAATGTGTAAATAGGTGGCCGGTTAGTCTGTGGAAAAAAAAAATGTCGGCACCCATATCAAGGGGCACTACTGTAGCAATGTCGGCTGTGAATAAATCAATGATTGTGTTTTATGTATTTACCTGAACTGTGGCATTCGGTAATAATTTTGCCACAGATGCGGCCAGACGCAGCGATAATTGGGCCATGATTATGTGATTAATTTACTCGCCCGTATCACAAGCACTGCGGATTTTTATTAAAAGACGGGGAAACAGAAACGATGTGATATCACACGCAGCAGCGGAAGGACGACCCATTCCATCCCCACCACTCCGACAAAAATTCACCTTGCGCATAACACTCACTTTGCACTGCGCAGGAAGTAGAGGGCACTTTGAAATTTGAATGGACCTCCCATTGGAGAAATGGAGGGAAAACAAATTATTGTGTTAAAATTTTCTAAATTTAACTTAAATAATAGATTTATTGATCCATGGCTAGCAGCCACCAGGTATCATGTCTCTACATTCTTCATTGCCGAGTATTTTGTTGAATGGGAAAATGTATATGATGAATCGACAAAACCACTCTCAAATTTACTACAATGTTACTATTAAGTAATGCATCTAGATCATGTCTAGTCCAAAGATATACTCAGTATAATTAAACGTGTGAATTCTAAATGCCAAAAATCCGCCATATCCGGGTGAGCTTTTGTAGAAAAGCCCAATGCCAAATAGAGGAACTGACGGATCACTCTGAACTTCAGTGGCGTCCAAAAGGGGCAAAGTAGTTTGTCCAGCATCTGTTCCAAAATCAGACATGCCAAATTGGATGTAACTATTTTCATGTGAATTCGGAATATTTGGAGTCCTTGGGAATTCTTCATGCAGCGGACTCCTAGCTTCTGCAATATTTGCTCGTTTCCTGGAATAACAGATTGCGTCACTAGGGCGAAATAAGGTTTTTGCGATTCCTTGGGCACGCCTCGGATTGTAAGAACAATCGCAAGAAATTATTTATCTCAGTGGAAGAGAAAAGTCTACATTACCTGTGACATGCTGAAGAAGCATGATTCATTTTTTTTGAGATCAACTCCCCAGATAAAAATCGATATTTCATGTATTCTAGTCTCAACTGTATATGATTCTTATCCTCGCAGGCGGCAGAAAGGGCAAATCTTATTCCTAAAATCACATAAATAGCTTTAAATACTGATACTACTCATTCATATAAATAAGTAATTTTTCCAAATAACTATTCATGAATGATGAGTAAGATGTGAGCTTTGCAATTTCACGATAACACGTATAACTTGCAATTTATGTAATTAAGTATGTACTGTACCAGTAACTACATAATAATTTGCCATTGTCAGATCATCAAGGTCAACGAAATTATTCTCCGATGCAATTACATGATAATCAATGTCACTCAAGTACGCCTTGGATCTCCCAAATTTAACATCTTGATAAGTTAAAAAGTCGATATCACACTCAGACCAATGCTCTGAATCCTGGTCTATTGTGGCACCAGGAAGTAGTTTTCCCTGTTTAATGTCAATGCAAACGATGGTTTTTCTTCGAGCAAATCGTACTCCGGTAATGACCCTGGAAAGGAGTTTAATCATTTGGCATGGAACAATATTTTGTCAGCACTAGGCAGAACTGTTATATCGTTAGGTGGATCCCTGGTGATTAAGCTCCCACGTCATAATTTGTTGTTCGAAAGTATAAGTCATTTACATATTATCCTCCACAGCACTCCGGGATACCCGCAAACTGAATGCCTGCACGCCTTCCCTTGTAGCGGAAGCATCAGCACCCTCGCAGGTACAGATACAGGATGGACAGGTATCATACCTATAAAACCAAGACAGAAGAGTTTTGAAGAGAACACAATTTCTTAGACTGAAATTCCCTACAAAAAATAGTGTTACCTGGCTATTTTTGTACTGGATAGAACTTCTATGCCGGAACAACTATCATCGCCATCGGTTCTTCCGTTAATGATACCACTGCGTTCTCCAATCCACTCGTAGACCCTTGAGTTTGACTTCGGCTGTAGATCATTAAAAACAGGTAAATTAATTCATTAACACCAACAGTGAGTCCTCCACTTTCAACAGTGTATGATATCAATTTTACCAGCAGACAAGCTCTGAGAACTTCGTAGTTTTGGCATTCATGAAGGCGGCGACAGCGGAAGAACCGTAATGAATGATTGAAGTTCCTTCTGTCAATGTCCCTGCATTTTTCTAAGCATACTCCATCACTAGTCACCTGATGATCACGAAACTCCACGGCCTTGTATAACTTCTCCATTTCAATGAAAGTCACATCTGTAAGTTAACAAATTTCGAAACTTTTATCATAATTTCTTCTTTTATCACAAGGCAATTATTATATTCATTGATGATTTACCTCGTGTGAGTTTTATAGGATCACATGGGCGGAGAATTGTTGATGCTTGGGCAAGATACTTTCTAAATTGTGTCAAATAATTTAGCAAGCGTTGTTGATGATGTTCCTCAGCTCTCCGCCATTCAATATCAGTGTTAACTGTGGAAATTAAAATTTTTCAATCAAGAAGATTATATCTACTTGTCTGTCTATTAGATTTCTTTCTTCGTATGCTATGTTCACCCATTATAAGGTTTTTCAGAAGTTATTTTTCCCCATATCATATCAAATTCAAAATACCCCCAAGCAGATGTGCTAATGAAGAATTAACGTAAAACTTCGTTTAAAAATTAGATAATGGAGAGCTGGTGATCTAGCATTAATGATTTCTGACGTCAATACTGTATGCAGTAGTGTATATATTACAAATTACAATAAACAATTTTGGAAACAAGTTCTATATATACCTTCGTGCAATGCATGTTGAACACTGTAGTGAAAAGTTATTGCGGTGTGGCCCTGATTTTCTGCGTCTATAACAGCGGCAAACAAATTACGCAAATAATGATTTGGGGACTGCTTACCGCACAATGTTGCGCCTTTTGCCTTAACAAGATATATATATATATATATTTATTATCCTAGATGTTGTCTATAATTTTGTTATCAGAAAAGTGAAATTTTTTAATCAAGATTGTTAATCAAATTTTGGCAGAAATCAAAATGTGAATTTTTGTTTTGATATTTAAAAAGAATTTCATCATTTATGGTTTTTTTAAGGCATTGCCGTCATTGAAATACCTGTGTGTGCTGAATGAAGAGATCTAGAAAATGGTCTTTAACATGGCGAGTCGCATTGGGAACGATCTCGTGGTGAATTCTCAAAACTGAATGTCGTAAATCTTCGTAATTTCTTTGAGTAAATTCACGCTCTATGCGCTTTAGTTCAATTTTGCTATCGGGCAAACCCTCGAGCATATATTTGCGAGCTATTACATAAATGTCGTTAATTATCTGCATTTCATGAGCTAGATTTTTTTTGAGCGCGTTCAGCTCAATTTCCGCCGGCATTTGGATAATCGAATTTTGGAGAATTGCATTGCTGCGCATCAAGATCCAATTGAGGTTGAAGGAAGCTTTTTGCAGGTTCTCCATTTCACCGTCTCTATCCAAAAGCTCTATCTCAATAATATCGTTGTATAGTTCTAAATTCTGTATCATTCTTTTCGTGATACTGGCTTCCTCATCTCCAACTTTTGCACTCGAAATTTTCTGGAAATTCATGGCAGATAAATAAATCAATAGCTTCCAAAACATCTTTGAAATTATTTGTTATATTTTATACGCAACTTGGTTTGCAATATATCTATATCGAATCTCCAATGACGTGTCAAGAATTATTTAACTTTTCGGATAGATGCATGAGCCTCATACTGGTGGGACCGACAGATTATTTTCTTGCTATTATCTTTGAGGAAATAATAATTTTTTATTGTACCGCACGAACTCGAGTTATGACATAAGCATGGAAAATTTATATGGACAATTTCACGGAATTATGTGTCTGAACAATTGACGTCACCGTAATCAATTTCGGAGATTGATCATAACATTATCCGCAAGTTTCGTTACCGCAGAGCGGGAAATTCTAAGTTAAATAATCAGGAACATTGGACACTCGGTAATTCAGTTTTTATCACGATTGATACAGTTTAGTCTCAGCCGATACATGAAGTCGGAAATGGGCCCTCTAGTGGTTCATTTTGCGGCGCAAAAATTAGTGGTAAACTCGTAAGACTTTCTATTACATTTGGTGAAAATATATTCAAATAATGAGCCAATATTTGCTAAATGAAATAAAATCACTTGATTCTGACCAAGAGCGCCTATATTTCAGCAAAAATAACACACCGATCAAAACCCTCTGAAACAGTTTGAAATGGAATTTTTGGCGCGTAACGTGATGCGCAGTGGCAACGGCGCATGTTAAGCTGAGTTACATTTCTACATGTCACGTGACACCAGACATAAGATTCGCGCGGGAAAAGTTGCGAGATTTCGGCGTCTTAGGGTTAGAGTTATAGCAAGTAGACCCACTTGTACTTGTGCTCTCCGAAAATTGTGTTAAATTGACAATAATAAAAATGTCGAGTCCTATGAAACCACCCTCGACACCGAAAAAACCGGACGAAGAGACAGGCTCACTCAATGGAACTCCAAGGACACGATCAAGAACTTCATCAGCCAGAACTCCATCCACGAGAACACCATCAACAAGATCTCCAACGTCAAGAACTCCGACGTCAAGAACTCCGACATCAAGAACTCCAACATCGAGAACTCCGACGTCAAGAACTCCAACATCAAGAACTCCGGCATCAAGAGCTTCTCAAAATACAACTCCAAACAAAACACCCAGCAAGCAAGGTTAGTTTTACCAACAATCAGAAAAAAAACGAATGACCCAATGACAATTATACGTGTTGTCATATTTTACATAAAAACAAAAGCAATAATTCATCCAAAATATACTTCAATTTTTCTTTTTTTTTTTTGTCACACTCGCGAGAAGTTATACCCGAAAACTTTTTCATTTTTCGACAAAAAAAATTAATGTGTAAAAATAATTTCAACAAATTCAAATTTTGGATCGACGATAGCCGGAAAAAGTATCGACGATTAAAAAAATCAGAAAGTCTTTCTTTCACCTCTGAAATTACATACTTCCCAAATGATTGTAGAACAAGAATTGAAATAAAAATAATAATCATGAGAATCACTGACAATAATTACTACTAATTATTGATAATTTATTGACTAGGTTTGCCAAAGAATTCAATCTCATCATTAGTGTCAACTCCTCAAAGACGTCATGGACTTCAACGCGTTACTCAAGAGACAATTGCAGCATCATCAGAGGGTCCATCTTCAGTCCCTGCAAGCTCACCTAACAGAATCTTACAAACAAGTCCCATAGCTGGTATGAGTGATATTGATTTATCATCACCACTAAATTATGGCACACCAAGTTCATTGGGCTCCATCAGGACCCCAAGGAGTGGGATTCGAGGAACTCCAGTTAGACCGAGACCTGATATCAGAACTGATAAGAGAATTCGACAAGTCAATGTCGGTGATTCGGTAAGAATCAATCAAATTTTACTTCCTTGGTCCCCACAATTTAAACTGTTTCTAAATTTTTATGTTTTTTCCTATCCCTTCAAGTTCGAGTAAGAAATTTCGGTCCAATAGAATTTTTGCATAATTCTGATGAAATTCTCAAATTTTCAGCAAAATTCTCAAATTCATTCTGCAAAACTCAAATTTTCTAAAAAATTCTTAAATTCATTCTGCAAAATTGATATAATAGTTTCCAAAGACTGAAAAATTTTAATGGTAAATCCCCATCTGAAATTTACAGATTCCAGAGGAAGTAAATAGAGCAAAAACCTCTGAAAGTGATTTAGCAGGACCTCAGCTCGTTATCTGGGGAACGAATGTTGTGGTAAATCGTTGTAAGGAAGAGTTCAAGCGTTTCATTGAATCATTCATCGATCGAAATCCAGAGAACGATCAATTGACTGACGATTTGAACACGGATAAGCCTCTGTATCGCCAAAAGCTCCAAGAAATTCATACCCTGGAGGAGCCATACCTGAACATCAATTGTTCCCACTTGAAAGCAAGCATTCCAAACCTTTATCAGCAATTGATCTGCTATCCCCAGGAAGTTATTCCCACAATGGATATGGCAGCTAATGAGATGTTCTTTGAAACATATCCAGCTGCAGTACTCGAGCATCAAATTCAAGTCAGGCCATTTAATGTATCTGAAACTAAAAACATGAGAATGTTAAATCCAGAAGACATCGATCAATTGATAACAATCAGTGGAATGGTCATAAGAACGTCAAATGTTATGCCCGAAATGAGAGAGGCCTTTTTCCGTTGTATTGTCTGCTCATTCTCAACAATGGTGGAAGTTGACAGGGGCAGAGTTGCTGAGCCGACAGTCTGCACGCATTGCAATAACAATTATTGCTTCAGTCTCATTCATAATCGCAGTCATTTTTCGGATAAGCAAATGATTAAATTACAAGAATCACCTGATGATATGGCTGCTGGACAAACACCTCACACTGTACTCTGCTTTGCTCATAATGATCTTGTTGATGCTGTCTCACCTGGTGATCGTGTTGCAGTCACAGGAATTTATCGTGCCATGCCCATTCAACTGAATCCCAGAATGTCGAATGTACGAGCTGTTTATAAGACTCACATTGATGTTGTCCATTTCAGGAAACAAGATTCACAGAGGTAGGAAATTAGTTTTTTCTTCTTTGCCTCATGACATTCTCATGCTTTGAGGTCTCCACATTTCAGATCATTTGCAACATATAAACCTGAAATAAAAAACATGGTATTTGATTAAAAAAAAATAGATATTCACAATTTTTGACATGCCCTTGCATAAAAAAATGAAAATGAAGAATTGAAAAATTCAAAAGTGAATAATCAAAACAACGATAATGCTCTTGATAATTCCTTCGGAGGGGACAATTATGATGAATAATTCCTATACTTCCAGATTATACGAACAGGAGGAGGGTAAAGATCACGTTTTCCCTGAGGAGAGATTGAAACTCCTGAAAGAATTGTCACAAAAGGAGGATGTATATGAGCGCCTTGCTCGTTGCATTGCACCAAGTATCTACGAAAATGAGGACATTAAAAAGGGAATTCTCCTGCAACTATTTGGGGGAACCAAAAAGACACATGTCACATCTGGCAGAACTCACTTCCGGTCTGAATTGAATATCTTGTTGTGCGGAGATCCTGGTACCAGTAAATCTCAATTATTACAGTTTGTTTTCAATTTGGTTCCACGATCGCAGTATAGCAGTGGCAAAGGTACGTACACCCTTCTCCCATAAATGTCAATTTATATTGAATATGATTGTTCAAGAGGTCATGGAGCTGACCATGGGAGTGCAAAAATTTATTCATTTCAGGATCCAGTGCAGTGGGATTGACTGCTTATGTCACAAAAGATCCAGAAACTCGTCAACTAGTTCTGCAAACTGGGGCATTAGTTTTGGCTGATAATGGTATCTGCTGCATCGATGAATTTGACAAAATGAATGACAGTACAAGATCGGTGTTGCATGAAGTTATGGAGCAACAGACTCTCAGTATTGCAAAAGCTGGTATCATTTGTCAATTGAATGCTCGTACCAGCATTCTAGCTGCAGCAAATCCAAGCGAGTCTCAATGGAATAAAAATAAAACGGTGAATACTTGAACGAATTGACTCATCTTGAATTCATTACAAATCCATAGAATGAAGAATATGCTAATCGTATCTTTTTTTCGGCAATAGGTAATAGAGAACGTCATGTTGCCGCATACCCTGATGTCTCGTTTCGATTTAATTTTCTTGATGTTGGATCCTCAAAGTGAGCAGTTTGATCGCAAGTTAGCTAAGCATCTGGTGTCTCTGTATCTCACTGAAGAAGAAGCGCCGGAGGATGAAGTTTTTGATTTGGGGATTCTGCGTGATTACCTTGCATATGCAAAGGAACACATTAAGCCTACCTTGAGTGAGGAAGCTCAACAGCGTTTGGTCCAAGCTTATGTGGATATGAGACGAGTGGGAAGTGGGAGAGGCCAAATTACGGCCTATCCAAGGCAATTGGAATCGTTAATTCGTCTGGCAGAAGCTCATGCAAAAGTTCGCTTCAGTCAACTTGTAGAAATTGTTGATGTGGAAGAAGCATGGAGGTATACTATTTTCCTATACCTATTAAAAAAACGTATCTACCTTCAAGTCCTGGTGAACGATAACATTCACTCTATTTTCAGGTTGCATCGGGAAGCATTGAAACAATCAGCCATTGATCCACTGAGTGGCAAGATTGATGTCAGTATCCTCACAACAGGTGTTTCAGCAACTCGCAGAAAACGAAGAATTGAAGTAGCGGACGCGTTGAAAAAACTGATTGAATCCAAAGGAAAAATTGCTTCACTGAATTATCAAAAGATCCTTACGGAATTGAAGGACAGCATGCAAATTGTACGTAGATCGTTTTTTTATTCTCTGCACGTGAGGCAACATTTATCTTTCAACCCTTTCCTACTGTGTATGGGATATTTTTTTTTTTTTTTTTACTCAGAAATAGTGAGGAGAGCAAAAGAATTGCAGATTGTGCCATTTATGACCAGACTATTAAACAATTTATTCTGATTTATATTTCAGTTGCTGACACGAGATCTTTTCGAAGAAGCCCTGAAAGACCTACAGGATTCTGGTTTCGTCACAGTTGTTGGAAGAAATACCATTCGTGTCTGCTGATGATCTTATCCATATATTAACACAATCATGAGTTGTTGATGTGCCTTTCGATGAAGTCATAGAACATTGCCTATAATATTCTGACCCTGTCGTAAACTTTGACATCAGTTTCATTTACACAGAAATGTCTCGGCCACTTTCATTCCATGTTTGTTTCTATGTATTACAGTGTTCTATTTTTTCATAATTGTGATTAACGTTTTTATATCACTTCGGAATAAACATATTTTACATTACTTCTGTACTGTAGGTTTGTATTTTAACCATTTACCTTGCATGACGTGACGTCACAGCTGTTCTCACTCCACTTTAAAAATTGTCGTTCTTAATAGTCGGAAATTGAAAAATAAATTTTTTCCAATTGTGTAGTACGAATTTTCGAAAAAGAAAATGTGATTTAAGAAGAGTCCTGCAAAAAAAAAATTTTTTTACATTTTAAATTTTTTGAAAAAATCTATACCATTCTCAAAATATCAAAAGTTCCTCAAATTCTATACGCAGCAGGAAAAATGGAACAAACTAATCTTCATACAAATAATTGCAATAGCTCAAAAAACTATCAACAATTTTAAAAAGGCCGCGTAGCGGTCGGCGCGGAAACACATATATATAGGTATACATACACAATAATCATAATAAATTTAGCCGTAAACAATATTCATTCAACATTAAACAGATAGATTGGCATATTTGGGCGAATTGCATCACGTGTAAAAACCTCACCCAACGAAGAATTGTCCTGATGCATTATTTTTAAAACTTGCTCCCCTATGCGCGCATATCATATGAACAGTTGAGGTTACCCATTCTCTACATGAAAGGGCCAATCGCTCCTCCTGCTATTCACCACAAACGCCAAATCACAGTTCAAAATAATTACAATTCTATAATTGTTAGAATAATTAATGGAAGATGGCTTCAGGACTGGAGAGCTACGTCAACCGTATCCTTTTACTCACAACTTAATTTTAATAACATGAATGACATGGTCATTAGAGGTTAGGTCCTTAACTAACACTTCAGATACTGTTTCAATCATCACGTCAGATGGGCGCAATTTTATCGTAAGAGACTAATAAAATTATTTACGTTTTTTATTATCACTTGGCAAACAATTGTGTGATAATTTAATTTGTTGAATTTTCAGGGGACTTTAAAAGGATTTGATCAGACGATTAATCTGATACTCGACGAATCTCACGAAAGAGTTTATAGTTTGAACCAGGGAGTGGAACAAGTCGTTTTGGGATTACATATAATCAGAGGCGATAATGTGTAAGTCAAAGAATATTTCATTTAAAAAATGTCACTTTAGTTAATTTTTCCATATGTCACGTGGTCAGTTAACCACATATCCATTTTGTTAGAATATTGAAGAATATGAGGCGACAGGTGACTTCTAAAACAGTTGAGCTTATGACAAAAAAAACGAATAATTTGGATGAGAAAATTAGTGTTAAGTTCCAAAAAATCTCTGGAAAATTTTGTATAAGGTTTTTTTTTTTTCAGAGCTATTGTAGGTGAATTAGATGATGAAATGGATTCACGTCTAGATCTTGGATCAATCAGAGCGGAGCCCCTCACATCGGTAGCCCATTGATAACAACAATAACAAAACTTATCAATACATTTATCAAATAAGAACAGAAACAGGACCAGAGGATTTTGGTAACTATAAGATAATGTAAATAAAATCAATGTATGAATAAACTTTTCAGTTTGCACAATTGACGATGGAGTTGATTAGATTTTTTACTTTTGCATATGAAAAAAAAATTCAGCTTGAGCATTTGAATTTAGCGCGCGCAAAATCCACGATTTACCCACAGCTACCTGCAGCCTGAAAAAATCTCCAAAAAATGTAATGATAAGAATGACAAATCAGGGTAATTTTTTCATGTCCTCCAAGAAGCCCACAAACACCCCAACCCTCAGCATTAGCCCCGAATTACCTAAATAATGGATGTCAAAATAATTGGCACTTAATCAAGTAAATAGATATAAATACAAATATATTTTTTCAAATATTTATGATATACATTTGTCTTCTGCATCTAATCACAAATTTTCTATTCCATAAAAAAAAAACACGAATAATTTCAACTGTAGTAGTTAATTCAATTGCGTGATAATCATTTATTTTTCATTAAATTCAAAAATCAGAACAGGAAAGAGAGTCATTCCACGTACAGTCATATAATAAACAGATTTTTTTTACGTATTTACAATACAATAGGAAATGTTCCTCTCCCTCAAAACACCCCCCCCCCCCCAAATCTTATAAGTGAATATCCTGTCTAACTATACAGACTTAATATTTATATACTTCCTAATGAAAAATAATATTAACCCACCAATTTCAAATTATCACCAATTGCGCTCATTCAATTACATTGGCTGATAATAAATTAATATGCAATTGCAATACCTAATGGAAGTTATCAATGCATAAATATTTTTCCTTTAACTTGCACCACAGGGTCAGTCGCGAGTAATTTCAAATAAGAATAAAAAAAATACTTTAGCCATGATTGTGAATGATAATACTTAAAAATAAACAATGACACCTCATGACAGTTGTTTTATTTTTCTCAATTAAACATTGTATATGACGTATACTCAATTGTGATCTAGTTGTAAAAGATAATTATGCTGTCGTTCTGCTTCATAATTCAATTATTATGAACTTTTTACAAATTCATTATCTGATTAAAAAAAACCATTATAAATACATACTAAATCACTGGATTATTTTAGCATTGAGCTGTTCTCAACAGTTTGTTCAATATCAATAAACTCAAACTTTGTTCATAATTGCATTTGTTTGTTTTTTTCCCTCGATTCTCATAATTAATTTTATCTAATGTGGAGATCTGTTCCCCCTATTTGAATTATTAGGATTCGCCCGATTTCTATTCCTCCTTCGTAATCGGGCACGATTTCTCCCCGCATTAGGGTTATTACTACCCGTCCAGTCAGACGCATTGCCACCAAAGTTCATATGTCCCGATGGTCCAAATGGCATCATTGGCTCATTACCACTGGGGCCAAAGTTATTGAAATTATTTCCAGCAAAGCCTGGATCATAATTGGATCCAATATCGCCGTATAATCCAGGAGCTGGACCAAGTAATCCAACACCTCCATTCCTCTGGACAAATCTTGTATCAAATCCCATTTGATTTTGTTGCATAGATGGTGCATTTTGGGATATTGAATTTTGCATTCCTGACATTCCCATTGACATACCAGACGAATGCTGAATTGGTGCATTCATCATTCCTGGCATTGGATTCATAGGTCCCAACATGGGATTCTGAGCCATGTTCATGCCTGATCCTGGCATCACTGAACCACCTAGACCCATTGACATGTCATTAGAAATCTGTGGCATACCTGGCATTATTGGATTGCTTGGTATTTGTGATGCCTCCAGAGCCTTTCTCCTTGGATCTGCTCGTACCTGTGGTGGTGATTTTGGTGTGTCAGGTAGTTGCTTCACTGGAGGTGGTGACATGGGTGAATCAGGTGCATCATTCTTGGAGAGCTTGAAAATTTTACGCAATCTTGGATCGTGCTTCACTGCCGCGTCATTTTTCGTTAATTTTAGGCCAATATAATTGGGCCGTGGTATATCAACAACGTATACTTTATAAACACCTGGCACATGTGAGGAAATGCTTGCATCAATCTCGGTACAAGGTATATGAGCTGGTGCAGGTTTAAATGGCAATGTTAACATTGGTCGTAAGTCAACATCAGATCTGCCACTGTCAAAGCCAGCTATCCTCAAATCAGTGTCACCAAAATCTTGATAACGTTGGCGCAAATCCATGTCTTTTCTGCGATGATCCTGATCGAGTCTAGATCGAAGATCTGTATCCATTCCTTGTGTGTAATCCATGGACGTTATTCCTGATGAGTAAATACTTGTCTCTAGTCTCAATGTTCTTGATTCTTTTTTAGAATCTGTTATATTTGGACTGCTAGGTTTAATTTCCTCCATTCTTCGTTGGCGAGGATCCCGAGACATTCTGGGATCTCTACAAACAGGGTTTGAGCTAGTTGAGGGTGATGATCTGGGACTGAGTGAATCATTCTCAAGTTTACCTGTGGAAGACAATTTTTCTGAATCTTGGGATTTTGTTCTACCTCTTTCGTCATTGGAAGACTCGTCGAAATTTCGGTGGATCTGGGGCTTGATGGAAGACAGTAGTTTGGTTACTTCAGCACTGATATCAATTTTACTCAAATCACCAAGTTTGTCAACAATAGGAGCGGGCTGAGGAATCATTGATGATGGTTGAGGTGGGTGCTCTTTAGTGGGACTCGCTTGATCACTGTTATCATCTTTCTGATTGTCCTTGAGGACAATCTGGAGATTGCCATCTTCATCATCATCATCGTTATCATTATCTGACTCGTCTGAGTACCACTCCTCTTGGTCCTTCAATGCAATTTCAACCGTTGATTTTTCATCAGATGTGACGAGACTATCGCCAGCTGCTCTCTGCTGTTGTTGAATTCGCAGGAATAATTCTTGAGCTGTTTTCGGTAGGTGGGGTGTCTCCCCGAATGGTACATTGGGTGATCCACGTGCATCTACATCAGATGACGGATAGTCTCGTCCACTTTTATACTTCCTATCTCTCTCTGGCTCCTTAGTCTTTCCATCCTCATCAGCTGGAACTTCAATAACCAGGTTTGACTCTTCTTCACGATCACTTTCCTCGTCGAATTTAGATGTTGATAATTTTGCTGCTTGATCAGCAAGATTTTGCGATTGTGCTGCATTGGGTACTACATTTGCTAGAAGTTGTCTCAGGTCAATTTCTTTGGATATTGAGTGATGGTCATTTTGCCGCTGCTCATCCATATTTTTCAAATCTCCTTTGAATTTATTTTTACCCTCTAGCGCTGCATTACCCTGCATTTCACTGTAAAAGTCCATATTTGCTATGCACTGTTGATATAACAAACGCTGCTGCATTTGTTGATGCTGTTGCATTGCTAGAGTTAGGGCAACATTTGGTAGGCCCAAGCCCAGTTGATTCATCTGGAGGAGAACTATTTGTTCAATGGGCACGCGATCGTTGTCCGAGCCCCATCGTGTCTTTTTGGCGCTTGTTTTCTTCTCCTTTGGGGGAGTTGATCGCTTTTGGGGATCCGCAGTTGCCTCGTCTTTTTCAGGTGATGATGTATTTCCTTGATTGTTACCAGCCACGCTCAACTCGAAGAGGCTTGGAATCTTGGGGCTACCGTCCTGACTGTGACTGTTACTACGAGCTGTGTTGTTGATCATCATCAAGGCGCTCTCTCGACTTAGGCGGGGGAAGTCACCCAGGATCTCTTTTGGAGCAGTCTCCAAGTGTTTCAGGAGAATATTTTTCACCTAGAAAAATAAAAAGAGTATGTCTCAGATCTTGTATATTTATCAATAAATCTTTACAACTGATTCAGCATTACAACTTGAACCTTACCTGCTCATTAAGAGAATCATGTGAAAATTTACAGTCAGCTCCAGCTGTACATTTCAGACCAGTGTGAAAAAATTTACATGGAAAATCATGATGCATATATAGGCATTTATCCCTCTTAGCACAACAGTCCATTAGGTAAAATTTACAAAGTTCCATTTTCCTCGGTGGAAGGGCATTGTGTGAAAATGGACAATCATCCCCTCTGTGACATTTGCCCTGCATAAAATATACGCATATAGAGTCTGGATCCTGATTGTGCTCATTATTCTGAATTCTCCTGCCATTTCTATCGTTCCTCGTATTTCCACGACTCTTGTTTTTTCCAGCTCGCTCATTCTTGGTGGATCTCCTGGGCGTTGAGCCACGATTACCACGTTTCTCGTCGCGATGCCTATTTGAACGCTCCTCGGAATCCCTGTCTGAATTGTTATCAAAATTTTCACGCTCGTGGGAACGCCGTGGAGAACTTCCGTTATCGAGATCTTTTTTATTTACAGGAGATGCACCTCGGACGAACATAAATTCGTCGTCATCGTCGTTACCATTTTCCTCCTCGGTTACTCGTCGTTTCTGATAAAAATTAAGAGAAAGATTATAATCGCAATTATAAATGTCACGTGAAAAATCGTGTTAATTATTGAAAAAAAAAAAAAACAAATTATTTGGGTATATAAGACAACGTACAAAAATCGTAGTTTGGTGTTTTATGAAATTTTCATGTGATTAAACTAAAAATTAGCTTGAAAATTGAAGAAAAAATACGAGAAAGTTGTTCGACAACTACAACTTATGGAAAAGCTAATTGGAAAGTTCTGTGTGCTATATTGTGGCATTGACCTCCACTCCTGGAGGTTTGACCTTCTGTCAAGGTCACACCCAGATTTTTGTTTCTATTTTTTTTTATTTTTTGGAAAAACAATCAAAAAATATTTCAATAAACATTTTTGTTGCAGAAATTTAAAAAACAATATTTCCATGAAAATTTTTGTTGCAGAAATTTTTCGAAAAATATTTCAATGAAGATTTTTGTCGCACATTTTTTTTTAATATTTCAATAAAGATTTTTGTTGCAGAAAATTGAGTTTTCCCTCAACTGATAAAATATCGATGAAAAAAGAGATAATATTGTCCGACTAACAGCTACTCTCTTTTCTCTCTTATGTTACCAAAAAATCGATGTGCTACAAACCTTCTGTTCTTTATTTCGCTCCTCCTCCCTTTCCTCTCGACTTCTCTTCCTATTTTTACTCCTATTAGAAGAGCTTTTGCTCTTACTTTTCTCCTCCTTTCTCGTATCACCATCCAGCGCCGCCTTAATAGCTTTCTCAACATCACCAGCCCAATCCTCCGATGGATTTTTATACTTAATAAATCTATCTGCTTTACCTCCACTGGTGCTATTGCTACTCGACGACTTATTCTTACTCTTACTCGATTTTGAATCGCTCGTTTTTTCCCTACTCGACTCAACTTTCTGGCTTTTTGGTGGATCAGGGATTTTAACTGGTATTGATGGTAAGGGCTCATCATCTTCATCAGAGGGAATTTCACCGTCTTCCAAGTCATCATTATCAGCATTACTACTTGTGGAGAAAAAACATTTCATTATTCCTAAAATTCCTAAATTTTCATTTCTCATAGGCATTGTTTTTCTGCTCCTTCAAATGACGACATTGACTATTTAAAAAAACGAAGCAATATGCTGACACATGATGTTTAAATATCACCATCTCTCAATTCATCAAATTTGTTTATTTCCTGAAAACATGAAATCCTTCGATTGAATTCGACTAATCTTTGATAAATATTTATGGAAGTGCTTCCAAGACATTTGTTCATTGACCCTAAATGTTGATAAATTTCTCATTGTGTTATGCTTACAAACGACCTCCACCTGACTCCCTCAACAGATAAGCCCGATAATTATCACATTTTCAGTTGTCAAGCCAACTGTCACCTCAATTATTCATTGACGCTTTTTCAAATTTTAGCGGGGCGGAAATAGATGAGACAGACAGAGAAACTTTCTACAGAAAAAAAGAAAATCTAGTCCTTGATGAATTGGTGGGTATGGAGTGGCCAGTACTACTCGGTTAAAAAACGTCGATCATTCAGCACCCAACCACCTGGTCCGATCGATAAATGCCAAAGAACAAAAGTTAGATATAAGCGAAAAAAAAGAGCGCAGAATTCCAACTTTTAAGAACTATATATATTGAGATTTTTTACTCTTCACTCAAAGATATCTTTTTGTTATAAACTAAACTAACTATATTACCACAGTTATATTTATCAACATTTTCTCACTGATAAGTTCAAAAAAAGACATTGTTACTGAATTAATAAGGATTAGTAGAAAAAAAAAGTAATTACCAATCGTCGTATTGGACTCAGGAAATAACTTGAAAATTGATTTTCTTCTTACCAGTTTCTGTGGAGCATCATTCATTTCATTCATAATCATCATGTGTTGCATAATTGTCATCGTTTTTTTTTCCATAAAACCTTATAGAACATCATTTGTCGTTATCATATCATAACATCACAATTTGAATGAGCAGAGAAAAAATGGCGACTTCATAAAGTTAGTCCATTTCCGTTTGATTATAGTAAAAAAAAAATTAATTTTGAAATTATGTCAATTGTAACAAGTACTTTTGTGTTGTCATTTGTATCGTTGATGGCCTGTTCATACATGGATTACACAGCACAATTGAATTTGTGTGTTAGTTATACAAGTATATCGAGTTGAGAACAGTAACGGAATAAGAGGGGTCAGTAGTGTGACGTCATGTTATCACTTGTATTGTGGTCGTGGTAAATGTTTTCAGGTCTGTTACTCATATTGTCTGGCTAGTCATGATATCTTAGCGTGTTCGACCGTGAAGAGAAAATCATAATAATATTGACAAGCAATGAAATTCGTTCTTCGCTCTTTCATTATTTTATTTTTTTTCCTTTAAATTTCGCGGGAAAAAAAAACTCGCGCCCTTTTTCAAATTCTCATGACCCACAGAAAAATCGATTTAGACGCTACACTTCCGGAAGTATTAGTGGTATATATATTGATTTTATGCAAGCCAACCAAGTTGCGTGCAAAATGTAAATTGGAAAAGAAAAAAAAAATATTGACCCGAACAAATACAGATTCAAATTTTCATTATGATTACTATACCCTGAAATTTGAGTGTCCCGCAAAATTAAAAACAATTCATTATTGAGAATAGATATTTTTTGGAGCAAGTGAAAAATAACAAAAAAAAATTCTATTTATTCTTTAGCGTTATCTCGAATATATCGATTATTACGACGCTCACTTGGCAGCTGGCAAGTTTCCCGGGCTTTTAAACTAAAATAAATCCCACCTTAGTTTATCTTCATGATGATTCAATACAACGTGCATATTATAAAATTTAATTAGAAATTATTTCTTCCACGATCGAACTCGGCCTGATTAATTTATTCCGTCATTCGATAAAAGAAAAAAATGTGAATTAGGCAAACCTTTGGACCAGTGTTTCGGCCGCGGTGACACTCTCCAGTGCCATATTCGACCACGACCTTGAGTTATTTCAAATTCAATAAATAGTATCAATCATCAACAATTAAACTCCTATTTTCACCGCTCGATCGTGACTCGACTGTATTAGTAAAACGGTAAAAACATCTATCCGTCTACTTTCGTCCCTACAAAATCACGAACCAAAGTGTTGAATTAAAAAAAAAAAAAAAAAAAAAAAAGACGCTTCGTCTTGCTCTACCTAAAACTGTCGATAAATTCTTATTTTTTCCCCTCAATTCCCCCACCATTAAATTCCCATCTATATCACTCAATTAAAATATTTGCATTTGTTATTTGCACTTTGTTATTCGTTATATTCAATTGTTGACTCAATAATAGAGATTCAAGATTAATGTCTCTCCCCTCGTTTTTGTTTTCTCTCTTTTTCTTTCGTTATGAATTATCTTGAAATCCTTGTGTGGTCAGATCGCCGACGACAAACAACGTCATTTTAGTTGACGTGGCATTTACCTTCTCGCGACGTACGTTAATGCGACGATCGAGGTAGTAGGGGTAAAGAGAAAATCGTATTTTGTTCGATCCCTCCCTTTTTACAAACGATTTTATAACGCGGCCGTCACGTGACCTCCTTTTGGCCTGTGTTGCAATGCGTACGCGAAATGACGCCTCCTTTTTTTTTCTCAATTATCCAACGCCCGACACGATACGACTTTTTGTCGTCTTGTGAGTCAAATCGACTCGAATTTAACTTATTTTTTTTTTTCCTTACGCTTCCACTGGACAATACCCTGTTAACTCCTCCATTCTGCTATTTTTTTCTCTCGTACAAATCATTTTCCAGGTTAATATGTCGCGATACCGCCATGAAGCTTTAACGTAAAGCTAGGTCTGGGGAGAAGCGGAGAAACGATCGACGGATGCAATTGTTGGAGTTTAATTAGATTTAGAATGTGAAAAAAAAATAATTTCCTTTTTTTTACAAGATGGTCGTTTCTGTGGTCGAATTAAGGCGAGTGTGACGGAATTATTTTGAATGTTTTTTTTTGTTTTTTTTTTTTGTTGAAGCGTATTTGATATTTTTTCTGGTGTTTTGCAGTGATGTTTGTTGCGATTAAATTGTAATCGATAATGGAGAAAACTTCAAAGATTAACTAAACATGGGCACATCTGGAACTGTTCTGAGACGCAACCGAGATCAACGGAACGGATGACGAGGCCATCCAGCCGCTCCCCAATTTAGCGAGAGTGGGAGAAGTGACAGGCAACAACGGCCAATGGGAATGCACTATTTTTTGTCACGTGACAATTTCCACCAATAAGTGAGGAATGACTCTCACCGTGTGACCCTTCTCTTTACTGGGTGTTCCGAATGAAAAATTCCTGGGATTGTAGTGACGCATGTTATCCGACGTTTCAAAAACATTGGGCTATGAAATTTAATGACTAGGATAAGATAAAATTTACACAAATATTATAAACTTATATTTGTGTCATGATTCAGAAAAAAGCTGCAGATTTTTCCCTTGCCTAAACTTTTTTATTTTTCTTAGAACAAAACGTGAGTGTATTTGGTTAAAATGCGTAATTATATATATCTATATAGTCGCTATGTTCTCCATAAACATAGTTTAATATTGTTATATATAGAAATGTCTCAAAACCCGGAAGTCCATGAAGCCATTTTGGAATTTGGCGCCAATCAATAACTTCCGTTATTAGGAGTTTCGAAATATGTAAAAATTCTGAAACTTAATATTTTTTTTTCAGATTGTAATGATTTGGGTGCAAGAAAAGTTCAATGGAGGACAGGGTCATTCGCAGAAAACACCTGGAGGGGTGAACCTTTCCGGAAAAGGAAGACCTCTTCTTAATACCTGCCCAAATGGGACTGAATGGGACCCCGTAAAATCTCACTTTCGGGTCTTTCGGTTGAAACAAAAATTTAAACTTGTAACTTATGTATACCTATATATTATATATTAGGGAAGAATCCTCATATTGCTGGCGCCTCACAAATTCCAAGTCCCCAAAGTTTGGGACTTCATCGAACCCGAACAATTTCTAGCGCTTGCCCGATTTTTAATTACTTGATGTTTTGAAATTTTTAAAAAATTTCCTTTCCAATTACTCAAATTTTTATCCTTTCGATTTTTCCAATTTTTTAGGAAGGATATCGCTACTGTTTCGCCACTTGGGGAAGTTTTTCTACCGCCGCATTTGCCTTCCAGCATATTTGGTTGTTGCGATGATGGAAACGTTTCTTCCCTCGTTGATTCAAAACATCTTTTATTATAAACGCTGTACAATGCCTATAACACACAAATGCATGTACTTACGCACAACATCTGTTCGGAGCGGTCACAATTTTCAGGTGCACCTTCATAGAATGTAAATAATAATGGAGTAAAAGATTGCAAACAATGTCTCGATGTATCGTGGAACCACACGATTGTGGATCTCCCTAAGAAATGCTTTGCTGTGAGAAGATCGGCGTAGGTGCGCGAAAGAAGCCCAACTTTGTACTTCTTGAAACAGAATATAAGGAGATGCGGCGTAAGCTTAATAAGACCATGAAAGTCAGTAAGCAGAACTGCTGGAACGAACTTCTGGGTGAAGTAGAAAGGGATCCATGAGGCAGGTACTGCAAGGTCGTCATGGCCCATCTTAAGAGCTAGTCTAGGTAGCAGAAGCTGGTACTTCTCCCCAAGGGCAAAATCCATCGGCTAAACCCTTATGGTTACCCCTATAAGAAAAATTAAGCAATTGTCGATAGTGATTTCACAGCAGTTTATTCAGAACGGAACTAATTTTGTGAACAATCTTCATTGAATGTAGGATCCAGGACGTCAATTCTTTAGTATTCATGGAACATTAAAGTGTACTTGATAGCGAAGGAAAATATTTATTGATAATTTTTCAGACACACACAAAATGTTTCCTGAATACTTTGCTCATGGAGAGTGCTCCAGGTATATGAACTTTCGTGTCTGTGTCGAGCATGAGAACTCATTGCTGACTACGCAGTGTACAGTACTTTATATTCTTAGTATTATCCCCAACAGCTTCTCCAAGCTTCTTAACTTCTTACAGGTATCATCTAGAACCTCTGGTACAAAAATTTAATCGAATAATCACAAAAATCTAAACATAAATTCACAGAACTTTCTACAAGTACTTAACGAAAATAGACATAACTCTCTCAATGATTTTTATGTAACATGACTTGAGGGAAAAATAAACAAAGCAGTAATTGCGGTGGAAGAATAGTTCAACCACACCTTCAACTCAATCATTTAAGTTGGAGATCTTCAGAAATTCTTTACTTTACGCGAAATATTTCAGAAAAGAAGAAGTCTCAGGCAAGAGAGACTGTCACCAAAAAGAGAGCATTCATCAAATTCATATAATTTTTAACAAAAAAAAAAAAAAGTTATTGGCAGTAAATGCCTCTTCGAATTTCCCACATTTTCCACAAAAAAATTAATTTAGAAAATAATACTTGTGTGCAGAAATCTCAAGTCCCAAATTATCAAGAATTAGGATCTTCTTCTTCCTCGGTTTTCTCCTCCTTGGTACTTTGCTCCTTGACCGTTTCAGCAGATCGATGATGGAACACAAATGAAATGCCACTGCTCCAGCAATGTCTCAAAGGAATATCCGGCAAGAGTCTGGGCACATGTGAATGCCGCCAATCAGCAAGATCCGAGTTGCAATCAGAATCTTCAGGTGGTCCCTTAATCTCCATTCCATTGACACACCTTTTGCATTTGAATTTTGAATGTGTATCTGATATAGTATTCTCCTCTAACTTGAACAAATCCCTGAGATCAGTAAGTGTAAAGTGCCTGCAAACGTCATCCTCCTGATCGACAACAGTGGAGCTCAGAGCTTTTTTGTGCGCCTGACGCTGGAAGATCTTCTCCTCAATGGTTCCAGTGCAGAGAAAACGATAAACAAAACAGACTTTTTTCTGGCCATCTCGCCAAACTCTTGCCATAGCCTGATCGTCATTAGCAGGATTCCAATCAGGATCGAACATCACCAATCTATTTGCACCAATTAAATTTAATCCACAACCACCAGCTTTTGAGCTCAACATGAATATGAAGTCTCCACTGTCTGGGTTGTTAAAATTATCAACGACTTTTGCTCTCTTCTTTATTGACATTGTGCCATCCAAGCGCACGTAACGATAAGCTCTTTTCGCGCAGAGTTTTTCGAAGAGGTCCAGGGTTTGAGTGTAGTTGGAGACTAGAACGATTTTATCTGTTGTTGTGGATTTAATTGATGCCAAGAGAGTGTCCAGGACCATCAATTTTCCTGATAATTCAGGAAGAACATCTCTTGTACTATAATTTGCTGGAAGGAGCTTTGATGCCCCCTCAAAACCTTCGGAATTCTGCTGAATTTTTTCATAAACAAGATCTGGGTGATTGCAGAGCTTCTTCAGGAGGGTGATGGCAGAGAGTGCAGTTAGCGAGCCACCCTTCTTCTTTTCGCTCTCATGACATGACATGGATTTCCGAATGGCTTCACTCTTTATGAAGTTCTTATACAGGGTACTTTGCAGATCTGTCATTTTTACACACACAACTAGTTCATACTTGACTGGAAGATACTTTGAGAGCAGGGCACTTGTTCGACGAATTAGACATTTGTTCACTACTGTCACGAGTTCTTGGAGACGCTCTTGGGCACGTGCACGCTCGGCGTCTGATGCTGCTGCGTCTTGACCTCGGAGAATTGGATTTTCAAACTTTTTGCGGAATTCCTGCAAACAATTGCTCCATGATTTTGTTGGAAAATTACAAAAATAAGCTCCTCATAAATATTACAGAAAGTTGTAATTGTCTTGACCTACCTGTGCAGTTCCTAGTAACCCAGCATTGACGAAATGAACAAGTGAAAAATACTCCAACAGATCATTCTGAATTGGTGTACCACTGAGTAAGACTCTTCTTTTAGCTTTCAGTCCCATCAAAGATTGATAAGTTTGATTCTCCGAATTTTTCAATCTGTGCCCCTCGTCGCAGAGTACTAGGCCCACCTCATCCTGATGTAGAACATATGCGTGTAGTCTAAATGTCTCATAACTGATGATTAAGATGGGAGTGACACAGCGACGCCCATATGTCTTCATGAATCCAGTTAATTTATTGTCAATTTCAGCCTTACTGCCACCATCAATTGCAAGTGGCTTTACACGATTCCCCAGCCATTTGAATATTTCATTGTACCAATTTTTGACCAGCGAACTTGGAGCGACAATTATAGCCTTATCAATCAAGGGTTTTGCTTCTGGTCCTGTAAAATACAATTGTGAAATTTAGAACATGTTTGATTATAGAGCAAAAGAAACAATCAGTGACTATCATTTGTAAACTCTTCATTGAAGTACCAAAAATGGACGATGCTGAATGAAAAAGAGGATACCTTTGTTGGGCCTGGAGAAAGTTTCCGTCAAAATGTATGCATAACAAGGAAGGGAGAGATGATGAATGAAAATAATTCAATTATTTTGTATTGGACATTTGTCAAGTTGTTCCTATTTATGTGAAAAAAAAAATATTGAGAAATATGTAACCTTGCTTGAGTAGGGTCCAGAGAAGTGTGATACACTGGAGAGTCTTTCCCAGACCCATTTCATCTGCCATAATACATCCATAAGCCTCCTCGATTCTGTTTCCGGTTACACACTCATACATAAATTTCACCCCTTCTCGTTGATGTGGACGCAAAATATTGCATAACAGAGGATCGATGACAACATGGACGAGCATCTTGCTCCTGGTAACAATTAGAAATTATATACAATTCAGATTTTGAAAATTATCATAGTACCTAGTACTGAATTGAATTAACTGGGTGATTGTGTTTTAAAAATCAGAAATTTTGTCAAATAATTTCGTCGCCATCCTCAACTAAGCTATGTGGAATTTCAGGTAAATTGGTTCACAAGTTTTTTTTTTACAAAAATCTGGAAGTGTGTTCTAATGTTTTGCAATTGGGAGTGACATTTAGGAGATAAGAGTGCTCGCTTTTTTTTATTATATGAACTTACTCGTCAACTTTGAGACGCTCGTGTTCTGACAATTCAGGAGGTTCGTACACAACCAGGGCATTAGCAGCATAAGGATCATGTAGAGGCCGCCTTGGACCCGATAGTCTAGAACCAAGGGATCTCCCTGATAATTCATATCCGGGTATTGGAATTTTAAAGGGCTTCCGCAATAAATCCCGGATTTTTCGTTCCTGCAAATTACAGAGTTATAGATCACCTCCTCAAAACTATTTTTTACCATACATATCTATATATATATCTAAAAAAAATTAGAGTATAGATTCCGGAATGGAAGAGCCTACGAACTCTATCACGTAAAAATGTAGCGGTGACTAGATTTAGAATCAAATCTCCAAAGACGTTTTCTGTAAAAACAAATTTTTCTGAAAAGGTTTTCCTATCATTTTTTTTTTTTTTTGTTTACATTAAATTTTTTATTAGAAGCTTTGATTTCTCATACTCACATGGTCTGAAATAATGTCCTGAGTTGCTGACAAATCCTTGTCACTCAATTTCACAGCTTTTTTCTCTGGAATAAGCAGAGGTTTTATTCTCGTTGCAAGTTTGATCCTTTTCTCTCTGGGTGCGACATTCTCGGTAGCATTAGTCGGTTCTCTCTTGTATTTGGTAATTGCTGATATGTTTATGTTCTCGATGTTGAGGAGCAGAGGACGCTTGCCACATTTACTCGGTGCCAACGACCTATTCTAAATTAATTTCAAAAAATCATCTGCTTTTTCTTGCACACTAAATTCTTAACCAAAAAAATTTTGTTTACATTGTCAAAATAACACTCACCATCTTTCAAATTTAACTTGTCCTCTTATGACGTTCAAAAGTTACAAGTGGTTTAATAAACATCAGTCACGTACCGGAAGTTGTAAACATTGGTTTTTCTTGTAATCCAAGTCACCAACAAAGTCTAATTTTTGTGACTTTTCTCATGTTTATGAATACACAATCCAAACAAACCAGGTTAAAAGTCCGCGGGCGGGAAACCATCAAGTGTTGAGCGCACGTTCAATACTCACACAATTCACACACACAAGCCCGCCACACGGTAATTTTAACACGGAAATTCAACGACAGATGTCACGTGGTTACTCCAACATTTTTTTTTTGTCACTTTATCGTCGATTGATCCTCACATCGTCGCAACATCCGTCATTTCCACTGTGAAAAATTCCCTAAAATATTAAAAAAAAAAGGACATTAATCGAGTTTAATTCGCATTGTGCATAAACTAACATTCATTGAAAATGTGTCAGTCGTTAGCCACAGGGTCACCATAATGCACCTGGAAAGTATGCTCTCATTTACCTCCACCAGAATAGACGTCACTGAGTTTCAAATTTACGTGTAAATTTGCCACAGCTGATTAAAATCAATCACGTGTCCACTGATAATAATAATCCAAGTACTAGACCCGCGCAACTGACGTCTCTGGTGACCAACAAGCCTCGCAGAAACTCTGATAATCCACCCCAAAATATCAATTCCATCGACGAAAATATTTTCGCAACTAAAATTCCGATAATAATTTAAATGCCACCAATCACCTGAAAGTCGATTATTTTTCACTATTGATTATGTTGCATTGATGTAACTCGTTAACCAAGAAGCATCGATAGTTACTGAAATAATGGAAGATGCAAGTAATACAACTGTGTTAACACCAATTCTTCAGATTTTAGACGGTGCCACTAGCGACATGACCAATGCCATCAACGAGACAACTACCGCAGATTATCCTGAAATTTCAGGTAGCATAAATGACACAAGTCAGATTGACCTTTTGAAAGCTGTAGCAACCCAATCCACAACCAATGGAAGTAGAAGTTGTGTTACAACAACAACGGAAGAGCCTTTCGATGAGTTTGGACCACCTGATGGTATAGAGTATATATTTGTGCCTCTTGGGGTGATGATATTCGTGGTGATACTGACAACAGTGGTGAAAATATTTCGTCAATTTGAGATAATTGTATCCATATGTAATTTTCATTTTCATCATTGTACTGTTCCTTTGATCCAGGTACTGATAATATCGAGGAGACGAAAATTGGAGCGTCTGAGACACAGACTGATGCCACTCTACAACTTCGATCCAGGTGAAGAGGGCGAGGACGATTGGGAGACAGAGTTGTTAGACGAAGGACTGGGGAGGACCCAAAGACGAGTATGATTCCATTATTCCTTCGTTTTTTTTTCGCTATGACTACCATTTAAATTAAACTGAAGAATTGAATTATTGCAGCAGGGATATCAGTCAATGGACAATGAAGAAAATGCCGAATTATTCAGTCACTGACGCAGGATTCGTCGGGACTGCAGTGATAATAATGATGATAATCCCATGAGGATACCACATCGTTTTTTATCCACCTCCAAGGGTAATGTACAGGATGATAATGATGAGGGAGTGGAATTGCAGTCAATCGACGAAGATGTGTGCTGACAGTGTTCTCGCACTACTAAAATTTAGCCGAATACTTTTAACGCTGAAATTACCAGAGAAATTTTATATTATGAAAGGGACACTGTGGCAGTCAGCTGATTTATTTATCTTGAATTTTTTCCTTTTACTTTTTCGTGAAGACTGATGCTTGGGATGTTGAAATATTTTTCTCACCTTTAATAACTCAAAAAAAAATAACAGAGGAAGTAATAACGTTATTTTGTATAAAAGTGTAAGATCTTACAGCCATATTTCTTATCAGTGAGATGGACAAGGGGAGGTCACCCCCACCCCCCCTCGCTCCCCAAAAAAAATTAGTTTCGGAAAAGATTGTTTTGGTGATTTTTTTTTTTGCATTATTGCAATAACGAAATTAAAATTTTTAACAATCGCACAATGCACAATCACCAAAAATTTCACTGACCAGTCATGCTATCAGTCGAATGCAGATTCGTTTATCTCAGAAATTGGTCATTTCAAGTTATAATGTTCGAAAGCTTACGAACAAAAATATCATTTAAAAACGAGTGCTGCACAGCTCTCTTCATAAAAATCACTAGTTAATAAATTATTTCCATAACTACCTAGCAATTATGTCAGCACAGTTATAGCATTTTTGTACTAATAATTGTACTCAATTGTCGATTTTTTTTATTGGATAACACAGATTGCTTTGAGTTACTTTCTCAGCATTCTTGGTTTAAGAGAATATGGAGAAATTAACAGTGTGTTATGAGCACATCTGGATTATGGAGCATTAGATATAGTTGTAACCGATTTCCGGAATTTCGAATACATTTACCGGTCGAATAATTTTACAAAAAAAAAAAAAAAATCTTCATGGAGAGACAAAACTTTATGAAATAAGTTCATGAAAATTTTAACCAGATCGCTCAGTTTTTCGGTTACTCTAGCTAGTAATATAGTTTCTACAAAGCCATGAAGTTCGCACTTTCTGTGACAACTATTCCAAAAAGAAAGAGGGCCACGAGCCAATCGACACAAATTTGTAAATAATTTTTATCTATTTTTAATTAATTTGTTATCAATCATCTTCGGTTAATTCATTGACTACCAGAAGATTAATGTGATGGATTATTTTTCTGATGAATTTTTACGTCGTAATTTATCAATGTTCATACTAGTCGTTGCTGTGGCATTTTTTTGCACTTGAAAGCATAAACCTACATTGCACTTAATTCATTAGATAAGACAGATTAATTCATTTAATATCTAGGAGAATTTGCGAATTTTAATAATCGATAATAGAGTATTAATCACGAAATGTTTTTTCAATTGAAATTAATGGAGTAGTAATTATCGGTATTAACTAATTGCTGATATTTTCATACTTGATAAACATTGATGAATCGATTCAACAGACAACGATTATGGATTAAATAGTAATTAACAACACATCATTTTGGAGTTTCGAGCAGTTGCTTGGTCGTTTATTCAATATGAGATCGTCATGGAAATTGAAAATTCCTAAACTCGGTGAATTTACTAAAGTTCAAAAATGGAGAAACTAATGCGCATAGGAATTTCGAGCTCCAGTCAATTAGAGTCCGGCCTCAACATCTTCAATTAGAAATGAGACAAGTGTTACTATTATTTTGAAAAAAAATACAAAATTTTGTTTTCCTTTCACGAGGATTTCTTTCGATTTTTTTTCCAATTCAATCTCAAATTTGGCAAGTACATGTTCTATGGAGAGACTGAATTTGAATGTTTTGATGGGCCTTGCAAAACTATTTTTTCACGATAACCATTACACCCTTAATATGGCACCTTAAAATTTATTTCTCTCCCTTACGAATTGACTCTGGTTTCACCCCTGGAAATTGTTTGTTATACATTATAAACAGCATCTATTCTAAAATGGAAGGGACACAAATATTGGAAACAAAATTACGCTACTTTAGGGAGAGACTACAGTGAAATTTAGGTTTCTAGATTTTAGTAAAATGTTGTTCAAAGTTTCTCATATTTATTTTATTTTTCTAATGTTCGGCTGAGCTCTTTTGCGTTAGAACTTTTGCTGTTGATTATGAATATTTTTAAAATTTTATTTATTTTATCAAATTTAGGGAACTTCAAATTTCGTGGTCTCCCTTACAAAATCGAGTCCAACTAAAAAGTCATAGTAATGCGCGCGTATTGTTGTCCATGTGCCAAAAGTTGGTCAATGAAAACAATCCAAATTTACAAAGTTCGGGCGTACTTTGAGTCCAGTAAAAAATACAAATTGTGTATAAAAATATTAAGTTAATTGCAAAATACGCGCGTAAGGCAGAGAAGGGCAGGCGGTCTCGAGATTTTCCAACAACACAATTTTCCAATTAAAGTAAATATGATGTTAAAGTTATTGTTCTGTGGAGCTGTTGTTTTGCAATTTTTCTTGCGATTTTTTTTTTTGGGTCGGAAGATCTCGAGTCGCTAGTACATGACAATCTGTGGTGTCAATTGCGTCATAATTAACTAATTCAAGGAGCAATAGAACGCCTTGATATATGGAATGACCTAAGAACAAATTTGTGAATATTCAAAAATCGCTCATAATTTAACTCCAGATTAATTGGAATATTTGGGTTGAGACTTAGGCAGAAGCTGTGATAGAATTTGACTATTGCCCTACACTAAAAATTCGTAGTAAAGTGGCAGAATATTTCATACCCATTATTTTGCAATTGTACCGGAAACTAGGAGTTCAAAATGGAAAATACGAATACACTGTTATTCTATATAATGGAATGTTCTCATAATTAAATAGTACTTTCATTGATTTATCTGTAAAGATAATTGTCAAAGTTCAATAATTTACTGCTTTATGAAATGCCGATGGCGATTACGCTATTGAATAGTCAAATAATTCAATTAGATAATTGAGTATTTCTAGAGCCGATCAGTAGTAAAGAAAATAGTGTTTTTTCGTGGTCAATAAAATCTGTGGCTCTTTACAGTCGAACATTGAGGCGAGGCTAGACGAAGAAAAAATTTGAAATTTTGCAAATGAAAGCTCTTTTTTTTGTATAGCCTTCCCTCAAGTAATAATTTCATGATGGCATTCGCACAATAATCTTCAAATTCATCGTAAATTTCTTCGTTAGTAATAAATGAACATCATTTTTCATTAGCGACAAAATGCACTGAGTACTTTTTAACAAACAAATCAATGGCACCAACAGATACCATTTTTTCGGTTCAAGAGGGATCAACCTAGATTTTCAGCATTTGTCGAAAAAATGGTTAAATAAAAATGGGCGATACAATGCTATTATTAAATCTTCTACATGGTAGTGCTATATTCGTTTAGAAAGTCCATCAATCATGTAATAAAAATTGCAACTAAAGAATGAAACACTGTTCTATGTTAAAGTGTCATTTTTCATGTTTAATAGTGTAATTTCGGGGAGAGACAGATATTTTCTTCTGGTATAATTCTAAAGAAAAATTGTAAAAAAAGAAGAGATATAAAAAGACTATTAAAAAATCAGAATAAAAATAATTGAAGAGAAAATTAATTATAAAATCTCCTGGATCCCATTAATGCTACTCTAATTAGACAATAAAATACAACACACTGGCATTTTTGTGAATTCAATTACTTTAATACAAATTTTACATTCACACAATGTTTTGTCTCCGAAATGGGAGCTTGGTGTACATTTTTTTTTAACGTAGTTATTTTTATCCTCATTCCATTTCACTTTTTCTCGTTTTCATTGATTAATTTTGTTTTCTTTAGAATTGCAATAAGTTGAAATAGACTTCACGCATTCGTAACATACGAGAGTATACTACTATTTATTTATTTATTTATTTTTTTTGAAAATTCGCATTTCTATTTTTTTTTATCATTGCCCTTAATAATAAATTCTTAAAATTGGACTGATAATTTTTGTTGTTCATTTTTTGTCAATGTGGAATATTCTATCATTTATTAATTGCCAACTCGATTCATCACTTTTCCATTTGTGGCCTTTACCATCCGCGTGCAAGAAGAGATGATTGGTTTATTTTTTTTTCTGATAAACTATCGAGAACTACAGGAGAAAAATTATGACAAAATTCACGAAATATTGTTATTCTTTAATTATTCTTTTACGTTCATTTATAAGGTTTTTTTTCTCTTATGATTTGCTCTATGTTAATTCCACTGGACCTCTCACATGGTCGAATATCGTCCAAAATGATTATTAAAATAATACTTAAAAACGAAGGAAATGAAGTGAATATGTCGCAATGTGCGTTAAATACGTAATAAAAGTAAAATGCTGGTAATTATTTTACCATCATCATCAAATGACGTTTTGTTAATCACTTTTACTCGTATTTCTTTTTTTCTCACTTATTACAATTGGCCATATTTATAATTCATTTTTAAAATTGTACAAACTTCTTGGGAAAAATTTTACTCGCAATTTTTTTAAACATCGTTTCACCAAATAATATTAATATCGCAAAAGAATACGAAGTATTAAAATTATGGAAGGAGGACGTAATGCAGAATCGGACAAAAAATGGTTTGTGTTATCTTTATATGTTGACAATGGGAACTTCATGCTATGAAGACCTTGGAGATGGAATTATTTTCGTTTTATTATGTTGTTTTTGTTTTTCCTTAAATCAGTTCAATTCTCCTCCTCGTCCTCCTCATCCTCCTGCTCGTCCTCCTCCTCACCGGTGCTCTCTGGTTTCTCTTCTACCTTCTTGGGCCTACCACGTCCACGTCCTGATGATGGGGCACTTGACTTAGGTGAGCTCTTCAAGATAAAACAAATTGTATTATTAACAGGTGAAATTTGGTATAAATTGAAAAATCCAATCAATGACTCGACGATAAATAATCACAGTCCTTAAACTGTCTGGCCTTTTTACTTGCTGAAATTGCTTTTTCCTTATGACAATTTTTGGTTCTAACGTTCTGAAAATTTTGTAATTTTTTTTTTCCCCTAATTTTTGACAAATGACAGAATGAATTTTTAAAATACTGAAGTTATGCTCAAAGGACAATGAGTGCAAAGTGTTTTGTAATGGTTCCGTTTTAGTAACTTTCATTACCTTCTTTTTGTGGGAACCCTTTGGTCTTCCTCGTCCCCTCTTAACTGGTCCAGGTGGTGCATCATCTTCGTTATCAGATTTTGCAACGCGTGATGAATTGTTGGTCTTCTCCGCTGCTGATCTACCACGCTTCTTGGGCTCCTTGGCAGCTTTCGCGGGCCTTCCGCGCTTCTTCTTCTGCTCTTCAACTACTGGTGAATTGTCGTCTGACATATTTGAACTTTGATTACTCTAAAATTGAACAGATAAAAATTTTGTTAGTCAAAAATCAACTCATTACACACAATGATCAATTTTATTGATACATTATTTTTTGCGTCGAGACATCAGTTGAATTCACTTTGAAAAAATAAGTCAGTGAAAAGACGCAAAGTTCCTTTTCTAATGTATTTTTTTTTTGGCTCTCAAATATTCGAACATTTTTGCAATTATATTTTTGAACGGTCTTGCAAAAAAATTTATATCAGCTGTTTATATTCCACTTAAATATTTATTTTTCTCAAAAGGTAAATAGCAAAAATTCTTTTTTCAAATCATTACCAAATTTCCAATATTCAATAAAAATTGTAAATTTTTCGGAAACAGTGAATGTTAAAATTGGGAGAAAAAAAAATTTCAACATTCTTTATTTTGTTTTTTGCATTGAAAAAATTATACCAATAATTCAATAAAATTTTAATGTTTGTATATAAGAGAACTAATTAGTTGCATTTTGAAAATATATGTTGACCGATGGAAAAATATTTTTCTTCGTCTAATCTTTCGATAATGGTGGATGCCCGAGGAATATCGATTTTCACGGGCAACTCAGCGGATTTCTCCAAGTCCGCATAGTAAATAAAGAATTTTAAAAAAATAAGAAAAAAAATTAGTGATTGAATGAAAAAAATATGTAAAAAAAAAGTAGCGTATTTTTCGATGCGAAAAATAGTGATTTCATAATTTGGGTGAAGTTCAATAAATAGCGACCATTTTCACTGCTGCATTCGCAGGCTTCATCAAATTCGCATAGCTTCCCGCCATTATTTTCATGAAAAAACTCAGGGGCATAAAATAATTCGTAAAATTTTGCAAAAATTAGCGATAAAATTGAAAAAAATCTCGCGATATGTGTGATAAAATTTACATTTTTATCATCAAAGTGTTTCACTATTGAATTATTAACCAACGAAAAAATAAGTCGCCCGCCATTTTCAAAATACGGCTTGGAAGAGCATTGAGGAAACGACGCGTGGGTCACGGCGGCGCCCTTAACCGTTTTCGACCCGACAGAGAACCGACGCCAAACATGACGAAAATTCGCGCGTTACGTTCATCCACTTGCCGCAAAAAAAAAATAGCGCCACGCCATTATTAGGTGAAAAAAAATATTGGAAAATTCTAAAAAAAAATTCTAAAGGAAAAGTTAATTTTTACAAAAAACCGGAACCAATAAAATCAGTGAAATTAATTTAGGAAATATTTGGCCGGCGTGAGACGCCATTAAGCCGAACTAGTGTCAGTCGACGAAAGAGAAACGGACGCGGCGTCGAAAAGCTCACAACACCCGTAAACGACTTGCGCATGATAAATTAATATCTCTGCAAGTAAACTATAAAAAAAATTCGCATTTACACTAAAAAATCACTATATACATAAACAAATTATTTCGATTATTTTTACGTAATTTTAATGCGCAGAATTTTTTTCCTTTTTTTCACAAAATACCTCCAGTAAAAAAATTAAAAAAAAATAAATAAATAATTTTTAATTCTACACGTACTTACCTCCGAATCTTTCGTGGTATTTCAGGAGACAAAAGGCGATTGCCGGTGCGCGTCGTGACGTCTAGCACACTGAGACGCGAACCGAGTTTAACTATCGCAAATACCCTCCCTCCAGCTTCTCTCACACCATACCCATTCACAACTACACTCCCACTTCTCTCGTTCATATACAATACCCTTCTGACTTTTATACCCCCTCTCCCCAACTTCGCCCCATACAGACGCCTTATGCCCCCCCCCCTCCCGCCAATTTCACTCCTTTTTTTTCATTTTTCTTATTATTCGATCATTCGGTTATCTGTCTTTTTCTAATTTTTTTATTCGTATTTTCAGTAATTCAATTTGCAATATTTTTCTCCGGCAATTAACGAATTAGCCAAGCAATTAAAATTAACCTGCAATATCTACCAGCATTAAAAAAAAATATTGACATTATTGTAGGGAATTATTACAGCACAGAAAGTACGCTTACCGCGTTGCAACTTATTCCCGCCAAAAAATCTCTCCCCTCCCTTAACATGTTACCGCTCCCACTTTGCACGTGTGATTGTACGCCATCGATCCATTGAGCCCTCCACGAATTATTTTCCCCTGCTAAATGTTGAATTATTTTTTAAATAATTTTTCCTATATATTTTTCGGTATTGCTGATTTTTTTGAAAATATTTTAGCGCAATTTTCTTTTTTTTAATAAGTGGAAATAATTCGGGAATTTTTTTCCATTGCATTGATGTGAGTGTGGAGGGGGAAGCGGAAATTCAACGGTGGCCATATTGTTTTCAGTTATGGCGGGTACTTGGGCATTGATTCCGTTCGTTGCAACTGATTAATTAACGCTTTTATGATATTGTTATAGCAATTAATAAATTACGATTTACGCCACATTTTTTTCTTTTCTTCAACCCTAGTTCTGTTCGTCACGGGTTTTATCGATAATCTCATTTTTTAAAAAGATGCGTCGAGCCGTGCGCGCGCGAGGGGGGGGCGGTAAATTCAGGAACTGAATTCATCAACGATGGAAATTCCATTGTTACAAGCCATTAAGCATTCCATCCATTATTTACTTTTTTATTTTTTTTCAATTAGATTTTCTTATATTGAGAATCAAACGAAGGCGGGAACAAATAATCAATGTCATGCAATGAACAATTTTTCAAATATTCACTTTGATTTTTCCCTTGAATCTTTTTCCTCTTCTGCTCCTCAATTTCCTGTTCAACTGGATGCAAATATGAGCTAATATCGCCCATTTTATTTCACAAATTTTCTGAATGAATGCATTCGATTTTATTATTTAGACGAGTCATTGATTTTTTTATGTACATGGTATGAATGTTGAGGGGGGGTGGGGGATTATACTAGGCCAAGAAAAAATATTATATTGTAGAAATTCGAGGGGAAATAACTGTAATATGTAAATCATTTTCTGCGCATGCGCAATGTATGAAATGCAGCGTAAAAAAGGGGAGGGTGTTTACTTGCCAAACATATCGGCTCTGCTATCGCATAGTGAAAATGGGGGCTTAACAAAGATTAAATGAAATTATTATTATCGGAGTTTATAATGGTGATAATGAACATTTAAGAGCATGTCACCTCTCGTTTTTTGTTTTTACTTATTTCATCAATATGAAAATTCTTGTTCCCTCTTTTTTTATTCGATTTATGTAAATTTCAGTTCAGTCATTTCGTCTCACCGCGCTAATTGAGTTTAATCAAGTTTTTACTACTTCATTAGATTATGCATATATATATATATATATGGCCTTTTTGACATAAAAAAAATCGACGAGTTGTAAAAAAATTTCGCAACACAAATATTTTCAATGTTTTCGCTGTAATTTGTAGAAAATTTTGGCGCGTTTTTTTAAAAATGCGGAAATTTTTCCAGAAGGCTTTATCTGTATATTGTTATACGAGAAATTTCGTTCAATATATTTCTTTTGTAATACTACAGGAATTTCCATATCATATTTGGCTGAAGAAAAAAAAACAAAGTTTGTAGTTGTTTGCTTTTCGTGAAAATTGCCCTTAATGAACACAACGTTGATGAAAATAAATACAACGTCGGTGGTACGTTTCTAACCTGAAAATTTTATTGGATTTGTAGGTAACGCCGGTGTCAATATTATTCTCACATAAAGTATCAATCAAACGTAAATTTATTCCTAATTACTTATAGTACGAGATTCGCTATCCCAAGGTAACTACTTTTCACACTCTCCTTTAAAATACATCATTTACTTAATAAAAGTTTTGAACTTTAAATAGAGGAGGCTTCGGCAAGGTTCGGAAGATTGTTCAAAAATTTATCGACCTAATAATTTAACAGATTTGAAAAAAAAAATTTAAGAGATAATTAAGTTTGATATTTTGAAAAATGTGAAAAATGCCTTAAAAAATATATCAATTTTTTTTAAAGATTTAACCTGTTTCTCTTTTCAGTTGTAGCGATCATGGATATCCGCCCGAATAACACGATTTACATAAACAATTTGAATGAGAAGATAAAGAAGGAGGAGTTGAAAAAGTCTCTCTATGCAATATTCTCACAATTTGGACAAATAATGGACATTGTAGCAATGAAGACACTAAAAATGCGAGGACAGGCGTTCGTTATATTTAAGGAAATAGCGAGTGCAACAAATGCCTTAAGATCCATGCAGGGATTCCCCTTTTACGATAAGCCGATGGTAATTGGATTTATTTATTACATAGTTATAAGTCAACGTTGAAAAACTGAAATTTCTGAACTTTGATTTTCATATTCCCCAAGTATCTGCTCTCTATTCTGCATTTTAAGAAAGCCTTTTTCTTTTATCTTTGAAGAGAATACAATACTCGAAAACCGACAGTGATGTGATAGCCAAGATGAAGGGTACTTATGCGGAGAGACCGAAGAAGCCTAAACGCGTACCAGCTCCAGCTGACGAGGAAGCGAAGCGCGCCAAGAAACGTGCCAAAGATCAGAAACACGCACAAGCTCCAGGATATCAAGCTGGTGTTCAGCAACATCCAGGAATGATGAATGCTGCTGTACCAGAACAACCACCAAATCAAATTCTCTTCCTCACTAATTTACCAGATGAAACAAGTGAAATGATGTTGTCGATGTTGTTCAACCAATTCCCCGGCTTCAAAGAGGTTCGCCTGGTGCCAAATAGACATGACATTGCTTTCGTAGAGTTTGAAAATGAAGTACAATCAGGAGCAGCCAAAGACGCTCTTCAAGGATTTAAAATTACACCTTCCCACGCTATGAAAATATCATTTGCTAAGAAATAATTTTTCTTCAATTTTTTCACCATTTTTTTAAGGAAATTGTCTCACATTGGGACAGTACAGTATTTTTTTATTGTCAATTCCTTTTCACATTTCCATCAATTGCCAAAATTCAGGAAAACGTATTTATGTACATAACTTGGAATGGATTAGTGAGGTGTTAATCAACTTTTTCACAACTATGCGTATAATTGCGAATTTATTGTACATCTCCAGTTCTGGAATAAATCATTACCTTTATATCAAGTTTTTTTTCAATTGAACCACGCAAATCATGCTTTGTGAGATTATTTTTGCAGTTGCAGGAATTGGGGGATGAGCATAAGGTCTCACAACCGAGATGGAAAATAAATAGAAGTTAGTTATTGACTTAGATTTCAAGCTTTTATGTCAAGCTTTTATATTATTCATCGACAATCTTGAACCACGTGACTTAGAAAATGGATGGGCTCAAATAGAATTAATGCATGAGGTCGAGTAAAAATTATAGGGTGAACAAATGATGCTCTTAGTTCTTTTATTTATACTTAGTATTATAATTTACAAATACATTCCAGTTGCCCAAAAAATCGTTGATCCATGGTCACAGGTCGAAATCATCCCTCTGAAACAAGAAACAAAAGATTGTTTAGTAATTCAGTAATTGGAGCTAAAGATGAATGAATTTTGTGAAGTTTTTCACGTTATTTCAGCTGGAATGGTCTGCGAATAGTTCCAACAATTTGAAGAAAAATATGTATATATTTGAAAAATCTTATATCTATAGCAAACTCGAAAAATCTGAAAGACACCATGAGAGCATTCTTGGGCCCGATAACTAGCTGAAAACATCTCCGAATTTGAGAAGAATTTTTATTAGTATTTTATATGAATTTCAAAGAATAAAGAAAGAAACAGTTAGAATTGTACTTACAATATTATTGTACTCCAAAACATGCTTTTTAATTGCTGATGAGTCCACCCATGTCACGAAGTCTTCCATGTTCCTGGAAATTGACCATTTAAGTTATAACAAAGTTTAGGATACTAACAATTAAAAACATAATAAAATTGCCTGCATTTTTTGAATCTCAAAGTTGCGGCTCAGAATAACTCAACTTACCTAGTAACTAAAAATGCGGGGTCTTTAACAACTTCAGTTCCCACTCGTACATGTCCTTGCTCAATAAATTGTGTAGCCATTTTGATGTTCTGGCTCATCTTATTCCTCACCATGACTATTGGCAATCGTCTTCTGCAGAAACTGCTAGCCGTGACTTTCTGACTTTGTGACAAATCCCATTTGGTTGCTATTAATCCCATCATGTATAATTTCTCCAGCAGAGCCGCACTATTTTCAATCCTAAATGGATGCTCTGGATCTAGATCTTTGATCTTGAGACCTAGTTCACGTATTTCTCGGGCTAATTTGTTATACCTGCAATCATGATTACATTGACAACTATATCGTTTTCAAAATTACATCAAAGCATGGGAAGAAGTTCAAAATAAGGAAAACGTTGCTCTTCAATAAATTACAAAAGTCATACTCACTTTGTGTAATCCTCTCTTTTCTGTATTCTATATTTTCTCAGAATCTTCACCTCGTGTAAATTGTTATCCGCCTCCCAGGATATGAAATCCACTTTCTTGAGCAGTTTTTGCTCATGATACTTCAATTTTCTCACCATTATTGTGGATTAAAATTCAAAAGCCACATGTATGAAAATAGCTCCAAAAATCTGAGGTTACGTTGGTTGTCAATAAACCTCGTTCTTAGATCGGATTCTCTGGTCGGTTAAATGTGCGCGTTTTTATCGACAGCACTTCCTGCAATAGCATAAGAGAAATGTCTTAGTTTTGATATTCAATTACATAAACGTATACCTTGAATAATTTTTTATAATAATATTCTTAGATATAGTTCACAAGTAATCAATAATTAAAGTTGTATCTTACACCTGAAAATTTTATGACAATCCCAACCGCGAAACTGCGTTACCATCTGAAATGATATTCACGTTTCCCGCCAACGGAAAAAACCCCATAACGATAATTATCGATTACTTGAGTTGACAATGGTATCAGATTGAAATATAAATACATCATACATAGCCGAATTAATGTAATAAACATGGTTTATAAATTGTAATCCGATTATCTGTCGACATTTTATCATTTCTACCTTCATACATACGCTCCAATTCCTATTGGTGGCCTAAGACAACCCACGTGGCCCGGCAACAGAGCGATCCGCCAATCACTCTCATGAATTTCCGTCACGTGACCACTAGTACTCGAATGAAAACTATTACAATTGGCACATTCCGATGTCACTGTACATTTGTCAATCATCTAAAGTCAATCAAACATTTCTAAATATAAATGCGCCAATGAAATCGAGAAACAAGGAATCAAACAATTTCGCAATTGACAGTATCACTTGTCTCTTCGGAAGAGAGAATGAGTTCAAGATAAAACCCCTCCTAAAAACTTGATGGTTTCCTGGTGAAGGCCACCTAGGCGTATCGAGTTGCAATCTTCGATTTCCCGTTGGAATAACAAGTAATTCAATAATAAAAATGTTTTTATGAATACTTGTAAAAAGAAATAAAATGAATTGAGGGATCGCTCTCCTCAAGTCTATCTCGACTGATCATGAATGAAAAGTGAGCGACAATGTACGGGAAAATATAGAAACGTTTAGTTTTTGAAATGAAACATTATATTATCTAACCTTGATTTTTTGAACAATTAAAAATTTCATGTCCTCCAAACCTAAGTTGACAGAAAAAAAATCACGACAGTATTCAGCTAGATTCTTCAAAATGATGAATAGAAATTTCGCGCCATGGCAACTAAAAATTTAATCGATTGGTCATTCCATGAAACAAAATCAGTATTGCCCACTCATTTCTACCGCGCTCACTCACATACCAGTCTTCGAAATAAGCGAAAAAATTCTCACATTATGAATCTAATAATTCCAGGTATAAATTGCCCCTTAAGGTTTTTCTCTGGGTATTACTGCGGCAGGGGTGGGGGGAGTGCGGTTATGCGCGAAGTATTAACTTCCTTCATGCCATTGGTTGGCGCCGTAGCTGCGCGCGCAGTAATTTCAATCTCCGACTAATTTTTAATGTTTCTGATATATTTTAGTAATAATTAGATTAATGCAAAAGATAGACAAATTATACGATGAACTACAACGCACCGACGTAAAAATTGAATGTCGCAAGTCCGATTTTTCAGGGCTTGTACTCTTATGTGACTCTGGTGTTTGTAGAATTTGGGCTGAAAATTTTCCATGCAAAATTTATAACTTGTACCTAAAATCAATTGAGTTCATGAAATTTTTCCTACAGTTCTAACCTCACCCTCAGATTTATCTGGAAAACTATTTTCCCGGGCATCGTACATTTTCAAATACTCAAAAATGTAGGGCCGAAGTTCTAGACCACATGTAAAACGCACATGCTTCAACCATTTTTAACATTGTCGTTCAACAGTGCAGAGCCTCCAAACCATCTATATATACTTACAAAATAAACTGAAGATGTTTTCAAAAAATTGTGCTACAAGTCGTACATTTTTACCATTTCAAATAATGTAGGGCAACATCCTTAATGTTCTTGCAGATTTTCTACTTTTCTACTTCACATACCCCCGGTAGACGTCGCCCTCGGCCTTACCCCCCTTGAAAAGATAAAGATGAAGGGGAATTCTTCCCAATAGGAAATGAAAAAAAATAAACCGCTACATACATACATATTTATTAAAAATATAAATATAGTTTAATTTGGATATATTCTCTTCTCCGTGTTACTGCGGTTTGCACTGACAATCTTTACACAATGTGTGATTTTAGTTTTTTTTTTTTTTTTTGACAAGACATGTTAATGAAAATATATGTGAAATATATATAGATATAATGTGACTACATAGTGTCAAAAAAACGCAGTGGCGCCTGCGATAAATACCTAAGGCCAGACGGAAAAAACGAGCGACAGCGTGGAGAGGGCGATTGGGGCGGAGGATTAAGGTACATAAAATTGGTAAGGAGTGGGGATTGTTGCTCTGTGTTCTGGTGGTACCGATAAGTATTGTTCTGAAATGTTCGGTAGTGTTGTGCACGCGAGTGGTGTATGTACGAACCTTCATTTGCCGGGGATTGACACAATACGGAGTACATTTAGACCTCAAATAAATAACCATTTTGCATATAACGAAACTATAAGTCTCGTGAGTGTCAATAAATTGCAATAATGTCATTGGATTAAGTTAGGTGAATTAATCCTTAGCCATGACTGTGAGTTTATTTATGTTTAAGACATTTGGGGAAATGTCAATTTGTGGGGTAAAATTAATTCACTGTGCCAGGTGTAATTTCATTAAGTTCAGTTCTTAAATTAATTTTCCATCGATTGGTGATGGTTTTTTTTTTCATCCAAACCTTTCAACCTTGTGCTGTTTCTCATTGACAGGTTCAATTTCATCTGTGACGGAATCTTGTCTATAATCATTACAGACAGTTGAGTTCAAATCAAATTGCTGGACAAGAAGAAATGGACATTTGTTTTACATTCTTTATTATTAATGGTGAATTAACGTTATTGTCTCTCCCTCTCTCTCCCTCTATTTTCAATTAGTTTTAACATCCTTATTCTGTCGTCTGGCGCGATATTTTTGGGATAGATGTCACATTATCGTGGCCCGTACGGTTCCCTACGTATCTGTGATTATGTGAGTGACCTTTATCATGTGTTAGTAATGTGTTACTCCCCATTCGTGAAGTAAATGTGTTTCACGTGTCTGTGTGTGTATATCAGTATGAGTTTCTCGGAGTGCTACATCGTGGAATATGTTAGATATCTATAAAGTATGTATGTGTAATGTTTCTTGTGACGTTTCATGGGTGCGTGTGATGCGTGTAATGGCTCGTAGTTATTTTCCTCGGGATTTTCTCAATATTTAACGGCAAATTTTTTCCACGAGCTTTGGACAATTGAAGGATGAAATATGTGGTGGTAGGGAGAGGGGGAAAATGGCGAACTTATTTGATTTGCGGTGTGCGTAGTGCCCTCGGAATTGCACACGCACGTGCCCCCACCTCTCTCTACTCCTCTTTTCAATGTATCATTCTGTCTCGCTTTAGGTTAGGGAATTTCACATAATTTTATATCGCTCTCTGTCGTTACCAACTGCGACCATGACGCCCCTATGTCGCGGAAGATACTTTGACTGTTGCGCACTGTCAGTGACTTTCTTTGGGAATTTTCACCAAGTACACTTCCTTATCTTGGAAAAAAAAGTCAAAAAAGCGAAAGCCAAAATTTCATTACAGCTGTCCAAGACTGACTCTCCTAGAAAATAATTGAGGATAGTTATTGTCAAGATATTTAAAACAATCAATGTACGTATTGGAGGTAAATGTAATGAAACAAAATAGAATTTTTGATGGCTCTCCTGTACCTCATTCTGGCTTTTTAGTTTAGCCGAGGCAGTCGTTCACATTGTTGCAGAGATTATCGATCAGTAGAGATGAAATAAAAAAAAAAAACAGATGTATGATTGTTAAATTCATAGAACGTGCGTCATGGGTTTAGTGGAATTGCTGATATATACTGAGAAGAATCAATCATACGTAATCAATTGGGTTTAAACCTAAAAACTTTGGGTCCCCCTTTTTTCATGGTTCATTCGTTGCTCTAAGGTCACTCTGGGAAAATACATGTATATTATTGGATAGACCGTAGGGCATTAGACATCGCGACATTTCGTGCGTAGTACACGTGTCGACGACATTTACAGTTGTTTTTTTTTTTGCGCGTTATTAATTAAACTGGAGAATCAGTCAGCTCTGGGGGACACTTTGACGTTATTTTAGTAATATGCAGTTTATTTTTAAATGAATTCATAAACTGATTGACATTTGTGAATACCTTGTGGAGGAATTCATTGATTTTGCAATTCATTTAATGTTTTGTACTTTGTGGAGAATTTTATAATTGTTTTGAGGCGCAGTTTTATGCATTAAGAATTAAAAACACGTGAGGGACTTGTTGATATCAGTGCTGCGCACTGTCAACACAATATTACCCTACCGTTTTATGAGTGAGTGTCAAATTACATTTTCTGATGCTTGACACTTTATTGGTAGAGTCGATATTACACGACGTTTTAGTAAATTCAATATACCTGTGTGAATGTTGCTTTTGAATAAATTTGCTGGGTTGAGGGCTGTTATTTGAGTAACAATATTGGGGAGAGACTTGTCAATGGCTCATGAGTGGCTCCGAATGTAAAATAGTGTGGCTCGTCGATGTTCCTCTTAATATTCAACTTGGTACCTGTCATAATTTCGCTGCTTACTTTTTTTAGGCACCTCATATGGAATAGTTGACCGGGCCCCTACGTGACCATCCACACGTCCTCTTTTTCTTGCCCTTTTTAGCTCAGCCACGCCAGAAAAAATTCCATAAAATTGTTCCTCTTAGGATTTACATTTCGGATATTTCCAAGTCCAATTATGTGATACGGAGTGATATCAGTGACATTCGCTGTCGTAGGTGTATCGCAACACCAATAGTGCTTGCAATCATTTTCTGTTGATATTTCGCTGAAAGTTCACATGCAAATAACTTGTCTGCAATATTTCATTTGAGTAATTATTATTTTTTTTTGTTATTTTAGATCAAGTGGAGACACAATGAGGGACTGAAGCCAATATCCATGGGAAGTACCACTAAGGAACATGAAGTGTAAATTCCAAACTATGCTTTGTGACGAACGTGCACAGATACGCCCACTTATTCATCTCTAGTAGGAGTAGGTCAGTAATCGTCGTTGGATTTTTAAAAAATTGAAATGATGTACTGAGAATTGTATTAATATTCGAAATATCTTTCTCATTTTTTCCAGATGCAGAATTTTATTCAACAAGAAAAATATTTAAGCACTTGATTGTCCGACACTCATGGATTTTGGTTGACAATTTCGTTGACATGAAATCAATGTAAACATTAATTTTACGACTTAATTGAACGAGAAGAAAATTCAATTTTGTGACCCAATTAGTTATGTCACAGATTAGGTGATTATGTGTTTTTAATTAACACTATTGAAGTGAAAGAACGATCTGAAAAATTGAGAAATTTATGATAAAAGTGAAAGAGAGGAGTTGACAATTATTTGTGGACAGCGACAACGAAGAGAATTTTTTGAGACAGGTGACCTCGTGCAATGCCTAGATGCTGCAATGATAATAAAGCAGTGAGCCCAGTGAGCACAAACCGAAAGCATACTGAAAATATTTTGCTCACACCCAGTCGTTTTCCCATTGGCAATCCATTGGAGTTTGATATTAATAATCGTCCATTGGTGGAGAAATCACACAGGAGACTACGTTGTGATCTGAGTCCAGTTCCAACTAATTCTAATGGAAGTTTTAGCATCAAGTTCCTCGGTTTAAAGGTAGTCATCATTACAATAAATTAGTCACTCAATTGGACAATTATCTTTGAAACAAGTCAGAATTTTATAACTGAATCATTGCGAAATTTTGGATATATCTTGGAAAAAGATCGTGTTCCATTTTTTAGATCATCCATAATTAAGATACTCCAGTAATTAGTAATGAATCATGCTGTACATGCAAAAACAAAATCACAAAATTTGTGTTGAGACTTAAACATAGTTGAGGATCTACTGATTTTGAAGATCTCTGGGGAATTGATAGAGAAATATGCATATACTTGTTGCATTTCAATGCTGTTATGACAGAATCATATCAAGTTTATCGAGTATTCTGCTGCTGTTGCCATAGAGCTCACTTCACTGTCTCAATTCTTATTATTCGGAACACTTTACTCTCTCATTGAAGGTGACTCATGCGCGGCCTACGCTCGTAGAACCTTTCCAAAAGTTTGAGCTAGATGTCTGTCAATTAATGTGAAAAACTGTGCCTAGTTAGTCCTAACATGAGTGTCCGTTGTTTTGTTGAATGAGTGAAATTTGAGTTATTGATTTTTTCATTGAATTTTTGATAATTCGAGAGATGCTTCCACCGAAGACGTTCTGATTTTATATAGAAGGACGGTATTATTATAGGTTGTCTATTCTCTATTTCATTCTCTATGACAAAATATTGTAATTGTAATACTGCTATCTTTGCCTGCTACTAAATCTTTTAAGGTATCAGTTTATAAATTAACACTCTTGTCTTAAGAAAATTTGCTAGACCAGAACTAAAAAAATGCCGAGCTACATGGTATCATATTAAGAAACGAGTCAGCGCCATCAAATGTTTGGATAGAGTAGCTCAAGAAGTTACAAAAGACGTTATGTTAATAGGATTCAACGTAATCCGTATGCTTAAATACTTCATTAGCATATTCTGTGCGAAGTAATTTCCTTCCTTACTTAATCCAAATATTTTCCTACTTGTCGTGATACGTCTAATGACGTGACATCTTTCTTGAATCAATTTGATTTCCTCTTAACGATTAGTCATAGAGCCATCATCGACATAGAATCAATTTTTCCTTCCGATATACATTTCTGAGGGATTCATCATTTTGTTATCGTTAGTCAATAAGCTATTCTGTTTCGTACAATTTTTAAAATTAAATTCAATTTCAGGCTGATAAGGGACACCGCCAAGATCACCAGGTGAGCTCGGGTGGTGGAAGTTATAGGGAACGAGAAAAAGAGGCCAAAAAACGTGCAGCTATAGGCAACGCCGTGCGAGGACTCTTTCCCTCTGGCCACACCAGACAGGACAGGTATAATGATGTCTGTATCAAAATTCATGGCTTTTTACATTCAAAAAGACAAAAAAAAAGTCCTCAATTATTCATTTGAATTCTCTATTCTCTGACATTGCACCTCGACGAGTTTGATTTTATCTCTGTTTGCTCTATCAGAAAATCCGATTGGCATACATGCGTCACTACCCACCCCCACTTTCTCCGAATCATCTGAACATCATTCTAAACCCCTTATCCATCGTACAAAAGATATAAACACTTGGATATGGAATTTTGTGAATTCATGACGAATGTAAATCCTCGCCAAATGTGGGAGATCCGGATAGAGTATTCAGATAATTTGCAGTTAATTAATATGGGCCTTTTAAAAATTTATTCGCACAAAATTTCTTGATGAAACTCGAGCAAACTTTGGCCCTCTGGGAATATATGACATACATACTATTCTTCACAGCTTCATTTGTAAAATAATACACGTAGTTATCAATTTCATATCGCTGAACTATTAATAGATGGGTGGCAGTATTTCACTAAACTTTCAGAACTGTGGATTGATTACCAAAGATGAGGATATTGAATATGATTAGAGCTAAGTGAACTTTCACAGGGCAAAATTTAGTCTTTGAAAATTTAGCTCACTATTGCCACCTTTGAGTTTTCCCTAACTAATTGAACGATTAATTCCAATGGCGGCGTCCAGTGACAAAATTCCAGTAGTAAAATTTTACGTTTCCAAATATTATCAAATGAAAAAATCAAAACATATTAATAGAAGTGTTTTGTGTTGAAAATATATCAGCGAATTTTTTAAATATAATTTTTTTTCTCTGGCACCTCCATAAACACGAAATACGAGCACTCATTGTACATTTACCAACAGTGCTAAATTCACTAATGTAGACATTAACAAAATCACAGTGGCTAAAAATTCATCAGCTAAATAGTGAAAATAATTTCAGGTATGAGACAACGAAACAACGTACGGCAGGGGGAACAGCGGGTGTGGGCCTCTCCGGCTTATGCCCAAAACTTTTGGCCAGTGGTAATGATACAGATCCTCACGGTGGTATTGCCTTGGGAGTTAGTCACATAGCCAATGCTGAGACGACAAATACTGGCAGTGTAATCACCAATCAGCGTAATCATCAACGTCGCCAGCGTAAATTAGGTATAATAAATCCGTCGGGAAGTGGTGGAAGTGGTGATCGTAGAATTTCAAATGCAAATCGTTATTCTAATAAAAAGCAATTAAGAAGAGAGAATGTAGAAACAACATTAATAACAAATGGAGTGATATCATTGAAAAAACGTTCACAAGGAATAAGCCAAGAGCAGACAAGTGATACTGGTTGTAGCGATGTCGACGATGTTTCATCAGCCAGTGAAGCTATGTCCCGAATACCAAGTTTTTGTTCCACACCTTCCACCCCAATTGGGCCATTAAAAACTAGGAAAATAAGTAATGAAGAAGAGACTGCAGATAGAATTTACTCCACCGACCCTGACTCACCATTAAATGACGATAATTCCCCATTAAAAGAAAACACGTCACAAGAAAGACAATCTGATGCTTCTGATAGCTCCAAAACCTCCACACCCGTACGAAAAATCTCCTTAAAAAGACTCGATGGCGATGGTAAACGTGGAAAAAATTCCTCGAGTCATTCACGACCGATGGATGCAGACAAGCCATCATCATCCAGTGCAAAATGCGAAGCGAAAATTAAACATGAGACTAAAGAAAGACGAAAAACCTCCGTAGACACAACGTCCCAAATTCCAAAGCGAAAAATATCGACTGAAACGGCAGAGATTGATTCCAATAAAAGGTCTTCATCATCCTCATCAAGAAATGAGGAGCAGCAGAATGATGGAAGTGAAAAATTCAAATTCTCAATGATGAAGAACTCGAGATTTACAACGTCCGAGGGACCAGGGGAATCAGCAATGTCTGAAAAGGACCAGGAAACGGGCGAAGTTTCCTCGATTGACGTTGCGTCAATTGAAGTTGAGGAAACAGTGACATTATACGAAGATGACAATGGTACAAGTATAAGTGACATTGTAGCAGCACAAGCACTTCGAGAATCTTTAAGTAAACTTGGTAAAGTCCCTCCACTTGATGCAGAATCAGAATCAGAGCTCCCATCAACATCAAAAATTAGTGGCTCTGCTGATCGAACTGAAGATGTCGAATCTGAAATCATTGATAATGATCAGAAGGACACATCTGGCCAAGAGGAGACAATTGAGGGGTTCATAGGTCCATTACTCGATGAGAATTTCAAGGCTGATGCTACTAAATTAACCCAAGAAACAATGACGATGGAAGATGTACGAAATTTAATGATGAAAGTTAAAGTGCAGACTGTTGAGGACGATGGTGATGATGAGAAGGCCATTGGTATTTCACCAGACGAAAGATTTTTAAAATTCGAGGAGGAAATTGGCCGTGGAAGTTTCAAGACTGTTTATCGGGGTCTAGACACACAGACTGGTGTTGCAGTTGCTTGGTGTGAGTTGCAGGAGAAGAAATTGAATAAGACAGAGCGATTGAGGTTTCGTGAAGAGGCAGAAATGTTGAAAGGGCTTCAGCATCCCAACATTGTGCGTTTCTATGACTACTGGGAGGTCACATTAACACGAAGAAAGTACATTGTACTTGTAACTGAACTAATGACATCGGGAACACTCAAGACTTACCTGAGGAGATTCAAAAAATTAAGTCCCAAAGTTGTTAAATCCTGGTGCAGGCAAATACTGAAAGGCCTAGCATTTCTGCATTCCCGATCGCCTCCAATAATTCATCGAGATCTCAAATGTGATAACATCTTCATCACGGGGCCCACTGGTCACGTGAAAATCGGTGATTTAGGTCTAGCAACGTTGAAGAATCGAAGTTTTGCCAAAAGTGTAATAGGTACACCAGAGTTTATGGCACCCGAGATGTATGAGGAGCACTATGATGAATCAGTTGATGTTTATGCCTTTGGAATGTGTATGTTGGAGATGGCAACGAGTGAGTATCCCTATTCAGAGTGCACTGGGCCAGCTCAAATCTACAAACGAGTTGTGTCTGGTGTTAAACCTTTATCCTATGACAAAGTTGAGAATCCTGAAGTGCGGGAGATTATTGAAATGTGCATAAGACTAAAAAAAGAGGAAAGACCGTTGGTTAAAGATTTGTTAAATCATGAATTCTTTGCTGAGGACGTAGGACTAAAACTAGAAATGGTATCACGTGATACTGCAGTAGCTGATACTGAATTATCTCGTGTTGAATTTAGATTACGTGTTTTGGATCCAAAGAAACGTAGTAATAAGCATAAAGAGAATGAAGCTATTCAGTTTGATTTTGATATTCAATCTGATAATGCTGAGGAGGTTGCACTTGAAATGGCTAAGTCTAGTTTAATACTTGAAGAGGACGCTAAGGCTGTGACAAAAATGTTAAAATCACAGATTGCTGGATTACTCAGAGATCGTGAGGAAAAAAAGACGAAGGAGGAGAAAGAGCGTTTGGACAGAGAAACTGCGGTGGATAATCCGCCAAACTTGATACAACAAGTTCAGATTCAACCACAACAACAGTTGCCACAGCAACAACAACAGCCTTCGCAGTCGCAATTACAACCACAGGTGCAGGCACAGCAACAATCGCAACAGATTCAACCACAACAACAACAGCAACAGCAGCAGCAGCAGCAGCAGCAGCAGATGAGCATGCAGCTCCCAGGACATATGCAGATGCAATCGCAGATACCGCCTCAAATGTCTCAACAGCCCCAACAAATTGCACCGAATAGTCAGCAAAATGTGCAACAATCTATACAACAGAATATGCAGCCACAACAGGTACAGATTGTCCAACAACAACCGATCATGACACAACAGACAACTGCTGTTGTGCAGCCCCAGCAGGCTCAGCAAATGGCACAGGGTAGTCAGCCACAGGTATATCAACAAATGCAGTATTCATCTACGAGTCAACAACAACCACAATATACTCAACAAATTGCACAAACATTGAGTGGCAATTCGTCGCAATGTTCCACACCCCAGACGATCCAGGGACCTCCCCAGTTTCCCCAAATGATTCAGGCTGCTGTTCAACAGCAGGTACATGTTCAGCAACAACAAATCGCTCAGACTCAGGGACAAATACAAGCACAACAATATATACAGATGAATCAGATGTCTGTGCAGCAGCAGGGGCAGGTGCAGTCACAAATGCAATTGAACCAGTCTCAGGCACAGGTTCAGCAGGTCCAACAAGTTCAACAGGTCCAGCAGGTTCAGCAGGTTCAGCAGGTGCTCCAACAAGGCCAGACTCACCTGCAGTATCCACAGGGACAAATACAACAACAGCAGCAACAACAAATACCCCATCAAATTATGTCAAACCAAATGACGTCAGCACCAATGCAGGTAATGAATGATTTTGTGTAATGCAAGGTCTCTTAAAATTAGTCACTGAAACATTGATTGAATATTGAAATGTTTGGCGGAAATTCTATGTTCACAGGTACAGCAGCAATACTACCAACAAGGTGCTGCAATATACCAGCAGAATATCCAGCAACAAGTCTATCATTATCCCACCAATTCCAGTGCCCAGACTCATTGCAATACGAATCAGCCAACGTCACAAACCTACGTGCAAGTTTCAAATGCACCTGTTCATGTGTCATCATCCCAGGGATTTGTTCAAACCAGCCAGCCCCAGTCAATTGGCACTGCTAATATTCAAAACATTCAGGCAACTGGTCAGATGTCCAATAACATGACGAATCAAAATATGATGTCCAGTGGTCAAGCACAAGTCATGATGCAAATGCAGTATACTCAGACAAATCAAATTCAAGCTACTACCACTAATGTAATCCCAACACAGCAGAATATCCAATCACAGCAAGTGCAAATGCAGCCACAGGTTCAGCTTCAAGCACCAGTTCAAGCCCAAATTCAAGCACCAGTTCAGGCTGCAATTCAAGCTCCAGTTCAGACGCAAATGCAAGCTCCAGTTCAGGCCCAAGTTCAAGCCCCAGTGCAGCCACAGCTGCAACCTTCGGTTCAGTCACAAATTCAAGCTCCAGTTCAAAGTCATATTCAACAGCAAGATGTCACCAACATAATTACCACCCAAAATTCATTGACTAAACAAGATACAATGGAGTCAGTAATTTCGTTAGCATCTGACGGACCTCCAAGCCTGTCTCAGGATCAATCAGCTCCAACGTCAATGGATAATCAACCAGAGAGCTCGGAGCAAGTCGCTGCACCAGAAAGGAGCAGAGTCAAGAGATCAGGAACTAAGAGGAAGAAACCGGGAATTAAATTGACTGTTTTATCTGTCAGCAATGCTGAGGGGCTGTCCATGACTGTTGAATGCCAGTTGGATACGAGCAAACAGAAAACAGTTACGTTTAAGTTTGATAGGGATGATATGGTACCACTGGATATTGCTAATAATTTAATTGCTGAAAATTTACTACCTCAAACTCAGTGCGAGACCTTTGTGGAATTGATTGAGGATATTGTGAAGCAGTTGAGATTGGATCCTACGAGGAGTTTGCCGTTGGTGGCACATGGACCGCCAGATCAATCAGCTGGAGGGAGTCCAGTGACGAGTAGAAGACCCAGAGATCGTGATCATAGTCTCGATGCATCTAAGGTAATTTCTAGATTTGACATGTCTCGTTATAGCAGAGAATCGATTGCGAAAACTTCATCGTGAAGCACTTCAACAATCGGTTCACATCTGTTTCTCTTTCACCACATTTCGTTTTTAGATTCATCGATACTTTTTCGATAACATCTTCCTCAAATTTTTCTCTATCTGAAACATGGCTGTATTTATTAACATACGTTCTCTTAATTGGGTAATACACAATCGTCTGTAATTTTTGGAACGCAGCAGGTCAGGCATGGCTCACTGACTCGTCAGAGCAGTCATCGATCTTCCTACAAAGCTCATCGTAGGCATCGATCGGTGAGTTTTCAAGCTCCCCTATTTCCGATTTTTTTCTTTGATCCTGAGGTTTTTTATGTTCATCTGAATGTATTTCTAATCCTGATTTCGTTGGATTTTTTATTTGATTTTTTCCAGACTGTTTTATGTTCACTTTACAATTTTTTCCCCCATTTATTGGAATGAAGGTTTTGTTTGATTTTTTTTTTGTCTCTTCTCAAATTTTCCTGATTGGTTTTCCTCCAATTTTCCCCTGCGTTTGATTTACATACTTGGTTTCATTGTGATCCACACATTTTATGTTATATTTTAATATAGAATGAATTTTATCAGAAAGGTGGAGAGTGGTCCAGTTGACAGAATCACGTCTCCTTAATTATCGAATGTTTTTGTTAAATACAGATTCTACAAAAACGGCCTATTAATATCAGTTTATCAAGTTCCTTGCATCGGATATGATTGTGAGAACTTCACGTTTTATTTCATACTAACGAGTGTGAATGCTATTGACAGTTTTAAAAGGCACATTCTTGAAAGCTCAGAATTTTGACAATTTGCAAATCCCAGTCGTGCAGAATTTTTTTCGACAAACTTGTCTTGTGCATTGACGTGTAGGGCCAAGGGTGAAATTCTTCTTCCCTCATTTTCAAAGGATATTCTATTAGATAAGGGTTATCCCAGATAGCCATCTGAATGTCAACAACAGAAATGATAGGATTTGATCTTTTTTGAATTTAGCATTACGATCATTGCGATTTATCAATTTGTAAATATATTTGATATTGCTTTCTACATTCGTTAAGTAATATCAAAGAATTTAGGTGGCTCTGTTTTTATTGTGAACTTTATTTTCTCCTCGACCCAGTCAACCTTTTACTCACTTACATATCGTTCATATGTTCCCCAAATTGATTATTGCTATTTTTATTTTTAATAGTGTCAGAATCAAAAATGACTTTCTATTTTTTCCTGCCAATACAGAGAGACGAGACATCGAACTCATCAACTTCTTCGAAGATCCTCCCAATAGATCAAATAATGTCTCAAATAACATCAGCACAAGCCGACAAACCTCCTCAGAATGTCTCTTCAACTGAATGTGCAAATACGACTGAGAACAGTACTTCAGAGGAAATTTCTCGGCGTTCATCTACCTCGACTCAAAATACTGATACACTGACTCCAGTAAACATCCCCAGTGACGCAAATGAAAATTACGAAAGTGTGGGATCTGAAGAAACTCTGTTAGAGCCCAATAACAGCTCTGTGGAAGATACAAGAGAATTGAGACCCCAGGCATCGAGTGGAGAGACATCTCAGTTTGCCCAAAAATCAGAAGAAGAAATGAACCCCCCTGTAATAACATCACCCGATGACGCCCCAGAGCTCACGACGGAAGCCTCAGAAGAGTCAGCATCTCCATCAGAATCGAAACAGACAATTCCAATGCGAAAAATCTCCAGATTTTTGGTAAGTCCAGTTGTCGAGCAGAGGACAATATCCGGTGAATCAGAGACTGTAGTTGTCTACGAAAACACCCTGACAGCCCCACAACCATTGCTTGTCTCCGTCGAGCAAAACAAGCAAGAAACAGAGATTAAGACATTCGAAGTACGAACAGCTGATTTCACTCAACAAGAGCCTACCAATAATCAGCAGATTCCTCAAATGCAGCAGATGCCACCAATGCTTCAGCAACAGCAACAACATATTAACCAGTTAGCAGCAAATACATCAGTTGTCACTCAAACTAAACAAGAAACTGTTGTGGTTGTTCAAACGACAAATTTAGCACAAACTCCTCAGTTGATTCACAACATTCAGAATGTTCAGTATCAGCAAAAGACGGGAATTGTTCCCCAGAATACAGGCATTCAGCAGTCTACTGGAATGGTCCAGCAAGGGACTGCAAGTCAACAGAATACTGGAATTGTCCAGCAGAATACTGGAGTTGTTCAACAGACCACTGGAATCATTCAACAAAACACTGGTGTTGTCCAACAAAATGCTGGGATAGTTCAACAGAACACTGGAATTGTTCAACAGAATACTGCGATCATCCAACAGAACACTGGGATTGTTCAACAAAATACAGCAATTGTCCATCAAACTGGAATGCAATCAAATGAGACTGTTGCCCAAGTACCAAACGTCTCAAATCAACAGTACCATGCAGACATAAATCAAACAATTCACCAGCAAGTTATCCAACAAGAGCCAGGCATTCAGCAGCATCAGGTGCATCAAGTTATCCAACAAGAGCCAGGCATTCAGCAGCATCAGGTGCATCAAGTTAGCCAAATTATGGACATTAATCAGATGCAAATACAACATCAAATGTCTCACAACATTCCTCAGCAATTGGTTCATGAACAAAATCAGATGAATCAGCAGCAACCTCCTATGCAGCAACAGCAGCAGCAATTTGTTCATACTATTCCTCAACAGATGACACAATCGCAGCATATCCAGCCTCTTCAACAACCCCTCCAGCAACAGCAGTATGTTATTCTATCAGGTCCTGTGACACAAATTCCAAGCAACAATGTCGAAGATTGGAGCAGAAGAGCTTCTAATATTTCCACAGACTCCCAAGGAAATTTAGATATTAATTCTATTTCCAATCCTCCATTATCTCATCCTGCACTGGACCCATCAGTTCCAGGCTCTCATGAACAACATCATTTTCAGAATGTCCATCAAAATTTAACTCAGACTGTTCAGGTACCAGTTCAAGATGCTCCTAAAGTCAAAGCTAAGGAGGTATCCTCAACACTACCAGACCTTGCCCAGAATCTCGCCAATATTTTGTCAAATCCAAAGACAAAATCTACAACACCTCATAATGCTACACCCCATGATCAATCAAATGTTGTTAATCAATCGACAACATTACCTGCACTACATTCCGAGCAGTATTTCCAACCAATTCAGCCTGAAATTCCTCAGCAAATTCCTACGCAAGTTCAACAACAAAATTTCCAAGTTCAGCATCAAAATTTTCAGACAATTAATCATGCTGCAATGCAGATTCAGACTGTTCAGCATCAAGGGCATCCACAGCAAAATGATATGAATAACCAACAACAGCAACAACAACAACAACAACAACAACAGCAACAACAACAACAACATCAACAACATCAACAACCCCAGATCCCACCGTTACACCAAGCTGCAATACAACAGCAACAACAACAACAACAACAACAGCAGCAGCAGCAACAACAACAACAACAACAACAACAACAACACCATCAACAACAACAGCAACAACCACAACAGCAACAACCACAACAGCAACAACCACACCAGCAACAACCACACCAGCAACAACCACACCAGCAACAACAAACAGTTAATCTCCAAGAAATGCAACAGCTGCAAGGTCAAATGGAATTAAACTTGATAAACCAAAATATAATTATGCAGGGTCAATGGGTCGTGCCCAACTACCCACCAAATCACAATATCCAACAAGTGATTCAGCCAGTGCCAGTACAATACGTAAATCCAGTGCAGAACATCATTCAGCCACTTCAGCAACTTCCAACCCAATTATCGCAAGATCAGCAAGATTTCCAGATGGAGCAACTGCAACAAAATTTACAATTGCGATTACCAGATCAACATAAAACAGAGACTGATTCTGCCATTGACGTTAGTAGTAACAGCAGGCGAACGAGCTCTGATTGTCAAATGATGTACGAAACAGATACAACAATTTCAAGTAGAGACATAACACCTGAGCACACTATCATCGAGTCTTCAGACTCAGTTCACCATTCGTTGCCTCAGGCAATAATCCAGAGCCATCATAAATTGAGTCAGCAGAATTCACTGGACAAACCAGTTGAAATAGCGAGTTCTGGTCCACAGACAATAGCTGATCTCCAGCAGAAATTATCGCAATTAACCAGTCAGCCATCAGAATTGCTTAACGTTGGAACACCACCAATCAGTCATCCAGCAACTCCCCATGGGCCTCCTGGTACAACTGGATACGAAACTTACTCTCAAATAGTCCAGAATAAAACAGTGTCCAATGTGACAACAGTTAACCCTCAAGCACTGGGTCCTCTGTCACCCCAATCAACAGTTCATCCAGGACAATATCACATGGAGATCCATCCATCGACCATCACTCCCAATATGTCAACTGTGAATACTGCTCCTGGTGAGGATCAAGGTTTTCACACTGATGGAGTACCAGACAGTCCAGTACCACCAGGCTCAACCGGAGAACTAATGTCCAGTCCCAGCAAAGAGAGCGTCAAACTTCGTGCTCCAAGACCAGGTTCCAGGCTCCAGGAATTGGAGCAAGAACTCGCTAAAATTCATCATAAATGTGCTGGGCTTCCTACATCCTCTCCCCAGCCTCTAACACCCCCAATGCCTGGTGTACAATTGGCTCATCCTGGTAGTGGTCAATTAGCTAATGCATCATTGGTTCAAACTCTCCTAACTCCAGTTGTACCAATATCTGCTATTCCTGTTGGCACAGTGGCACCCTGTGTTGTTGCTAACAATTCTGGTTCTAACACTCCTGTACATGTCGAGTTGCAGGGAGATACTGGTGTACAGAGTCAGCCAGTGAGAAAAGTATCTAGGTTCATGGTTTCCAAAGTTTCCGGACCACTTTCTGGAGATGGATTGGCCAATATTCAAGGACAAATGGTTGATATACAGAAGCAGACAACGATGCCAGATGCTTATGGGCATAATTACATGGATGAATTACAACAGCAAACACCAATTATACCACCAAGTCGAGAAGGTTCGATGCCACCAGGCTCATCGATTCAGCTGGGCTTGTCTATTGAACTGGAGAAGGAGGAGAGGAAGCAGTTGACCCCTAGCGATGAGTATCAATTGCTGATAAAGAGGCAAACATTGGAGCTGGAATGTCTGCAAAGGAGACACAGGGAGGAGCTAGAGCGTTTCCAACAACATCAACTGCAGTTACTTATTCAACAGCAGCAGCAGGCCAGTGCTATTGCACATCATCAGCACCATCCACTTCTCTATCATACAGTGGCCACAACTGTCCCATCCAGGCCTCATGGTGTTGAAGATTATCTCATGTTTAGCACAGCTCCACAAGCCTCATTTCGTCGAATTGCTGGGTATGTGCCGGATACTGAGGAAACTCTTCGATTAGCAACGCAGAAGCTCAATCAAGCTAGTCAGCCAGCATCTAGCATATCTCGTGCTTATGTTATTCCTATTCCTGTTATGCCTGAAAGCTCTCACAAATCATTCACACTTCAGGAGAGTGAGAGCATTGGAAGCACCAATGGACCGACTATTGGTCATCCAGGGTATCAATTCACATCCTTACTACCTGATGGTGCTAGTGTTACATCGGGAATTGGATCCATTGGCATTCATCAAGCACAAGCCGCATCAAGTTCTGGAAGCTCTTCCGGTATTAGTGGTACTGCTGCAGGCCCTGGTTATGTACATTATCACGATACACACTCTACCAATTTTCAAACGTTCAGTTATACTCCTCATGGCGGATTCTTCTTGCCTCCTGGCTATCGGCTTGTTTATGCACCAGCTGAAACATCACAAACACAACCGGATACACCAGTTACACCACATCCGAGTGGCTCTCATGATGGCACACCACCGGGAGAGACTCAGAGAGATGATAATTTACAGGGGAGTAATAGTGAACAGTGAAAATTTGGGGATTAATGGTGGATAGTAATAATTTTGTAATATTTCGAAATCAGACGAAGAAAGTAAATCATATGGCACATTTTTCAGTTAAATGAATTTGGTTGGATTCCATTGATTCGCGCTGTAAGGTCGTAATATTGAACAAAATTAATTATTTTTGTATTTGTAAATTTGTTTCATGGAAAATTTTTGTCGAAAAAAAGCAATGACGTGAGACTCTATTTGACCCATTGCTGGTAATTATAGTAAAGTCAATTGTTAACGAGACTTTTCTGGCAAAGGGTTGAATCCATTTTCTGCTCAAAATTTATTGATATTTTATTGGAGATTATTCAACCGTGAAATACTGGTATTGACTTTTTCAGCAATGGGATGTGTCAGATTTTTTGATGAGATAAACATGTGATTTTTGAAGAAATTATCGAGAATAGATTTTCTGCAGTTAATGAAATTTCGCAAGGGAGAATGGTCTCGGATCACTGAATTCTAAAATCACTCAATTAGATGAATTCAGTTTTATTAAATTGCCAATTGTTAATTGATGCACTCCAAAATCACAGCGGCTATTTTTCCGAATGACAGAAATACGAATTAGGCATTTAGATATCAACTAATAATTAACAAAAAATATTTGAATTATTCTTTCATCCCTAATTTGCAAATTTTTGCTGATAGCAGTTCTTCTTAAACGTGCCACAATTAATAAGAAAAAAAAAAAATAAACTTTAGAATTGTCTTGTGGGGAGAAGAAATAATGAAATGAAGTCATTTGTCACAAAAGGGAGGTGTAGAAAGAAAAATTAATTGCAGAGAGAAAAATAGATTTTAATAAGAAAAAAAAACCGCATTAGCTCGAAACGTTTGCACGAAGTTGTGAAATGAATAAGTGTTGGCTTTAATGTCAGGACAAAATGAAAAAATGACGAGAATTTTCCAAATGTAAGCGATTAAAGAGTGAATTTGTCCGTTCATTTTTTTCTCGGGGGAAAATTGATTATTAATTTTTTTTTTTTGTTTTTTAATGAAAAATAAAAAACGTGGTCCATTATTTGTGCAGGCCTCAACTAGTCCCTACGATGACTTAATGGCTAATAAATAATTAGCCATTATGCTCGAAAAGAAAATGTAAATGTAAGTGTTTAAAAAAAATGGGATAACGAATGCTTGATAGATTTTATCCATCTTGAAAGCTAACTAAATGTGTGCAAATGATGATGTTTTTTTATGACTGCGAGGTGAGAGAGAGAGAGAGAGTGTGGGTGAACAATTTAATATAGTCACTGTTATGCTTTAATGTATTTTCTAGCAATTTTAAAAATTACTTCGATTAAAGAAAACAAATAAGATGTGTGACTAGTTAGATGACCTAAATTTTATCCTCCTCATTACATCGTTATTATTACCACTTTTTTTTTTCTTCTCTTTTATATTGTCCTCGCGGAATTCAGTTGTGAAGTGGAGGAACGAGGTTTAATTAAAATGAAGCAATAGGTGGAATACTATATTCACTGCAAATAGACAATTTTTTTTTTCTTTTCTGATAGATCTATAAGTAGGTCTATTTAATCTCATTTTTTTGGGTTAAATGTGTCAGAAATTTCGAGAATGTTTATCTATATCCCAATAACTCAAATGATCAATTAATTTGTAATACCGTAAAAATTGTCTAAATTGAGAATTGTCTAAATTCTGATTATGAGCAAATTATTGCTGCGCTATGCATAAAACTTTCTTTATTTCCTTCGACATTTATGGAGCTCAATGAGTGCAATTGAGCAACAATCAAATGGAGTAATAAATGTATAAATGATGGGACATAAGAAAACGATTGTACAGCAAGTTGTCAATGTATGGCTCGAGAATTTTGAATGACAATGAAACTATGAACTTTTGAGGAGAATCAACGGAACTAGTGAGGGGAAAAATGGACCGAAGTCTTAACTGAAAAATTAGTTTGGATCAATCAATCAATAAATGAATATTCTATTACCATAAAAGGAAAGCGAATAATGATGACAAGACCCTGAGAGAGTCCACTAAGACTGATTAAGTAACGAACTGAAATCAGCAATATGCGCATAAAATTGAATAAAAAATAGTTTGATGTATTTGAAATAGTAATGCAATGCTGATGGAAATTTAATGCAGACTGGTTTTCATATATCTCCCGAGTTATTGATTTTAGGAAGTAACAATATTTTACAAACTTTTTTTTGTCTTTTCCTTCTAAGCTTTTCAGACACTCATGCAATGAGTTTTGTTGAATCCTCTTTCTGCCCCTTCACAACTTGACTCGTTCGAGAGAAACAGAAAAATTAATTATTTTAATCATACATTTTTATTTATCTCCCATTTCTACTTGCTCAGAAAAACGAATGTAGATTTAAACAGATCTTCTTCCTCGCAGCTTATCAGTTGAATTGTTTGGTTTAAGGTGAAAGTACGTGCAGTGAGATAAACAAACTTGTGAAAAAGTGGAATAATTAAACGGTTATTGTGTGATACTTTATTGTGAAACCTCCCTGTGAACTTGTCCGGAAATAAAACGCAGATGTTAACTTTTACATGATTTTAGTTTCCCACGTTTATTTCATGTATGTCTATATAGTGACCCTTGAAAGTGGAGAAAAATATTTTTGATAATTGCATGAGATTTGATGTTCGTAAAGTAATTTTTTGAAAAAAAATATGGGATTGTCATTATGATTATGAGGAGAAAAAGTAACTGAATCATATAAAATAGTTATCTCTTTATTTCACATAATTACAAAGTCATGCGTTAGTATTTCACATAATCATCTTACAAATGTTGTTTAGTGAAAAAATATTATTGCATTTTTCTTCGGATTTATTTAATTTTTGATCCCTAAGTGTTGATGATTTCCTGGAGTCATATTTATTATTATAATAATAATAATGGGAATTCCTGCTCCTGAAGTCCTGGAAAAGAAATAGTTCATGATTAGTAAATGAGGAAGCTAATTACAAAAATGAATTCATAACGTGGATTTACAATTTGCCATTAAAATTCGTGAAAATGGAGACAAAAATTGTTGAAATTTCTTGACAAAATTAGCTCAGGAAATGTCTCTCTAAGTTAAATCTCTCCATATTTCAATATATATATATGCTACAGTGCTCATCAGGATTTTGATGATTTTTACAGTAAGAATATACTTGTTTCACTCCATAAATACATTGAAATTTTTTAAAACATAATTAGTGAATGTCAGACAGAGAAAACGAGATAATTATCTCACCATCTTATTGAAGTGATCCGTCCAATCCTAAATCGCATCAAAGCGGCTCCTCCTGCGCGCATAAGCACCCATGCACGCGAAAAACCCAACAAAACCAAGAATAAGTCCAATAATTAAGGCCAAAGTGTCACCAAAATCGAATCCATGACTAGCAGCAGCAGAATCAGCATTTGCCAATAATCCAATGATCACCAACCAAAACATTGCTCCGACAATTCTCCCAAATTTCAAACTGTCACGATCCACTGAAAATCTTACCTCATTTAGTTAAGAAAACAGAGGTGAAAAATTGTCAGAACGAAATATAAAAAATCCACAAATAATCAACTGTTGTCTAAGCAAAAAAGTAAATACGCATGTTGACAGTTTGGATGACCTAACCCAACCTTCATTACTCAAAATTCTTTGGGTAATTTGCTATGAATCTAGTAACCACGTCACCCATTGGGCGACATTGTTTCCCCGAAAAAATTCCCTAGCAACGGCGCTCGCTGATTGGTCGAAACCAAACTGTTGAGCGTTAGAGGGAGATAAAGTGGGCAGATCGATAAATATTTCACGGAGTATGGTGGCGTCATTTTTATTGAAAAATGGATGAGTGGTACGCTGGCTGCATATCGACCGAGTAAAAAGTTAGGCGAAAAATCCTGTAAATGGTGTTAAATTGGCTGGAAATATCAACGAATATATAGCAGGGGGTGAGTGAAAAATAATGTCAATATAGTTGGCTTTACAGTGGCACAGAATAGCGTGCAATTTTCATACGGGCCAAGCGCAGCGGTTCCTCGAAGCCATTTTGCTGTCCGTTGATAAATACAAGGCATTCCCGTACCGACTGGTTAGCCGCCTTCGCCCTCAACAATTTCAATTCTCAAAGTAAACATTTAATTTTTTCTCCTTCCTTCAATGAGCTATTTTGCTTCGATAGTATGTCGGGGTTAATGGAATGTCCGTAAATTTCGGACAATTTTGCGGGGTCATAGGGGGGGAGTTCTAACGGAGAGAAACACGCTCTTCATGCGCCCTATTGGTCGCTGCAGTTTGTCTCAACAATCTCCATAACCAAAATTAACCTGCTTGCAATACTTTCACCTATTTACACTTTGTACATATTAAAAAAAAAAAATTTAACACTAACCATCGGTTGCACTTACCCCCACCAGTCTCATCACCAAGTTTTCAATTTTTATGCTCACCCGCTTGGAGTAAATGTGCTTGGACTTGGAGACAGTTGTTGAGTAGTTGACTTGGAAGGTACGGGGGGATGTCTTGTATTTTTTAACAGAATTTTTTAACAGACCTATCTCAATTGAGCCCGTTTTCCGGTGATTAGCTATATATACCAGAAAATATATAACTTGTCACGTGGCAGTTTAAAAAATAGTCGACAAAAAAAATCACGTATTTTATGTCAATTAATGCTCACGAAATATCGAATTTAATTTTATGTTGATGGGGTCAAAATGATCAAGTGCAAATTTATTTATTTATTCATTATTTAAGTATACCAGAATGCTTTTTGTGGAATCCTGAACAAGTGTGTGTGTGTGTGTGTGGCTGGGCGGCTGTCTGTGTAAGTGGGTGGGTGTGGGTAAGTGGGTGGGTGTGGGTAAGTGGGTGGGTGTGGGTAAGTGGGTGGGTGTGGGTAAGTGGGTGGGTGGGTGTGGGTAAGTGGGTGGGTGGGTGTGGGTAAGTGGGTGGGTGGGTGTGGATAGGTGGGTGGATGTGGGTGGGTGGAATCGGAATTTTTTAAATTGGAACGATCAACAGAATTCTGTGACAATTGCAAATTAATATGACATTCACATTAGCTTCCTTTTCCCTAATTGTAGAGTAATTTTTAAAGTGATACTAATAATGATTATTTGATTCAGGAAAGTTGAAGGATCAGGATGGAGGCGTCGGATATACAGGCAATTTTAGAAGACAAGGATGTAGATATGGAACAACGCGAGGAGATTATTTACGCTGATCAAGAGGAGACCGAGCAACTTGAGCAGCTTGATGAGCTTGATGAGCACACTGAAGAAATTGTTGAGATAATTGAGGAAATTGAAGTTATTGAAGATGAAGAGGAGGATGAGACGGAGGAGGCAAGTGTCACTGAGCTTCAAAATGTCACTAAAAAAGAGGAAACTTTACTAGAGTCCCAGGAGGGTAACAGTCAGGAAGAGGAGGAGGAAGTGCTGGAAGAGGGAGAAGAGGAAGTGGAACAAACGAATTTGCAAAGTAATGAGAGGAGGGAGAAAGGTAAGAAAGTCATGACTTATGATGCTGAGGACGATTGGGAAGACGAGGAGAACGATCCTTTGGAGACTGGACGAGCTGGAAAATCTAAAAATTCAAATGTGGCAATGAGGAAAGTCACGGTTAATGGGAATAGGGGGGATTCAAGTGTAAATGGAGAGCAACAGGAGTACGAGCCACCTAGGACTCGAGCCAGAGCTACTGCTGTAGAGTATCAGACCGAAATGAAAATTCCCAGGCATGATGATGATGACGATAATCCTCATGAAATTGTAAAGAATATTGACAATGATTTGATCTATACGGTTCTTGGATCTAAAAAGCCCCAGGAAGTGAAGAATTCGCAAGAGCGTCCATCTTACATAAAGGTACAATGAAACTGCTTCTAAATTTATATTTATTCATTTATAAATTTATGTATTTATTTATCTATTTATCTGTTCATAATTTATAATCTGTTCTTATGTCAATGGGTTCTATAGACAATAGTTTTTATAGGCAGGCACAATGAAGAAGGTACCGAGAAAAGAATTGCACATAACTGGTAATTGAAAAGGGAAATGGAAACAGAAATAAGGCATAGAAATTTTAACAGCCAATGAAATTGAATATAAAACATTTCCATACCTTAAATCTAATTCACATTTGATTTTCTATCACAGATGGAGAAGTTAGAAGAAGATACAATTCCCATTGAGGGGACAATTTACTATGAGGGAGATGATATGGGAACATTATATGTTGCTCACACCATGAATGAAGGTGAACAATATGAATTAGAAGGTGAATCCGTAATGGAACAAGAGGAGCAGCAAATTGAACAACCTGAGCAATGGGACGGATCGAACCAGATTATGATGGCTGAGGAAGAGACAGAGCAGGAAAATGTACAGGTATCTATAATGAGTAACGAGGATAGTGCCTTGAAAATTCCCACATAACAGTACCAAAAAATGAACGAATCTTTTGACTTATTCATGCTCGATTTTTCAACTAAAAAATTAAATTTAACAGGACCAAATATTTCTACATGAAGATGAGGACGGCCAGTTGTTTTTCAAAGACGAGAATGGCCAGATGCAGCCAGTTTACCTGACTGAAGATGGAAATTATGCAATAGCCAGCAACAGCAGTGATGAACAAGAGGGGCATGAGGGAATGAATAAGAAAATTATGGAGGATGAACAAGATATGGAAACAATTGCCAATAGACAGGTAAATGCATTGTTTTAACTATTTCCGTTTATGGAATTGTATTCATACAAACGTCCTTTACATTGTCCAATACAATGATCTGTCAGATTCGTGCCTAACTCTCGTTAATTTTTTTCAGACCTCGATGTCTCCATCTGCAATGAACAATGATCCAGATAACGAGGATAACACAGTAACAATTTCATTAATAATCTCAGAGGATGAGAATGGCTTAAAGAGAACCCAAGTAATAATTCCCACAGCAGATGCCCTAAAATGTCAACTCTGTCAAAAGACATTCAAAACTCAATTTCAATTGCTAAGACACAATAGGCTAAAGCATGCAAGTGAGGATGACATTACAGTGAGGAATTTCCCCTGTGATTTGTGCCCCAAACGCTTTCCTGATCAGAATACATTAGCCAAACATAGGAAAACACATACAGGGGATCGACCATTCCAGTGTCTCGAGTGTCACGAACAATTTCCAACTGCCAATTCCCTTCGACGTCATATGATTCAGCACAATCCTGATTCTAAACCTCTGCCATGTATCTACTGCGGCAGAAGATTTATCGATAAACCAACATTGCAAAAACACGAACAGTCTCATCTTGCTGCTGAACAACAGCGTGCACATACATGTGACATATGTCATAAAACATTTATCACTGCTACTGATCTTTCAGTTCATAAGAAAAATCATGATCCTGATAAAAAGTTTGATTGCGAGGTTTGTGGACGTGAATTTAATCGTCTTAATAATTTACAACGCCATATGCTTGTACATCAACAGGTGCGTGATAAAGCTGTGGTAAGTTCCAAAATTTCTCTCCTACCTTAACATTTTTTTTTTGGAACAGAAATTTTTTTTGAAGCATTTTTCATAAACGGCCATTTCTCATTTCAGCAAGGACAAAATCAGGAGATATTGTCCTGTGACGTATGTGGGATAACTTATAAATTCATGAGTTCCCTTACAAGACATATGGTCACGTCCCACATGAATCCAGAAAAATTACGACAACAGGCTGAGGAGCAGCGACGCAAACGAGAGAATAATTATAAACGGTATCTGGAGAATCGTAAGATGTACGAGACTCAGCACGTTCCAGTGTACGGAAAGCGCATATGCAGAGGTGGAGTTAGTGATGATCCCGACGATGATTTAGCCTGAAATGAGGGCAATGATTCGTCGAGCTCTGACTCGATGGATCAACAATCACCAGCGCGATCCTACAGGCCTTACAGAATTACGTAATGCCTCAACACATGGAGATATTGAAAATTATGATGAACTAAGTTGGAAGTTAAACTTAAGAATCAAGGAAAAGGAAAAACTGATATGTCTACGGCTACATTTCAAATACTTTTAAGAGTGTGATGCAAATTTATAAACGCGAACGATCCAAGTATAGGGAGAAAAAATGATGCAATTAAACAATTGATTAAGATCAATGTTGCACGTAGGTGGAAAAAAAATAATATTTAAATGATGTTCTGTAGAGTTTAAGTTATACCAAAACTAAACGAAGTTTTTCTTCCGTTTCAATAAATTCAGATGATGAAAAAATTTCTAAAATATTGAGGGTAATATATATTTGTTTTTTTTTTTTTTTAATGGCGCAAGTTTTAGACTATGTTAATTATAGTGAATGGGAAGGGAAATAAAATACGGACAAATTTTTCAATTAACCGAAAAAGAAATAACTTGCATATTTTTGACCACGAACTTGGAAATTTCAGATTAAAAAAAAAAATTACACGTCATATTTACGAAAAATACAAAAAAATCTTTATTTTTTATTTTTAAAAATCATAAGATTAAACAAAATCAGAAATGATTCGTATTCGGTGATTCTATATTGTAACTTTTCAGTTTTCAATATTGTAATCTATATCTCGAGAATTATCACACTTCTTTGGCTTCACTAATTGTTTATAAAATTGTTGCTCAGCAATTCCCAAGTCTCGTTGCCTGCGAAAAAAATTCTCATAACAACAACATTGTGATTAAAATTTAAATGCCATTTGAAAATTTAGGCAAAACTTACATTTCGGCATCTCCCTTTCGCGGTTTTCTGACTGGGTTCCATCTCGTTAGGGGCGTTTCGTTATTTACCATCACTCCTCTAATACACAGGGATAAATTAACGTTTATCAAATTGGAGTCCTGAAATTAAATTTTGATAAAGTACATTCTGTCCCTATGAAATTTTTTCATAGATTGTTAAAAAAAAAGAGTTCCAGAATATTTTTTTTTTTTTTAAGAACATAACTTTAGTTCGGCATTCTTTAAAACTTGGCTCGATTTTTTTTATTTTTTTATTCTTTTGAGAACTTAACTCACTCGATATTCGAGGCTAATTGTATCAGCCAGACTCATGATGTCCGAGCACCTCTCAACCTGCTCAATATTTTCCATCGTATTCAAATAATTCTCCTGCAAAAAATGAAAGAATATCCTCGACTGTGACCGGAAGTAGGCAGCAATATCATCAGGATCATGTGTGAATTTCCATGTGCTTCCTTCCACTTTTCGCTTAGGATTAATGACACGTCCAATACCATGTAGGAGGCCCAAACTCTCTTCTCTAGTAGCACACTCATTTTTCACAAACTTTTTTGGGACTGGAAGAAATAATAAATGTTCCATTATTTCAAACAGAAATTATTAGACTAATTTTCGTGGCTTGTAAAGCGGAATGGTAAAAGCAGGCCATAGCACTATACTCCGTTTTTGATGGATATCTCACAATGTATGGAAGATACAGCAATTTTCATAAGAACTTTTTTGTAGAACTCTGTTGTCTCTACAAAATCTTTCCTATGAAATTTTTCCTATCTCTTCTCATTTTTGAGATATACGTAAAAGAAAGAGGACTAAAGGTAAGCTACCTCAGATCGTCTTACCACTTCACAACAGACTTAGACCCAAATTACGGTGGTAATGCACTATACAGTAAATTATATGGGGGTGTGATTTCAATTTAATTACTGCAAAATATTTTTATACAAAAAAAAAATCTACCTCTCAATGATGAAAATATCATGTTCAAAATTGTACTCCTGACATCTCCAATACTATTGGACAAAACTTCATCGATAACACTCTGCGTAGCATTGATCAAATCCCCAAATTTAGTATTCAAGATACCAGACACACGCTTCAACATATTCTTCATTGCTGTGGGTGTGGTAGCAAGAACATTGATTTTGTTAATTCCAAATTTTTCAACGACTTCCGGTGGGAAGAGTGTATGCATCATCCTACTGCTTTCGGAGTCAGCGCATAGGAACACCAAGGGTTGTCTGCCCAATTCCATGTATTGCCTGCAAATATCATTCACATACTTATTTAGCTATTTGGAAAATGTTAGTTCGACTGAAATCCAATGGCTTAACTAATACAATCACACAGATTCTTGCAAACAAGTAGTAAGGGTATAAAGTAAATAATTTATATCCACGATTTTGGCATGAGATATTTTGTTAAAAGACTTTTTTTTAACTTTTTGTTAAAAATTTTTGTTAAGAATTTTCGTTAAAAATTTTTGTTAAAAATGTTTGTTAAAAATTTTTGTACAAAATTTTTGTTAATTTTTTTTTCTAGATATTTTGTTAAAAAATTATATCTCTAGGGACATTAACTCCTGGAACTTTGATTCCATTTACGGATATACCTTAAGACCTCGTGGAAGCTATCCTTATTCGTGAAATAGATATTGGGTATATCCTTGACCAAAAGAAGACGTCTTTTAGGACTTTGTAGAACTGAATTATATCTCGTCGCTCTGACCAAAAAATCCAGAAACTTATCACTCTGGTTAACGTATTTAGAATCTGGGAAATACGCAGAATCCATGGGACATATCCATTCAATGACATTGAAGTTGTTTTCCTCAGCTAATACTTTGAGAGCGATGGTCTTCCCACATCCGGAAGAGCCAGAGAGCAGTAGAATTGTTGGCTTGCCTGTTGCAGCTTGGGAGCTCAGCCATTCTGTGATCTCCTTTTGCTTCTGCTTACTCACAGATAATTCCGACGCTTTTTTGGGATTACAGGCCTCTAATAGTCCAGCTAAGCCATTAGGTGTAGAGGGTTCATCAATCGGAAAATCGAAATCATCGGCGATACTTTCCATCAATTTCCGGTTTGACGTGCTTTCCGGTTTTGGTGGAAGAACATTGGTTCTGGAGGAGGAAAGCTCCAAGTTGAGCTCAGCCCACCCACTGTTACTTTTCTGAAACACAACAACAGGAAGTAATCAGTCTCTTTCCGGTGATGGAGGAAAACTATGAAGGAAGTGCAAACTATGAAAATTCTAAATTCGATAAATTTATTTCGCGAAAAATTGATTATTGCAATCTGTCATTATGCAACTGTTACGCAAATTTTACGGAATATTATTTATTACTACTCATCTTACTCATTTAACTTGTACATTTGTAATTACGTAAGTGAGACCAAATGACCACGTGTCAAGAAAATTTTTGCAAATTTTTTTGGAAATTGCACAAACCAAATGTGCAAAATTTAATTAAAAAATTGATGACATAACCAACCATTTTTTTAATTGGACCCATTCTGCCCCGTCACATGTACCTCGCAATGACAACCATGTTGTAAATTGACAGTTGGACCGGAATAATTGATCAATTGAAACTGGCACAATATAGTCAAACACGTTGTACCATATTGTTTGTTTATGAAATTCGAATTGACAGTGTGAAGACAGCTGTTTAACCACGTGTTCCCAGGTACCCACTGTACCAACAAAATGCTCCAACTCTCTGAAGTTAGAAACGTCAGAAAATTTATACTTTCTGCAACTTCACGTGACTCACTCTGTTTTGTGAATTACAATTGAAGTATGACATTAGTGGATAACAGCTGTTCTCAATTTTAATTGTTCCAAATATTTTCTGCGCCCCTTTAGTAATACAAATCTACAAATAATGAAAAACTTGACAGTTCTGTAGATAAGGAATATACCTATATAGATAGGATGAAATAAATTAATTTTCACGTATATGAACAATGGACATTGCTAAATCTCTGTTCAACGTGAGAGACCACGAGGGTTATGTGGGAAAAGATGATTATAATGTGAGTATATAGAGGCCCGAGTATTTGGAGTTCCACGTGACAACTGCCAAGAGTTTAAAGTTTTTTTTTATTAAGAGGGTGACAAGTAATCCTATGGTCCTATAGTGAAAAGAAGAGACGAAAGCCCCTATCGATATATATCGAAATTATCGAAACGCGTAAGACCGAAACTGACGCGCCCCCAGTCCGCGCGGCGCAAACAGGAAGTGCGCGCCACCGGACTCGTGCATAAAACCTCCTATTATGACATGTTTCAAAATATCTGTTTAATCCGTTAATACCTATAGTAAAAAGAAGAGACGAAAGATACTATCGACATATCTCGAAATTATCGTAAACCGTAAGACCGAAACTGACGCGCCAGCAGTCCGTGCGGCGGAAACCGGAAGTGCGCTCGCCACCGGACTCGTGTATAAAAAATACTCTTGTGAGATTTTTCAAACTATCTGTTTAATCTGTTAATTTCAGAAAAAACTGGAGACAATTGGTTCTGAGGATGACGGCGACGTCGATGGAATTTTCTGCGACGACGTTATATCCCCGATACCGGGAGGTCCTTTCTCCGCTTTGACCCCCTCAATGTGGCCGCAAGACATCATGGCCAAGCTCTCCCAGCCAGACGATCCAAATTCCCAACCTGACTACCGCTTCGATGAGTTTGGCTTTCGCGTCGAGGAGGAGGACGGTCCAGAGCAAAGTTCGAAAAAACTTCTGGGCATTCCCTTCATGGATGACCCGGAGCACAAGCACCAATGGATTACACTGCTGGAATTCACCTGCACCCAAGAAATTTCCGACATCGCCTGGGACGATGGAAAGACAGATGAACGTTTGCCAAGAACTGAAAAGCTTCGGGAGATGGTTCGTGAGGGAGTTCCCCACTCCCTCCGCCCAAGAATCTGGATGAGAGTATCAGGAGCATCGCAGAAAAAATCCTCATCGGAAATGACGTACAAGGATATTGTAAAAGCATCAAGCAACGACGCCCTGATGACCTCCAAGCAAATTGAAAAGGATTTGCTACGAACAATGCCAGCGAACGCCTGTTTTTCCCATCTACACAGTACAGGCATTCCTAGACTACGAAGAGTAATGAGAGGATTGGCCTGGCTATACCCTGACATTGGCTACTGCCAAGGGACAGGAACCATGGCAGCGTCATTGCTACTCTTGCTTGAGGAGGAAGACGCTTTTTGGATGATGTCCACCATCGTTGAAGACTTGTTACCAGCCTCGTACTACTCTTCCACTCTCCTTGGTATCCAAGCAGATCAGAAAGTCTTGAGGACACTTATAGCTAACTACTTACCTGACATCGATCAAGTTCTCGTTCAACATGACATCGAACTCAGTCTCATCTCTCTTCATTGGTTCTTAACTCTCTTTGCCTCGGTTGTTCACATGAAAATTTTACTGAGAATTTGGGACTTGTTCCTGTTCGATGGATCAATTGTCCTCTTTCAAGTCACCTTGGGCATGCTCAAGATGAGGGAAAATGAGTTGAAACAACTGGGAAATTCGGCGCAGATCTTTAATGCCCTATCGGACATACCTGGCGACATTGATGATGTTGATCAGCTTTTTAAAATTTCGTTGGAGGTCGCTGGCTCGTTGTCTGATGTGCTTGTGGAGACACACAGGAGGAGACATTTAGCGTATTTGATGGCGGATCAAGGGGGACTTGTGGGGAATCCTGATGCTAGCCCCAATTTGCCCAAGCAGCATCTGAACAAGAGGCAGATGAAGAGGAACAAGTCCATGCTGCAGAGCTTTCTCTTTGGGGGGGATGAGAGGGGCGAGGATGCCAAGTCCAAGAATATTAGGCAGACGGAAATTTTGGTGGACCTTAGGGAGACCGTGCTGCAGGTTGCTAGGCACTTCATGAATGTTGATCCCAAGGTCAATACTGTGATATAATATCTCAGCTTCTCAGCTTTAATATCCCTAATTTTAGACTAACAAAATTAAATAGCTTAATGAGTTTGAAATGGTTTTGATAGTTTTGTTAATTGGGGTTAATAATTCTATAATTTTATTGGACTTCAAGGTCACTACTGGAATACTTGTTGCGGATTACACGATGGAGAGCCACTCTAGGGATCATGATAATTATGTCAATGTATCGAGGACGAGGCAGAGGAGGGCCAAAGCATTGCTGGACTTTGAAAGACATGATGACGATGAATTAGGGTTCAGGAAGAATGATATAATCACGATCATCAGTCAGAAGGATGAGCATTGTTGGGTGGGTGAATTGAATGGACTCAGAGGTGAGTTGTTATACCCCAAATTTGACAGTAATTTGTCAATTTTTTTTTTTTTTTTCAATTTGTCAATTATAGCGAAGAAATAGAAATAATTTTCCCAATTTTTTTTTTTGGAAATTTCGTGAGATTTCATCGAATTGTAAAAATGGATATTTGCTTTTTTTGGGGAGATTTTGAAATGATTTATGATTTTGTTCAGGTTGGTTCCCGGCTAAATTCGTGGAGTTACTTGACGAGAGGAGCAAACAATACACTTGCGCTGGAGACGATGCGGTGAGTGAGGCGGTGACAGATCTTGTTCGAGGAACATTGTGTCCTGCTATCAAGGCAGTCCTGGAGCATGGCATGAAGAGACCGAATTTTTTAGGAGGCCCTTGTCATCCCTGGTTGTTCATTGAGGAAGCCTCCACCAGGGAAGTTGAGAAGGATTTTAATTCCGTTTACAGTCGACTTGTTCTGTGTAAAACGTATCGATTGGATGAGGATGGAAAAGTACTTACCCCAGAAGAGGTAAAATGTCAAAATTTTATACCAATATTTATGAATGATTAAAAAAAAATTCCAATTTTTGTGCTGGAATTTTTTTTGAATTTCTATTCCAAATTTCCGCCATTGAGATAATTCCAGAATAATTTGTTGAAATTTGCTGAAAATTTCAATTTGCTGAAATTAATTACTCGATTCTAACTTTCAAAAAATATTCATTATGTATATTCATTATTGCAGCTCCTTTATCGTTGTGTGCAATCAGTAAATCTCACCCACGACAATGCACACGCTCAGATGGATGTCAAGCTACGTTCTCTCATTTGTCTGGGTCTGAACGAACAAGTACTTCACCTGTGGCTGGAAGTTCTGTGTTCGTGTGTCGAAGTAGTACAAAAATGGTAAACGAATTTTTTTTCAAGTGGAGGCTATAATATAAGTGTCTTTCTAGCAATTGGACATTTCTGATTCAATTGTTTTGTTTTGGCCAGGTACCATCCATGGAGTTTCATCAACAGTCCAGGCTGGGTCCAAATCAAATGTGAGCTTAGAATTCTCAGTCAGTTCGCCTTCAACCTCAATCCAGATTGGGAATTACCACCGAAGAAAGAGCAGTCTCAGCCTCTCAAGGATGGAGTTAGAGATATGCTTGTGAAGCATCACTTGTTCAGTTGGGATTTATGAACGTGAACTTGTTGAATGACTTTTACAATTGTCAGAACGTATTTTTGATTGTGCCCGAGTACAGGTATTTGGATCGATTCTCGCTAGGGTATGAGTTCAGTACAAAACATTAATCCGCCATTATGCTCTGAGGTATTTTAGCAATCAATGATTCAAGAAGTAAGATGTGAGACATCCCTGAAAGCCCTGGACAGTGGAAGCATTTGATTAACTAATGGGCTTAGGGGAAAATTCAAAATAGGAGAATGGACTTACAGCACTTAAATCCTGAATAAAAAAAAAAATCTAATTTTTTTAATTAAAAAAAAAATTAATTAAATTTTTAAAAAATTGAAGAAAAAAAATGAGCAGAGAATTGATAATGTAAAATGATAAAAAAATAGTCGTGAGTGAATAAACTTGAGTTAATAATTTTCGTAAAATTTTATTTTTAATTTCCGAAGTGTCATATCATAAGGATGAGCCTATGAGCCTATGAGCACTTGAATTTTTAAAATTGCTTTTGCAATATATTCAGCTATTCGCTATATGCATTTTATGACTAGCATATTGCGAAATATTTCACATCTTTCTTCTCGAGTTATTGCGCAAGTACCTTAATATAGATTTTCTCAATCCGATTAATTTTTTTTTTGGGGAGAATATGAATTCAATATAATGATCACGTGTAACATATGCCTAGGGGAAAATTCTTTGTGATAACAGCGTGAGTGAAACTTATCCAAATGGCAATCAATTTTTTTTAAATATTTTTTTACCTTTGAGAGCTATCCATACTTGTCTCTTTATGGAATAAATCCTCATTTCAGATGTATTTTTCAAAACGAATTTTCGAAACGTAACAAAATTGATTGTCATGTAAAATGATATCTTCTCATGTTATTTGTGCATTTTTTCTTTTGATCGTTTGACGCTGTAATTATTGATGTGAAAGAAGGGCACGATTGAAAGAAATTTTTTCCAGTAGGCTGTCGTTAAGGTTGTTGTTCTGTAAATTTCTGTATTCAAATTTTTACGGTAAACACTTTTGCAAAATAGGGAAAACGTGTTTACCTGGACTTTCACGGGTTAAATTTTTTTTAAATTATGGCTCGATAATAACGGATAGAATTTATTTCTTTATAGCGTAAATTGAAAAAAAATATGTCAAAATGAACTTCAAATTTTTTGGGATTTTTTCGATATAATTTAATACCAATATTTAAAATTGAAAATGGGGAAACCCGTCAGCAAATTATGGCAACAACCTTAATTAATGAGTTCATATAATTTGTTCACTTGACCATCCGTCCTCGAGTTATTGGAATCAAAAAAAGAAATCGTTCAACGGAGAAAAAATATAAGTAGAGATATGTAGACAAGCGGCGAATATTAGCTTAATAAGTCACTTACATTATTTTGCATAAAATAAAAAAAACCGGTGAGTTATCAAATATCAAAAGATCACTTTTATAGTCCGCGAAATTCCCCGAGAAAATTGAAAATAATTTATGAAAATGAAAATTTAAAAAATTTGAAATTGCAATAAAAAGTATGCCAAACTTATTTTTAATTTTCATTTTTTTTTCATTTGCATTTTTTTTTCATTTGCATTTTTTTTTTCATTTGCATTTTTTCCACTCATAACGCGTTAAAATAGCGAAAAAAAAAACTAGAATATTTTGAGGCGGGCTTTCGCCACGATATTTCGTTGAATGGTCTATATATACCACCATTGTAGGTCAATATTTTCGTCATCGCTCTACTGCAATAATGAACAAAGCCACTTGGTGTATCCGTGAAAACCAAAAATTATATATTTATCGTATGTATGTGTGAGTGTAAATTGTATAGAATAATTTATCCGTGTGCAATGTATAAATGCAGTATTGATGATTAAGTGATTAGCATTAGAATATTCAATCGTATGATCGTTACTTCGTCACGTGCGCTTAATTTATTTCCTCTCCATGTATCAAATATTTAGCAAAAAAAAAAAAAAAAAAAAAAAAAAAATTTAGCTCGAGTCCCACACAGCGCAAGTGACGAGGATTAATTTTCTTTTTTAAATCTATTTATATGTGCGGATCTCCCGAAATATCACTGGAGATCTACAATTTTTTCATAATTTTCTCGCACTGTTGTTTCTAAATAAAATCAATTTTATTAATTAATTAAATCTGTTGATTAATCAATAAAAATTCACATTGCATTACACCCTTAAAAATGACGTATTCTTCAATTTTTTATTTCTAATTTTTTCTGTTTTTCACAGAAAAAGAAAATTATTTCTTCTTCAGGTAAATCAAATGAAGATCCATAACATTGGTACCAGTGAATCCTGTCTTGAGAAGAGCCCCACCATCCTCAAAATTCGAGTAAAAATTATAAGCGTCATTATTGTTCAAGTAATCTCTGCTCGTGTCATCCCTCGCAATGTCAGCATAACCGAATGCACCATCAGCATCAGTAGGTCCATCTTGTCCATCAGTACCAGCACTCAACAGAAGCACCTGGAATTTCTCGAGTATTGAATTCTGCTGTACCTCGGATGACCAATCGAGGGAGAACTGCAGAGCGAGTTCCTGGTTCCTCCCACCTTTGCCAGTTCCCGTGACAACCACCGAGGGCTCACCAGCCCCAATCAGCAGCAACCCCTTATTCCCATGATTATTCTCCAATAGCGCAAAAACTGGCTCAATCTTATCCTGGAGCCTCCTCAAATGTTCACAATTTTTTATCTCATTCTCAAACTCTTGCCTCGTTATCACATTATCAAAAATTTGGCAGAGAAGTTTTACTAGCATTACATACATTTTACTGACATTTTTCACGAGGCCCTCGATATTATTGAACAGGACAATTACGTTTAAATCTCGCTTGATGGCCTCGTTACGTGCAGCATCAATGGCACATGAATTATTTCCAATAACAAAATTATTGACATTAGTGAAGTGGCTCTTATCCCGCACTTCCTGACTGCTCAATAATCCTCGTGTTTTCTCGTCAATGTCACTGATGTTATATTTTTCCAGGATGCTGAATACTTCGGAGGAGTCTCTGCTGGCGTAACAAGTCGGCCCACCGCCGATCAAATCCACTGGATCACCAATGATGTCAGATAGGATGAAGCTTATGACACAAGCTGGATGAGCGAGCTCCACAAATTTTCCTCCCTTTACCAGCGATAATTTCTGCCTGATTATGTTCACCTCTTTGATATCAGCGCCGCAATTTTGTAATTTACGCCAGAATTGATTTTTCTCATGCAGTGTCATCGAGGGAGGTGGCATTGAGAGTAGCGCTGAACTACCACCTGATACCAAAATAATTAATGTATCCTTTTCGTTCAATGATCTTGTTAAGCCCATCAATTCACGAGTGATCTTTAGGGTCTCCTCATCCGCCTGATTGTTAACACAATTTTCACGGTAACTTACAACACCAGTTGATCCAAAAAATGAACAATTATTGGTGCATTTTAATTGCTGGTCTATGGAGCCACGTGGTACACTTATTATACCCTTAGTCAATCTTTTGCCAAGCAACTTTTCCATCTCAATTGCCATTCCCATAACGGCTTTACCAAAGCCAATTAGGTAGACATTATCACTCAGTGTGTAGGTCTTATTTTCCACAATTAAGTTATTATCACAAACGCGAATTTTTCTCTGTATGAGTACTTGAGGCTTCACTGAGTTTAATCCAGCGTAGAAAATGTCTTTTAGGTCGCTTTTCATTTTTACAAGTTGATGTAATTTTTCACACATTTTTGGTAATTAAGTTGACAAGCAGAGATTTTATTAATTATTTTTTGGCACGACTTTTTGCTCTTAAGCAGGACACTGGAGTGCCAGTAAGACTTAGCTGCTAGCTCCACAGTTATTAGGTAACTCAAGTTATCATGTTACAGTGTCTCTTGCTCCCTAAAATTCGTAGTAACGACTATGCACTTGACAAAGACTATTTGCTTTTGTAACGAAAAAGCGGTGGATTATTTGTCAGTCGCTTGGTGACGTCAAGGTGGCAAGTGCTTTATTAAAATTTATTCAGGCAACATCAGTATGTCATACACGTGGTTCAGTTATTCTGGAAATCTCTTCTATGCATTTTGGCAAGAGGTGTATTATATTTCGGGGAAACGTTGATGTGCTTTGTGCTTGATTGCAGAGCTGCCATAGTCTACATCATAAGATGGTGGATGTGACGAGGGCGGTATAAGAACAATTGTTTTTGGCAAGTGGTGATTTTTCATTTTTGCTATTTCATGCTGAATATTTTTATTTGCCAAAATCTCTTGTGCTCCATACCCACGGAGATATTGGGAAATTGTGGGGAAATATTTGTTATTGATTTTAATATTTCCGCATTTTTTTTTCTCAGGACTTTTTATTTTCTTTCAATTTATTTTATTCCTTTAATTTTTTTTTTCATTTTTTTTATTGTTTGTTTAAATTTTTTAATTATTTAAAATGTTTCATACAAATATTTTGGGACATTTTTTTTATAAAAAATTATTAATTGTTATTATTATTAATTATTAATTATTAAAAAAATTGTCTTCCATGCTCATAAAAAAATGAAATTCATGACAATTTGAGATTCGCTCTATCCATCAATAACTTACTAACAAGGATAGCTCATTCCACTGTTTGCCTGATTTCGCAAGAGGTCTTGCAATTGAATGTGCAATTTATGGAACTGTCATGCCAATTGACAGCAATTCGGTCAGTGACACGTAAATGGCAGACGGGCCTTGTCGGCCTCGTTACAAATCTCTTTCGTTAAAAAATCTACCACGAAAACATGACTATCATATCTCATCTCGGTGGACCACTCATTGGTGTCTCTTGCAATATCAACGGGAATGGAACCCAATATACGGGAAGTATGTCCAAGATAGTTCAGCAATCTAATTTTACAACATAACTATGGAGTAGTTTTAACATGATGTTGGCCTTGATTTTGGGATGGAATGAAATAGGAATATATAGTAAAGTCATATAGTATGCGTAAAATCATATAGTAAAATCATATAGTAAAATCATATAACAAAATCATATAGCAAAATCATATAACAAAATCATATAGTGAAATCATATAGTAAGTTCATATAGTGAAATCATATAGTAAAATCATATAGTAAAATCATATAGTAAAATCATATCGCAAAATCATATTGTAAAATCACATAGTGAAATCATATAGTAAAATCATATAGCAAAATCATATAGTGAAATCATATAGTAAGTTCATATAGTGAACTCATATAGTAAAATCATATAGTGAAATCGTATAGTAAAATCATTCAGTGAAATCGTATAGTAAAATCATATAGTAAAATCATATCGCGAAATCATATTGTAAAATCACATAGTGAAATCATATAGTAAAATCATATAGCAAAATCGTATAGTGAAATCATATAGAAAAATCATATAGTAAAATCATATAGTAAAATTATATACTAAAATCATATAGTGAAATCTTATATAGTAAAATCATAAAGTGATCTGAAATCCACAAACTAAGTTCATACCATATAGCTTTAATTAAATACCTAGATTACTTTATTCACTTGCATCGACTCTCACACACATGTCCCCGCTTTCTTAATATACAGTAAATGGAGATCCATAACATTGGTACCAGTGAGACCAATCTTCAGCAAGTCCCCCCCACCTCCAAAATTTGAGTAAAAATTATAGGCATCATTATTCCTCAGATGATCCTCAATTGTGACATCATTTGCAACAGCTGCGTATCCAAAAGCCCCAGCAGCATCAGTCGGTCCATCCTGTCCATCAGTACCAGCACTCAGCAGGACAACATCAAACTTCTCCAATGCCGAATTATCCCCAACCTCCTCAGCCCAGTCATGAGAAAATTGCAGTGCTAATTCCTGGTTCCGTCCACCCTTTCCCGTTCCTCTAACCACCACTGAGGGCTCACCTCCCGCAATCAGAACCAGTCCTTCATTCCGCTTCCAAAAGTCGCCCTCGAGGTGTGAAAAAATTGCATCGACTTTACTTTCAAGACTCTTTAGATCTGGACAATTTTTCATGGACGTTACAAACTCATCTTTCGTCATTGAATTACCAGAAAGTGCGCAGAAGAGTTTTGCCAGCTTGACATACATCTTGCTGACACCTTGGACCAGTCCTTGCACATCATTGAAGAGGACAATTGCTCGGAGACCTCGGCTAAGTGCTTCTTCCCGCGCAGCATCAATTGCACATGAATTATTGCCAATAACGAAATTATTGACTCGGGCAAAGTGATTTTTGCTGGGACTCTCGTTGGACTCTAGCAATTTATTGATATTGTCATTTGGGGTGATTCCATACTTCTTGAGTATCTTCGAAAATTGGGAGGGCTCTGTTGAAAGATGACACGTGGGACCACTAGCGATAAGCTCAATGGGATCGCCGATTATGTCTGATAGAATGAAACTGAATACAGTGGCTGGGTATGCTAGTTCAGCTAGTCTTCCTCCTTTCACCATTGATAATCTCTGCCTGACAATGTTCACCTCTTGGATGTCAGCACCGCTGTTCTGCAGCTTCCCCCAAAATTCGTTTTTCTCAGGCAGAGTCATCCAGGGATACGGCATTGACAGGAGCGCTGAGCCTCCACCGGATATCAGGACAATCAAGGTGTCCTGTGCATCTAGAGACGATGCTAAGTTCATGATCTCTTGAGTTGCCTTCAGAGTGTCTTCGTCGGGTTGATTATTTTTGGAATTCTCGATGTAGTCTACAGGTGATGGGACCACTGAGTTGTCCGGGGCCTTCGAGTGGCTCAATGAGCCTCGAGGAATACTGACTATTCCTCTGGTCAAGCTCTTCCCCAGCAATGTCTCCATCTCCAGGGACATTCCAAGGACTGCCTTACCGAAGCCAATGAGGTAAACGTTTTTACCTATATCATAATTCTTGGTGTCTATCAACAAATTGGTACCACTTACTTTGATCCTATTGCGGATTAGCACAGGGGGTCTCAGTGCAGCTAATCCAGCGCGGAAGATCTCCATCAGGTCGTGCTTCATTTTCAGGATTTGGAAGAGTTTGTCTGCCATTTTGATGGTGCTGATTGGAGGATTAGGGGGATAGTCACATTTGGTAGGGTACAGCGCGTTCCTAGGCGAGTTTGGTGAACATGTGGGATGATACTGGCGCTGCTGTGGTGACCTTGAGATTTATTACTCTACTTTTTTTTGGTCGAAGGTGCTATCAGAGATAGCACAATCTCTGCTGCTATGTTGTACTCCAATGATTGATGGGAATATTAGATGCAGATATGTATGACGATTTGACCGAGCGCTTATCGCGTGGATTGTTGGACCTCTTGTTTTGTATCTGCCGTTGATAAGCTAGTATGAGCAGCAGCGGCGGACCAACATTTTGAGGGTGTGGAGCAACCCCAGCAGGGACCGGCGAAGAACCTTTTTTTTGACAGGCCAAAATGTAGACAATATATATATGTTTTTTCTTTTGAAAATTGAAGCGCAGTGAATAATGGTCAAGCTTTGGTCTTCATGTGAAGGCATGAATCAACAGTTAGTAAGTTGGTACAGTTGCTGTACCTTCATTGGCTAAGTGTCATGATGCGCTTCTTAGTCTTCGGAATAAATTTGTCTACGATGCTATACATTCACCCACCCACACACACCTCCACCCACCCGCCCACCCACCCGCCCACCCACCCACCCACCCACTCACCCGCCCACCCACCCACCCACCCGCCCACTCGCCCACCCACCCACGCACCCACTCATCCACCCATCCGCCCACACACACACACATAGACTCATGCATTTGGGTACCCTTAGAACACCAACCACGTTTCAAAACGAAACCGTCAAGGCTCTTATTGGTCAGGGTGCGTTAGTAGGTGTAGGTCACTGAGAAGTTGAAACAATAAAATGAGGAAATGAACAGGTGACTATATAAATAAATAAATGAATAAATAAATGAACCAATCAATTTAATGTATTACTTCACTTCTATTAATTTTGTACAGGTATTATACAATTGGTTTTTCCCTTTCTCTGTGCTTCTCTCACTCTCCCTCTATCTCTCTCTTGCGTTTTTTAATTTTTTATACAATAGTGTTTGAGTAAGCAGTTTTCCAGTTTTCTTTATCCCAAATAATTGCGAAGATATTCCACTTTGGAGTATCACGACACAAGCGTTCATCATATTTTTTGTTTTATGAGAATTACTTGAATTACACACATATAAAATGTTGACATGTCAATTGCTTTCTTTTTTTTTTGTTTTCTATTTTTGTTGAAAAATTCTGTCAATACTTTCCGATGATAAAGTGAAATAATGGAAAATGTGGTAGAATATTTCAAAATAATTTAATACTCGTGGAAAGTATTTAAATAATACTTTTATTGGGCTTAGTGAAGATGGAATTAAAATTGGTACAACCTATGAGGCAAAAGGAAAGAAAAAAAAAATTATGGAGAATCGAATGTGAGATAAAATTGTTAGTTTCCCAGAAACTAATTCAGAATGTTTATTCTTTAATTAGAGAAATTTTTTAAAATTTTTCTTCTTTTTAATTGTAGTAATAGTGACACACATTCGAAACGTTAAAGACAACTGGCAGGTTTCTTCTTCTTTAACTAATTAAAACAAAATATATATAAATGTAATAAATACATTTTCGTTCTATCTATATAAATTAAGAAATGAGGAAAAAAAAATCACAATTTTGTAATGTACAAATTTCTATGAATATCTATTTTTTCCATTCCCTGAACTTTCTCTCAATTTTGTAGATCATAAGTGCTGTTAAATGCATCGTACAAAATGAAGTTTGTGGTCGAGTGGTGGGAAATAATGAGTGAGATAAATTTTGGCAAGCTAGTGGTTGAGAGAGTGCCTTGAAAAAAATGTCTCGACTTTTTTCAGCCTGAACTTACTCGAGCATGTTGCCTAAGTAATTTTTTAGGGAAGTTTACATCCAAGATTTTTTTTTTTTTTTGAAAAAAAAGACAATTTTGGGGATAAATTTTTTGACCACGTAAAAAAAAATTTGAATTTTATAAAATTCGAAAAATCCACCGGTTGAATTTTTTTAATATACTTTTACAAATCGTCAGCAAATTTTAATTTTTCTCTGGAAGAGAATGTTGGAAAAATTGAACACGACAATTTTTTTTATTCATCGTTTTTTTATACAACCTATTAATATAGGTATGCAGTATTTTTTTATATTGTATAAAAATATTTGTATGGAGAATTTGGTATTCCAGAAACTTCCTGACCAACCATACATATAGTTCAGATAATATTGAGTGTAGAAAAAAACATTTTGCACATCTATATAAATAGGCATATGAAATGTAATGAAGAAAAAAAATTTTGTTGTCCAGATTTTCGTTAAAAAAAAAAAGAAATATGGTCAGCAAAAATACATTTAAAAAATTCGTTGGAATTTTTTTCAAAGGGTTGAATTTTCATATTTAAAAATTCAAATTTTGAGTTTGTGATGGTGCAAAAAAAATTCCAAAATCTGTTCCCAAAAAGAATTTTGCAAAAAAAAAAAAATTTTTTTTTATTATTTTTGGTGTGACCTCCCTTACAGACATCCCAGATTCATCTCTTTTCAGTTGCGAAAAATTTGTCGGTGAAAAATTCAACAGATCTAATATTGTAGTGGGGAGAAAAAAAACCTATTGGCAATGATGAGAATTATCTTCAGTTTTGTACTACAATATTCGTAAAATACAAATGGACAATGTATTTCATGATATAAGCTGGCCAAGTATGAAGAAAAAAAAAAGGTAATTATGGTAAATAAATTCTTGTCATTTCATCAAATTGCAGTCTTCTGGCACATTTTTTGTGTTGATATTTCTACAACATTTAAAACGTCTCTTCATCATTCACCTTAGCTGCTTTACACATAACTTACACTAATAAATTGTTCCTTAACGTATACAATTGGACAACTTAAGCTCGTAATTCTTATGTGCTAACTAAGTCTCACCATTTTGAAGGACTCAACGATAATTTAATATCGACTGTACAGTTGTTTTATCTTTCTCCCCGCTTTTTCATTATTCTTTTATATATATATATATGAATAATCTTGAAAATGAATTCTTAAGTTTATATATGAAGTTTTCAGTTCGCCTGATTTTGCTTATTTACTGACTGTGCATTGGACCCAATGGTCAATTTTTTTTAACGCATGTACTATTTTTTTGGATTATTTTTGGGTTATAGAAAAAGTTTCAAGATTTTTTTGTAAACCCATTTTGATATCTATTCTGATATGGGTGTCTATTTTGTCCTCTAACGAGCTGGTTTTTTTTTTTTTTTAATTGAAGAATATCCATGGCAATGCTTAGAAAATTACACCGGTTTTAATCGCAAATCCTCCAATATAATTAATTTTTTTGCCCTCGAAATTTCTATTTTTAATAGCACGTGACAGTGGAAAAAAATGTTTTTTTTTTGTAGGAAATTTTTCGAGTTTTCCCAAAAATGATTTATTTTTGGGGGAAAAACTGGGAAGTAAAACAATTCAAAATCTCATTTAGACTAAAATTTTCTGTTTGTAAATTTCTGGTAAAAACAAAAATTGCAAACATTCTTTTAATTTTTTTTTTTCACTTTTCCTTGACTTAAGAAATTTAAGGAAAAATTATAAAATTATAATAACGATAAAACATAAATCGAAAAATCTTGTTTTTTCTGCCATGAGTAATCGAAAAAATGCGAGATAAAAAAATTGATTATATCGTGGTGAGATTTGTGAGAAAAATTTGATGAAATTGGTCACATAAAATGCAATAAAGAAAAAGTTGAATCTTCATATTTCATTAGTGCACAGTCATTCACCGTTTTACATCGACTTCATTTTACCTTTAAGCATGTATTATGTATTTATGTTTTGTTTTTTCGGTTAAAAATCACAAGGTTCGTGGATTAAGTACCGATTGCCCAAATTAAGAATGGGAATTCCAAGCTTTCATACACTATTCGTATTTAAAGTTGAGAAATTGTAGATGATGTTGCATTACGTGGCATTATTAAAATAAATTTTCGATTTTACCTTACAATTGCAATAATTTGGACAAATTGATAAAATCGAAAATTTCGCACCTGGCGGTAATTTGTGATTTTTCTCGTATCTCTCCTCAACCTTTTTCATTTCTCTCATTAATGGAGAGAATGGATATCAAGCAGTGGGTCCGAGATAGGCGGGCGTTATTTCGTTAATTTTCTTATAATTAAATTCTTCGCATTTTATACAATTGGAGATATATTACACTTAATATTAAATTATTTCTTCAAATTGAGTACGTCGGATGGATAGAGTACTGCTTGTTGTTGCTTTAGTTGACTGTTCAGCACGTACTATAACGTGTCGGGTGCTTGCAGGAAATAGCTGGTTAAACATGAAGAAAAAATCGCAAGATTAATCATTTGTTAGTTTCCAGAACACTTTTCAGTATCTCTTAATTTTTTTAGCAAAAATTTTTTTTTTACTCCTAAATTTTTTTTTTACTCCAAAAAATTTTTTTTTACTCCCAAACTTGTTTTACTCCTAAAATTTTTTTTTTACTCCAAAAATTTTGTTTTACTCCCAAATTTTTTTTTTACTCCTAAAATTTTTTTTACTCCAAAAATTTTTTTTACTCCAAAATTTTTTTTTTTACTCCAAAATTTTTTTTTCCTCCTAAATTTTTTTTTTTTACTAAAGAGACATACCTTGACAATGCCTATAAACTACCCCAAAAAAAGCCATGCAACATTTATTTCCAAAAGCCTCCTACAAACTTCCTAACTAACTGAAACTTACATTACCAACCATTGGCACTGGCGCTGTCCAATCAACGCGTGCCACTTTGACCCCCTTCTACGTATTATTATACAACTGATGATGGCTCTGATGATGTCCCTGCATAACCTGTCTGTCATGAGGATGCTGTAACGTGTGCATGTGCTGATACTGATGTGGGTGCTGCTGTGCATGATGCTGTGCGGCATTATGCCTAGCACTATACCTCACACTTCCGGCCAGCGAGCCGCCACCACCGCCTCCCCTGCCATGAGTGCCGGCAATACTCTGGCTATCGCTCATGTCATCCTCCTCAGCTCCAAGACTCCTAAACCTAACAAATCCATCCTCAGCCACCAGCATCGTCGAGCCCGAGGCCGGTGCCTGCTCGTGCAATCCCTGCGGCGTATGTCTTCCCCTATTATCCGACCCCCTCAATGTCTGTACCCCATTTCCATGTCGATTGAGGGACCCCCTTCCCTCATGTGGAAAGTGTCCCATGGTGCCGCTTTTTCTTATCGAGTGCCTCTCAAATGTGCCCGAAATATTCAAGTGCTCTGGTAATGTATTCAATGGAAAACTATCATCATATACCTGCTTGCCAGTCCTCATCGTATAATTCTGAATGGCCTGATTGGTACTACAAATAGCTGGATAAAGTACATCGTCCATATTCTCCGTGCTGGTTGAGCTGCCACATGGGAACAGGGCAAATCCAGAATGCGCTGAATGCTGCTGCATCTGCTTCTCCCTCAAGGGATACTGGGAGAGACTGGCTACCCAAGCAAGTAGCCCACACATTGATAGCTCAATAAGTCTCACTGAAAATTGCCAACCCCACCATAGCCAGGGGTAAGGCTGGGCCTTCTCCTGCACACCAAATATTCCATACAGCTGGACAAAGCCCATTAGAATGAACAGCAATGCTGTTGCTATTGTTGTTGTTATTGCTGTGCCAAGTGATACTGTTGTTGGATCACTGGCGACGTGTGAGCCAACTGATTTGTTCATGGTCAAGTTTATCTGAGATCTTACCACTCTGTAGACGTACATGTAGCACAGGCCAAGTGTCACACAAATGACGATGTAGATGCATTGACATACTAGCGGCAAAATTCCTGCTTCGTCCTTGTACCGGAATATGTGTGTTGATACGTGCAGGAAGAGGCAGAGTATAATGTGGACGATTGAGCATAATGCCAGGGCCAGGGGAGATAGGAATTTGTTGTTCAACGATGGTGCTTCTGAGCATTTTGCTAGGTAGAGTACAAGGGTGGCAAATGCTGTTGATAGCAGTGGAGCAGGTAGGTACATCAGCACCTGTGACAATGGCTCTGATAATGATCTGCCAAGATTGTAAGCATCGTAGAACAGGTGAAAGCACCTGAGTGTACAAACTGTTGTTAACAGTAGGTGAACAGTCAGGAAGTATGACTGTGTTAGTAAGTTGGTGGCTTCGTTGAATCTGACGATTTTGTAGATTGAGTACAGCGCCATGAGGGTGAACATTATGGCGGCAACGTATACGTGCAGAGACCATGCTATCCTCCAGGTGTTCTCCAGTGGATGATGACTGTCAGCGTGTGGAACAATGTGGTTATGGTCGATGGGTCGCTTTGATGGCGCCGGTGGTTGAGGCTGGGGATAAGGCAGCCTCTCTGCATCGACAATCTCAATCTCCTCCATTTTGTCATCATCATCATCATCGTCGATGTGCCCATTGGTATCACTGGGCTCTTGTCTCCTAGTATTTGGTAAATTGAAAATAGTAGGTCTAGTCACTGATCTAACACCACTTGTTGTCCTTATCATCATGGACGTTGTGCTTGTTGTCCTCTCGGTTGTTGATGCCGCTGGGACATTGGTCATTGGCATCTTCGTCGACAGTGGCTTCAGCAATATCTCTGGTATGTCCTGCTTACGTCCGTTACTACCTGAGAGGATTCTGGATATACTGGGGTAGTGCAAGGTGGGAACGAAGTCATTGCTGTTGTTCTTTCTCTCAATTTCACCTGATTGCTCCGGAAGTTTTTGCTCCTTGCTTGGTGTGTTTAATGCTTTATTGCGGGATGACGGCTTTTCAGGTGATTGTATAGGCACGTGGAGGAGATCAGGTGGCCTTATCGGAATTCTCTCGTGTGCTGGTGTTAAACTTGGTGGAGGAATTGGTCGTCTACCACCGGAATAATTTTCCGAGTTAGTCCCACGAAGAGTTGGCTTGTCCGCAAATGGGTTTAGGTATTCTGGGGGTAGTGGGGGTGTGAATGGGGCTCTTGATGGGGGAGCGTAGGAGGGTAATTCGCGATAAGGAGGCGAAACTGTTGCACGGGGGATTGGATTCCTCATCAAGGGGATTGAGGGGGTGGTTGGGGAGGGGGGAGTTGATGATTTCACGGTTGTTGTTGTTAGGGGTGAGGGCACTGTGGAGAGGGTTGTCGAGGCTGATACTTGCGCCTCGTAGGCTGGCACACTGCGCTTTGTTGTTGCTGAACTGTGCGCAACTTTGTTGAATATTGCTGCTATGTTCTTCTCCAGGGCTGTGTGGTCCAGGTTGAAGACCGGGGAATTTGGACCGCCGTCTGTGGAGCTTGAGGACTCATTTATCAAGCTCCAGGTGAGGAGAAATAGGACAATTACATGGGACATTTTTCTAATCATTTTTTATGGTTTTTTTTTTTAAACTATTTTTTAGAATTAATTTATCTGTTGATCATTACACTTTGTTTTGGTGAAACAAAATGGTATTTTCACTTCTCTCTAGGCTTGTTTAGAATTTTTTTCTTCTAGTTGGATTAAGGACACTTTGAGGTAAAAGAACTGTTTTTTTTTTTTAGTTTGTTGTTTCGTTATTATTATTATTTTAGGTGAGAAAATGCTCGACGTATTATGGAAGCTGGTACTTCCAAAAGTGAAAATAAAATGTCTTTAGCAAATGTGTCGTTGAAAAACTTGGCTACACTCGTTGAATCTATCTCGAGAGGACGAGAGAGAAGGAGAGCGTGTGACGAGTTTTTTTTTTTTTGGTTCCTTTCTGTCCTTCTTCTTTCTTTTTTCTTTTCTTCTTTTGGCTTTTTCGTTGGAAGTTTGTTGAAAACTTTTGTCAACTTCTTGAAAACCAGTTTTTACATTTCTGTACACGTTTTGCCTCGGCTGTAATCTCTCACTGTTTATGGCTGATGGGAGCCAAAAAGTGGAAAGTGTTTTCGATTATTTGCGCTTTTTCGTCTGCTCCGATGTGTGTGTTTTTTTTTTGCTCGGTGCAGGCAGAGGCACTGGAGCAAATTTATATTGGCTCAGTGTTTTGGGGATGGCTTCACTGGCGTCAATTGTCCGCGGTTCTACGATGAATGAGTCGTGGCTTTTGTGAAGGTCTTCAGAGGCTCACATGCGTCCAACTGCTTCGGGTGAATTTCAAGGTGTATGGAACTTCCTTCCGTGAATACCTGCAGAACACAAATTTAATTTTATTTTTAACTTGCCGATAGGGGAAGTTATTGTTTTGCCCCCGAAAATGAAAAATCGATTTTCCATCAGATCTCCACGTTCCATGCTATTTCTGACCTTTCTAGACTATTTAAAACAAAATGTCTGTATGTGTGTGTGTGTGTGTGCCGATGTACGTATGTAACCAAAAATTTCCCGCAACGATTTCTCGTTAACAAATTATCCGATCGAGCTCCTGTATGACGCAATCGAAGCGTCTTGCCGTAACTTAGAGCTCATTAGTTTTTGGTCCATATATGTCTCCTGGCTTCTATTGCCATTAACAATTTCAATTGCTCATAACGCTGTATCTCACGAAATATTATAGATACGCAAAAATGTGTCGAATAAATGTTGTTCCTTATAAAAAAATACATATTTTGTGTCCTCTGACTTTTTTCGTATCTCTAACCGTTTCGGCGTTAGAGCGTTATAAACAATTGAAATCATTTGGAGAGCTCTGTGGTGGGAGAAATGAGAGATTCCAAAGGAAGTACACACACACACCAAAAAATTTGAAAATAAATGAATTATTCTTACCCAAAACTTTTTCTTCTTATCACACTCTCCATCAATCCTCCGTTCCATCTCTCCTCCACGGGATGATGAAAAATGAAACAAAAGTGCTCTCAGACCCTCTTGGTATTGGCATAAAGTATCAGATACCGGATTTTTATTCAGGAATAATTTCCTCCGTATAATATCCTTGATCGTCCCCAGCTGTGCTTCTTGGTGAATACTGCAGATCTCGATCGAGTCTGGAATAAATGAGAATGGACTATGATTAGAATTTTGTAATTATATTAATTTCCCGAATTTTTTTTTATCACTTTTTCTACAATTTTTTTTTTACGTAATTTATGTAACATATGTTTGAGACACAAAATCCACGTCTGGAATATATATAGCATATATCCGCAATATTATATTTTTTGCCAAAATTTTTGGCTGCGAAAAAAAAGATCACAAAAAATAATGCATTTTAATTTTTGCCAAAATTTTGATTCGCTCAAAGATTTTGCGCGCGCATCTTTCCGCAAACTATTTATTTCAATAAAAATTGATACAAAAAAAAAATATATATATAAACGCATGAACAATTGCTCACACATCAGATTTATTTATTTCAATTAAAAGAATAAAAATCACCCACTGTAGTGAATTTGTCTCGGATTAGTGAGCGTCGCTCCCCTTTTGGGAACACGATGAAAAACGGAAGCGAGATTGGCTGGTCAATAAATAGAAATTTCCCTCGTGACGGATCATCCGGAAATGGGAATGAACAATGGCGTACTTCTGCACTAAATTGCACCCCAACACAAACCTATATCCATCGACTTCTTTCTTTTGGCCCTCTACACTCTTCCCCCCCCCCCCCCCCCACCCCACCCCACCCGTCCCTGCCACTCCCCCTTCAATCATCCGCTTACTCATAAAAATATTATCTCTATGTAATGCGTTTCAGGGAGAAAAAGGTTTGATAAAATTTCCCCCCCCCCCCCCCCGCCACCTTTGGGAGAGCTGTAATATCAGTATTTTTTTTTTCTCTTTTCTTCCAAGAAATATTGTAAAAATGATGCAATAGAATGAAATGAAACAATAGATCCAATTTTCGATTTGGCTTTTACGTTGCAAGTTTGCTTAGGAGGAAGGGTGCCCTGGAGCTCCCATTAATTATTACTCTTGCGAGTGTACACCAAGATTGTGTAGAATTTTTCGAATGGCCCTTGTCACTTGCAGCTTTTCGATTGAATAAATCGAATGAGACCCCTTTAGCCCTTCTCTTGCTTCATATCACACTATATCCATTTGAATGAGCTCCTCATCGAATTTACTTAATACCCAGTGCCTTCGTCACTTGAGTGATAATTTTCTAAAGAAACAAGTTCGTATTTCTGAGGTGAGTCAACTACTCTAGGTTCCAATCAAGCACAGCTGGCGTGGGCACCCGTAGTCCTCCCCCTTGGCCCCAGGCACGTCGTCATACAACATACGGAAAATAAAGGCTCCCTTGAAGCTCTTCAATGAAAGAGACGAAAAATAAAGGAGGAAAAAAAAAAGAAAGAGCGGAGGGAAACAGTACGGAGCGGGAGAAAGGAGAACACTGGCCCTGGAGGCATTATGCAAGCAACACCCCATTGAGAAAACTAATCCCTCTTGTTGGTAAGGCGATCCATAGAGAGTTGTCTTCATCTGGCTTCTTTTGCTTTTTTACATCACCAGGTTGTATAGTACGCGGCCCTATACTGTGTCGACGATTAGAAAGTGATATTGATTAATTCTTGGATTCATTAGAACCATACTGTCCCTAGACACCGACCAACCTACCCACCCAGCCACCTACCTACCCACCCACCCACCCACCTATCCACCCACCCAGCCACCTATCCACCCACCCACCCAGCCACGTACCTACCCACCCAACCAACCACCCACCCACCCACCCGCCCAACCATCCATCCACTCATCCACTCATCCACTCACCCACCCACCCACCCACCCACCCACCCACCCAACCAACCAACCACCCACCCAATCAACCACCCACCGAATTAACCGCCTGCCCAACCAACCAACCACCCACCCAATCAACCACCCACCGAATTAACCGCCCGCCCAACCAACCAACCACCCACGCACCCACCCAAGCACCTACACACCCACTTAGCCACTCACATTTGCATTGAATTTTGTGTGATTTGATTTTTGAGCGGTGGAGGTTACTTCAATTGAAAGAGAAACGTTCCTCCACAATAGAGATGAATTATTTCATTTTTATTCCATCATATGTGGATAACGATTTCTTTTAATCATGGAAATGAACGACGATGCAGTTATTAATTTTTTTCCATGACAATGGATTCATTGGAGCAAAGCTCTCGCTTCTTGCACTACGGCTTGAATAACTGCAATATAAAAGAACATGTTCATAATTTTTTTTTCATCTGCTTAATGCATATCGTCGCTTAAAAAAAAATTTATATATATGGGCGTGCAAGCGTGATAAAAAGTCCAGGAACGAAAAGGGGTAAATATTAAATTTCTATTGCTATATGAATAATTTCTCTTTACTGTGAAGACGCCTGAAGAACTCTTCAATTAATGACAATTCTGTGGATTTTCACAATAAGAGCTTGTGAGAGTACTGTAAATTACTCATGCAAGTCTCTTTCACTAGAATAATCAGTGGCGCTTTTTTTCCCTTAAAATCACAGGAACTAAAATTATTTTCACCCACCCATCCTCTCTCTCACCCACCCACCCACCAACCCTCCCTCCCACCCACCAACCCTCTCTCCCACCCACCCCTCTCCCTCCCACCTATCCATCCACCCACCCACTCTCCCTCCCATCCATCCACCCCCCCCCCCCGCCCACCCTTCCTCCCACCCGCTCTCATTTTATGTTTCATGACATTTTTGGCGAGTGGCATAATTAACGCATAATCGTAGGTACAATCGACGGGTGATCATCGAGTATTTAAATCCCGCGCTTGTTAGTCCAACTCGTCACCAATGGACACAGGTCTCAATTACAAATCGAGATTTTTTTCCCCTGTCCCCTATAGGAGCGCATAGACATTCAGGTGATCAGTGTCTATGGTGCATTGACTTACAGCCGACACATATAGACAGCAGTATATACCCTGTGAAATTTCACTAGCTGAGTTATTCCATATTGCTTATAGTTGACTTGTATAGAGCCCCTGACAAAACTAAAGGATTGAAATGGCGATGTGCTGCTGGTGAAATCAGTAAAGGTAAGTGAAGAAAAGCCGTGTCATATTGAGAGCATCTGCAGTTTACCATACGCTTGGAATAGCATTCAATTTTGAATTCTTATATTGTCCCACTTGAGTTGAAACTCGAGCGAGGTTGCGTTGTGGGGCTTTGGGAGAGAATGGCAATCGATCCAGTGTGTACTTTTATTTTTTTTTTCTTTTGGCTATCCAGGAACTGGACAGTGGATGACATTTGACTTTGGCCCTGTGTCTTCCAAGTTTGCAGAGGGCGAGGCTCGTGGTGGTGCACATGTGCAGTCAATTGATATCATGAATGGAGGAAAAAGGTGAAGGGAGAGACCGGAAGTAATGGAGAAGATACCTTGCATGTGCAAGACTATTTTTGGGGCGGTGGGAGGAATGGAGAACATAGGAAAGGTGGAACGCCCAAGTCTCGTATTACTTATGTGCAGGGAGGAGTGTAGGGCGATGATGAAAAACGTATAAATTTCCATGAAATTAAGAGAAAAACCCCTACGTAACACTTGCCTCAGGTGCTATGAATACGAGGAGAGATGCTCGGTAAAAATTACGCTTCCGGTTGGTAAAATTGGAGAACCAGACGGTTTTTTCGTGCAAATACAATAAAATAACCCTAGAGAAAAAATGGGGCAATTTTTGCCGAGGGACTGGTAAAATTTACGACGAGCGAGGTAAAAATTCCATTCCGCTCTGCAATTTTTACAAAACCCCGTTTTTTTTTTCTTTTTTTTTCAACTATCGTGAAAATTTTTTTCCCGTTTTTGTAATTATTTGGGAAATGACTGTTTACTGATCTCCTCAATCTAAAATCCGGCGAAACAAATCGCATGGTTAGACAACAAAGGCTGAATGACGATTGAAGGACGAATTCCCAATATTTAACCACTTCAACTTTCATCTCGCCCCCTTCAATTCTCTCCTGGTCTCGTTCCACTAAATGTACATTTCTTTCGTCTGTTGTTAGGACTATTGGTCCCCCCTCCCTCCCCCCCCCCCCCCGCCCAACCCCCTGAAATTGAGAGGGAGACGATTGGAAACGTTTTGGTGAAAACGGGAATTACAGAAACTCGGGAATGACCACATAGGCCACACTATATTTTAGGGTCATTCGCAAAGTGGATTCACTTTTTGGTGCTGCAAAGCATTAGGAGAAACATTTCCTAAATATCTTTCTCCATTTTGTTTTTCTTGCTTTTTTTGGAACAATTATTGAGAAATTACAGCGATAGTTGCCATTGTATTTCCACCCTAAAACGCTTTGGATGTTTTGATAATAGCTCAGGGGAGTTGGTTAGTTAGATGCTTTTGTACTTTCAGCTCTGTGGTGCTTGTTCCTTCCTTTTTTTCCAAAAATACAGCGACACCTAATACGTGTAATTTCATTTGCCTCGATCGTAAAACAACGCGTAAAATATACACTTCTAGATCTAGTGAATTGGGCAGACGCATTTCTCTGAAATTTCATAAAGAACCAGGGGGAAAGTTTGTTTTTTTTTTTGTTTTGCTGAGGCAATTAACTGTAGAATGTTCAATTGACATAGAAGAATTTCGTTGACTTTTTAAGTGACAACGCAAAGAGGGGTTTCCTGTTATTTTTTTAGATGAATTGGGAGAGAGGAAATTATGTTTTAGGCTGGTGTTGGTCGATGAGTCCAACCACACCCACCCACCCATCCCCACTCGCCCCCCCCACCTCCCACCTTCCAGCCACCTATCCACCTATCACCCTCCCACCCCCCACCTTCCACCCACCCACCCACCCATTCACCCACCCATCCACTCACCCACCCATTTACTCACCCATCCATTTACTCACCCACCCACCCATCCACCCACCCACCCACCTATCCATCCATTCATGCACTCACCCACCCTCCCACGAACGAACCCTACTACCCACATCCACAACCAACCTCCAACCTACCCACTCACCCACCTACCCACATCCACCCACCCACACATTAGATAACAGGTCTCTGGAATTGTTAACAGCAAACTGAGTGACTTTTAGCAAATCAAGACAACCCAGCAATTTTCGCTCACTATAAAACATTCCGGCGCGTCGCCGCGACGAGAGTAACGACATCGTATAGAATCACCCCAGTAACGAAGGATTAAAGAAAATATAAAAGAAAATTGGGGAAATGATGTAGAACATTCTGAAGCACACATCCTCAAATCGTATTGCCGGCTATTTTGAAAAGTTGGCGGGTAGTTTGAATTTATCATCACACACTTGACTCAGTGACAATCCTGATAAAGACAATTGAATTGTCAATGTCTTTTTATTTTTTTCGCGGCTGCGGCCCGTTGAAAAAAATTCAATCATTTCCATGCAAACGCTTGCACGAAAGATAGTCAAAGAGATATCTGATCTGTTCTTTTTTTTCCAATTTCATGGAGCCAATTGCAGAGAAATGGATATTTTTCAGACAACTGACGGTTCTCTCGTTTACAATTGAAGGCGCAATTACGCAAGAGCTTGCCCCCCCCCCCCCCGTTATAGCTGTTCAATATTCGCACGAGGATATGAAAACGCAGAGTGGTGGGGAGGTGAAATAGATGGCTAGAGATCGAGTGAGATGTATTCTTCAATAGGCAGTATTCATTTGAAGACATTCAATTACCGGAATTGCTCGATATTCAGTTATGTCAAAAAAAATTTTAGCGATGCGAATTGATCAATGTTGATCGGGAGCAATGGTATTAGAGGCAACTTATAGATTGTGAGAATTCACAGAACCAATTTTTTACTCGATTGACAAATGGAGTAGAGAATGCAATTTTTCCCCAGCACCAAGGCAATTCCCTTCTTGACTTCCCCCATATAGAACAGAAAATTTTCCAATCACGTGTAATCGAATTGTGTTTAATCGATTTTTCATTGAATTTCAAAGATTTGCAAATAATAATTTGTGAGTGTAATCAATAGCCACCCGCCGACTCACACCCACCTACCCATTCCCACTCACTCAGCCACCCATTCACCCACTCACATCCACCCACCCACCGACTCACATCCACCAATCCACCCCCTCACACCCACCCACCCACTCCGACCCACCCACCCACTCCCACCCACCCACTCCCACCCACCCACCCACTCCCACCCACCCACCCACTCCCACCTACCCACCCACCCACCGACTCACACCCACCCACCCACCCACATACGTACATCTCATTAAAAATAAAGATATATTAAAAAAGCAATTTTTTAAGCTTGTATTTACAGCGCTAGTTACATGTGCTTACGGATTTTATAATCCCGTTATCGCACCTCTCAACTTATGCCCCTTTGCCTCTACACCAGCGATATATATAGTGCCGTAATTTTACGTGTTAGGTGTTTTCGCCTGGACGAAGCAAACAATTACAGGTATGTTAAAGTACCGCTCTTGCTAAAATTATAATGCAAGCATTACAGGTATAGAGGGCAAGTGGGGAGGGGGAGGGGGGAGAGGGGGGGGGGTGGGGTGGAAACATAACGTATAGTAGGAGACAGCGCTGCATGAGCATTAACGTGGCCCTCAGACTGAAGACATTCAATTACAAAGCCAGGGCTGTATTCGATTAAAGCACCTCACCACTGTTGCTAACACCCCCACATGGAACAAATGAACCGACACAAGGTGCAACTTAAAACTTGTTGCTATTTCACGGAGTTAACCATACATTGCATGCACTTGAAACATGCACACGAGGTTGTTGGGAAAATTTTCTGGTGATAATGATGTGCTAGAGATATAGGGTGAATACGAATGACACTAGTGGCCTCTTCTGCTATCTGAGCTGATTCAATCGGCCCCTTTCAGAATCTGTGTCACTGATGTCGTGAGCAGAAATGAATTCGCTTGTGTTCGAGAATCGGGGGCACAAAAAAAAAAACGGTGCGGCTAGCTGCAGATGTAGGAGTCAATGAGGATGGAATGGCAATTTGCATTGGAAAATTAAATCACAGGAGAGTTTTTAGATGTTTTTTTTTTAGGGATGTCTAGATGAAGTCCAAAAAAAGGATGTCAATCCGCCACCGTTGTTCCCGCCAGATTTGCGCGAATTTCATCGATACCCCCAGGATGTGTGCCACCTCCGTCAAGTAGTGGATCCGTGGATTGATGAGGAGGGAAAAAGAGGGGTGAATATTCAACCAGATACTGAATGGCAATCATCACCATTAATACCGGGGAATCCCCCGGGAAAAAGCTGACAGGAGACTCTATATGAAGGTTGAAGTTGGAAAATTTTGTTCCAGTTCTAAAGTTATAGTGTGAGTTTTGACGTTTCCGGTTTCGAATGGAAGCCTTACATTCAATTTAGTATCGATTTATTCCCTGGGAATTGTGGGAGGCAGAGGGAGGTGATTCCCGAGGGCATTTCGTGCGAAAGAAATCGTATGCGATGGTTGAGTAGGAAGGGCTGTTCGTTTGAGGGTGTTCGACTGCGCCATTCGATAATAGGTAACGAGTCTTGCTAATGATAAATATATTCTTGTATCGGTGTGTGTCAATGGTCCTGGGAGGCGGTGAGGTTCGATGGATCGCACGATCGCGAATCGCATACGACGATAGTCGTATGCGTCGGACCGTTGACGGTCGTATGCGATCGGGCACGAGCGGCTTAAAATCGTTCGTATGCAACTTCCGGTCTGGACTTGGCGCTTGATATAAATTTCAATCGTATATTTTTTTTTAGTATATAGATACTTCACGTTCTTCGTTAGGTTCTATATAGTGCAATTGGGGGAAACAAGGGGCAACAATTGATTATGAAAATGGATATCGTCCGACCGTTTGCATAAGTTATACAGGTATGCAACATAAAATACCGAATGCAAATCATATTTTATGGTACGATGGATAAGTTATATCCCATTAATTATGCGCGTATTGATGCGCAATGAATTTTACGCTGACGGAACATTAGTTTTCATAGAATTTCGGTTAAAATGTTAGGCATGGGTGGGTGAATGTTATCCTATCGATACAGTAGGTTTAACATAAAATTTACGGAGCCATATCTTAATATTCTAGTTTTTGGTCCATATATGTCTCCTGGCTTCTATTGCCATTAACAATTTCAATTGCTCCTAACGCTGTATCTCACGAAATATTATAGATACGCAAAAATGTGTCGAATAAATGTTGTTCCTTATAAAAAAATACATATTTTGTGTCCTCTGACTTTTATCGTATCTCAAACCGTTTCGGCGTTAGAGCGTTATAAACAATTGAAATCATTTGGAGAGCTCTGAGGTGGGAAAAATGAGAGATTCGAAAGAAAGTGCACACACACACGCAGACATCGGGGAATTATAATTTTGGCCTACGGAGGGTCAAATACACAGCCCATTTTGTAGGGTACTTTTCCCTGTAGGAGGACCTTACATATCTAATTGCTTGTAAATTGCTCGATTCATATACAAACTACCGCAATCACTATATTCCCAATTATGTACATATGCCAATGCTGATGTGTTAATTATGGGAAATCTGTTACTATGTGTGGGGGTAATTTAAAACGATTATGCAGAGTATATTCATAGAGATGGAATTTGCCTATACAAACAAACTGGTCCCTCGCTACAAGTCACATATCGAACTGGAATAACTCAACGATGTGTCATCAAATCGGCATTCTCAACGTAGACCTACTCCGGAGGGATGAAAGTTTTCAGAAGAATTTTCAAAATATAAAGACTCAAATGAGACCTTATACAGAAGAGAGCCAGAATCAACTAAATCAGTATGTCAGAAAAATTGTTGCGGCACGCTGCCACCTACAGCACAACACTTTTGATATTATATTTTCTTGTGCATTCATTGGCTGATGAATACTGACAATGGTTAAATACAACAATGTGTTGGAGGGGCGAAACTTCTAACAACAGAAAAATCCCACATGTCATAGTACGCCCCTTTCACGATTCTCAACGAATGGATTCTTAATGAACGATGACGGTAGGAATATTTCAACGTCTGAGTCTTCAAACGTCTTTTCTTGATTTATTACTTAGTCATGGCTGTTTGATAAAAAGAACTTTTATTTTATTTTTCGTCTTTTTTTTTTTTGGTACGCTCAGACATTTTTTTTTTCATTAAAGTTATTATTGGGACGATAATGCAAGGTGGGTTGTGGTTGGATTATTTTTACTGAGGGAAGTTATGGTTCTGCTTCCGAAAATTAAAATTTGTTTTTTCATCATATGTCAAGACATTTCAGGGTGGGTGTGAGTGGGTGGGTGGGTGTGAGTGGGTGGGTGGGTGTGGGTGGGTGGGGGTGGGTGGGTGGGGGTAGGTGTGAGTGGGTGGGTGTGAGTGTGTAGGTGGGTGGGTGTGAGTGAGTGGGTGGGTGTGAGTGTGTGGGTGGGTGGATGGGTGGGTGTGAGTGAACTTTTTTGGGAGGGAATAGAGATAGGGAAGAATAGTGACAACAGACAATATTCAGCATGAATGAGTCCATCACTCTAGCTTTGTGACTTTAGCCCGTACTTTCAATATTTTACAACGTTTTGCAGCAAGTTCCCCTCTCGTCCAACACTCGACCGCCATTTTTTTTCAGGACGCACTACGGATAGCGATATAATTCATAAAATTTTAATGATTTCTCATGTCCCTCCATCTCCATTATTTAATCAAATCAAACCGACGTGAAATTACAAATTAAAGAAAAATTTTCCGTCGTCTCCTTGGGCCACAATTCATAATCCACTTAGTTTCATTGCAATCATTATTGCATTGTTTTAATCGCAATACTTCCCTTTTATACGTTACTCTCCTATTTTTCCGCAGTTTATGAGACTTTTTAAAATTTTAGACGTGCATTTCCATCAGAATAATCCGCTTATTTGTATATATTTTCCTCTATTAATGTGGGACCGCCAATTTATTTTATTCCCTCCCCCCGTAACATTTCTTTTTTCGCTTCTAGAGCTTTTGCGGAAGATTAAGGTTCTCATATTTTTTATAACGTCCTAGTGGAGATTGAGGATATTTGCGAAATGAAAATGAGGAATGACTTCGCTATTAAGTGGATCTACAAGCCACGTCGATTGTGGCCCTTGGGGCCAAAGTCTTATCGCAGACTAATCTAGAAACTCATTCAACTTACAAACAGGCCAAGTTGAACTTTTAAACTTTCATAAAAGACGTAATATCGGGGCTTGTGATTCGGGGAAATTCCCTCATTTTCGACTTCCTACCTACCCACTACAGTGGTTCCTTTCACTTCCGGTTTCGATGAATCCGAGTTATAGCTAGGAACTCCACTCTACACCACCGAGAGCAGACTCTCCATGCGACAATCCCATCCCTGGACCAATCAGGAGCAACAATTATCAATTGACCAAGTGCAAAAAACCCATTGCCGGTGCTTTACCATAATCCTCTTAATCGTAAACTCGTCTAACATCATCCAGGAACTGCGCAATGAATTAATCCCCCAAGTGTAACCAACAAGCACTGATGATATTGCTCGTGGAAAATTGCACATGATCCCTTGGTAATTTTCAGAGCTAATTCCCGGGAAATTTCCACAATTGAATGGAATATTTACATGTAATCCGGCGCTGTCTGCACTTCCCTATTTTCATCTCAACCCTTTGCCCACCTCTCAATTACTAATCGCAGCATTATACAAAACAATCCCTGTCTCCGTACATTTTAAAATGATGCGACATGGTAGTGTTAGGTGGCATTCTTCCTGAAATCCTATCACCTTAATTGACTTTCAGAAATGCGCAACAAGTTCTCTTACCCACCCACCCCCCCTCCCCCCCAAAAAGCCTTCACCAGTAGTGCTAAAAGGTTTTAGCATCAAGGGAAAACTTCTTGGGTGCTTTGTCAGGGTTGGAACTATGGTTTGTGTCGTTCAAGTAACCCCGGTTAAATGTCAAATCATGGCAAGCCACAATTCACACTTTGCCAGTGTTATTTTCACCTACAAGTTTTAGTATTACCCAATAATTAGGAAGTCTACTTAATCATTTTGAATAGAGGCTTCATTTATTTGATGCTAATTAAGGTAATGACTTGGGCAAATAGATTTATCACACAGCTGTTCAAATGTGGGATTGTACATAAATCATTTGATGAATGAATGGCAAAGCATTTTTTCTATTACAACGCTCATCGGATTAATGAAAGGGGGTGGGTGGGGGGGGGGGCGGTATAATTCAATTGGCCTGATTTAGGGGCAAACTTTTTAATGACCTCACATTGATTGAGACTTTTTCTATTCATTACAATTTTTCAGCACAACCCACCGGCCCTCATTTAAACTCCCCCAACCCCCCCAGCTGTAATCCCATTATAAGTGTGCTTATGCGTAAGTCTCCTACAATTGCCTTGGAGTTGAACTAACAATTGCACCGCACATTTATTCACACCAAATGAGTTAATGCTTGGGCTCTTTTGCCTCGTAATCTACTTTGCCACTAGACGATTTTTATTTGAATTGTTTCAATTGCAGCGTCCGCAGTGATTTGCTAATCCAATTGTCGTGGATAAAGCGGGGTATGTTGGAAACTTTTCAGTGGGTGGGGGGAGGAGGGCGAGGAGGTATATTTTTATTGATGTCGCCCACCCATCAGTCCACCCACCCACCCACCCACTTACACCCACCCACTTACACCCACCCACTGACACCCACCCACTTACACCCACCCACTCACCCACTCACACCAACACACACCCACACACACACGCCCACATATATATATATATACATATATATTTGAATCAAAATACTTTGGTACAAACGAGATTTAGTTAAAAACCCAATTTGGTTTCTTCGTATCTATAAATTCCGTCAGTGTCCCCGTGGTTCGTAATTGCAATATACACAATCAGTTTGTCATAAAAAAAAGGCTGCTCATGTCAGGTTTTTTGGTATACAAACAGCGGATTTTCAAAGCAATTTATTTAGGCGGGGAATTCAATCTGTATACTGCTTGCTGGTAGTGTTGAAAACATACAGGCCGTTTTTATTCATATTATCCATATGTGCTTTAGTAGTTAGTTTGTAATTACCGCGTATGCGACAAGGCGGAATCTCTATTATATTATCGGAATTTGCGGTGTCGCTCATTCGTGACACTTGCCCAACAATCTAATTATATCAGACTTGAATGCCATAGCATCAAGGTACTCTTCTCAACTATAGTTTACCTCAACAATGTGCTATCAAAGTCTTCATGAAACCGAAAATTTTCCCCGGTTCTATCCATTAGTTGCAGGGATGCTGCGTTTATAAGTATGGACCAAAGTTCTCTAAGGAAATATTATGCGATAAAATTGGAATTTTCAACCCCCACTTCCTTGTGTCGGGTTAGGTTCCTGCTCGGCCTTGAGGCCTCCCAACCCACCTACCCACCCACCAACGCACCTAGTCACCCACCTACCCACCCACTTACCTACCCACCTAGGCGCTCACCCACCCATCCACCTACCTACCCACCTAGCCACCTACTCACCCACCCACCCACCTAGCCACCCACCCACTCACCTACCCACCCACCCATCCAACCAAGCACCCACCTACCGACCCACCCACCCACCAACCACCCACCCGCCCACCAACCACCCACCCACCAACCACCCACCCACCCACCCAACCACCCACGTAGCCACCCACCCACCCAACCAACCAACCACCCACGTAGCCACCCACCCTATAGTCGAATTTTTAGATGAAAAATTGTGAGACCAAATGTATCAAAACTATAAACCTTTTAAACTGAAAAAATTTAAAATTCGCGATCTTTGCATTCAGCTATACTCAGCCCTTTCACATCGCCCCAATGTATTTTTCCTGACTCTCACGTCACTACTACCATTCTTCAATTCAAGAGGCAGTGCAAACCCTTGGGGAGAAGTGGAAATTCGTTTGGTCGTTTTACATCACTCTTATTCTGTTTCTCCCTCCGTCCCGTAATCGATTTGATATTCTTTATCCAAAGGATTCCCATCCAACTGGGAGAAATGCTGTAATACTCTTAGGACTCTGGAGACTTCTTTCACTCTGTCAAAACATCCTCGATTTATCTTGGGTGGGAAACAAAATCACACGGAGCTCTTTCGTGCTTCGCCGTTGTGATGAAATTAGTGATGAGCAAAAGATTGTAATTTTTCCATGTGACACTCCAACGGCATAATCTTGACATGGAAAGACAAGTGCTTGAGTAAATGCCAGCAGGATCATAGAGGAAGAGTCCTCCATAGTATGTGATCAAATATGGGGTCGCAAGAAGCATTCCATAGAGTAAAATGGTCGAAATGATTGGGGAAGCCATACTAGCCTCGTAGCCACAATGTTCCACGGCGCAATCGATACTATACTAACCTCATCCTGTTCTATATCCCAAATTTCTCTCTATCCTATCGCTTCAGCACTTGCAAGTAGATCCTCCCATAAATTTACCATCCCATACATTTTCCCCTCCAATCATGGGGAAAAAACATATGCTTGGATGATGTATTTCTATGCTTGAATTGAGGATGATGTGTTTCATTCAAGTAAAAGGATAGTGTGAATTGAGGGTAGAGGTTGTAAAAGATTACACTTAGCATCATATAGCTCATCTTGTCTTCAGGGTCTGCAGGGTTGTGTGGAGTGGGGTATATCACGGAAAAAAAATATAGATTCGGGGATGTTATAAAAGTGGATTTGGGGATGGAACATCTCTGACTTGGGGATGGAACATCCCCGAATAGGGGGGTGGAACCATTCCCGACTTGGGTATGGAACATTCCTGACTTGGGGATTGAACATCCCTGATTTGGGGATGGAACATCTCTGACTTGGGGATGGAACATCCCCGATTGGGGATGGAACATCCCCGAATAGGGGGGTGGAACCATCCCCGACTTGGGTATGGAACATTCCTGACTTGGGGATTGGACATCCCTAATTTGGGGATGGAACATCTCTGACTTGGGGATGAACCCATCCTTGATTTGGGGATGGAACATCCCCGATCTGGGGATGGAACATCGCTGACTTGGGGATGGAACATCGCTGACTTGGGGATGGAACATTCCGGATTTGGGGATGGAACCTTCCCCGATTTGGGGATGGAACGTTTCGGATTTGGGGATGGAACCATCCCCGATTTGGGGATGGAACATCCCCAATTTGGAGATGAAACATTACGGATTTGGGGATGGTACCATCCCCGATTTGGGGATGGAACATTCCCAATCTGAGGATGGAACATCCCCGATCTGGGGATGGAACATCGCTGACTTGGGGATGGAACATCCCCAATTTGGGGATGGAACATCGCTGACTTGCGGATGGAACCATCCCCGGTTTGGGGATGGAACATCCCCAATTTGGAGATGAAACATTACGGATTTGGGGATGGTACCATCCCCGATGTGGGGATGGAACATTCCCAATCTGGGGATGGAACATTCCCAATCTGGGGATGGAACATCCCCGATCTGGGGATGGAACATCCCCGATCTGGGGATGGAACATCCCTGACTTGGAGATGGACCATCCCCGAATCGTCATTTGCAACATACAGGAAGTAGCTTTTCCGTGACAATATCTCCATTATTGAATAGCAGAATGATTGAACAATCGAGTCAGAAGCGAAAAGCTATAATATGAAGCGGATATCATGTTGAGAGGTATCCATGGACGGTCAAGAGGCGGGATTAATACGCAAGGGGTGAGAGAGAGAGGCAGAGGACCCGGCCGTTCTAATTGGGTCCTTGACGATCTCTCGAGTTCGCTTCTACTCGTTAGTGGAATTGGCGTAAATTACGGATACACCGACTTAGGAGTGTATATAACTTTTGTAAGAAGATTCGTAAAGGGTTTGGGGGGGGGGGGGGCGGAGGGGAGGGGGACTTGGGTTTTTGAGATTCACTCGACTTGTATTCCCTTTTACACTGTCGTTCCTCTTCAAAGCTTCATCAGGCTCAAGTGTGTGTTTCCTTTTTCTCTTCCCATTTTTTTTTTCCTTTTACAAACTCTTAATTACTCCATTCGATATACACCGATTTAGCAATTTTTCATGATTTATTATACCGTCATTTCGATATTTGCGACTTACATTTACATTCTCATCAACAGTTCAATTTTTGTTCATACAGGTCAAACCGATCACAGTGTCCAATGGACATTACATTCCTTGGTTTATGCAGGAAACCCATGGAAAGCCTCAATTTGCCCCGACGTTTCTCTTTTACGAAATTCCCCCTGGACGATGAATCCGAATTAGAGCCTGGATAATTCCACAGTATCGAAGGAAGAGCCCGCGGGGGATTCAATCGTTGGACCTCGTGTGTCAAAGGCCAGCGCTCTAACCACACCGACCATCGCCGTCGGTTAACACCAGGTTATCTCATCATTTTCGCAACACCCTTTCTCCAACATTTTTTTTTAAGGATTTTTAGTGCGTAGTCATTTCTTAGAGAACCTTTTTTTTTATATAGGGTTATTTTAGGTCGCTGTATAAGTGCCTGGGTTTTTAATGACTGCTTAGAGAAACTTGATTATCCAAAAATCATACATTAAATTTTCTATGTTTAGCAAAAATAAATCTTAGGTGGTCGGCATTTTCTTTAGCATTTGGGAATCGTCTGGTTCGGATAATAGCGCCGTCAATTTTGAGGTCAGTACCCTCATTCAATGGATTCAATTGCTCCTTTTGCGTTTAAACACGAAAATAAATGAATGAAATGGCTCGTTCTGCCACAAAACCCACACGATATCGGCATTTCCCGGGCCCTTTCGTTTGATATAAAAGCTGAAAGGTTGAATTCTGACCGTGTGTTTATGCGGCAGCCAGGCCAACGAATGAATCAAGCCAGAGGAATTCCGCTCCCCCCATAGCGTTTATCTTTCACTTTCGCGTTCGCGCTTTATCCTCGCGACTTCAACTCCTTTCCCACCTTCTCTTTTCCATCAAGGCACTGCTTGCTCTATGAAGAGCGAGGTCTTTGGCAACACCAGTGAGCAAGACTGTGTACACTTGGTTCACCCACTCCCCTTGCTTACTCTTTGTGCTCATCTCTTTCCGATGTTACTCGCTCGGGTATACGGTACACCAAGTGTTTGTGGATCTGCCTTCTTCTTTCAGGCCGGTCCGATACTCGCGCTTCCTCACTCGACGCACTGGCTTTAGCCTTGCTGTCATTTCACTGGTGATCCGCGCTGCCTTTGTTACTGGGGGCATTCCAACAATTGACTATTTGATAAGGGAAGCACGAAAGCGGGAAGTTGGGGAATTTGAAAAATTGGAAGTTGGGCAACTTCGATATTCGAGAAGTTGGAATTTGAACACTTGAAAATTTGCCAATTTTGAAATTTGAAAGTCTCAAATTCGGGAATTTTAAATTCTGAAATTTCAAATTCTCACATTTCAAGTTGTCAAATTTCAAATTTCAAATTTCAAATTTGAAATTGTCAAATTTTCAAATTTCAAATTTCAAAGTCTCAAATTTTCAAATTCCAAATCCCAAATCCCAAATTTTAAATTTCAAATTTTCAAATTCCAAATTTTCAAATTTCAAAGTTTAAATTTTGAAATTTTGAAATTTGAAATTTGAAATTTGAAATTTTGAAATTTCAAATTTTGAACTTTGAAATTTTGAAATTTTGAAATTTTGAAATTTTGAAATTTTCAAATCTCAAATTTTCAAAGTCTCAAATTTTCAAATTTCAAATTTCAAATTTCAAATTCCAAGTTTCAAATTTGAAATTCTCCAATTTTAAATTTTCAAATTTCAAAATCTGAACCTACTCGTGCTCATCCGCTTCCAAAGTGAATCGCCAATATATACAGTACACCAAGTGTTTGTGTACCGCCTTCTTTCATTCCATTGCCCTCGTCTTTTTTTCCTCTCTCAACGCACTGGCTTCATCCTTCTATCACTTCACTGTTGATCGTTCCCTTTGTTACTATGGGTATTCTCACTGGCTTTTACTGCAGTCAATGCCTTTTCATCCAGAGATTGTGACGAGAATATTTGTGCGCGCGTGGTGATACATATTGAAAAACGGATTTGAATAGAATAAACCACTATTTTGCCACTTTTAAAACTATATATATATATATATATATATATATATGTTCCCAGTTGTTTTTAATGGCCATTTTGTAAATCATATTTTCAAACTTTACAAATTAAAAAAAAAATTGGAGCAAATTGCAAAATTTTGTCGCAATAATTTTATCTCTGCGCTCTCATTCCGTCCCTCAAAACACCTCCCACAATATACGCAATATATAATAAGCACCGATGGGCTTTCAGCATGCAGTCGGATTCAATGAAGAAGAAATAAAAAAAAAAAAAAAAAAAAAAAAAAAAAAAAAAAAAAAATGGTTAGAACTTTTCAAATGTGAAAATTGATTCATCGATTCGCGAGTCTTTCAGTTGAAATTTCTCTAGCGCCATGATAAAGTACAGCCACTTCTGAGGACAGTTAAAAATAAGATCATCTCGGAAGAATGCAAGAAATATGGTGGCAATTTTTACTAAAATACTTTGCTACAGTAGTCCCCAGAAAAAGATGAATGTGTGATGCTCACAGGGCGTATGATATTGCCATTCTAATTAACACTTTTTTGACAACACGTTTTTCTAATTAACATTGCTTGAAGTGGAATGTAGAACGGTTTTTAGCTTCGCGATAGAGGAAGGTATTACTCAGGAGATTAGGCAATCGATTTTTCGGTTGGAGTCTTCGTTTTGAGATAATTTTCAACAAATTGCAGCACCTGTCTCCTGTAGTCCCCACGGTAGGTGCTCTTCAGCGATGTTTCGAGAGGGACTGCTGGGCACCCATCCAGATAGCTGGGACCGACTTTCACCATTTAGGCTATCGTATTTCTAAGCGCAGGGTAAACCTCCAGAAACCTCTATCCTACGATCGCGGGCGGGTATGATGGACCCCTCCCCCCGGTCGGGTTAGGTTCCTGGCCGGCCATGCGGTCTCATTTTGGGGGTAACGCACATATGGAATGGTCCTGCGATCGGTCGGAATTCATGAGAAAATATTTCACTACGTCAGGGGTTGTGTGTGTGTGTGTGTGTGTGCGTGTGTGGGTGGCTAGGTGGGGGGTGGGTGGCTAGGTGGGGGGTGGGTGGCTAGGTGGGAGGGTGGTTGGGTGGCTAAGTGGGAGGGTGGGTGGCGAGGTAGGAGGGTGGGTGGGAGGATGGGTGGATGGATGCATGTGTGTGTGTGTGTACAAATTGCTCACCGATTTCTCAAAATAACAATTCCAAATAAAAAAAAAAACAATGATAAATATTTATTTTTGCAATGGGGAATTAATTTAATCAGCGATTTTCTTTTTTTAATTAAAATTAATAACTATTCAGTTATTTTGTAATTTTTCCCCACCGTTGACCGCCTGACCTTTTAAAATTCTTCATTTATTGTTGATAGTTATAGTAATCGCATATAATTGCAGATTCATTTACGAGACTTTTACGACTGTACGTTGCAAAATAGAATTTCGCTTATACATTGATGAGAGGAATTGTTGATAACGGTAGTTCCCGTTATTCTAAAATTAATCTTGATACTTGAAAATGAAAAAAATTAGAAAAGACGAAGGCTTGAAATTTATTTCTTTTTAACCTCACGTTGTTTCATAGTTGAATGCACATTATGTGTAATCACAATCACCATGGATTACGACTGAATAAGTTCGAAGGAGAGAAGCGATAAAATCATGGAATTAAAAAATTGAATTTTTCATTTTACGAGCCGAGTCTGACCCCCAAAACCACCCCCAAAACCACCCCCAAAATCACTCCTGATACCACCCCCGAAACCACCCCCAAAACCACCCCCAAAACTACCCCCAAAATCACCCCCAAAACCACTCCCAAAACCACCCCCAAAACCACCCCCAAAACCACCCCCAAAGCTACCCCCAAAATCACCCCCAATTTTATAGTCAACTGAAGAAGAGTGAAGCGTTCGGAAGATGTGGTCCAGGCAGCCTCCTCCAGAGGAGGAGGCTTAAAACCACAATTAATAAATTTTTAAACGCGTTTTTTACTATCGTATGATTATTGCCTATTAAAAGTATTGAATGTGACATGATCAAGGAAAAACCTTTCAATTGCAAGCTATCTATTTGAAGTATCACCATGCAGCGCTTTACCACCGATTTCCTCTCCCAAGATGTTGATTATCATGAGAAAGTCATAGCTCCTGTATTCTCTCGGGTTTAGCTCAAGATCAGATATCCCTGGTGCTGTGGCCATGTCAACCATGGGAACTGTCACTGCACTATCGCATTTTCCATAGTCAAGGAGGTCAATCCCTGATCAACCGTTAATCTGTACATGAATAACGTGGTAGCGTGGATCGATTTTGTTGGTGGATGCATCATCTGAATTATCTATCTATCAACTATCCCATTAAAAGTTACTCATTAAAATTTACATTGGTAAGTAAATAAATATAAGGGGAGAGACGATCAATGATGCAGTTGGCGATAGAAAGCCAAGGAATATTTCAGGGGCAATTAGGTTTGAAATGCAAAATGTGGAATGCTGGGAGGTCTTTGGATCTAGGAAATACATTTCTCCAATTTCCGAGAATTTTAAAAAAAAATTTTTAACGCGCCAAAAATCACCCCCCCCTCCTGCTGAGGGTTAGGTTCCCGCCCGGCCTTGCGGTCTCATTGTATGGTAGAAACTTCGCCCACCATGGGGTAAGCCTCCAGAAATTCTTGTGCGGGCGCCTATGGTGGGACCCTCCCCCGGAGTCGAGTTAGGTTCCCGCCCGGCCTTGCGCTCTCATTTTATGGGTATCGTCGATAGCGCACATGGAACGTTCCTATTGGTCGGAATCGGTGGGAAAATATTTTTGAAAAATATTCCCGACTGCCGGACGCTGTGTGTGTGTGTGTGTGTGTAAAAAAAAATTTTTGCACCCAAAATGAAGGTCTCCACCAAATGTGTTCAATAATGAAATTTATGATAATTAGTTCTTCAGAATCCTGCATGAATCGCCGAGACCATCGGGGAGATCCCCCACTTCCGGTCCTGATTATTTGGGACATATTGCCAAGCATCGGCCCCGAACGAATTACATGGTACGCCCGCGGCAAACCGGTAGTTATTCAACGGTACTCGTTGTGTCATGTTACATATTGTCTCTCATCGAGATATTCATCTTGCTCCATGGGATCAACTACATCAACATGGTCATCATCAGCTCATCATCCTGAATCGAGTGGTTCCGTATTTTTAACGTACAATTAGAGTTAGCCGATCGAGCCTGTGTTTCTTGAATGCTATCAGTAAATCCATCGGAAATTATTAGTCAAATTATGAACTGAACTACATTGGGCAATCAGCGGTGAACAACATTTTGTGTGTAGGTCTCGATATTTTTCTAAGACACGTGCTTGGCTGAGATCCCAGCATGCGACATTTGATAAAAAGATATTCAACTTTTCAGCAAAAAAAAAAAATTTTTAACACAAATAATCCTGAGCAACATCTCCTCCTCTCCGCAGCATCCCAATGGACCGTTAGACCCAGCCAGATAAATCTCGTCCTGACAAAATTGAATACAAACGAAAAAAAAATCTATATAATAATTTTGACATTTGTGGATAAGGTCCATAAATAATGAGTGTCATTGGGATTTTCACAAAGTTCCCTGGAGTTCACAGATAATTCACAGTATGAGACCACAAAAGCCCGAAGCCATTGGCCATCGATACAATCGGTGAATCCAATGAGGGTGACATTGCGGATAAAGTCGAAAGGCATCAAGTGTAGAAGGGTTAACATGTACTGTACCAATTCACGATCTCCTATCCTAGCTGACCAAAGTCCGTGGACTAAAGTGTATATTCACTACATTGTGCATTATTGTTGGTTGGCTTGGAGCCATCTTTGCCATTGGCATCAATGTTGGCTAACATGCTGAACGCAAACGCAACACGAGAGAGTACAAACAGATGAGCGGTTGCAGAGGTGAATAAGGGTGAAGAGGATAGATAGGTGGATTGAGAAAGGGGCTTGATCCACCATGGAAGTTGGTGGTCCGGCTTGTTGCCGTTCAGCTGTGTTCGACGATGTATCAGTTTATCGTAAGTTTGCAGAGATACCTCAGTGCATATGACCAGAGTGGTAATTATCTATTATTCAGTGGTGATGAGCTGCGGTGAGCACAAGTCAGTTGGACAATGATCAACCCCAATGGAATACAAGGGAATTAATTTTTTATCTACATCAACCATCCACAGCCACCCACCCACCCACACCCACCCACCCACCCACACCCATCCACCCACACCCATCCACCCACCCACACCCATCCACCCACCCACACCCATCCACCCGCCCACACTCATCCACCCCCACTACACACACACACAGACACACATACACACACACACACACATATATACATACATACATACACACTTTTTGTTTGAAATCATTTTCTAACAGATGGTTTTCTATTGAAGAATTTTTTTTTTGAAAAAATGTTGGATGGCCAATATAAGTATGGAAGGGTTTTGTATGGGCAGGACGGGTCACACTCGCTTAACCCGTCACGTATCAATTTTTCTTCCCATGCGCATGTGATTAAATATGTATGACTATTTCTATGGTGAGTTATTTCAACAAATACTGGTGAATCAGCAGGGTTCTTCCGAGTAAATCATGGGATGAAAGGCAGGTGGTCGCTCTATATTCTCATTTCCATATTTTAATCGTTTGTATTTCCTCACATTTCTATTGATTACATAACCAATTGATGGAGTGTATTTATGAATGCCTGGAATTTATCACCTGCCTTGTTGCTCTCGATACGCAAGAACAAGAAGTTAATATGTCCAGAGACAAACGTCGATTAGTCTAAAATCGGGTGCTTGCATGCATCCTGACTGTCTATTGGCTGCGTCCGGTAGAGTATGTTGAAGACGGCCCGTGATTGGCGGCCGCGCGCAGGGGCGTTCCCGTCACGTCACGGCGGCTTTCAGGTGGTTTGAAAAACGGTCGATTTGAAGATTCCATAGCTCAAAAAAACCGCGATTTTTTTTTAACAGTCAAATTCTGATATTTTTGTGACGTCAGTACTTGAAAATTTGATAGTACCGGAAATGATTTCGTTAAAAAAAAAATTGAGTTTTTTTAGCGCAAACGGAAGTTCGCAGAGGAGAAGCGAGCGCGGGAATTTTTGAATTTTTCAATGTTTAGAAGGTACGTTACCAAACACTTCTTTGACGCATTGCTCGGGAACTTACCTGAAACATAAATAAGGAAAAATAAATTAGACTCAATTAAGTGCCATTTAATTTTATTGGATTTATTGGGCAAGTGTTCTATTGTATTGGTAGAAGTAATGGGTTTAAAGTTGTATTTTCAGTTTTTCAAGATGAGGAAACAGGGGCGGCACTCTGCTATAGGCGCGAGCACAGAGGCTCGGCTGAGAAATGCAACTTCCATATTGCTCCTATTTGACATAAATTGCGGAAAATATAATCCCATGGACGATAAAATGATTCAAGACTGTCTAAAAAGAGAATGGTAATCTCGTACAGTGACATTCAATTTCGTTCATTTCAGGGAATTTTTCTTCAAATAGCACGTATCCTAAAGCTTATTTCGTACGGTGACAAACAGAATAAAAAGAAAAAACATTCTACTTGTCACGATGAAAATTACTTGTACCCTTCCACAAACTTTCTGTTATCGGGCCAATAATTTTGGTTATAGTTGGTAAACTTCCGTGCTGAGTGTTATGAAGTTTGTAGCTGGTGCGAAAACTTCTATAACAAGTGAAGCGTCAGAATACTTTTCCTGTGGATAGTTACTGCACCTAAATTTGACGATAGAAAAAACTTGTCAAAAGTATTAAATTTGAGTATTACTAAAATTGTGGATAGTGCAAAATAAGGTAAATTATAAATTTGTTTTATAGAATTTTGAGTGAGCAGAATGATATACCGCTACATTATATTTTTTGTATTGTCTACTATAGACACTACTTTCTCCTACGTCATAGCCAAGTATCAATAATGCCTCCCATTCCTCCTCTTCGTACACTTCCGGCCTTCCACTACGTTCTTTGTCCGCCACGTCAAACTCACTGTGTTTAAAATTCTGAAACAACTAACAACAGCTTCACCGCTCAAGGCAACTCCGCCATATGCTTCTACAAGCAATCCATATGCCTCAGCGGCAGATTTCTTCAAGTTAACAAAGTAAATCAAAAGTTCCCGCAAATGACGCTCATTTGGGTCAAACCGCAATTTTTTTTTTTTTTTTTCGTTGGCATCAACTACCTAGGTTCTGCGCATGCGCATGATAAGAGACAGGAAACCACGAACCTATGTCGGTGCATGGTTCTATGAGCAACCCCCCGTCCATCAGACAACCCGAAAAAATTTTTGTCCTGTGTATTTGCTGTATATAGAAGCGAGACCGGTTGCGCGCGCAGTTCCGGTTGCCGCCGCATGGTGGCGCGTCGGTTCCGGTCTTACGGTTTTCGATAATTTCGATATAGATCGATATTTTGCTCCGTATATATTCATTTATTCTATTAATATGAAAAAAAAACCCGTTATTTTCAAATTAAGCAATGTTTTCGGGTGGGTGGTAAACACCACCCGTGCACTTTGAAGGTTAAGTATTAACCATTGGTTTATCATGTAAGCTTTGCTTAAATTTCTAAACACCGAACATGTGCCTATCTATCCATGGAAAGGAAATGGAGAGATGATGATTTTATGGTCACCACAGGGCGCCGAGTTCCCCAGTTTACGGAGTTTTCGGATATTCGAAATTTTGATGCGGTGGCGCCATGCTGAAAGGGTCTATCGTGAAACAGGTGCTGGTATTTTAGAGTGGTTAGGGTGGAAAACGGGAGAGATTATACACACGCAAGAAGACAAACGCTCAGTCTGAAGTTGCTGGGTGATTCATGGAATGATAACACTCAAAATTCTATTGAAAATTTTGAAAAATAAACTATAACTATAACTATATATATAACTATTGATAGACACAAATTGGAGAAGGAGCAAATTAAAACGGTCGACCATGTCAAGAATATTTTTTTCCTGATTAAAATATCAAGGAATTCATGCGCGCAGTACATTGCGCATGCGCAATGCAATAGTCCAATCTAATGGCATTAGCCCGCGAAAATTCAAACAGTCCATGCAATACTTCAATCTTTGTATATCGTAAAGTATAATACGATGCGAGAAGACTTTAAAAATGCATTTCTGTTTATTACTGACTGCAGAATAGGAAACTTTTGATTGATATTTCTAAAATGTGGATTGACGCGGCACTGGACTAATATAGTCACCATATGCGTATACTCCTCAGCTATGCCACAGATAATTACACGAAGAGCAAAAATGTCCCAGGGCTAAGACCCATAAAGAAGCAGAAAAAAAGAAGAAGAAGCAGAGTTAACCCTCGTTCTTCCCCAGTGGAAATTCCACGTACCTATTCCCGGAACATCGTCTGCTTCACCTTTTGTCATACTTTATTTTTGTCTGAAATTGCACTGATTTCATCGCAAGCAAGTCTTTCTTCCTTTTCCCGTGGTGGAAAAAAATCGTTTCTATAATTGGACGCTAAGCGAAGAGGGGTAAAACAGGAGGGAAGTATGAAGGAGGAAGAAAAAAAATCTGCAACTTGGAAAAACTCTTGATAAAAAAAAACAAAAAAAAAAAAAAATTAATTACAAAATTTTCTCGCCCTAATGCATCATTTACTCAGATCCGTAAAGTTGATGACTTAAGTTGGCTAGTGAATGCAACGATGTTAATATCCCCACGGTAGAGTCGATTGATACCACAATAGGCCATAAATGCTGCTTGTTGAAGACTCAATAGAGCTTGCCTCTGTGCTAGGCTAATATATATATATATATATATATATATATATATGTAGTACAGGTATGGGCCCGTGGGGTGCATCTAATCAAACCGAAATGGAATCCCCACGAGAGTGTGTATAGAGAGGGTCACCGTTGCCTCATGTCCATCCATGTGTGAGTATCTCGCTTATATTGTAAGTGAAACGAGAATTTGATATATCCGTAATACTATATATATATATGTTGCTTTGGTTATATTTCACGTGTTAACCTGATAGAGGGTTGGATGAGGAGGGTATAACCGATATGTAACGAGAATCAACTTGCGGGTCACTGAGCCCTCTCCCTCCCCCCCCCCCCCCACCCACCCACCCCCCCCTCACTCTCCGTAGCAGAAACTATTATGCCCAGCCTCCAGCGACAGTAAATAGCGCGGTTGAAACACAGCCAAATATACAGCATCTATTTGTGGCAGATATTTTTTTTACCTCTCGCTCAATAAGTGTTGAAAATAGGAAATTGTGTGAGTGCGATGTTTAAAGGCTAATCCGATGGTTCACCGCTGATAAGACAGCATTCACGGGGGAAAAAATGAGACGAGGTCCAGGGTAGGCTCGGGAAGAATTTGCTCAACTCAGGGTAACAGGGCTTAACCAACAATCAATTGTTCACTAATTGTGGTTGTTTGTTTCGTTACAGCATTGATATAAGGGAGTTATGCAGGTAATTAGATTTTGAAGTTGCCGATGGGGGAAGTTATTGTTTCACCCTTGAACATTAAAAATTGAATTTGGGGGCAATGTCTACGTCGAGGTATTTCCTATATTTCGGTAAATGGTCAATCAAAGTGTGTGTGTGTGTGGGTGGGTGGGTGGGTGGGTGGAATTAACGGGTTGTCGGAGGAATTATTGGGGGGGGGGGGGGATGATGGAGGAGGGCGCCAATTCAAATTGCCCGCCAATTTCCCACTATGTATAAAAATATATATATGTATCTATATATGTATATATATATATATAGATATAGAATGTATACGTAATGCCATTCTATATGCTCCTGGGGGGAAAAATGATATTGGTGAGGTTTTATTGATGTGACCCCGATGTGCACACACACACACACACACAGTTGGCTCATTGAAAAAAAAAAAAAAATTTAAATCAACGAATGAAAATCAAGATATTCTGTGCTTGTGGTACATATAAAAACTGAATAGCGGGGATTATAGAGAGAGAATACCACGAGTGAGTGAGTAATGTGGCGGTGGCGCTGCTTCATCAGCCGATCGTACGAGCGGGTGAGCGTAAGCAGGAATGATTTATGGCACGGACCTTATAACCGACAAGAGAAGGGTGGCAGGGGGCGAGGGGGAGGGGGAGGGGGAGGGGGAGGGGGGGCCCCGTTGGAACTCCTAGTGCCCTTGCTCGGTTCCCGCATGCTCAGGTACTCCCACCTCTCCCTCACTCCATATTCGTTCACCTCAACGGACGTGACCTTAGCAACACTATAGGTTCTATGCCCTCTTTGATACTCTACCTCCAATAACTCGGCTGGCTTACTCCGAGATTCTTGGCGTTACCATCGTTTACCAAACTTTGTGTACATGGCTTTAATTAAAATACAGTTCTTGCATTATTAGGAAAAGAAAGGAAAAAAAAAGAAGCATGTTTCAATGAGAATTGGGTCAACATGTTGGACATCGTTTAAACCATGGATCGCCCGACACCTGTCGTCCAAATTTTTCCATCTGCAATTAACTAAAGCGAAAAAAATTGAACTCTTACTAGACGAGAGATAGTTTCATTTAACTCAGAATGTCATAAAAATACATAATTTTTAGGGGTCATTCAACAAGTGCACGAGTATGGGCGGGGGGGGGGGCGGGAGGGGGTGGGGTGGGTGGGGGTAAAAATGGATGGAAATTGGTACCCCATTTCGTCCAAAAATCGGGAAATCCATGGGGCGGCGCTGTGCTCACCATGCGAGCAAACCAACTCAATGGCGACATACCACTCATACCGCGTTGAACTAACTCTGCAGGCGCATAAAATCAAATTCCCTTCGATTAAATACAAAAAATCAAGCTACGTGGATGAAGTGTGATCTGTGAGTTGAAACGATTTCAGATGTAAAGAGGAAATTTTCTCAGCCGTCATGTTGCACTCGCTACAATTTGCGTAAATTTCAGGCAAATTATTTCGTAATAAATGGAGAAGTGACAAGGAAATGCTGCGCTTTTTTGGGGGGTGGGTGGGCGGGGGGAGGGGAGGGCATTCAATTATCACCATCTCTCGCTCCTTTTGGTAAATCATGAGTAATTGTGAGTGAAAATAAAGGGGAGTACGGAGTGAAGGGAACAGTAGTAGCCATTTTAACCTCACTCTACCAGCAATGAGAGACCTCAATTATCCTGAATTGGTGCTCTTCACCGCCAGTTTTTAAGTTTTATGAAGTCCCCGAAAAGTGAGGTGGCCGCTCTAGGCACTCGCGCGCTTTTCCGCCCTAGCCCATCTCTTCTGGGGATATCTCTTCATTTCCCCCCCTTTTCCTCCTTTTTTTTTCTCCTCTTCTCCTCTCTGATTTTACACTCTTATGAGAGAATGGGGGTTGTTCCGAACATCGTTCCATTGTTTTAAACTGCGCTCATTAGCATTTTAATCGGCACCTTGAAGCGGTGACCGTTATCTTTGAAAGTATACGCCTCGGTACAGAGCGTTAAGCGATGCGATAGCGGCAACTTTACAGATTCAACCGCCCACTCAAGTTTTATGGTCACTACCAAGTGCACAATAATAATGATTGTATTTTTTTTTTTGCTTCTTCACCATCGAAATAATTTTCGTGAGTATTATTAAATGCCCGTGAGCTTTTCTTGGGGTCCGAGGATATTTGGCTGGAGTCAAGAGGTCGATTAAATGGTCTCCGCTCTTCGGGACCTATGAGCTTCTAAACGCTGGAGCAGAATCCCAGCTGTTATCCATAGACAACCGGGAAACAATTACACGAGTGAAACATAAAATTTAAACAGTGATCAATTTTCGAGAAATTACATCAAGTTTGTGCAGTTGCATAATTTGTAGCTGGAATAGCACAATCCGCTTTATGGCACTGTATGTGCATTCGGGAAATGATTTCCCACGCGATTGAAGATTGAAATATTTGATTCAGAACTCCTAGGTTGGAACTTTGTGCATTTTTTAACGTTGAGAATTTGACTTTTATGTCTTTGGTGTTCAGGTGAGCCGAGCAAAATGCCCTGAAGTGCAAATTTCAGAAGATTAAACCTTGCTTCAGTGTTTCATTATTCCGCAAAAATGTAATTTTGGAAGTTTGGATTTGTCTCACGAACATGTAGGTTTAGTGAAAAATTTTTTCGTGAAATTTTTTTAGTCATAAATTGAATAATTTACGCAAAATATGTTATCACGTTTTTTCATAAAATCATTCATTAAAGAAATAATTGGATTCCCAGTAAAGCCGTATACGCGTGAATTCTCCAATTTCTATTCGGAAAGTAATGACCCGTGAAGGCGCACACCCACATCCTGTCTATCATTTTTTTTTTCGATTTTCAGTGTCTTCACTTTTACCACACAAGAGATAAGAAGTATCATTCAAGGCCATAGAGAAAATATTGTTGGAAATCGATTCCCTACACAATGCCGCTATTGTTATTTTTTGTTAAATCAATCTGCTCGCGAAATAAGTAAAAAAAAAATGGGTGAGACAAAAATTTCTGCACACACACACCAACCCAGCCACCCTCCCACCCACCCACCCTCCCTCCCACTCACCCGCCGACCCTCCCACCCACCCACCCTCCCACTCACCCGCCGACCCTCCCACCCAACCACTCACCCACCCACCCTCCCGCCCGCCCACCCACCCACCCAACCACCCACCCGCCCGCCCACCAACCCATCCACCTAGCCACCCACCCATCCACCTGCCCGCCTAGCCACCCACCCAAACAGCCAAACACCCACCCACCCACATAGACACACCCACCCGCCCACCTAGACACGCACCCGCCGCCCACCTATACACACCCACCTACCCGCCAACCCGCACATACACGCACAAGTACACCCACCATTCAGAGGTGGGCCGCCGGCCATCGTAGCACATGAGTTTCTGGGAGTTTACCCGCTGTCTAGAAATACGATGGCCTAAAATGGTCGAAGTCGCTCCTAGCTGGATGGGTGTCTAGTAGGTCCTTTCGAAGAAATGCGGAAGAGCGTCTACCGTGGAAAATAAGAGAGGGAGGAACGGAGAAAAAATACACATACACACACACCTCTTTGAAAATTTATCAGAAACGTCTGGAATAGGAAAAATCTCATAATTCTAAGACGTTCCATTTTCGGGATGATTACAATGACTCTCCTATCGGGAAGTTAAAAATGGGATTTTTTTCATTTTCCTAAAAGCAAAAGGTTCGTTTCTCTTGAATATTTAGGCTTGCGACGTTTCACCTCCAGAGATATTCATCTACTGAGTTGACTACACCCAGAACAAGAAATTATTCCTTCGAGTCAGTCTTCCGTGTAACAAGAAATGGGTTTCTTGATAATTCTCAGATATGAAATGCTTTATGCTAAATATTTAAGAAGTGAAGCGAGAATAGCATCTTATTTCTTCATGAAATCGTGTAATTGAAGTGGGGTGTGAATGCGCTTCTAATGAATGACCTGCCAATTATGCAAAACAGAAAATAATGCAACGTGGATAATGATAATGGTGACAACCGTCTGTCGCTTTTGAGGTAGTAGTTGCTAATTAGACTCGATTCGCTAAATAGGCAATGGCGTTTTTTTTCTATCAACTAATATAACTAAGTGGTCCATCTCGCGATACACCGACGTAATAATTTAAATGCTATTTTAAGTGACGATATATTTGAATATGGAAAATGCCTAGAAAATATCAAAATATCTGTTTTCGACCTGACTCCGAAGAGTGGGTGTCCACTTGAGTAAGTGCTATAACTAAGTGATTAAGTTAAGTGTTATAGTCAAGTGCTATAGCTAAGTGCTATAACTAAGTGATACAGCCAAGTGCTATATCCAAGTGATATAACTAAGTGCTACAGCTAAGTGCTACAGCTAAGTGCTACAGCTAAGTGCTATAGCTAAGTATCTAGATATCTGTTTTCGACCTGACTATGAAGAGTGGATTTCCACTTTAGTAAGTGCTACATCCAAGTGCTATAACGGAGTGATACAGCTAAGTGTCATAGCCAAGTGCTATAGCTAAGTCCTATTGGTAAGTGTCATAGCCGAGTGCTATGGACAAGTGCTATAGCTAAGTGTAACAGCCAAGTGCTATAGCTAAGTGTCATAGCCAAGTGCTATAGCTAAGTCCTATTGGTAAGTGTCATAGCCAAGTGCTATAGCTAAGTGTCATAGCCAAGTGCTATAGCTAAGTCCTATTGGTAAGTGTCATAGCCAAGTGCTATAGCTAAGTGTCATAGCCAAGTGCTATAGCTAAGTCCTATTGCTAAGTGTCATAGCCAAGTGCTATAGCTAAGTGTCATAGCCAAGTGCTATAGCTAAGTGTCATAGCCAAGTGCTATGGCCAAGTGCTATAGCTAAGTGTAATAACCAAGTGCTATGGCTAAGTGCTATGACCAAATGATATAGCTAAGTGCTATAACCAAATGATATGGTTAAGTGCTATCACTAAGTGCTACAGTTAAGTGCCACAGTTTCCTTGAAATTGTTCCTTTTTTCTCAGTGTAATGGTAAAGTGTTGTGTGTTGGGAAAGGGGAATAGGACTCTCCGCCGGATAATGCCCTACTTGGCATATCTTTTGATATTAAAAAGCCCGGCATCATTCTCCCTCCATTAGCTCATAGGCTCAAGACTAATAAAAACGCCATCTGCATGGAAACGAAGATTTCCACATATATACGATTCATCCCTTTCCATATGTGATTTATGATTGCTGTGCTGTTCACTTGAGCGGAATGTGAATGTTGTATTATAAGTTTTTAATGCTACCGTATTCATCGCATACTCTTGGGGTATCACGAATGGTGTGCCCCCCTCCCCCCCCCCTCCCCCGAGTGGGAGGTTAAAATCAATCGCACTGGGATGTCTCTTTGGCAAATGCGACGAGACGCGACGATGCATTGCATTTATATCGCATAGTTTTCCTCATTCTCTTACCACCACAGAAGCGAGAAATTCTCTCTTCTCATGTCTGGAAACTTCTGGAAATTGCATCGGGTACCTCACAGCGGATATATATAAGAGGCGCCAACAAAACTATTTGCACTCAAAATTCCCCCATGTGCTGTAGGTGATAAGCTCGTAATGAAGTTGCTGTATTTACACCGCATTCACTTAGAGTTTAAATGCCGTGGAAAATGCATTTTACACATTTGACGATTTTACAACTTGTTGGTTCGTTGTTTAGGACGAATAAGTGAGCGCCGTTTTGGGGGTAAGATCAGTTGTTCCATGTTGCAAACAGAAGTGGAGCAAAAAAAAAATTGTATAATTTATTGTGAGACATTTTTTAGGCGAGAAGAAAATATTTACAGACGATTTCAAGGAGCGACGCCGGAGACTACGCGACTTATCAATAAAATCTATGGCAAACAGAGATTGCATCTCCGGGTATACCTATATATACTATAGTCAAATAGTGTTACTTTCGTAGCAGTACATGAATATTATATTGATGGAATGCAAGTGTATGTAGAAATTGTATCATTGCACATGGCATCCACATTTTTCTTACGAAATTTCTCAGTGAATTTTTTAAAATTGTACCCTCTTTATAATACTCGGGAAAATTATGACAGTTTTATAGACATGCGCCAACTTTTTTTTTTTTTTTGTATTTCACATAAATGTGAACTATTTCTGTTCTGAATTTGCCCTTATAACGTTGAATTACCGTACATAAAAAATGAAATATTTATATGACTACCTATTCCAATTCACGTTGGTACATTTTGCCCGCATATATGTTATAAGTTACCTTCTTTATGGACTATTCTATGTGTGCTCTTAATAGTTCATAGTTTCGCCCAGAAATGTGAAATCCATTGGTAAAATATATGCTGATTCCTTCAGCTCGCGGATTTTTCATGTGTGTGGGTGGATGAGTTCCCCTCTGTGTGTGTGTTTAATTTTTTTTTGCGTATGTGTGGGTGGGTGAGGGGGTGGGGTATAGGGGGGGGGGAGGTACGTGAGTGGGTGGATTCCTCTGTCTATGTGTGTGTGCTTCATTTTTCTGCCTGTGTGTGGGTGGGTGAGGGGGGGGGGGAGGTGGGCGGGCTCCTCTGTGTGTGTTGGGGGGGGGGGGTAATTTATTTGGCGAGGATGGGTGGAGGGGGGGGGGTTGATGGGGGGACGTGAGTGGATGGGCTTGTGTGTGTGTGTGTGTGTGTGTGTGAGTGTGTGTGTGTGTGACTTAAAAAAAGCATATTACACAACACATTTATTTTTATGTGTCCAACATTTTTCGAGAATCATACACGAAAATTGGAATTGAATTTCACCCAAAAATTATTTAACACATACATTTTTTTTAAATTTACGTAATGCCATGTGCAGGGCCACAACAACTTCATTCATTGTTTTACTAATTCTTAATATTATATTTCGTTTTGTACCAAGGTCTATAAAAAATTAAATGGCGGGGTAGTGGCCGAGGCGCACATTGCGTTTGCGCGCACGGACATGGTACAATATGTATATATATATATATGCTTGTGTATAGCCTAATGCCTAGCTGTGAAGAAATGAATCGATGATTCAAGACAAAGGATCCTCTCAAGTATACTCAATGGACCCATTCTCTTATGGTTCTTTCACGTCAGTTTTACGAGCTGCACAATTTACACTTGGTGGAGATTTTTGTTTTATTGCTTTGTTTTTGGTGTTTTTTGTTTTGTTCGCTCCGTATACATACAAATTAAAGTTGCACACAATTAGCAATTACCGGCAATTTCCATAGCTCTAAGGGCTCGTGGGGTTATGATGCTCGGCGATTGTGAAGTGCTAACCAAAATTATGGAATAATTAAGAAAATTACTGAGATAATTATTCACATTTTTGCGATGAAACTTGAGATAAAAATCAGCCAAGGAGGATTTTTTTTTTATTGACACTTTTGCAAATTTATGTGATTTGTTTGAGGGAATTATGTAATTTTTTATTTGTACTTTGAACGTTTTTGAAACATATTTTTATTACACGGAGCAATCATGTTTTTTAATTTGTGGAAAGCGCCGATCTATTGTTACGATTGATAAGGATAAAAAACATTAGTTTGTGTAAAAAATAAAAGAAACACTTTTTTTTCTCCTCAATCCGATTTTTTTTTTTTGGATTAATTACTTTTTTTAAAAATCATTCTGAATATGAGACTACGATTTTAGCGACACATTTTTAAATATTATCAGCACTTTCATTCCTTTCTATCACCACAGTTTTCTGAATTTTCGGAATTTTTTTTCATGCTGAAATCTGGTTGTAGAAAACTTTATGCATGCATTTTATATCGCTCATACGTATGCACTTTCGATATTTTTGTGATGTGATTGAGAGGATGGTTCAGATAGCGTGCGAATACAGCATCCCTCGAAAATTGAATTTCTCTACATTTTACCAATTTCTCATAATTTTTTTTTGCATATGTTTCTCCAGTATATGAGGTTTATACAGAATCTCTGCAGCAGAATATGTGTTTTTAAAAACAAAAACAAAAACAAAAACAAAAACAAAAACAAAAACAAAAACAAAAACAAAACTTAAAAAAAAAACAAAAACTAAAAACAAAACCTAAAAAACAAAAACAAAAAACGAAACCTAAAAAACAAAAACAAAAAACGAAACCTAAAAAACAAAAACAAAAAAACGAAACCTAAAAAACAAAAACAAAAAAACGAAACCTAAAAAACAAAAAGCAAAAAACGAAAAAAAAACAAAATATGCAAGCTCCGTACTTTGAGTATAAAATGAATTGTGCATATGTACATAGTTACAGGGATCAATGAAAAAAGAATAATTATAAAATTGTGCTTAGTAACTGTTCCTCCATTGTTGTGAATAGAGATATTCATTGTATAACCGTATGGGTTGTTATGTTGTATGATACGTCAACTAAAACTCCATTCTATATATGAAGGGAAGCAATTAAGTAACAACAGTTCGGTACGACCGATTGAGATGAAAACTAATTGTAAGTCTAGCTACAAACACTTGCTGATGCTATAGCACATAGGGTATAACATACACAGGCTGGTATACAAAGGGTTTACAAAGGAGGTTTAGTAATTGTTTGGAGCATGCTCAAACAATCTACAGGCCCGCTCTGCTGAGTGTACTGTTTTACCCCCACTAACCCCCTTCGTCAGTATCCTCCTGAGATCTCCGAAGGGAATAGCTACAAAGGCGATGCAAGCAAGTGACGCTCGTAATTTTCACAAAATTACTACCGTCTGTCTTCCAGTGTCTTCACCACATTGCACTCCTATCCTTATCTATGGCCTAAGATACTTTCGTAACCTCACGTTTTCACGTCTTTTGTTTAAGGAGGTCAAAGTGATTTTCGATCAAGCCGCATGAGTTACCGGATTAGAAATGAATACCGCTGGATTGAGTGAGATAATTTAATGGCCTAGATTTGCCAGTGGGTACACAATTTATTTTGTTTAGGAAAGAAATGGGTAATAGGATCGATATGCAGATGGAGAATTAAATTGGGACAATTGCACTTCCGGTGGAGCTGCGGGTTCCTCTATTTTTTATACTTTTTTTTTTCTAGTGTTCAGTGAAAAATTCTGCAATTGACATGGAAATAAATGTGGTGTCGGACAATCTCATAGTAGTATCTCAATATAGTTTTTAACCTTCGGTTTTTAACCTGGGGGGACAGTCATTGGAATTACGCCGGAAATAAAATGTTTTGGATCTATAAAATTTGCGTGTGTGTGGAGGGGGGGGGGGGGGGGTAGGTGTATGTATGCGTGTGTGGGTGGGCGGGTGCATGTGTGTGTGTGTGTGTAGGTAAGCATTTCTTCCGAGAACGGTTTCGCCAAACACACACACACACACACACACACACACACAATTAAATTAAAAATTATTTAAAAGCCTTAGCAGGACCTTGCAACAGATCCTTCAAAATCGATTGTCCATCTCCAGGTCCAAAACAATAATCCCCCCATTCTGTAATTTGAAAAAAAAAACTCCACCGAGACGGCCATGATGGGCCAAACCTGCTCATCAGTAACGCCCAAATAATTCTCACATTGTGTACCGGTAGGATTAGTGGCCCTGTCATAAAGTTCCGATTTTCTGTCATAATATGAATGATGTCCATAAATTTCCATGGGATGAGAGCGGTAATCGCATGACAGGGGGAGGGCGGTGGGGTGGATTTTGGGGGGAGGGGGGAGGGTACTGTAAAGCAATACAGAGAGAAAAGAGAGTATGCACCCTCCTTAATGACGGCTCTACCCAGGGGTTCGCAGAATATGGCGCAAACCGATCCCCTGGAATATACCCAAGGCCTTTGGGGCCCTTCCAATGCACGTAACATACACATCCCCCTGACAAGACAGGCTTGGGAGCCAATGGGAGGAAAAAAGACGGTCTAAGCTGACCAATGTTGCCGGATTTCCGACTTTGGTTGTCTCTGACTTGGGGTTGGGAGCAAATTAAACATTACTAGTTGCTAACTATTCTAATATAATAATAATAATGTAATTAATAGCAATGGAGGAATGTTAATGGAAGACACGCGGTGAGGGACATCTGTACCGGAAGTGACCAAAGGCGAGGAAAATAAATCCAAATTCAACCGTTCTCTGATTTCACTTGGAAATTTTCCCTTTGAGGCCATTTAGCATTCACATTTAATAAATCAGTGATATCAAAGTGGAAACTTGCAGTGGACGTGCATGAGAATTATCATGGAAGCGTTCGCAACGACAATCAATTTAGGTACTTGTCTGCTTTTTGAAAAATGAAAAAAAAAAAAATGGAAAAGTGAGGCTCGAATTTCATTTGACAGAACAAAATGAGCTGTTACGAAAATTTTGTGAAGGGTTCGAAAATGGGGGACATCCAAACTTTGTGTTGCGAGAGACTTTAGACGGGAGAACGTAATTCCTGGGCAAATAAAACCGGGGTAAAAAAGTTGGACAAAATTTCGGAGAGACACGCACTGGGCACTTCATTATGCATGTGAGCACTTTTGTTCCAAACAGTTTCCAATATAATGTCGCTGTATGAGCCTGATAGAGTTTCAATGTGCAACGGTGGCTCGGCTGGTGAATGGCGGCGATGGTAGCGGCGCGCTTCATATAGAGAGTGGAGTGCCCCGAAAATTTGTCGGAATAGGAGAAGAACCCAAGGGGCTTCACAGTGGAATATGTTGCGGCAAGTAGATCTGATATTGAGCTATAGAGGAACTTTTGAAAGTACGGCAAAAATTCAGAATTTTTTTGGAGACGTGCTAAAAGTGTACAATTTTTTTTTATCTCAATAAATCTCATTGCCTGACTTGTTCATTTGATCTTGTCACTCCGGATCTATTGAATGAGGAGAAAAAAAATTGCACAAGAAGTCCCATGGGATCCATAAATTTAGGGCGAAGAGTCATTGGACCGAATGATTTCGGACGATAAGTACCATACCTCTGAAAATGCATAGCATTCTAGGGACTAGCATCGTCTAAGCCGACCAATGTTGCCAGATTTCAGACGGTGGGATTCCGTGGCTTGGGGTTACGGGGAAAAACGGCGAGATGAGGAGAGAGAAGGAGAGAGCAAGAGCAATAGAGAGGGAGGGAGAGATCGGGGAGAAAAAGCAAAGAAGAGAGAGCAGAAGGGGCAACTTTGAATCGTGGTTGGAGGCAGGCGGAGATATAAGAAGTATCACCATTCGCCGCTCATGGTGTGCATGCACGGCTGAATGAACAAGCAAGGGAGATGAGAGGAGAGATAGATGTTTTGGATACAGAATGTACCACTAGTTGGGCCGGCAACAGCTATCTGCTGGTGAGGGAGACAGAGAGACAGGTGGAGGAACTTGACTTCACGAGAGATACTACTGATGACCAACTGTGAAACGCTTCTCGTTATTGCTCTATGTATGTCTTTTGGGATGATATCGGTTTTGGAAAATGAATGCATTACTGCGAGCCCCTCTCCCTTGGGACTCGAATTCAGGAGCGGAGATTGTTACTCCCATTTTTTCCCCCATGAAAGATATATCTATCCCCATCTATATAGATATATCGATATATATAGGTATATCGATATATCGAAATATAGATATATCGATATATCGATACAGATCTATATCGATACAGAGCTATATCGATATATAGATATATCGAGATAGAGATATATCGATATATAGACATATCGATATATAGGTATATCGATACATAGGTATATCGATATATAGATAAATCGAATTTTGAGAGAAAAAACAATATATATAACATACACTTTCTCGACAAAACATATTCTCATAAAATATGTGCTATATATCTCCCCTTGATTCTAAATTATTCTGTAAAAATAGGTAATAAAGCCTGAATGAGATGGATTCGCTCCATAAATTACCCACTCATTTTAATTAAATTCTACCCAACGTGGGGCAATAATTAAATATTGTATTTCGTACCTTGACACAGTACAACCAATGAGTTCTGGAACATTGAATAATTTATTTCACACAAATTCACCATTTTTTCGAAATATCTTCTAATATTCATTGACTGAAAATACTATGTCAACGTTATCTTGTTTAAAGAAAATAATCATCTCGCCTCTCGTCGTTCTACACTTCCATTACTAACACATTAATTCTGAATATTGTGACGTTAAAACGTATGGAATATCTAAAGTCTCGTCGTGGAGGAAATTGTGATGCCGCAATATTGCGAGTGCACTTATCCCCTAGCACACATGGTGAGGCGGGGCTAAAAGTGGGTGAGAGAGCGCGAGGGAGATGCGGAGACGAAGTGGGAGAGAGGGGGTGACGCAGAGTGAGAGGGGGAATGCGGAGAGAAAAAGGGGAGGCGGAAAGAGTCTGTGTGTGTGTGTGTGTTAGTGGATGAGCGAGGGAGAGACGTACCACCCCCATTTGAAATCCACCACGCTTTAGCCCCTCGATCTTGCAATGTTGCCAGATATAAACTGCATACCGTTAAATTCAAGGGTAGAAGTGGCTGTGCCATGCGTAAAAGCGCAGTGTGCATTGAAACCATTTATTGTGTCATGTTAAACTGTTTGACTCCTGTCATTTGTGACACTCGTGAATTAATTGAAATGGCGCGACTCTTCGAAATCCTGGAATATTGACTCATTCTAATACGTAATTACCAGCTGTAGAGATAGGGGTGTAATTGAGCGTTCATATGACAATCTCATTGACGCAATTTTAAATGGTGATGTAAGTTAATTAATGGGGGAAAAATGAGGGAGCTTGGTGGAGAGGAAATTAGATTGACAGAAAATTTGATCGGACTGGGGAATTGAAAAAAAAAACTTTTCATCTGAATTTAAAATTTTGTCAAGTGGGCATATTGGTTTCTGGAGTATCCACTAAATTTCCACCAATATATAATAATATTCTCACATTTTTTGAAGTTAAAAATAACTGGAGCATGCTTACATGCTCGTCCGCGCAATTGTTATTTTTCTCCCATTCTCCTTTTTATCTTATTTCCTCTATTTTATTCTCTCCACTGTCATATGCGCTGTGAATGTATTTCTCTGTTATTCAGGTTGTATAAAACTCGGAGAGACTGATGAAGAAAAAGAAGAAAAAAAAAACACAACAAGTAACGTGTGGCATACGACAAAATAAACGAGGTGATATTCGGAGTGCTGGCCGAAATGGATAAGCAAAACCGGCAAATATATAAATAACAAAAATTATGAAATTCAACGAGCAGAAAAAGATGAAAAAAAAAAACCGCGAAATATCCTCATTCGCTTTACCACACCGGGAGCCGTATTGTGGCGCCAAACGCAATGACATTTGAATTCTGTTTCAATTTCCATTAAGGTAAATGTGATTATATTCACAGGCAGCATGTTAATTACGAGAAAAAAAATTGCACGGCTTTTTAAAAGGTCATTATAGTTTGGATTATAATTTATCTTATTGTAAAAAAAAAGCTGTGAGCTAAGCCGATGGGCACGCGCGCGTTTGAATTTATGTGAGAGTATCATATCTTTTGGGTGTACAAATATGTTTCTGTGTAAGGCGAATACAGAATTACTAATATGTCGAGGTTATATCGTTGCCATATAGTCAAACTCGAAGGAAAACGCTGAATTATGAGGAGTCCGCCATAATCTGGTGGCGCCATCTGTGGCCGAAACTGCGCAAACTCAGTTGAACACCCAATAATGTCGTACTGAATAGCTTTCAACTGTTACGGGTAATCAATTTTTTGTTTTTTTCACTTTTATTTTCAAGTGATTTATCAGTTTTGATAGGTCGCATTCTGATTTGGCGGATTGTTGGTCCGTGGTAAGTGAAGGACACGGGAGGCGCAGGCGCGCATGCGCACGGCCACGCCGTATACCACTGCGTCGTCTGAATTCAAGTGGCACGACTAACTGGACACTTTAATCAATCGAAAAAAAAAATTCTATCAAATGGTCGGAGTTGAACCGACATTTTAATTTCTTCATCAGAACTGGTGGTAGAGTTAATTGGATTCAATTCTGAATAGACTTGTAGGTAACGTAAGTGGTTTTTTGCTCAAAAATTAAACTGCGTGCTTCCGGCATTTCCAATATCATCCTGAGTCTTGATATGTCTTTCGTAGAAAATCGGGATCACCAAGTGCTTGAGAATGAGTCCTTGATGAATTTCCTATCATCACGAAGTCACGTGACGTACGGTCATGAAACGACGCATAACCCCGAATTGTAATCTCCCGCGCTTTGCGCCCTTCACCCACGATATCGTGCCTGGCGTATCAATGAACATGATTGGTAGAATCGTAATAATATGTTATAACTAGTAATACACGGGTCGTTGTAATCGGTCGAGTAGTTACCAAGTTGTGTGCCAAAGTCTGACACCATTTCATTGTATACGAGATTTGAGCTGCAGGGAAATTTGTTCCGGAGAAAATTGCCATTATCTCAGAATTAAAACGAGGTAGCAGGTTTTTCATGTAGACCTGTTTTGTAGAGCCGGATGAGACGGACAGATTTTAATTGGGGCATATTTTGATAGCTCTTTTAGTTGTCGAGGTAATGCCGACGTAAGACCGAAACAGGCTTACGTTAGGCGGTCGGTCGGTAAGTCAGAGGACCTGGGTTCTGTGGGTTCCTGTGTCTTATCAGAATGCAGGGCGGCCTATCAAACAAAATAGATCCAAGGAACATGATAAAAAAAAATGACGAAGACGGTATGACGTCACGAATTGAGAGAACACTTGAGAGAATTGAGAGAAATGATTATCTTTGATTCAGATGAGACAAATCTCCACTAACGAGACTAAGACCCAATGGGATTCTCCACACAAACACAAGCGTAATCTTAACAACACTTCAGGTCCAATTTTGTGGACAGTATGGCGCAAACAACATGGGTTGTCAGAGTGCGCTCACCCTTGTGGTGCAATACTGTGTAATCTATGATTAGAATCGTTGATGAACGTTTGGAGGTAATCTAGGGTATAGACAACAGGCGAGCCATCCCAATCTGACACCCTATGTTACGGACTGAACTATTGTAGTATCGCTGGTCTACATGGATGGAAAAGTGTGATAAAAATGACCCGACCAGTTGTTGAAACGGTCAGTGACTCAGTTCTAAATTTTCCCTCATCCCGAAATCTGGTAAAAGTCTCTCCCTGGAATTAATGTATTTTAGGAAAAAGTGCAAGCTTTCGTATCGAGACAACATCAAAATTTTGCGACTACAGCTTCCTGAAGTCATCATTTTCCACCTCAATTTTCGCTCGTGCTGAGAAATGAGACCGTGCTGACGATTTTTCCCCGACATTTGGCGCCTCTATTGGGCCGATAGTCGATCAATCTGGAAGTGCTGACAGCGGGACTAAAAGTTGTCTTACACTGAACAAAGAATTGTGCGCCAGAGGCTAGAGCAACTCTAATTGGGTCAGAGTGAATCAAGTACTGGAGGAAGGGTGGTAGTGAGTTCAGTCGCGGGTTACCGAAGATCGGCAAGTGGATCGATCACTTGAAACTCAATACTTTTAGCAATGTATATGTTTCTTTTGTCATCTTCAACTGCAAGTTCTTTATTTATATTTTCACTTTTTTGATGCTTCAGGACTTCCTTTCTAGAGTGTGTGTGCATGTGTGTGTGTGTCTGTGTGGGTGCGCGGGTGTGTTGGGAGGGGTCGGTGTGGGTGGGTGGATGGGGAGGTGGGTGGTTGAGTGGATGGGGAGGTAGGTGGGTGGGTGGATGGGGGGGGGGGGTGGGTGGGTGAATGGGGGGGGGTGAATGGGGGGGCGGTGAATGGGGAGGTGGGTGGGTAGGTGGATCCTGCGGTGGGTGGGTGGATGGGGAGGTGGGTGGGTGGGTAGGAGAGTGGATGGGGAGGTGGGTGGGAGAGTGGATAGGGAGGTGGGTGGATGGGTGAGTGGGTGGAGGGTGTGTGTGGATAAAAAAATATACGAAGCCGAACTCACACTCCCGCGTTATCACCAAACCAGTATTTTTTATCAATTTTTTCACCCGCTTAATTAAGACTTTTTTTCCTTATTTATTGGTATTTCACATCGCTTCATTTGCACTCCTATTAGGCCTAATCAACGAGGGCGGTCGACGATGTGTTTGTAAACAAAGTGTTTTGGATTTATAGTCTAATGGGCGAGTATACTGATGCAGCACTCTTGAACATATTGACGCATGGCAATATTCCATATATGCAAGTTGCCGACTTGTGCACCAGCAAATATTAAATACCATGCATTTGGAAACTCAACGAAATTCGAGGAGTATCGATCGGGGGGGGGGGGGGGCGTTTTGCGGATGTGGGAAGTATCAAGTGCGGTGGTGGTTGAATTCTGGTATGATAATTTTGATAAGAACGAATTTGGCATGTACGTATAGCGTAAGTGGAGCTACTAGACATTTTTGTAAAATCAGTTTATTCGATCGGCCAATTTTTTTTTTTTTTTTTCTCATAACAGGTGCATGTTGGTTTTTTTTAAATATGTAATCCACTATGAGGAAAAGTACCAGCAAAAAAATTTTTCGTTGATTTTTTTAACTCGCGAATATTGAAAAGAAGTGTTTGAAACAGCGCTGTGACGTGACGAAGTTGTCTCCGCCCCCGGCGGTCGCTGCCGCAAGTCCAGCCCACGCGTCCAATAGAGAACACAGAAACCCCGCGCAAGACTCGTGACGTGACGAATTTTCCGCTGTTTATTTTTTGAACAAAATTGAGAAAGGATTGCCATGAATTTCATGTGAAGTAGTACTTAATAGGCTGTAGTGAATCTCTCATTGCTCTCATTTCCAAAATCTGGCCTGCATGCAACAACTCTACTATTAAACCCACCACTTGCAACACTTGTTAAAATATTAATTCACCCCGACATTTTCCAATGGCCCAACGCAATGAATAAAATTGCCACAAAATCCCATAACCATTATTTGTTATTCGTAAAAAGGTAATTCCCTTTCCTACAATTGTATTTAAATTCAACAACCAGTAATTTAAGTTCGATGAGATTAATCAGATCTACAATGATGAATGTATGTTACCCGCTGACAATTTTCCACCATAAACCGCGCAAAAAAATTTCAATGAAAATAGCATTGTCACCGTAAATTGTCAATTTATCGAATTAATATTATCCCTGTATCTCACAATTTCTACTATCATATTTCAACGGATTATAGAAAATCCACAATTCATTGTTCTATAAACATCAAAGTTTCTATCTGCGGGTCTACCTTGAAGTTTCTAATAAAAGCGGAAGAGCACAAAAAAAAAATATGAGGAACAGGAGTACCACCAACAATAAAAGAGGAAAAGAGTGAGACCAAGTCGGGGGGGGGGGGGGGGGGGAGTACACAAGGTAAAAAAAAAACCAAGTAGTGAAGAACAACCGTTTGTCAGTAGTACGTGCCAACTACGATGTCTCTAGCGCATGAACGAGACGCAGAAAACAGGGGGAGGGGGAGGGGGGTGGGTGGGTGGCTGGGGGCAGAGTAAAAAAAGTTTCTTAACGAGACGAAGAAATACCGAGAGTAGAAAGAAGGAAAGAGAGCCTCATAATTACTCGCAGGGTGGTGAGAGCTGGGGGGAGGGGGGGGGGGAGGGGGAGGTAATTAATGATGGGTAAATTGTGGATCAAAAGGAAAAAAAGTAGGAAATTTTTTATTTTCACCCATCTCTTAACTTCTATCGTCTGACCGGGACTTTATTCTTTCCCCTTACAACTTTTATATTGAATTGCATCAGGTACGGTCAAATAGAAATAAATCATTGGCAAGAAAAAAAAATGAAAAAAAAAAAATAGTAATACTAGACTGTAATTAACTGCAAAATCCTTTCGCAGCAATACGTATTTAACTGTGTGCAACTTCACCTCGGGGATGGCAATATATTAACCCATTCACGGGCATGGAAAAGTGTGGAAATTATTGGCAGTGAATGCACATCAGCTTCCCCAGCACTCGTGAATTGTGCAATTGCCTTCATGTACAGTTCAATGATGGAATCAACTCGGCGTTCCCATGGACAGGTAAAAAAGTGTTATTGATTCATGGACAATCAAGAGAACATCAACATTATAAAATACTAGGGCGAATATTGGTGGGGCGGTGATCACGTCCGTTTCCAAGTTCTTGTTATACTTTACTGTCGAAATGTTTCGCCAACATGCACGCATACACAAACACATTTCTAGACATTTCGTCGGCAACGAAATGGAAAAAAAGAAAGAGACAGTTCCACATCATCTCCAGAAATCAAAGAAATATTTAAAAATCAAACAACACAAATAAGAAAAAAAGTTTCACCGTCTAATTGCATTTTCTGCCAATGCTTTGTACTCCTGAAAAAAGCCCTTCTAATTCAGTCGTCCTCTGTGGAGTTACTTTAACCATCCCCGCCGTCTCGCTTCAATTCAAAGAGATCCACTTTGATCAACAACCTATCACAGGGCAATCAGACAGAAGTTAAAAATCCAATTTATTCATGGAAAAATCATCACTTTCATCATTCCACTCTGTAATTGGTAGCAATGCTGCCAGGTTTACTGTACAGATTCTGGAGACCTACTTTTTTTTCTCAGTTACCCAGCTTGTCCTCTTGCTCCGCTTCTCACATGATCATGAAGGAACGTCCATGTACAACACGAGTGCAAACACACCTAATTGTCCACCCCAGTTGCAAAATCCTCTATCTGATTTAACGATCTCGGTTTACCTTCAATTCAGGCATTAATTGCTTGGCGTTGTATCTATTCCTCAGTTGGAAGCGGTTGCGATTGTGGAGAAGCCATGTTGCTATCTAAGGTATCGCTCGTTGCACGTTTGGGTCCAGCAGTCACTGATTCGGAGCTAGAAGACATCATCACATTGGCTATATCTTCCAGACCACCTTTGCAAGGTCAGCACTAGCTAGAAGCTTCCCTACGGACGTCTCTTCCACCAATCCTTCCCGATAATTCGGTGGCCTTCAGCATAGTAGACCGTACAATTAATAAGCCAGCATACACAACCCGATTCGGCATTATCTTCCAATAGAATTAAATGCACAATGATTCTTTCCATTAACCTTATCATCCTGATGCTTGAGGGATTCCACCAACAAGAAGTTGACGGTAGAAAGATGAGTTAGCCAAGTGTAAATTGAGCTGAATTTGATTAGCACAAACTACGTGACAGGGAGATGAACATCTAGAAGTTCATCAAACAGCTGGAGTACTAGTACTAGTTTATACTTAGCAGTGGGTAAGTACAGAATGAAATTTTCCGTCTTTCGTATATATAACTTGCGACGGCTGTCGAGTTTTCCGTCGTGAGTGAAAATAATGTAAACTCAAATGAAGTGAATTAATTGAAATTCTGGTGGAGCTAGGGCGGCAAACTATTTGAAATTCTCAATGTCATTGACGATGCCACCATCGGTGGTTTGCAATCCTCATTGCACCGAATGAGCGGTGATGAGGGAGGGCAAAAGCTAGACGAGCTCATCCAAAACTTGCCCTCCAGTCAAAGGGGGTCTTATTTATTTTCCACCCGTCGTCAGCTCACTCTACGACGTCCAGCTCTCTATCCTCATCTTTCAATTTCACCACTGGTACAACTCCAACCATGGGTGAAATTCCTCCAGGGGATTGTGCCTTCCTACCATCATCCATCGAGGTATAGGATGCTGTCTTTCTCTCTTGCCCTCATATAGGTCCTATCTGTGTTCAGAAGTCTGGCACTTATAAGCCTCTTCTACTTCTTGTGCCTATATTTCATGGTGCTACAGGAAACAATGAAGACGCTTCTGGAGTTGGTCAACTAGAGGTCGGGTGTTCTTTCGGACTCGACACCTCGAAGTCGTCATCCCGTGCAGATCCGGATGACCAACGAACCGAACCATCTTTACATACATTGGCTAGATAGATTGATATCGTAGTTCATTGTTTAGATGGTTAAACAGAGAGTATACGTGATTAGAATACATAGAAATTATAACATGAAATAAAATATAAGTAAGTAACTAAGAGGGATGTAAGTGACCAGCAGCGATGAGCGAATAAGTTACAAGTTGTTGAGAGTATAAGCTTTACGGAGAACGAAGAATGATGTGGGGTGGATCAAAGATCAGTAAAAATGATGGATGGAGCTGTGACAATAAAAAGGAAAGAAGGAGAAGGTCAAAACGGGAGGCGCTGCTGGATGCAGGAGGGTCATCAAATCTCTAAAGACTGGAGCCAGATTGAAAGTATTTTACTGCATTTTCTGGCCGGTGTCATCAACAAATTGAATATAGAAATCATCTAAACGCTCTTCACATTTCCACTTCTCTCGAAAATAACCACACTAACCTCAGTTTACGCACCACTCAACCATCCGCCCATCCCCTCGTCGCTTTACCGCTTAAAGATCGATGGGAAATTTTATACGAGACCTATCACCGTCACGGTCGATATTAAATTTCAGCCTAATCGTAGCTTTCAATCTAAGGATATTAATTTCATTTAATTATCTTTTTGTCTATTTGAGGAATCAATAGTTTGTGCATTGTATCCTATGTCGATGGGAAGTCAATTGCATTCGGAAATATGCTGCCAATGGAATTAGGGTGTGCAATAGGGGAGAACGGATGGCCATAACTTTTGATGGTTTTAGGCCGAAAGTCGGAATTTAGTTGGGGGGAGGGGGGGGGGGAATTTTGGTGGTCCATGGCTTATGGTATAGAAAAAATGTGATGCTGTGCTATAGGGGCTTCCAAGGCAGCGTAAAGATAGATATAAAAAAAAAACTAGCACTCCCTGAAGATATTAAAAATCTGAGGATGCAATACGGAGGATGCTGGATGCCGTTAGATTGATCTCAACACTTGGTGCTTAACTGAAGCCTAGCCTCACGCTGGAATGATGCAACATTGTGTTGCTGATAAAAAACGCATTGCTACTCGTTATCAGGTATGCAGGTACCCTTACAACTGCCATGCAACTACCCCGGTAACCCATGGGAGGTAAAATATAGCCGATAAAGGGGTGTGGACTCCAAGAGTAAACTGAAATCAAGATAGTAGGGGGAAAAAACTAGAGCATGGAGATATTTGTGAAAGAATCCCCTCGCCCAAATCCCACGGTGAGTTTTAATGCAGTTTGCCAGTATCAGAATTTTTTTTACACCCCCAATATTTTAACCCTATATACAATCTGACTCAGCATCATTTGAATTTTCAGGTCAAATAAAACAGAATTTTTTTTTAAACTTTCCGATAGGGGAAGTTATTGTTTTGCCCCCGAAAATGAAAAATCGATTTTCCATCAGATCTCCACGGTTCATGCTATTTCTGACCTTTCTAGACTATTTAAAACAAAATGTCTGTATGTGTGTGTGTGTGTGTGCCGATGTACGTATGTAACCAAAAATTTCCCGCAACGATTTCTCGTGAACAAATAATCCGATCGAGCTCCTGTATGACGCAATCGAAGTGTCTTGCCGTAACTTAGAGCTCATTAGTTTTTGGTCCAGATATGTCTCCTGGCTTCTATTGCTATTAACAATTTCAATTGCTCATAACGCTGTATCTCACGAAATATTATAGATACGCAAAAATGTGTCGAATAAATGTTGTTCCTTATAAAAAAATACATATTTTGTGTCCTCTGACTTTTTTCGTATCTTCAACCGTCTCGGCGTTCGAGCGTTATGAACAATTGGAATCATTCAGAGAGCTCTATGGTGAGAAAAATGAGAGATTGGAAAGAAAGTACACACACACAAACAGACAAACAAAGCTTTATTATATTCTCTATTATCACGAATGAAAAAAAAAATCAAGTGAAATACACGGAAGAGTTGGCTATATGTAATTCACCTGAAAACAACTGGGTACCATCAAAGTGTCTGTATGCATAATATCATATGATTCATTTATTTTCTATTTTCACAATCCAATCGAAGAATATTGAAGTGTTTCGAAAGTGCGCAAAATTGTTGAATGGACGAAACTCGTTTTCCACGGAATAAAGATTTCCTGTATATAGATTGCACACCTGTATCTACTATATAAGAAGGGAATAGCAGCGTACAGTTGGGCTTCAGCACGATTACTCAGGCTTGCGGGAGAATCGCAATTCGACGTTCTTTAACCCTCCATTTTTTTCTCTCATTTTCTCTGTCTTACTCAGAGGGATACTGCGGCTTGCAATGTAGTGATTCCTTCCACCTTCACTTCTGCGGTATTATACCGTTCGATTCCTCTACCTTAGCGCAGCCTTTTGCTTCTCGTGTTGTACCAATCTTACTCCTCTACCTCACTCTACTGCACCATGTTTTAGAAACCTCACTGAGCTCCATTGGGGACGATCAAAAGTCTCTTGGATACTTTCGCATAGCTTGGAGATTGTAAAGATGAGTATCAAGTTGCGATTAAAGTGAACTATAGTTTAAGTCAGAGTCCAAGGCCAGATATACACGACTAATGTAATAAATCCTCTGTGTAATGGGAGTTTTAATACGGGTATATTTCAATGGTGGAAGGAAATAGCGATGAGTTATGAAATTGAAGGGATTGAAGATTTATATGGGTCCTCATGAATTCAGTTGATGGGTGAATAGAGAATGACAGCAGATCTTTTTTTTCTTACCGATTTTTCGGGGAGTTATTGTAATGCAAATCGATTTTTTTTTTCGCTGAGTCGCTTGTGTTTTGAGTATAACAAAATGCTTGCGAATTCTGAACAAATGTCTGTGTGTGTGTTCGTTTGTATGTGGGGAATAGGAATTGTTTGTTGCCGATGTTTCACGAACGGGTCGAACGATCTGGGAACGATCGGATTAGTTTTTGGTTTAAATTGACCGAGCAGTTTTTTTGGTATCAACAATTGAATTGCGCTCTATTTCAAAAACGGTGAGAGATACGGCAAAAAGTATTAAACAGAATTTGCTCTGTAAGTGGAAATGCATATTTAATTTCTTATCACTTTCTTCCGTATTTGCCATAATTAAGGAGGTATGACGGGTTTAAGTCTCGAGCGTTCGCACCCCTATTGGCGTCTCACTCCCACTCCAGTAAGGCGCATAATTCTCGTCAAATCTTCATAATTATGTGCTTCATAAATGAAATTACAAATCGGGAATTTTTGTTTGTGTTCCCAACGAGGGCACACACACTTTTATCCCAGTTTTTTCTTGGATTATCACGAAGAATGACGTGGTGAACAGGTTCGCAATTTATGGACCGATTCGAATGTCTCGCTGATTATTCGGAGAATTCGTCCATCATCGAGTAATTAAATTTCATGATTTTGTCGATGAGTAATTAGTTGCACCGATTTTTTTTACAACCGATTTTTCTGTTTCAATGATTGGCTTCTTGTGGCCAACGCAATATTCTCCGAGTAAAGGCAATCATGCATGAAGAGGAAAGTTTAATAACAATTGACCTTCCATTGGGTAATCCAGGCATTGAATTCAATCAATGGCTAATGACGGTGGGCGGTTAAGGTAGTCAAAGTAGTTCGATAGAGAAGAATTTCCGTTATCCGTTGATTGCCGGCGCACTCGAGGTGTAACCGCGAGACCCGGGTTCGAATCTCGGCCAGCATTAATAAAAATTAATCATTAAAATAGAAAATAAAACTCCTAGAAATTCTTACAACTCCCAATAACGATTCACCCAATTGTTGCCAATAGCTCCAATTGTTTCTAGCGCTGTATCGTGAAAACGGTGGCAGATAGAAAAAAAAGTGTTTAACAAATTTTATTCCGCACACACAGACACACATTTTATGTTCTATACCTTTTTCTCCTATCTCTTACGGTTATCGCGTGAAGGCATCGCAAACAATTGCACTTTGCATACTCCGCATCTTCAAATCAATTTCACTTCGACTTTTTTTTTTTTTTTTAAGATTGACTTTTTTAAAAATTGTTGTAATATTGTCCAGGACATTTACATTTTTTGCAGTGTAGTAGGATGAGAGGGACCAGGTAAAACGAAGACTAATCAGAGCGCGGACGATGTTATTGGAATTTGAAAAATTGCGAAATAAAAAAAAGTGGACGGTCGGGTGGGTGGGGGTGGGGGTGGGGGGGGGGGGGGGAGGAGACCCTTCAAATCAGGAGAAGCTCAGTTTCTTGGGCTTCGATCTCCTTTTTTCCCTCAATTCCTCAAATTCCAATCACGTGGTGCTCTTTAATTTTTATTGGCTTTATTGAGCCCTACAATTCGCTGCACACGTGTCAAAAGCTCATACACCACATGCATTACTCAAGTTTTTGTTATTGCAAGTGTCCACAAAGTAGATAGAAAATAATGCCAGCCCACAGGGAGGAATATAAATGTGTCAAGATAGTGGAGGAAATGCGGTAAATGGTGCGAGGTAGAGATTGGATACGAATGATTTTACGAGTTTGAGAATGTGGTGGCGCTCGAGGTGAGGAAGAGGCCACAATGAGTTCGATTTCTGGGTATAATGCGCGGGATAGACAATGATAGAGGCAAGGGGTTGAAGAAAAAAGAGGAGGAAGGATGAGAGGCTCGGAAATAAAATGATACCAAATGAATTCCGAGAGCGCCTGCAAGATTGAGAGTAGAAAAATAAGCTCGGCTTCACTTTCTTCTTCTTCGCCCCCTGAATTCTCTTTAAGCTTCTCTACTTCAGCGCACGTATTTATTTCGTCCCATTAAATACTCGAATTCTGCATCGTATTTTTTTTTTTTTTTTTTTTTTTTTTTTTTTAATAGTTTGAAGGTGGGTATCGAACACGTGGACATGACATTTTCTGCAGTGGTTATTACTATAGATAAGTTTCGGCCGTTTTGGCAAAAGATGGCGCCACTAGAAGGTTGCGGAGGACTCGTCATACGGACGGAGGACTTAGGTCTCAACCAGAGTGAAGAAGAGAAATTGACTGAATTAATTTTGCAGATTTTTATTCCTCCAAAGATGCCTAGTTTTGGCGGGCATTTTTGAATTATGAAAAAATTGAATCATCCTTATCGCGATGAAAATTCCGTATTAATTAGCCGCGAGCACGTGGGACTGGGAATTTTTCCCAGAATTTTTCTGTATTTCAGGTGATACTTGTCCTGCACTCGAAAAACTAAGAATACACTAATAAAAATGATATATAGTTTGTTGATTTTGCATCGCGCCATTTTACATCATTAGAAATGTTTGTTCGATAAAGTTAAATATTTGGTTTCTGTATTGTAACAGTTCGACTGTGTAAACGAAAAATTCTAAAAAACCACTATTTGCGCGGCTCCCCCCCCCCCCCCCCCCCCCCCACCCACCGACTATATATATTACGTTCACCCAGTTTCACCATATTAGATCCGAGTCCCCTTAGTTCCCTATCTTCTCAACGCAATACTTGCGCATTTTATATTTCCTCAGAAAAACATTACTCAATTTATGGTACAAAGTTATGGGGTTATGTCATTGGATGCTGATGGATAAAAATAGAGGTGCACTGATGGAACGATTTAGTTACGGGAAATTTCATTCGCTAATAGTCAACTAATTTTCTTTATACGCAATGTTTTTAATGGGAAGAGCTTAAATGATAATATCGTCTTGAAATGTATGGACATTAATTGCGCTCATTATTTTCTCAATTTTTTTTTCCGATTTTTCATCTGCATAAAAACAGTGTAAAAATTATTTTGTAAAGCCTGTGGAAAGATGAATGGAGAACAATAAGTGGAAAGATTTTTGTGAAGTACGTGATGGGTCATATGGGTGAACAGTGCGCCATTTTGTGTGCACGTTTGCACGCTGTATAGGGTACAGTGGCATCAGCTTCGAAGTTTCAATTTCGGACTGAGCCCCGCGTTGGATATAAGCTTCGCTTTGCAGGACATTTGGGAGGGGGGAGGGGGGGGGAGCAGGAGGTTTTAACGGGGCGGCATATATACCCTTCTACGTGTCGTTTTCGTGTCGCTGTATCCGAACTAACCTGGCAAGTTTCCAATTTTGTCTGGGATACCAATTATTTCGAAGCATGGAGACGCGGGCCCAAAGCTCCGAACTTTTTTTTTCCACCACAAACAGAGAATTTTTAAGATACTCCATGCCAAAACCGCTGCTCTCTATTCCGGATAGGAGACATGTCAAGAAACAGGCGGAGCATGTGTGTGTGTGTGTGTGTGTGTGACCTACCAGAGCCGCAACAATAACTTCTCAATTTTATCGAATAACTTTAGTATTTCCCCTCCAGGATTATTGTTTCTCTCAGAATTCCCTCGAGAAGTGAAATATCTCGTGAACGAGTGATTTTACGACATGATGTTATTGAAGATTTTTTTTGTTGGTAATGTTATTCATGGAAGCAGTCATGCACCACTTTTTCGTATGTCGATTGAATAATTTGGTGGTGAGTATCGATGGCAGAGGATTTGGATATACATATATCGATATATACATGTCCACCTATCCATCTACAGAGGCACCCACCTACTTACACAGGCACCTCCGGGAAGCCACCCACCCACCCACACAGGCACCCCCCACTCACCCACACAGGCGAACCCCTCCCCCCCCCCCACCACCCACCCACCCACCCACACAGGCGAACCCCTCCCCCACCCACCCACCCACCCACACAGGCGAACCCCTCCCCCCCCCACCACCCACCCACACAGGCACCCCCCCCCCAGCCACCCCCACCCCCACCAGGCACCTCCCACCCACCCACCCCCTCACACATGCCCCCCCCCCCTCCACCCACCCAGAAAGTGATTATCAGAAGACTTTTCAATGAAGAAATCCATTTGGACCCAATGGATCTTTAAAATTCTACCATTCATTCATCAAACGATTGGAACAATATACATAAAGAATTTACGTGAGAAACAAAAATGTTGCAACAGTAATTTATGTTAAAAATTGGAGTTACTCATTGAAGACCAATTGTCAGGAACAGAAAAATCTTTTATTACGCGCCCTAATTTTTTTTTGGAAGAAGAAAGTTTTTTTTTTAAGTAAATTTTTTTTCTATCAGAACCAATTTCCTCCTTGAATTAATAGGCTATCCGTTGATTAATTTAGAAGAAACTTTTTCCTTCCAGAGAGAACTTTTTTTTTCTGTGTATAATTAACTACACATTTATCGAAAAATAATAATTGTGTGTTCTGAATCGAGAAGTTATATTCAACCAAAGAAATGTCACCAATTCAATTTGAGAATACCACAATTTATTCAAGGATGATATTTGCACTAGATGAAGCGTGAAAATGTCACAGACTCTATCTGCCTTGCATTATGACCTTTAATTCGGCCATCAGATCCCATTTTACCTGGAGTGGAATGCCCATTACTCGCAAATGTTACGGCACTTACCTTTTACCTTCTACTGATTTACCCATCAGTAGTCGCGCTACGAGACGACCCTCCCCAAATTGGTTATCGAAAATATGTTTTAAAATGGAAATGATCGAGTGAAATTTTGTTAATGTCCCAAATGGCTGTTTCAATGCACTCGAGTGGGTATTAAAAGCATTTATACCACCCACTTAGGCTAATGAAAATTTTATTCTTCGTCCCAATCACAATGCAATATAAGCCCAAAGGAAAATCGGAAGTACGCTCCTAAAGAGCGTCCGGAAAATGGCGCGACTATTGACAGGTTGAAATTTTTTTTTTTTACCGATTGGAGAAGTGAAACGCAATGAAGCCAATAGTTAATAAAACTAACCATTAGAGAGCTCCATATGCCCCCATAACTGACAGTAGAAGAGTGACAAGGCCACTGCCGGTCTGTCTGGCAGGATTCCAATTTTCCAAACCAATGATCTTTAAACACTTTTCTTACGATTAGGTGCGACCCGAATCGACATGTTCTCTTCGTGACTTCTATTTAACTTTTCTTTTTTTCTCTCATCGTACTGAAGTTTTTAACATACATTTTTGTTGAAACACTCAACCAAAAGTTTTGCAACTATTCGGTGGAACGATCAATTGTTTCTTACCGCACTCAATTGCTCATTTGCGGGGACAAAAAATATTGTGACACAATGGGTATTTTTGAGAAAGTCAGAGATTATGTAAACGGAATGACAAATTCTTATAATTTGAAATGACTATAATACAAACTACTATATTATTTGGTTAAATGGGAAATTCCGCGGTACATATTTTCGCGCAATTTTGTCTCCCTTTTCTCGTGGATTATGTCAAGAAATTCGTTTTTTTTGGTTGACACCTGCCCAAAACCCATCCGTCCACACACCCACCCACTCCCCCACCCACCCACCCATCCACTCCCCACCCACCCATCCACTCCCCACCCACCCATCCACTCCCCACCCACCCAACCACTCACCCATTCACCCCCCCCCCACCCGCCCCTCCACTCCCCACTCACCCACCCACTGACTCACCCACCCACACACCCAACCACTCACCCACCGACTCAACCACCCACTCACACACCCACACTCACCCACCCACCCACACACACACACACACACACACACTAATAATGAATGTTTTGACAGATTAATCTTCCATATCCAGTAACATAGAATTATGAGTGAAAGACATTTGTTTTCTCTTCACAAAAGCGCCAATTCAAATAATTGAGGGAAAGTTTCATAAAAAAAAAATAATTACAATTTGAAATTATATATTTGAATATAAATGATCACAGATTATGCGACTGTCTGTTTCACTGGCGGTCGGGAAGATAAATTACTTGCATGGCTTTCAACTAAAAATTATTAATCAAAGTCGACAAAAAGTTTTCAGGGTGACATAACCTATATGTTTTATTACACCGCAAGGTTATTAAATGTATGAAGAAAGAGATGGGAGTGGGGAAGTTCTATGAAGCATCCAATGCCTTAACGAGATTTTGATGTTTACAAGGACGTAATATTCGTGGTGCAAACTTTCGGAACAAACTTGAGAAGAGAGCAGCCCCCTCTGCTGCTCATTTTTTTTTCCTCCATTCTTAATCGATTTAAGAAGCTAATTAGGTAATCGTACTTTGGTAATGGATTTCTTTCAATGAAGGATAAAAGCGTCTGAGGTAAATTAATTAATTACTGTAAATTAAATTGCAGTAAATATTATTGACAAAGCGAAGGAGTAAGGAGTGTGAACAGTCTGGAATTTACATAAATTAAAAAGGCTTGGAGGGGAAAAAACCACCCCCATTTAACCACCCACCTCCATACTCTCACCCGCCCACCCCCGCACTCCCACCCACCCACTCACTTCCACACTCACCAACCCACCCCCACACTTTCACCCACGCACCCCCATACTCTCACCCACCCACCCACCCACTCACCCACCCACTCACCCACCCACCCACCCACTCACCCACCCACTCACCCACCCACCCACTCTCACCCACCCACCCACTCTCACCCACCCACCCACTCTCACCCACCCACCCACTCTCACCCACCCACCCGCCCACTCTCACCCACCCACCCGCCCACTCTCACCCACCCACCTCCACAGTCTCACCCACTCACCCCCCACCCACACATCCGCACAAATGTGCACATAGACACACACATTAACGTATATATACGTATATATCTATATATATGAGAAGAAGCCAAGGGAAAGTAGAGTGAGGTAAAAAAAAGTGGAGACATAGGCAAGAAATGCCGTAGTCTCTCGCTAAGTTCACTACCCTCCAACTTTTCTCGCTGACTGAGAGCCAATATATATATCTATCACTATTCTTCCAATACCACCAGAGGGAACGTCCAGCATTCTCTAACTTCTTATTCCAAAAATTTACAGCATCGCCTCTGAGGAATTAGCGAGACGCTACGGCAATGGTGAAGACAACCGCGATTACCTTATAGGATCGTTACTTGAACAAACTACCCTGATAGAAAAAGGAAAGGGATCTTGGGATGAAACGAGGTGCTGTTTCGCGAGGACACATTTCCATGTAACGGAGCTAATTAGCAAGCGGCACTATACTTTACCCCCTTTCCCACTTACGGGTGCTCTTCTTCTGTTTTTTTTTTACTCACTTATGCAGCACCTTCTCAGGGTATTCTATTGCCAGTGGAGAATAATGCCATGATGAAGTTGGAGATACCTAAGCCTGTGTAATTATGGTAAAAAAGAAATTGTTGAAATTTTGGGGCAGGTGAGAAATTTCGTCATACTTCATAATCTCCAAAAATTACACTTCCGCTGTGTGAAACTGTATATACATATGAAAAAAAAGTCTTAGGTGTAGGGTTGGGTGTGTCCTTGGGTGGGTGTGTGCTTGGGTGGGTGTGTGCTTGGGTGGGTGTGTGCTTGGGTGGGTGTGTGCTTGGGTGGGTGGGTGCTTGGGTGGGTTGGTGGGCGGCTTCTCAGGTGGGTGGGGGTGTGCTTGGGTGGGTGGGTGCGTGGCGGGTTGGTGGGTGGGTGCTTGGGTGGGTTGGTGGGTGGCTTCTCAGGTGGGTGGGTGGGTGTGAGTAAGTAGATGTGTGTGTGTGTGTTGAGAGTTTCCCTACTTTCCGCTGTAGGCGTTAGGACCAAATCATCCGTCAGCTTTTAGGTAATATACAAATCATCCAGAAAATTTATTCGTCTATACAATAGCCACATTGGCTATACAATTCCCAGTCAATTTTCAGGGCAATATTAACACCTTTTATCTCTTATAAATCACTCAGTTTTATCAAGTAAAATGCTAAAGTTTGTTAGTATTACAACAAAAGTGTAAGAATGATGTAACGGAGAGAAGAATGAGATGGCACTGCTAATGACGCCATTATTTTTCAACAATGCGGATTCCGTGGAGCTCAGACGCCCAAGGAAAATGTCTATGGAGATGTTTTGGTTTCTCTCTTGTGAGTACAGTTGGTGTCTGTTGAGCTTGGTAGTCTCTGTCTGAGTGGGGTGGGTGGGTGGAGGAGGAGGGCTCTGATACCTTTCGTTTTATTTCCTTGGTTTTACATTTTCTTCGCTTTTGTACTATCTCTCCTGAATCATACGTATTAACATTCTTTTTAGAGGAGCCGCAGTGTTTACACATTTTTGCCTTTGAGCTACAATGTGGGCTTCACTCTTAAATGGGAGGGGTGTCGCTGGGATTCTTTGATGCACCTTTGTACATATTGTGAAAGCATCATGATGGGGGTGATTTTGTGCAAATAAAAAAGAAGGACTCAAACTTCATTTTTTATATCATTTTGGTTGGAAGTATTCCGAAGTATTCGGAAGTTCGATACAAGGTGCGTCTGCGCATGCGCAAGGAGACCGTACACTGCTATATCAGGATGGGTCGGGGCGTAGGGGCAGAGTTTTATGGTTACCCATAAAACGAGAGCGCACGTTCGGGTGGGAACCTAACCCGACGCAGGGGGTAGGGGGTGGGGGGGGAGGGTGGGTGGGTGGTCCACCATATGCGCCGACGTCAGGAGTTTTCTGGGGGTTTACCCGGTGTTCAGAAATCCGATCGCCTAAATGGCGAAAGTCGGCTCCCGCATGGATGGGTGCCCGGTAGGGCCCCTCAAGGAATACTCAAACAACAGATACCGTAGGGAGTACAAACGAGAGGGACGAACATGAAAACTATCTCAGCATGGATTCAAACAATAATAATGATGAGTTCAATAAAATTTACTCTGAGAAGGGCATTAAATTTCTCGCAACAGCGTACAACCGAAGATCTCCTATTGACTCCGGCATTTTGTCAAATTTGTAGAAAAAAAAAGAGTGAACCCGCCAAGTACCGGAAAATGGAAAGAGGTATACCGCACTGACAACCGTAGAGAGAAAAATAAATTCCATCTTAGACACGGATAAGGGAGAGAAAAGTCGTTGAAAAATTGTAACCTTGGGCACTAAACTAACGGTAAGTGGGATTAGGATTGTGACGTTTCTAAGAAAATTTTTACACACTTCTAGAGTACTGTCCAGCCCTAGAATAGTCCTAGGGCGCAGTGAAAAAACGGTAAAATAAATCGTGGAATTTCAGTAAGCATGAACTTTATGACTCGGTTTTAGGATTTTTCCGCAGTATATACTCGAATTATTTTCCCGTTTGTGCTGAATTTTTTTCTGTCCGATATAATATTCTGGATTTTGTATCGAAAATTTTGGCTTGCGTTTTTCATTTTTTTCGTTAGGGGTGCGCCAACATCCCCCGAAAAGGGGAACAAAATATCATCCACCCCAAAAAAATTTATCCTCGTCGCGAATATTTTTTTTTTCCAACAAAACATCAGTAAATGCTGTGAAACATCAGTATAAATCAGAGAGATGATGAATGGAATTTTTTCGCACGGCTTCAGTATAATGAACATACATGGATAAATGCGTATATCTGTTGTAGCGGTGAAAAAAAAACATGGGGCATCAAATGTGTACTTACCAATTTACATGAAAGATGGAAACCTGTAACCGGATGTCGGCGGACGCCATAGAAATCCAGTCATGTGTGTTTCAACAACCTCCTGAAACAAGGAAATTATTTGCTGTATTAGTAAAAGACAGAGTGCTAACATTGTCCTACAGTAATTTTCATAATTGAGTAAAAAAAAAATTTTTTTTTTCAAAATCGCAAAAAAAAAATTTGTTGGGTGGAGGGGGGGAAGGGGGGGGGGAGGTCACGCCCCTAAATAAATTTTTCACCGACCTAAAATCTGCTCTTTAATCTAAGGAACATTATTATCAATAAGAAAACATAATATACCATGAATACTTCGAAGTGTTCATCACGCCGTATCTCGCGAACGGCGGCAGATACAAAAAAGTCTATATAAAGAAAAATATTGTTCACGTGAAAATGCACATTTTATGTCTTACGACTTTTTTTCGTCAGTTGCGTAATTAAGCCGTAACCGCGAGTAGAATCCGCGGATAGTGCGTAAGCGTTGGAGTCTCGCGCGTGCGCACTCCGCCCACACTTCTGCTTGTAAAAAATTTTGAAATTTTTTTTTGTGGTTGTCCCTCGAAATATATTAGTCCCAGGAGTTCGCATCGGGGTTTAGGCCCTCAGTGATTATGCTGTAAACAGATAAATGTACATGTATCGATGGTATACCTCTGGAGGATCGATGGGCAATGAGAGCTACATATATAGGTAGACGGCGAGTCATACATCCATTGGATGTCGAGTATAGTGCTCCCGTTGCGTCCCACACACACGCCATGGTATAACGGCCCCATCGCATTCCACCATATACTGAAATATGTCCATAAGAAAATATTTCCTCCACACAAATACGAAAAAAAAAAAAAACGTTGCGCTATAGGTAAATAACTACATTAGGTACTGGCCCGCGGCTATATTTGGAACTTGGTATATTTCTTAAATAAAAAAAGCTAGGAGGGTCCACGGAAAAAAGGAGGCAAAAAATTGTCCAACTGTCGACCATTGAGAGAGAAGTTTCAGAATAAATGGTTTGTTGACGCTGGTGGGCGGTCGCATTATTGCGCCCTGTCTTCGATTCTCCCTAGCTTTACGCGAGTTGAAATTCAGGAGGGTAATAATACAATAATATAACGATATTTTATGAGTTAATAAATATTTTAAAATACAGTTTTGCTGGGGTTTTTCAAATTTTTTTCAGGCAATTTTTACGGTTACGGTATGAGTCCCATGGGAAAATTGGTACTACTGATTTTATGATGTTTCTCATTTTTCTACCTCTGTCTATCGTAACCGAGGTCTGAGTACCCATTTTCATGGTTTATTTATCGGTTATACCGCAGGTTGAAAATACAAAACAGGTGGTGGCTCGTGGCTTTTTACTGTTTTATTTGGGTTACCATTCACGCCTTTTTCCGCGGGGTTCATTCATTTTTTTTTTTTAATGAATTCGAGGAAGAGGTAAAGGGTTCAATGTGTCGCGGAGAAAATAGACGCTGTTTTAGTTTGTTCAATAGTAATTTTTTGTATTTTAGTACTCGATTCGAGCACACCTTGAATCTATGCTTGAATCTAAAATTATATAGTTGAGTTAAATTGAACAAACTGAAAATTTTGGGCCCATCAGAATTAGAAGCAAGTTTTTGTATATCGTTTTCCATATTCTTGAGCCGTTTTCAGTAGAATAATTCTCAGTAAGAACATTCCTAGAAGATATTCTCAATGGTATTGTTCCTTCGTTTTTGTAAATTTTTTTTTTCGCCTTTTTATTTCGATACTTTGTGAGAGCCTCATGATGTCATACGACAGAATAGGCTTTTTTCCCTCGAATTATATCTTGAGTCCTATGTAATTGGCTACGTAGAAGAACCGGACAAATGATTTGAATTTTTTTTTTATATTCGAAAGAGTCTCGTGTCATGCTGATGTCATGACTTCTTGATATTTTGCCGATGATAAATAATATGGATTAAAATTCCTGAAATTCGATTGAATCTGAAGAATTCGCTGATGCAATTCATGAATGGTTCATCACACATTGGGGCGATACAATTTTTTGCGCGTGGGTGTGGGTTAGTGGGTGGCTGGCTGGTGGATGTGTGTGAGTGGGTGGGTGTGTGTGGGTGGGTGAGTGTGAGTGGGTGGGTGAGTGTGAGTGGGTGGGTGAGTGTGAGTGGGTGGGTGAGTGTATGTGGGTGGATGGGTGGGTGTAGGTGGATGGGTGGATATAGGTGGATGGGTGGGTGTAGGTGGGTGAGTATAAGTGGGTGGGTGGGTGGGTGGATGGGTGAGTGAGTGGGTGAGTGTAGGTGGGTGGGTGGGTGTAAGTGGGTGGGCCTAGATGGTTGGGTGTGTGTGTGTTTGTGTGTGTGTGTGTGTGTGTGTGTGTGTGGAAGAGGCTAATCGGTTCAAGTCAGTCTCCATCTCGTGTCCCTTTTCCCCCAAATATTTCAAAATTGAACCAAGATATCAGCATTGTGATATAAACCTTTTTTGTAGAGCAAAATACGACCTACAATTTTGTATAAAAGCAAATTCCGCCATCTCCCTTAGATTTCGAGTAATTTAACAAAAACCGATCTCAGGCTAGACCGGCCCTAACCAATTGACCACTTCACAACTGAACTTTGAATCTTTATAACCCTGTATCTTGCGAACGGTTAGAGATAGGAAAAAGCGTGTCAAACAAATCTTATTCCACTCATAAAATTACACATTTCCTGTTGTAGATTTTTTTCCCCATCTCCAACCGTTCTCACGGTACAGCGGTTCGAAACATTTAAATTCGTTTATCCCCTATCTCTCATAGTTATCTTCTATATATTGCTCCGCGGAAATCGGCAAGTTACGGGTTCAATCCGATCGTCACATCACACTCAATTTCTTATCATCACTATCGCTTCAATTCATGTAATATGGAGCTGTATATATTTACCATTGTGAGAAATTTTATCGCGCGAGCTTTACTTTCTTCCTCACTCGAGAAAAAAAAATGGGCATTAACCCTAATCGTTTAATTAAGAAAAGTAGTTTAAGAAGAGTAGAAAACAAAGCAAAATTTTCCGTTCATTCAGTATAGGCGAGCAAAAAGTGCGCGGATGGTGGGTGGGTGGGTGGGGCGGGGGGGGGGCGGTGGTTAAGAATTGCGGAAAAGAGTCACGATATAAATGAGATAAAAAATAAATAACGGTAAGGAGAGATAAAGAATCGAGCGGGATACGAAATTAGGTATCTAAATAATGAGAGAGAGAGAAAGAGAGGGAGAGGGATGAGGATGGAGAATTGCCCCGCGGCGCTTTTCATATTGCCACGAGATTATCAAGATGGATGATCCAGTCTCAGTAGAATCACAGAATGGATGGAGCAAGATGCAGCAAGTAGTTGGATGAATGCACAAAAGTAAACGAAAAATATGCAGTAGGAGGGAATAAACATAGAAACAACAGTGAAAGGAGCCATGATAAATAAGTAAAAATGAAGATGATTTTTTGTTTTATTTTGTGAGGTAGAGCAAAGATTATTATTTGTAATTAGAGGCTGTTATGGGAGACTAGGGGGTGGGTGGTGGGAGGGGGGGGGGGGAGGGGGGAGACTGGTTAAATATCAGAAGAGGAGACTGGCTGTCTTTTACCGTGGATACCAAGGCTCTTTCTCATCCTTTTTTCTTTTTGGTCTTCTCGGCTTACTCACTGGCACTGACAGGTGAATATGCAAAACGCGAAGCGGGGAAATAAATACCGGCGAGTGAAGGTGAAATTATTGTTGTTATTGGTGGTGTATGGGGAATTTTATGGTTTTCATTACATGCGTATGGTGGTTGCTGGTGATCGGTGAAGTCGATTTTTTTTTTTGGTTAAATAGTGACTTTCGAAACGTGGCAAATGCCAAGTGTTGTTTTGCAAACAGTGGTCCATCAATTTTTGTTTATTTTTTTTTTCTCGATATTTAGTAATAAAAAAAAAAATTGTGACATTTTTTGCGTAGTTCAGGGTTCATTCGTTGAGGTAATACTTGGTGTTCAATAAAGATTTTCGATCCTGCGTTGTTTTCTGGGAAAACGGAAATTGCGAGTTCAGCGAAAATGCAAATGAGGTTTCAGCGAAAATGGTAATGACGTGGAATATTTTGCGATGAAAAAAAAAAAAAAAAATCATGACTGGGAAAACTGTGTATTTGTGCGTGACGCTCGTTAAGCCCTTCTAAAATTTCGCCGAAAACCAGCGTACCGGCATAATACTGTGTAGTAGCAATATTAGCCTGAATACCGTGCACCATGTATGAAAAAAAACAAACGATAAAAATTACTGTTCCGTTAGGTAACGCTGGAGTGTGCGCATTTTTTGAAGTTTTTACAATCAGAAGTGCAGCAACATTTAGAAAATAAAAAGTGTAATCTATGAATAATTTTTCTCCTGCTAAATCCCGATTTTTTGCAATAATTAATTTACATTTCCAAATTGTAATCACTTACTACGATATGTCTTACAGAGGTTAACAGATGTATTGGAGATGGATAAGAAATTCATCTAAACGTCGCAGGCACATCGCAGCGACATCGGGGCGACTTGGGCGCGAGTTTACCCGAAGGCGACGATGTGTCTTGGAGTGGTTAATAATATTGCCCTTGGATGTACTCCATATTGCCGGACTACCGAGAGGTACCTCGGAATCAGCAAACGGATGCAGAGATGAAATTGGTCTGAATGTCGCAGGCACATCGCGGCGACGTTGGGGCGATTTTAGTGCGAATTTACGCAGGGCGAATGCTATTTCTACTAAGTAGCGTCGCATCTTCACGTCAATTACATACGACATTGATGTAATAATTGACATATTGACCGTTTTATGGACCACATCACAAATGTACTGGGATGCATACATATATGGTACTCAGTATGCTTTACGGCAGTGCAATTCTTGTATGATAGGTATGTAATCAGTGCAGTATCAATACGCCGACGGCGTTACTACGCGCTGTTAAGTGCATTGATAATAGGTTAATTACACGCGGATTTTTTTTTAAATAAATAAAGCGTGTATTGAACAGTGTTGAAAACCAAACTACATTACTCCCACTCTATTGTTATCAAATTATGGGGAATAAATTTCTGTCATGTCCACTTGAAATTAAATTACGCTCATGGAATTGAGGGAAAAACAGATACAGGTAGGATTTTAAATGATCCAGCGCTGTTTCACGTTACCAAATGCAAAATTCGGGGTAATTCAGTGGAGAAGTTTGAATGAGCGGAGTGGTCAATGTACTTAATATTATGAAACAATGAATGGCTGATTGCTGTTGGTCGGCACATATGTCAATGTTGAGAGTGATTGAGGGTTGACTGAGAATTAGAAATATTATATGAAGTCTATTATAGTGATTAATTGAATAGTAGTGATTAATCAATTCAATTATCACGCAGTCAACATAGATACAACCACCCACCCGCCCACCCACTCACACCCACCCACCCACTTACATTCAGCCACCCACCCACTCATACCCACCCACCCACTTACATTCACCCACCCACCCACTCACACCCACCCACCCAGCCATACCCAGCCACCCACCCAGCCATACCCAGCCACCCACCCACTCACACCCACCCACCCACTCACACCCACCCACCCACTCACACCCACCCACCCACTCACACTTACCCACATACATCCCCCCCACACACCCTCCCACCCACCCACACACACACACACAGACACCCACGCCCACCCACCCACACACACACACACACCCACCGACATGCGTCCACCCACAGTCACTCACCCACCCACTGACGTGCATCCACCCACCCACATGCATATCCCCTACCATTAAAACTTTCCACTGCATTTATGTGATTCTTTTAATTGCGTTTAGGGAATGCCACTGACACATGACAGATAAATATCATTGAAATTGAAAAATCGTTGCTTCAGTCGGACACGATGGGCAAATGAAATGACAGAATGTCGATTTAATCATCAATGGCCGTTGAAATAAAATTTAATAAGTTGGATATGAAAGCTAGGATGAACTAAAAGCCGTCTCAATTCATCCCCCAGTATGATATTTCTTCTCTCTCTCTCTTTTTTTTCTATAACAGATGGAAGATGAGAGATTAAATTCGTTATGAAGAGACTCCCTCGTCGCCGAATAGGATGCAGACAGGAGTATTATTGCGTATAGACTTCTAGTCGTCACCTCAGTTGGAAAATGACGGAAGGCCAAGAGTCGTTCAAAACTTTGTTCCAAGCCGACTTCATTTCCTGTCCGCTGAGAATTACCGCGCCTCAATGCGCCTCAAGCCCCATCGCACACCCCACCAATCATTTTCACTCACTCATCGATCTTGTATTTTTTTTTTCCTTTCCTGTGCTCATGCATTTCAAGCCCTACTTTTTTTTACTTTGCGTTAGATTTTCTCTATTTCAATTTCTACTTTTACGTCCGAAAAATTGCTCTCTTATGTGTCGAGTGCTGGGGCTTTTTTAGTTCCGCTGATTGTACGCGCATTGATTTTGCAATCGTTAGTGAGCAGTGACTGCTAGTCGATCAATTAAACATGTTTCCAATTGATTGAATCGATGGACAAACTCATTTGGGGTTGCTCTCAGTTTTCTCCCCATAGAGCTCTCCAAATGATTTCAATTGTTTATAACGCTCTAACGCCGAAACGGTTGAAGATACGAAAAAAGTCAGAGGACACAAAATATGTGTTTTTTTATAAGGAACAACATTTATTGGACACATTTTTGCGTATCTATAATATTTCGTGAGATACAGCGTTATGGGCAATTGAAATTGTTAATAGCAATAGAAGCCAGGAGACATATATGGACCAAAAACTAATGAGCTCTAAGTTACGGCAAGACGCTTCGATTGCGTCATACAGGACCTCGATCGGATAATTTGTTCACGAGAAATCGTTGCGGGAAATTTTTGGTTACATACGTACATCGGCACACACACACACACACACACAAACATTTTGTTTTAAATAGTCTAGAAAGGTCAGAAATAGCATGGAACGTGGAGATCTGATGGAAAATCGATTTTTCATTTTCGGGGGCAAAACGATAACTTCCCCTATCGGTAAAAATTAAATTGTAAAGCGATAACGAAGTTCCTTATCAATCTAAATATTCACCCTTGGAATAATTTTGTGTGCGGCTAAAATTTTGTCCCTTTAATAGGATAAAATTTCCGCTTCTCATTCATATTTTTTTCCGCCTCACGCCTATCATCATCTTTCCCCCGATATTCGGCCATTGTCACCGTTCACCTTCATTTCCCCACCGAGTAATGCAACAGTAAGCGGGGAAGAAAAATGAAAGGATATGGTCGATTATTCGTACTCGAAATTGCCAGGAAACGGTGTTTCACTGGTGTGGTCCATGAATTGGTTCACAAAAGCAAACAGAAAAAGCGAAGAAGAAGAAGGCGAAGGAAAAAAAAAAGAAGAAGGAAACCGTGAATTCTTCACCCCATAAATCCTCAACTACACATCCGATATTCCATCGTGAAGAAAGCAGGTTTACGTTTTGGATTAGAGGCTAGGTAACACGCTGCATCAAAAGAGAAACACGAACTCCCCTGACCCTGACTGACCTATCCCTGCAAGCTATCCCGTTAAAATCCCGCTAAATGCAATCCAGCGTGCAATGTTCATAGAATGGATGGAAACTTAATTTAGCCGAAGATATATCTGCTGGGGCAACCAGAAAATGAAGAAGTATGGATGGCATAGTTAAAATTATTTAATCGAATTTTTGTGATAAATTCCCCTTTTTTTTCAAATCTTTTTTATTTCAATTTTATTTGCGGCGATGTCGCGCGAAGGATATAAATTCCAAGCGGAAGAAATTAAATACTTTGATTCGTCAAGTTTCATCCTTCTTAACTCCACTTAATCCAAACGTACAACGGCTACCAGAGCAAAAGTTGTATTAAGCCGAAGTGATTGTCGCTAAGATCGTACAATGTGTCAGAGCTCGATTCAAGAGTAAAGCGAACTTGGTTAATTTGAGACAAAATGCCGGAAGAATTTTTAGGAGTAAAAAGTGGGAGTGCAAGTTTCGTTCTGGGTCATTATCTATTCAAATCACGTGATACTTTCGGCACAGGAGTTGTGTGTGCGTGTGTGTTACTCTGAAATAGCAATCTGTCAACCGGTATTAACGATTCCGTCTTCGTCTCACGTCGCTTTTCACCAAATAACTCAAAACTGAAGCGAGATATCCCGATTTTGCTATAAACATTTTTTGTAGAGCAGAGTTAGACCTACAATTTTATATTAACATAAATCACGCCATCTCTGTAAGCTCTTGAGATATATAGTAAACTGACGTCAGGCCAACGCCGACTCCGCTACTGAACATTGAGTATTTATAACGGTGTATCTCGGGAACGGTTAGAGATAGAAAAAAAAGGGTTAAACAAATTTTGTTCCACGCATGAAGATGCACATTTGATGTCTTATCACTTTTTTCCCTATCTCCAAGCGTTCTCATGGTACAGCGTTGGAAATCAAAATTTTCCAACTTCTCATAAAATCACATCACCGCTCAAAAACTCCAGTTAACATATCACTAAAAAAAAAAAAAAAATTGTTTAAGTGAATATCTCGGCAAAACAAGATGTGGAAAATTGTTTAAACTGCCAACTCATATTCATTATATTTTTCCATGCATTATCATCAAGCCTACATAATCTGTAAAATAAAATAATGGCTGTTCCAATTTTCTGATTTACGATGTCATATTTGCCTCAACTTTTTATTCTCATAGTAAGAAATAACGGCCATTATACAAACGACTGCACCACAATTTATTTATTCCACTTTAAAAGTTTAATGATCGGCCATTTTGCTGTGTCTAACAGCAACGATCGAGACAGACCACCACCGCTCACGAGAGACTTAATTTCATTTCCTTGTTCCACGGCTCTTTTTTTCCACCCTCGTATAGTGTTCTCTTAGTTTTTTTCCACCTCTTTTACTTTATTTTGTTGCTCTCTAGCACATTTCAAGCCGCAAAGCCTTGCTCCATTTCTCCAACTACACCTTTTGACGTTGGGATGCTGTATGGACCCAGTGTCACTTTACCCAGTGGGCAAATCTTTTGGGGAACATTATACGAAGTGGGGTAGATACGGCAAATGATTTGCCCCAGGCCACTTAGACACATGTCCGACACTTACCCCAATGTGATGCTAGCACTTCTACACCTTCTACCTTCAGACATACTTCCGGTAACACCAAAAAGTACATAACCCTCGGTGAGATCCACCAAGGCAAATTATTCAGTTGAGTCAAATCCAAGACTTTGAGTATTGCTGAGAGAAATGGACATTTCCACTGAGATAGACTAACTTTTGATGAGATTTTACATAGTACATGATGTCACTAACCAAAGTAGTCATTTCTGGGAAATCGTTGTGAATATTTTATTAAATAATGTAATTGTCTACGATTTTGTGGAAGTAGTGAATACAACGGAAATGCTAAATGAGATTAGTGGGTTGGAGTTTAAAACTGTTGATATCGTTGGATTGTCACAGAAATTATTGTTGATATGTTAAAATATGCTATTTTACAGACAAATTTTATGACACGAAAAATTTCTCTATTAACATTAATTAATTAATTAATTATTTTACGTCAAAATTGACGTTTTAAAGAATTTCCATCAAAATATTCTATCGGAATGTTTGCATGTGTGTGTGTGTGGGGGGGGGGGGTGTCTGGGTGTGTGTATGTGGGTGGGTGGATGAGTGTGGGAGGGTAGGTGGGTGTGGGAGGGTGGGTGGGTGTGGGAGGGTGGGAGGGTGGGTGGGTGTGGGAGGGTGGGTGGGTGGGTGGGTGTGGGAGGGTGGTTGGGTGTGGGAGGGTGGGTGTGGGAGGGTGGGTGTGGGAGGGTGGGTGTGGGAGGGTGGGTGGGTGTGGGAGGGTGGATGAGTGTGGGAGGGTGGGTGGGTGTTCGGTTCAACACTCCTTATTTGAAAAATCATCAACTACTAATCCTCATGTAATTTGATCGCGTGGATAATAAAAATGAGGTAACGCAAGAAGTAGCCTAATCCTCTAATTACCATGTCACATGATAGGATTTACTATATAACACCGACTAATCTGTTACATATATACATATACAATATATCTCCTATGATGTCTCTTCCGCAATGAAATTTATTTGAATTTAACTTTTGAAAACTTTTTTCCGCCCAAATATATCACAAAATATTTTTCTCTGCAATAGATTGATAATGAGAAATTGAAAACAATAGCTCAAATTTTTTTGCTACTCCCATTTACATTATCATCCATATCTGGAATAACCAGAAAAATTATCGCAGGAAAAAAATTTTATTCCCCAATCAATATAGAGGTGTTTCAATAATCAGTGGTGCATAAATGTCCCAGGTGAATTCTAAAATGCCATGAAAATTGAGCGGAAAACCTTCTGGATTCTCAAACCGACCACCTAAACCGACAAAGGGGGTGGGAGGAGGGGGGGGGGGGGGGATCGGTGGAGAAAGGTTGGTAAGGTAGAAAGAGAGGCAAAAAACGGGGAAGAGGGGGAAAAAAAATGTGAATCGTTGAAGATCTAACGAAAGGTCTGTCGGGAGTTGAGGCCAGGTGTGCCAAAGCATACGAGAGAGGGGTATATATATCCGTGTATATATTTACAGTAAGAAATCGAAATAGTGGTAGACGGAGCGCACAAGTACGAATGGTAAAAAAAAAATAAAAAAAAAAAACGAAGTGAAATGCGACGTTTCTGGGCAGAAGAGCCTATACTGTGTGCATCCAGAGGGACTCTCCTGCCCGGGCACTCCTGAAAAAAACATATATATGCCTCTCAGACTTCAGCCACAACCTGTAGGGTACCTTTCTCCTCTTTTCCTTGTATATCCCGCCACCTCAACACGTAATGGAATCTTGGATTTCTCAAGGAAAACTCCAGCACGTGAAAATAACTATCATCAAATAATCCAGGAGAACTGTACAAAATTGCGTATATATCCAATGGTGTGCAAAATGTTTGGTACACGTGTGAACCAATCGATTCATGCAGAGCAAGTGTCTGCTTGGATTAACCAAAATTCATCAAAACAACCCTAGACCCTTACCTCTTCAGATTTTTTCTCAGCTTCCACCATAAAAAAAGTACTCTCAAATTTTTTCAGTTTTTTTTTTTTAATCAGCAAAAATCGGTAGCAAAAATAGGTCACATATACTGTGGGAATCTGATGCGCGCTTCTAATGTAAAAAAATTCAGGTAGGACTAATACGTAATAAAAAAAAATTCCCCAAAATAAATTGAAAATTAATCTGTGAAGCCCTTCGTAATTAATTTATTTCTGTCTCTGACATGAGAATTAAAATCGGGGAAAAATCGGATGAAAAAATTGGGGTTAGGGCTCGCAGGAATTCGAAATATAACTCGTTTAGACGAGTAATGATTTTTCCACGTGCTGTGCAAACAAAGTCGCTTGGGATTTCAAAAAAATGATGATTGCAAGTCCCAAAGAAAAAGATGTACACGAGGTGCATTATAAAGAAGGGTGGGGATAAAGCCTTGACAGGCAACCAGTCATCCAGTCGACTATAACAGACGTAATCTGAACCTGCGGTACACAGAGACTACAATGAAACTGCCTTTGTCTGTGCTAAAAAAAGGGAAGAGAAAAAAAGGAAAGAAAAAAAAAATGATTGAGCCCCCCAAAATCTCATTTCATCGCGACTGAATTGTACAGACCTGCGCGTGTATTCACGCTTTTATTATTAATTGACAATAAGAGCCGAGAAGATCGAGATCATTTGATTTCATCTCGCATTATTCGAAATCATTCAATTGAGATGAAAGTGATTTTTTTTCTCCAATTTTTTTTCTCACCGACTCAATTTTATTCTAATAAGCACGAGTGGAGAAACTAAAATACCGGAAAAAAGGTTGTTATTTCACGAGCCTCACTCAGCATCTGTATCCCGTTGTCGTCGTCTGCATTCAGAAGACTCTACATGTGTTCACCATATGACCGTATGCCCAAACACTACTCATTTTCACTCCAGCATTTCCTCATTTTGCTGACAATATGCACCACCTTCTTCCCATTAACAAAATTTTCATGTTCCTCAGGGTGTAACTTCCGCTGTAACCGAGACATTCACGTCATTTATATCCTGGGAAATGAAGACAGTGCTATGGAACTGATAGAAAATGTAATGAAAAATTGAGAGATCACGTCCATCATTCCGACACTCTCAAGGTGGCTAATTGATAGAACAATTTGATTGTAGTGAGAGACTGATGTAACGAAGCAAACTGTCTTGGTGTTTTCAACTTCAAGTGTACCTTTGGGTTTGTATGAAATCGGGTTTTTTCATTAAATATGTACGCTTGAGGATATTCAAAGCATATGTATAGCATTTTCAATGAAATACCTGTGTGTGTTGATGGGGGTGGGTGGGTGGTGGATGTGTGAGCATTAGGTGGGTGGACGGGTAAATGTGTGTGTGTGGGTGGGTGGTGGGGTGGGGTGGGTGGTGGGGTGGGCTGGGTGGGTGAGTTTGTGGTTGGGTGGGGTGGGTGGGTGGTGAGGTGGGGTGAGTTTGTGGTTGGGTGGGTGGGGTGGGTGGGTGGTGAGGTGGGGTGGTGGGTGGGTGGTTGGATGGTTGGATGGTTGGGTGGGTGGGTGGTTGGATGGATGTGTGTTTGTGGGTGAGGGGGTGGGTGTGTGAACAATTGAAATTATTCATAATGCACTGTTATGAAAAATGTGAAAAATAAAAAAAAAATGCCCAACAAACGTTCTTCCTCTTCTAATGACACATGCTTTATGCTCTGTGACCTTCTTTCTTAAATTTCATAATTTGGGGCATATGTTGATCTGAAAGTTTCTGAGTCGGCCCGCATGCTCTCACGCCCACCTATAGTTCACTGAAATTTTGAATCTCCAACGTGCATTGGTGGAGAAAAATCTGAGAAATTCTATTTTGTGTTGGCAATAAAATTCTCTAGTAAAAAATTTACATAAAAAAAATCGAAATTTTGAAAAATTTGGGATTAAATTTCGATTTTTATTCACCCACTTTTCCTATATTTCTGAATAAAACAAGACATAATTTCCAGCGTGAATTTTATCTCCGTAGGATTTTATCTGGAGATATCAATTTCGTTTCATTACTTTGTTTTCGACCATTTAAGAAATTCCGGTGAAATGGATGCTACCAATGTATTTAGTGGAAGCGTAAGAGAAAACAAATGGTTAAGCCATAAAAATGATTGCCGAGAGTCATTGCTTGCTTGTTCTATTTTTATGTAGGCCATTCAAAGCATTATCGATATGCTTTTTGGCCTCGTATTTGCGCTCATCCCTGAATGGCATGGAGCTCGGTGATATCAAATAAATCCAGGCTTAGATGTCCAAGATTGAACCAAGGATAGTCCACGTTGAGCCTCACAAGCTTTGAGCTTGCAATACGCGATACAGGTAAATCCAACGCTGTTGATATGGATATCTTGTGACCAAAGCGAGATAACAGAATTTTCATTGAAACGTTCTCCCATTTCCTTCTGGGACCATATCTCGAGATCTTGAAGATATAGCTCAATTCTCATAAGAACCTTTTTTGTAGAGCACACCGAGAGCTACAATAAAGCTCTCTACGAAAATTCACCAATGTTGTTATTTTACAAGATATCTGTAAAAAATGCCCTCGCAAAAAATGTGTACATACGAAGTACAAACAGTTTGCTGCCTCGGCTGCCTCTTCCCGCTCTCCAGAAATTGACTAAATCCCAGTCTATTCTGGGAAAGTTGGGAAAAGTTTATACAGTACTCGATACAAGCCATTTTCTTACTCGGCCCAAGTAAGAAAAGAACTTCTTGTCGAAGTTGCCGGCGATATATGGAGCCAGTCAATTTCCGATTTTCGGAAATAAAGAAATTGAAGTTAATGGCAGTAAGCTGTTGGTCCTTCGTCCAAGTTTTTACTGCCCAATGCAAGTAATTCTTCAGCAAAGTCCAATATGAAAGTGTAATAAAAATGACAAAATCACTCGCAACGAACTTTCCCTAAGACTGATAAAACGTAAAAAAATTCCATGAAACGTATTTGATTTTGTGGTTGACAATTACCAACACGCTGATATCAGAAAGTCGACGAATAAATGCTATGGCATAGAAGAGGTCAGTGGTGTGAGTGTCGGATGGATACCCACTTAATCCCAATAAATCTTTCTTTATCGTTAAACAGCTATTAACCCAAGAAAAAAACCTCACTTCCACCTGTTAATGAGCGGGCAAAGTGGATTTTTATTTATCGCATTGGTTGGGCCCCAGTGAGATTTTTAGATGGACCAGCCATGGAGTACAGGAAAACGGGCCACCCAGTGACCACCACGTCCTGGACATTTTATCTCGAGCACTAAAAAAACTGGTCAAACGGCAATCTACCTTCTTTTTTTTTCCCCGTTGTTTTTTTTTAAACCAGTGAATCCTCTGGTTGGAAGGGCATAACAAAGCATACATAGCTGTGCAGAATTTGATAAAAACGATGTAGATCGGAGGTAGAATTCGAAATTGCCGGTGAAGAAAGATGAAAGGCTAGTTCAGGACAGCTGGAAGAGGGAGTCGGAGGGAGGGGAGAAAGAGTCCGAAAGGGGGGGGGGGGAGAGGGGGAGGTTCGAAAACCTCTACCCATCTATCCTCTAACTTCGAGGTCGACGGCGTAACGAGGCCTCGACTCTGACAAATCGGATCAGTGTCCACTCGAACGGAAAAATATTGCCGGCAATCGACGACAACCGTCAACGGAGACCGAGGCAACGAGAGGGAGAGAGAGTGGGAGAGGGAGAGTACAGAAAAATGAGAATGAAGCGTTTAAAAATTATCTTAATTCAGCCATGAATTTCTTCTTTCTATTTTTACTATTCTCACTTCTCAATGGATGTTTGGCTTCCGCGATGTCTTTGAAATTTTATCCTTAGTTTAAAGGGACTTAGAGGGATCAACATGATGGGATAATGGTACTTATTGAAGAAACCGAGACGAGGGTGCATTTTTTTTTCTTTTTTGTAAAATGAAAATTAACTAAACCTCTCATATATATATATATATCACTTGGAGTAATATATGGCGATAAAATTTACTTTTCTCACTGCTCTTATTCAACTGACCAATGACTCAGCATGGAAAAAGAGGCTGGGAAAAAATATTGTTGTGAAATATCGATAAATAATTCTGTTGCAATTTTCTAGTGAAGTTGAGAGCGTCAGTTGCCATGGAAGATGGCGGATGAATCACTGGTGGAAAGGGCATCGCCATACCTCCATAGTACACATTCTACTGGCCGCTCTCCTCGATGGTTCATGAGGCCTATCGGTATGCCATAAATGGTACCTGGACGTCCGTGTGAAAAGAAGGTATGGAGAAGATAGGATGCTTGGCACGAGTATGTTGTATATATAGATATACCCTATACATACCATATATATATATGGACACAGAAAAAAAATCACGATTTGGGGGATCCAATTCCCCGATTAGGGGATGTGAACACCCTCCACTTGGGGATGATATGGGGGGTTTCATCCCCGAATCGCCAATTTTTCCGTATATATATATATATATATACCTGTGTAGTATGTCGGGCATAGCCACCATATATATATATATATATATATATGTAATGCGCCTGAGCACAGCGGCACTTCACAGAAATAAAAGCAATGGACAAGCGTCCCCCATCGGTCCACCATCTCCTTGTTCTCCTACTCCATGCGCTACATCTCTCTATCTCAATCTCCGGTTCACTAAAATCTCAAGTACCCTTGGCGCCCGTACTTCCTCTTGTTTTTACCTCTTGTATCACTCAAAGCAATAAATTTTTCGGCAATTTTTTTCTGGGTTACAATTGGAGTATAAATAAAAGGAGAAAAATTGTGGTAAAATTTACGATATTTTGAGTGTCTGAGTCAGATGAGATTATTTGAGATATTTTTTGTTTAAACAGAAGATTCTAATTGGAAATTGAAAATAGGCAGAAAATTTGGGGGATTGGATAAGAAAAAAAGGAGAGTTATTCTCTCGAGTTCGTGAAGATGCATTCGTGCTTGTTAATTTGAATTGTTAAGACGCAAGATTCATTGATATTCAAACGTAGTCATTGGAGAACTTTCGTGATTTCAAAACTTTTACAATCGCCCAGCAGGTATTTAGTGATCCCCTTGACGATGGGGAATTTCCAACGCTCTGATTTGTAAAAATTTCACACTCTCTTATTCGATGGGCAAAATATGAGATTTTAGATGAAAAGTGAGATAGGTTTTCGCACGAAGATTTCTTTTTTTTTACAACAAATCTCTTTTGCCCCATAATTTATTCAGGGAGATATTGAAGCGAACCAATTCACCATGACAACACGCTATGGTATCCATGTGTAGAATTCCCTGACTACCATTTGTGAGCACATGCAATAAATTTCTTTTTTTTCAATTATTATTATTAAGTGCAATGCTTGTTCCAATTAAGTGCAGATCGCCAAATATTTTGGTTGGAGTTTTTATGATAGTTCTCTGACGAAGTATCTCGAAAACGGCTAGCGATAGGTAAAAAAAGTTTAGACAAATGTTGTTGTTTGTGGTTAGATCTACATTTTATGTTAAATAACTTTTTCTCTAGCGCTCATAGTTAGAGAGCAAATGTGGGTGGGAGTGTCGCGGACGGTGGATGAGCGCAGACCACCTGTGCGAACTCAGCATCCCTTCCGACATATAACTCTCATTTTTTCGAGAAGTATTGCAGATAGCGATATGATTCATAGAGCCTAAATATTTCCCTATGAAACAACGCCCATTTTTTATTAAGAGCCTTTTCCTCTATCTCCATTATTTACTCCAATCGCGTCGAGTCAAAGCTACTGTCCGGACCACGTGTTTAATTTCCGGCTTGATGGTATCCCCAAGATGCCATAAATAAAAAAAAAATGCGCAGACACATTGAAAAGTTATTACATCACCAACCGAGGATTACACTCACATTCCGTTTTATAATCTTGTCAAATAGTCCGGGGCTTTGAAGTTTTCTTTTTCCCAATATTAGTTTTCTCCTTAAACATGAAGAGAACAAAATCTACCGACGAATTTTAGGGCTACGGTCGAGTACGTGAAGATGAATAAATTCCACCAGGTATCAGGGTATCCATGCCAAACGAGTAATAACACGCTTCAACACGTTTTGTCCCTTATTGCCTCGCAAAGTGTATTTTATTAGGAATTCCCTGAAGGGATATGACATCCACATGGTAGGTACTAACATCCCGTTAATCCCACAAGCCAAAATAATTTCCCAGGAAATTCACAAGCGTCAGCCGTGGTTCCGGTTGTCATGGTAAATCGTTAAGGTCTTGGGGAAAATGGTGTCTTGAAAATAAACGGAATTGAGAGATAAACAGCGGGGAGAGTTATGTGGATGCCATACTGCAAGAGAGTTTGTAATAATAAACGTAGCAAGAATTTATTCAACCAGACATGATCCTAGGATTTATTATGTTTTTTCATGGGGGGTGTGGTGGGTGGATGAGTGGGTGGGCGGGGTGGATGGGTCGGTGGGGTGGATGGGTGGGTGGGGTGGATGGGTGGGTGGGGTTGATGGGTCGGTGGGGTGGATGGGTGGGTGGGGTGGATGGGGTGGGTGGGGTGAATGGGTGGGTGGGGTGAATAGGTGGGTGGTGTGAATGGGTGGGCGGGTGGATGGGTGGGCGGGTGGATGGGGTGAATGGGTGGGCGGACGGGTGGGTGGATGGTGGGTGGGGGGGGGGGTGAATCGTTTGTGTCAATTGCACTGGTTTACTGAACCTCAGAATTTTGATTTTTCATTGATGAGTAAAAAATCTCCTCCCTCATAGATGCATATGGGCTCAGATGGGCACGGTAATAGCTGCGCAGGCACAATAATTGAGACACAACAGCTATGAAGAGACACTGCGGCAGGTAGGACCGGTCCTAAGCAAGCCCATAAATTCACGTGAAAAAGTACTAATTCGATGAGTAGAATATTGGTCGATGGTTAGCGAAGGATTCAATAGGGTACCTATGCGCATGCGCGCGGAGAAACCGTACACCACCTATACCTCCCCGACCGTACGCGTAATTTGGTACTTTTACAACCGTCCTATGGATTCGTCTGTACTGAACCTCCCAGTATTCCATGTTATTTACCGGAACTTTCATGTAATTCATGTTTGGTTTCCCTTCAAATACATTTATCGATGGTTTAAGCCAGTTTTCCTAAAACAAATACAGGGTTTCAAAGTTGTGAGCTTGCCGCATTGATCAATAGTATTGATGCACATTTTGCAAATTGGGGTCTTCAAGTGCCTTGGAATGAGCCCTCGATGCACTTCCTACGTTCAAGAGTCACGTGTTATGCCGCCCGGAAGTGATGCCTCAAATGTTTGGCGCCCTTCATTCACGAGATCGTGTCTAGTGTGTCAATGAACTTGATAGGACAAATTGTCAGGGCAGAGTCTAACTGATAATCGTCAGATCACAAGATCTCCCCCCCCCCCTCCCACCAACCCCATCACCTTGCCATCGATCGACTGGGTCCGGACTTATGGTGTTTTTACGTCTACCATCGTTTTGTTCCATCAGATATTCTGGTCATACCACCTCTGAAGAATTTGTAGTAATAAATATAGCATGAATAAATTCAACGAGGCATGATCCTCTACACGCATTCTAGGCTTTACAATGTTCCTTGTTTTAACGACCATGAAGGGCGGAAGATGGGAGGGTTTGTGTCAATGGCTTTGGTCTTTCCATTTCACCTTCGACTTTACCACACACCTCGTGGTAACCTAAAGTCGAAATGTAATGGGAATTGAGGAAGAGAAGGTCTTTACTTGGGTCCGGTGTGCGGCCATGGATCCCCAGCCCATGACGAATTCACGTTACACTCGAGTTGATTCACCGTCTACGTGGACTTTTCTTCGAGTTCACTGATGGTTTCCCATTCTCCCCCTCCCCCCCCCCCTTCACTCACTTCCTTGTTGGACTCCTGCTATTCTTCGGTAGCACTTTAATCTTGGAGTTAAAGTGGAGGAAGTTCCGATACTTGAGAAAATTTAGTTGAAGACAGATGTATTCAATCAGAAAAATCATTTACTTTTTCCATCACTGGAACAGCATCGGCTATCAGCTGAACTAGGAGAATGCTTTCCTCATTATTCATGAGCGGCGACCCTTCATGGCTCGCAGCAATGACTTTCTGATAGAAATTGCTTGTTACATAAAATTTTACAGCAGATTGTATTTCGTGAATTCGAGTTCTCACGAAAAATCTTAGAACAAGATTACATTAAATCCATCACAGAACCTGAAGAGATCACTACCGTGTGCCAGATCCATGCCATCAAACTTCCAGAAGCTTGAGGAACTTATTCAGCCTCAATCCTGTTAATCCGATTTCGGTTGTGTGGACACCAGGCTGGACGATGCATATTCAAGCTTTGGTGCTATCAGACCAATGCAATCCAAGGTTCTGATAACATCCACATTATACGTGAATCATACGTGCTACCTGCAATATCTCCCTGTTACTATTTTTTTCTGTTTTTCTTTGAAAATATTCAATTGTGAAAATACTTGTGTATTGACAGATGGACCCCTGCCAGTCAGGGATCCCATACGTGACGATTGCGCGTGTCGTAAAAAAAAATCGAGTGTATTTCGCGCTCGGGATTTTCATTGAAGGTTCTCAAAAAAAAAATATATATGTCAACAATTGCGAAAGATGTTCAAAATCAAGTAAAAAAAAAAAGAGCTTATTTTTCAGAGCTCAAAAAAAAAAGTTTTCTATCTCCGAAAAGTTCTCTCTATTCAACCGCCTAAGCATAATAACAATCCCTTTTTTATGTATTGATTGTACCACCTTTTACCATTTCTCTTAATTAATTCATCTTGTTCCGCCAGTTGAACCAACACCAGACAGGATACGACTGTTTTCTAAATAGTCTGTATATAACAATGGTCAAATTTCCAACAGACAGACGTCATGGGCAGAGCCTTAGCGTTAGCATCCAAGTCGTCAGTCTATAACCACAATGGATTATTCTCCCGTTCCCTCACCTACATTCCACACGCGCACCTTGCTTTACAATAATAACACCCCTTGTGACTGCTTATTCTTGGTTATACCGTACCACCTCTTTTTTATGGAAACAAACGAATCCACATCTTCTGCTCGTTTACTCCCCGCCCCCCGCCCCCCCCCCCTCTTTTTTTGTCATCCTACTTTGCTCATTAATGTGCCCCACCTGGATTCATTAGCATATTAATTTGTACATAGTGCACGTCAAAATAAGCCTGTAGAATAACCCCAGAAATTGAAAGACCACAGTAAAAGAGTCCATTTAACCCTAGAGCCTGGTTACCGCGCGGAGGCTACATGGGATTCAGAGCAGCGTTGCCATATCACTGCGCTCGGTGGACCTAAGGACATTGACACACGTGAATTCGACAGGTGTATCACCATAGTTAGAGAAATTGAAAATCCAGTTGATGTTATTATAGGGAAGGGTTGAGGTCATTGACCTAGGGCTGATGGGTCATCCTGGCACTGGAGCATTTGAGCTGATTGTCCACCAAAACAGAGAAGGTCTAGCTGAACACTCTGGCGGATAGACGTGCCCAGAAGCTCCAGGTTCATGATGGAGATTTTGGGAAGCCTCTGGACGTTGGCAGCGGAAGATTTGAACCAAAATGCGGAAATGAAGCTACCCAGAAGGTACTCCCTGTACATTGTCCTTCCACAATCAGAAGTTCGATTCGATCAAATTTTCACTTGATTGATAATTTAAGGTGAAATTTCTCTGACGTGAGCATGAACTCTTTCTTGGACTCTGTAGGAACTCCCCATTCTTCGTTACCTTCATCATATAGATATGGAGCGATGGGGTGTGCTAGCGCTGCAAAAATATACCCGAGATTCGGATTCTCATTTATCATCGCCAAAACCGTCTGCTTATTCTCGCTGACTCTGTTGGATATGGAAGTTCTAGCTTTTCTTTTTAAAGAATTTTCTCTTTCAACAAAAGGAACACCCCTGATGAAATTATTCCAGCGGTTTCCAGGACTGGCTAACCGCGAGTGAATTCACAAGAGCTCCACTCTTTCAACGACTTCCCCAAAATCCTCAACAATAAAATGCAGGTGAAAGGAAGGAAAACAATCTTGTACGGGTATTTATCGCTGAATTACGGTGGCATACGTAATTCTTCTATTTGGACAGGGAGAATTCAAAGTAGCCGGACAACTTCAACCGTGGAACGATCAGCATTCAGCGCACGCTCAACTTGTGTCTGTATTACGTATTTAATTCACGTTGTGCGCATACTTGTAAAGTGACCGGTGTGCGCGAGTGAAGAGCTATCTCTTCCTCCTTCTCTTTACCGTTTTGTATTTCTGACATATACGTTTTATGAAATGACTTGAGTTGCCAGTTGCCAGACTGGCCATTCGAAATTTCAAGGGAGACCAACTCATCAGTGGGTCTTACTCCAATGGAGTTTACGACAGCAGTGGTAACACAATTACAGCGGTCCCCTGTTTCTATCCTCCTTTTACTTGGGCAAGTTGTGGAGTTGCCGTGGGTGGTGACAACACACTCTGAACCACAAACGGAGGCATAATGGGCTTTAGTACATGAACGTAGTGCTGGCCAAAGCAATCTACATGAATACTAAGGCTTTTTGGGTGGGATAAAAAATGCAGGTGGCAATAAGAAGAAATGGAGGGTTAAAGATCTTCGAGGAAATGATTGGGGAGGTGAGAGATTGTTGCTGCAACAGGAAATACGCGGGCGGCGCTCCGCTCACCATGCGAGCAGGTCGGCCGGGCGGCGCGGGTAAAGGGGGATTCAGGAAAATCCGAGTTACAGAAACATTCTGCAGTATGGGAATTGAAAAATTGCGTGATGAAATGAAGAAATATCTCGCTCGAAGCAATTAATGGCAGTTAACGATTTTTATTGCATGTTCGACATATTCCATTTCGAGCATTGGATAAAAGAGATAAATTCTGCATTCTGTGGGGGAAAAAGAAGCTGCATGGGGAAGAGGTAATGATGCGATGTGCATTTATGAATTTAACGTAGATCGCATCTATTCAGCATATTCGTAAATGTAATGCATGCCCAGTGAACTAGACAAGCCATAAGTAGACATTGAACGAAGGGAATAGTGGAAAGGAAACGTAGTGCAGAATGGCATAATCCATTGGATTACTTCTCCGAGGAATCAATGTACCGCGGATGTCGCACGGCCGTTAAATACGAATTTATCGTCCATACCCGGACGCTAGGAGTGGTAGTTACCCCGATGAGGGTGTATGCAAGAGGGGATGCTAAATTGCGCGGAATTGGAAATTTTTCCTGTTCAAACTGAACGAAAAAAAGAAACAAATTGGTCCATAATAAATAAACAAGTTGGGTGAAATTCGTGAACCTGCTCGTTTTTATTTTCCTCAATTATTGCACTGATATTTATTTTTATAACAATCAGTTTTTTTTACTATTTCGGTATGGGAAGGCGCGTCGTTTGCCAAGCTTGGCCCAGCATTAATGTCCAAGGTTGGTGGAAGGTTCATCTGAGTTCTGAAAATTTGGGAAATGTTTTGAATGTTTCGTTTTGAAAGTGCATAATTGGGAACTAAAATATGAAAATAGGTGACGCAACCTTTTTGACATTACGTCAATGATTTTTCTCACCGTGCAAAAAGCCAAAGGCCTTTGGCCCACGAATATCTGGGCTCAAGGCATCTAGCGTTAACCGGAATTCATTTATTCGGTTTACGAATTGTAAAAGGTCGTGTATACTATAAGATATGACCTTCTATCACACACCGCCATTCTTGGCATATACGACCTTTTGGGTTTAGCCATACGATATATCTACAACTGGAATTACTTCCAGCGTCTCTCCTTCCTGCCTAATTGCTTTGAACAAAAATAAACGGAATGTGGGTGTGAGCCTTTATGGGTCCAATTCACAGCTTCCAGACAGAGATTGGAGAATTCTCTCATTTACAGAAAAATGTGATACTCAATAAAATGAAATTGAAATAAACAGGATGAGTGTAACATACACACACACACACACACCCACCCACCCACCCACCCACCCACCTACACCCACCCATTCACTCACCCACCCACACCGACTCACCCATCAACACCTACTCACCCACCCACACCCACTCACCCACCCACCCACGCCCACCCACCCACACCCACCCACTCGCCGACCTACAGCCAGTCACAAGCAGCCACCCACCCACACACCCACACACACACACACCCACACACACACACACACACACACACACACACACCCACACCCACACACACACACACACACACACACACACACCGAAGTGATAATGTCGTAAATTTGACTTCCCACCATGATCCCAATAACTTTCCCTACTCAGAAGTTAACAAATATACACAAATATAAAATAGTACTCCTTCAGAAAAGAAGATAGGAGCAGAATTGGAGGCACACATCAAGGCATACAAACCGGTTTTTCCCTGACTCTGTACCCCCTGACTTTTGTCCATGTATGAGCGAATCCTATAGAATTTCCTATAGCATTCCTTTCAGATTGTTCAGTACACAAGCCTGCCTATTCCCCTTTCCATATCCGCGTAAACAATAATTGTTATTACAAAATATGATTGTCGATTGTTGTAATAGGTGAAACTCTCCCGGATTCTGTAAAATAATTTTTTCGTTTTTTTTTTTTTCATCCACAGAATTATTGACTGTAGAAGCTTCAACGAGTTCGTCTGTATCCGAAGGCATCAATAAAACGTGAGTTGGAGAATGGACAGAAGATGATGGTTGGGGTTACCTAAGGACTCGGTTGGCTGAATTTCCACCGACCAAGAAAAGACCTATGATGCTTGAGCCTCAACCGATCCACATGGATTGCCGTCATGATTGGACGAGAGGATTTTATAATTCCACGAAACCCAACGGGAGATAACTTTCTCACGCGATTTCGCGCCCGCTTCCTGGATTCTTTCGAATCACTTGCAACACGTTCGATTAATAATCATTGCCAAATGAAATTCGAAATTTGCAAATGCTAGAAACATCCGCGTCCATATTCTAGGTATTACTAATTAAATTGAGCTCATTAAAACTGAAATATTGAGGTAAAAATCAAATGAAAATATAATAATTTCTGCATTAAATTCTCATAGGAAATATAATAATTTCCATTCAATTGGCAGAAATGTGGGACGGCAATTTATGCCTGGAAATTGCATTTCTATTAGTTTAGAGAGAAAATTGCCAATTAAGTGCGATCAGTAGGGAAGCGGTCAAGTGGGCTCTTCGCCCTGGCTTTTTCGTGAATATCTGAAAAACTAGCAAAGATACGAGTATTTTCATCATGACCGTTTTTGTAGAGCAGGGCGAGAGCTACAATTTCGGTTAAACACTAATTTCGCTAGCTGCCATAGATTTCGAGATATTTCAACTGACGCGAAAGCGGGATTAACAGCGCGATAATACGCGTTCACAGATTCAATAGCGCCGTCGCGTCTATTTCATCTTCGGATTTGGCGAACATGGAATAAAATACATCAGCTCTCTTCTTATACTCAAGAGCAAGTATTCAATGTTTCAACATCCCGCCGTTTTACCGAGGAGCATACCACAACATTTTTTTTCGTAGCGCTCAGGTAGTGGCAATTTGCACCGTCTGATTCGACTAACTCCCGTTGGATATATCATGGAGGTACTAATACCCAAATAAACCCATTAAAATTTGCCTCACGTATGGAGAAAGCTTGCAAAAAAGCCATGAGGGTCTCCCGAAAAAAACCAGGTTAAAACGCTCAAATTCGTAGATATAGACGCTTGAGCAAAAACAGGTGTTTAAGGATGTTGGTCCCATAAAAGAAAAAAAAAAGTGAAAATTCGGAAAAAAATGCACAGCGTACTAGCTCGCACCTTCAATATATCCCCAAAATTTCAAATCAATTTACCAATTTTTATCCGATACAATCCCACTGTAATTTGTAAAAATAAAATTTTATTTCAATAAACTTGGAGATGAAAAAGAAGATACAATTGCGAAATAAATATCAGTTCGGTGGTGTAGTAACCAAGATTATTGTCGTCTCGCAATTTCTCAGATGATTTCCGCAATGGCTCAGATAATTTCTGGGATTTTGAAATCAATATGGTTAGTCACGATGTCTTCATAATTTCTCATGATTTCTAATGACTTCGGAATCATCAAAGATCATAATTTCGGTAATTTTGTTTTGAAATTTGTATTTCTCAAAATTATCTGTAGCACCTTTCATCCAATATCGGTATATAAAACCATATTGTGAGTATATATTTATAAGAAAAAAAAAAAAAACTATTGCAGAATTAAAAGAGAAAAAGAGAGAACGGTAGATCCAAGGTGGTAGTTGGGTTGGTGGTATTGCTATGTATGAGGGGCACCACGTCGTTCCGGTCAAGTGAAGGTGGAGATATATATATATGTATCTGTATATGTATATATATATATATATATATATATGTATATATGTGTATATATATATACATATATATATGCATATATAGATATGCATATATATATATATGCATATATATATATATATGCATATATATATCTATATATATAGGGGCATGCAGAGAATTGTAGGTAAGGTGAGATGCACCCAACGAGAGAATCGGAGACGCGCTACAGAGAGAAGGAAAGAAGAAACGCTTGGAATTTACTGCCAAGAAAGGCAGTGCAAGAGGGAAGTACAGGGATTTTGTGAAAGTGAGAATGAGAGAGGATAAGAGAGTGAGAAGATGTGAGGAGTGATTGTATGGTGAGGATGGAGATGGGTAGAAGAGTCTGAAGCAAGGGGAAGAGAGAGCACGCACAGCACCATCCAGCGTTGCCACATATTCCCGAATTTACAATTCTCAACCAGTATGTGTACTCGACAATTCGTAAATAAATAAATACGTATGACATTGTTAGAAATAACGAGTATGCAGCCGTTTTTTTACCCAAGTATTATCTTGGTGCTTCATTGGGCGCACGAGTGATAATTAAAAGACTTTATGAAATGTATATTCTTTTAATTGTTCGTTTTATGGTGCTTTTGGGGGAGAAGGAGTAACGAGCGTCCCCAGGGAGTTGAAGGTGAAGAACATAAATTCGTATATTTTGCAATCAAGGAGAGAGGATGATTTAGTACAAGGAGATCTACTGGACAAATGCGTGAATTTTTTTTTTCCATAAAAATTCACCATGATCACGCGGATCATGCGGATTTACTGGTGAAAAGGATGCGGCTTAAGTGGTAATTTACATGAGGTCAATTACGAAATCGATGGGGTGTATATGGCTCACCATCGTTTTTTTCGTTTAAGCTGAAATCCGATGGATGAATACAGCAATTGGCTTTATTGATTGTCACACCCACTCACCCACACCCACCCACACCCACTCACCCACACCCACCCACACCCAATCACCCACACCCACCCACACCCACTCACTCGCCCACCCGCACCCACTCACCCACCCACCCACACCCGCTCACCCACCCACCCACACCCACCCACCCACCCACACCCACTCACCCATCCACTCACCCACCCACACCCACTCACCCACCCAACCACACACACACACACACACACACACATCTTCAAAAAAACATCCCAAAATAACTTAGGAGGTGAAATGCATACTTCTTTTTTTAACAAAATTCCTACACCTTGTATTATAGAAAAGATAGCGAATGCTGCGAGAAATGATACGTACGGGTTATAATAGCACCATCGATGTTTTTTCCTCAAAGTTGGTGTCATGTACTAGTCCCAGAAAAAAAAAGTTCACTTGAAGCGACACCGGATGTGATCCCTCAAAGGGAAGACCCTTCCTTTTGCCTTTCACCAAGTGTATATTTTCCGACTTCTATATCTTTTCTCACGAAATGCGTATATACGTAGGTATACCTTTGAAAACCGATACGATTCTCCAATGGCTTACGTTGTACAAATCCCCCCCCCCCCCTAACTCGTTGTACATTTTAAGACAACGCTAGGGATTTCCACCTCTCGAAAAATATATCACGAGCCCAGTATGAACAGCGCTGACACTAAAAAAAAAGGCTTAGTAAGAAATCACTGGGTCTTTTTTTCCCTCCGGGTGTGTCAGAAAATGTGGATTAAAAGTAATTTAGGGGAGTATAAATAAGTTGGAAAGTGTTCCTGAGGGTGAATTTTACTTGAAATAAGCAAGGAGTCACTCCATATCTCCCATTTTCATTTGCTTTTCCCTCACTCTCTACCAATTACATTAGCAGTATGCTTCCGAATGGAACTTCCCCCGTTAGTTTGTTTTTAGGACAAAAAAACAGTGGAAAAAACTATCAAGTTTTCACATGATCGGAGACAAAATAATAGTCTACGATGGCTGCGATTTGACTAGTTTCAATCAAATAATTTTTCAAAAATAAAAAAAAAATTAGAAAGTTTTTTTTTTAATTAAAAAAAAAAATTCAATTTTTTTTAAACACAAAAAAAATTGGTTGTTCGATTTCTGCCGAACAAATAGCCAACATACAAAATTCTCTGACAAATGTGAGGCTGCCATTTAAAAGGAAAAATAAAAATAAAAGATGGACAAGTGAGATTCATTGCATGAAACTAGTATACCAGTTTATAGTTGGCTCGTTTATACTTCAGATTAAAGTTCACTTCATTCCACTTACATTATTGTCCTTTGCCCATTCCCCTTGAACTCATCTTTCCGTCCCTACTCGCCTTTCCGCAATTCCTTATTTCTTTTGGAAGTACCTCCTATACTGTTTGCTAGGTTTACCGTTGTTTACAACCGAACGTGCACATTCAGCTAGGTTTCAACCCGCCCCACCCCCCACCCACCCGCCTTACTGTTTCAAGCTAATTACTGTCGGCACGTGCGTAGCCCAGTTCCATGGTAATTTCAGTGAGTGCAAGATGTGACTGTAGCGAATGTCTATTGTGCATTGCAGCTGTAAATCCAATTTAATGGAATTTAATGCTGGAGATATAATGTGTGTATTGAGGGGAAAATTCTGAATGGGAAGAGCACGGTTTGGGCAAGTTTTTGGCAATCCAACGAAATCGATTTTAGTTTTGGCGGTTTGAGCTCATTTGAACTCGTCCCCTGAAGACACCCAGACATCATCAAGCGGACTCCGAACCACCACGCAGTGCCCCCGCCCCCCCCCCCCCCCGATTTGGATTCTCCATCAAAATAATTAAGACTGTAAGAATCCAAATGCCTGGGAAAAAAAAAATTCAACATCCATATCTCCCCGAACCATCATTCCAAGGGGCTTGAATATTTCAAGTCATTTCCCCAGAAAACCAAGTAACCGAAAAGAGTATCCATGTTCTCCATTCGGTAGCAAAAGCCGGCCTCACTGCTTATTGGATAAATTCCAAGCGTCTAGACTAAACTTTTTTTTTCTACTTTTTCACATTCTTTAAATGCATGAAATTACATCTTTGACTCAGTGCCAACAGTTATCAACAATCCAATGATGACGCATTGACGGCTGACCCAGTAGTATATCTAAGTGTGATTGCACAAGCTGCTGGCACATATATATATCGATGGGGGGAAAGGCGGTCTTTTCATACCATAATCATGCGATAACTGGATACTGAATGAGAGGGGAAACACCGGGGAGGATGCGACGTTACCATGGTAACCCGTAGTTGTCATACCCTATCACAGTGCGTTGCCCGAAGCAATAAGCTTCATTACAAATACACTATTGCCACCTTTCAACCATACTTGCTAACTAAATTCTCCCTTTTTTTCTCCTTTCAAGGAGCAACAATATACCTCGTAATAATAAAATCTCAGGAGCACTCAGGGAGAGCACTTCAATTTTTGGGTCTGTGATGAAATTAACGAGAGATGAAAATTGCGGATGCTGGGATGCTGGGAAGGATGGACCATGGTTTTAAGTTTGACTATAACTGGCTATTTGAGAATGGTCAGTTATATCTGTTTGAGGTAAAAAAATTGATAGCATCAATATTGTTTCAATAAAAAAAAAAAAAAAAAAATTGATATTGTTGATCTGTTTGGTCCATATGGAAATTGTTTCATCTGAGTCGCGTAAGAGGACAAAAATGGAATTTTACTAATTGATTTGGGTTTGGAAAAATTATGCCATAGTCAGATGCTCTAAAATCAAAGTGTAAAAACTCTCGTGACTACCTTCTTGTTGGAAATCATAAACTGTGTAACGGATACTCCTATCTACATTAATTATCGCATTGCTAGCTTTTATACTGAACTATGGGAATGAATAGCAAGAAATGAGAAGCCCAGTAACTGCACGAGTAATCTTCTTACGGTTTTGGAATGATGAAAGCCGCAAATTGCTGAAAATACGGAGCGAAATGAATTATCAGGAATCACAGTCATAATTTAACGAACGGGTTTTCGGTCAATAATTTTTTTTTTGAAAAACCTAGTGAACGCAGATATTGAGAAAAAATTTTATGGAACTGATTTTGTAGAGAATTTTAGATTTTGGACGAGAAAAGTCTTCTAGAATTTTTCTGTAATTCTTGGAATAACTGAAAAAAAAATCATTTTTTTGGATTGAAAAAAATAAAAGAAGAAGATCCAACAAAATTTCACGAATTGAATCAAATCAAAGTTGAGGGAAGACACTAATGTATAATGGTGGGATTACCAGTGAGAAATAAATGATGAAAAATTGCCGTACATAGAAACGAGTGGGGCACAATGGGATAGGGAGCATAATGGGGCGCGTGCTCAAACGTAGACGCACGACATACTGGCACCGGTCCTCGCCCACACCGTTGAACACAAGCCCGCACAAACGCACGAACATAATGATCGCCAATTGTTAAAAATAAATATGGTAAATTGTTTATAACAATAGAATTACTGTAGCACTTTTATCTGAGATCTAATGACACTAAGCGGATTAATAGTTCGTAATTATGTTCTTAAAATTAGCAGAATACACAGACATATACCTACCCACCCACCCACCCACTCACCATCTCACCCACCCAACTAACCACCCACCCACCCACCTTTTCACCCACCCACCTACTCACCCACCCACCCACCTACCCACCCAACTGCCCACCTACCCACCTGACCACCCACCCACCTACCCACCCACCCACCTACCCACCCACCCACCTACCCACCTACCCACCCACCCACTTACCCACCTACCCACCCACCCACCTAACCACCCACCCACCCACCTATCCACCAGACCACCCACCCACCCACACTTCCTAATCTGAATATTTGTTGAACAACATTTTGATACCCCTAAAAAAGCACTTCCACCGTAAAGATACGTTCTTAAACTTCGGGATCATTGCAATAATTCCTCGAAATCGACAAATTAAAAACACCACGATGATAATAATGATAATCACCATAATCATTATCATGATGAATAGAAATCACACAGTGGTAAATAGCACAGACTGTACCACACTTTGTGAAATTCAATAAATTCGTAGGAATCTCGATAGCGAGAATACCTAATGTGCCTCGACCTCCATGGCGAAGAACACTTTACCCTCACTGGTGGAAAAAGATAAGAAGTAAAAGAAGCAGAGGAGGAAAAACGGCGGGACCGAAGAGGCGATGCATGAAGGGGGGCCGGGGGGAGGAGAGAGAAGCCAGGCCATTGGTACAACGGACCTCGAATTCGTATGCGGTTCTTCTTACACGCGAGTCTTCCTTTTTAGTCCCTTTTAAATACCGTTTTTCCTATGTACTAGAAATTGCGGAATTAATTTCAAGGATTAAATGACTTGTTTTTTTTTCATTCATTTGTGAGACGATTTGTGAGGTGTTGGCTATTGATTCATTAAGTCTTCAGGAGAAGAGTGGTGATTTATATTAATATTCTTTATTGAATATGCCCACGCGCCAATTAACAAGTATCCGAGTATGCAGAGGAGTGCATCAAGGGAAGTTGGAAGACGTATAAAGTACAACATTCCAGTTCTAGTAATCACGTTGCAATTCAATATTGCAGAGAATGTCTGTGTGTGTGTGTGTGTGTGGTCGACATTCATCGATTCATCTGTCTCTCCTTTTCTTTTAGTATCAAGTTTAAATCGTTTCTAACTCGCGCATATAAAACGATCAGAGATAGCAAGAAAAGTGCTTAATAAATATTATTCGTCACTTAAAAATACATATTCTATGTCTTATGACGGGATTCCCTAAGTCTCATAATTTAGGGCGTAAGCTCATGTCAAAGGTGTTTGTTCGCCGCGTGCCCACATTCCGTTTACTCGAATTTCGGATATATCTCAAATCTGAGTCAGCAGATAGAAATTTCATATATAACTTTTTTCTCAGAAATTAAATTCTCTACAAAAATTGTCATACAACATTTTTCGTTAAAACCACTCGGTGACAAGTTAATTGAGTTTTGAATGAACAAATATAGTCTTAGGCAAAACCAACAGAGATGCTTCCCCGCGAAATATTTCCTCCCGCCCTTCGGGGTCCGACTTTCAACACCCCTTGTTTTTGTCCAATTGAGTTTAGTCTATCAAAAACTCTCATTCACCTGAATATACAGAGTAACGACAGATACATCTGCCATAGCGAAATCGATTGAGGATGGTCGAGTAGTATCGGGACAACTATCGTGCGCAGTACTGAAGAGAGAAAGGAGGAAAAAACGAGTATCCACGAGATTGCCCGATGCTACAATCTTAATAAATTCCCATATACTTGATCCTTATTAATTTCCTGATAGGGAAAGTTATTGCAATGACCCCGAAGATGGGATATGTAAAATCCATGAAATTTTCACTTTTCTCGGCATTTCATGATCTGGAGTTCTTTTAGATAGAATGTGTGTGTGTGAGTGGGTGGATAGGTGGGTGTGAATGGGCGGGTGGGTGGGTGTGTGTGTGTGTGAGTTGGTGGATGTGAGTGGGTGGGTGTGAGTGGGTGGGTGGCTGGGTGGGTGGCTGGGTGGGTTGGTGTGAGTGGATGGGAGGGTTAGTGTGAGTGGGTGGGTGGGTGGGTGGGTGTGAGTGGGTGGGTGGGTGTGAATGGGTGGCTGGGTGGGTTGGTGTGAGTGGATGGGAGGGTTAGTGGATGGGAGGGTTAGTGTGAGTGGGTGGGTGGGTGGTTCCATCAATGAACACTTTTATGTATTTTATAACCATCAACTCTTTCAATTTCCACCGGGAAGTCGTTTCATACCATTTAATTTTGTACAATATTTATATTTCAGTAGACCAGTTACAACAGCCTGATGTTACATAACGAAAACATCCAAGTGAAATTACTATTGAAACAACAAATCGTCCATCATTGCTAGATGTTGAATAATATTTCACCGACTAGATTAAACTTAAATTGTAGAAATCGACTTTTCTCCTTTCACCTTCGCCCATAATTGGACCCGCTCGATAAGGAATCAATCCTAGAAGGTGTGTAACTTAATATGGACCTGAGGTATAAGATATCATTCACTCTCCCAGAGATCTTGCATTGTTCATATTCAACTTGCACTTTCTCAAACACATTTATACCATCAATGAACACTTCTATGTATTCTATAAGTGCAACTGAATGAAAAAAAAATATCATGAACAATTCATAAAAGCTCCTGAGTTATTCAAATTTTATTCATTATATGAGGAATATCATTACGCAGTAATCAAGAGGAGAAAAATAGTAATGAAAAGTCGTAGGGAAGTTTGTGAGTGAGTGAGAGTACCTTCCGTTGAATGCAATTTACAGGGAAATCTTCTATTTAAATGAAAACAACTTTGAATAACAAAGACCGCTCTTGTATAAATATAACCTACCCAGTTTGAACGACAGATAAAAGTCTAACAGCAACTAGAATGTGTGTACATACGCCAAAAAAAAAAAATGTGTTTTAAAACTTTTGGGGGGTGTATACTCACTGTTCAAACTGACACTGATACACGACAGTCACAAAAGTTTCAGGTTTATTAAAGAGCTATTGGGCTAGAGGGAAGTTTGAAAAAAAACAACAAAACTGGAGGTAAAAAATCCTACTCAATTTCCCTACCGTATACTCTTTAAATGGAAAAAAAGTATCCCACCTGCAAATGGAGTTGGCGAGGATCTCTAGTTTTAATTACACAGAGACCTCGTTCATTTTTTTTTCTCATCGAACCAAACTAACGTTAAATGGAGTTGGGAAATCTAAGCTCAATCCACCCTCCGCCTTCTATTAATTTATCCGGAAATGAGAGAACAACAGTGACCACCGACTGGGGAATTATGAAAATTGTTTGAAGAAAAAATCGAAATTATTTTTACACGCGAAAAAATGTCTCTTGACCTTTGATTTCCTACTTTAGTATAAATGTTGGGTTAATTGAAAAAAAAATATATTATATTTTGTAAAAAATCGAATATATGCTGCATTTTTGCACGCATATCCACGTACCCCCTCCTCCCCACCCACCCACTGACCCACCCTCTCACCAACCCACCCGCCCGCCCTCTCACCTACCCACCCGCTCACCCCCTCACCCACCCACCCACCTACTCACCCCCATCCACCCACCTACTCACCCCCATCCACCCACTCACCGACTCACCCGAACCCACCCACCCACCGACTCACCTACGACACACACACACACACACACACACACACACACACACACACACACACACACAAAAAAAAATCTAAGAAATTCATGAGACAGTTTTGCACGTACCGAAACTACCTGACATTTGTTCCCAAGTTTTGGAAACCATGATGGCAATGGACGGCTGAATTGACAGAGAATTCCCGATATTTATGTTCACCTTATGGTGTTGGTCGTCACTCCCTTCCTCTTCCTGACTTGGAGACAAACCCTCGTCACCAGTCAGCACCCTAAATCTCCATTTAGGTATTTCTCCAGCAACCCCCCATGACGCCCAAGGCGTTTCATAAAGTGTTACAATGGCCTTGAAGCTGTTATTGGTACTAAGCAAAATCCACCATAACATTTTCACTTCAAGAAGCAAATAAAATTTTTTACGGCTTTCGTTGGTTCAATTGTCCTGGTAATTCCAGGAGGTGCAGTGCCATACCACTGTGTGTAATGCAGATTTGTGGGATTCCAATAATCATCTTATTCGGAATAATTACAAAAATAAAACAAAAATCCAAGACGGACAAAAGTTGTTTGATAACAAAAACAGTTTTGTTTATTTATTGAAGGCATTACGGTGCATAGCTTTTTGGCGCCATTTCTTTGCCGTCATTTTTTTGGCGCCAAAAAAGCGGCACCAAAAAAGCGGCGCCAAAAAAGTGGCGCCAAAAAAGTGGCGCCAAAAAGTGGCGCCAAAAAAGTGGCGCCAAAAAAGCGGCGCCAAAAAAGTCGATCTCCCTTATCATTTATCATACAAAGATGAGTCCGAACTTGATAATTTAATCTAAATTTCCAGTCAATTTTCAAAATGAAGCTTCAAACGAACCTCATAGTCTCCAAAGAATTTAGACATCTCACGCAATGCTTAAAGGCGCTCCCACAATCTTCACAACTCTTCCAAACCTGTAAACTTTTGTAAAACCTTGAAACCGTTGCAAATCGCTCAGAGCCGTTTTCGGAAACCCAAAAATCTTCCGGGATCTGTACTAAAGTCTCAATTCGTATGACAAGTCTTTTAAACCCTGAAAAACCCGTTACTACCGTTGGCCACCCCAGGACATCCCTAAATACACCCAGAAAAAACAGTGCGCTGAGGACAAAAAAATTTTGTCCCTAGGAAGGTGCTCAAGGATAGCTCCAGATTGCGCTTGCTCACTGAAAAAAAAATGGAGAAAAAACCACGGACAACCATTTCCTCCCAGGGAGTACCCGGAAAATTTTTTTCCCCAACCTAACGCAAAAAAATTTCTCCAAAGAACAATGCTGTTACCATTAAACCCATCTGCAGTCGCGCCAAAAATTGAAATATTTCAGCTAAAATTTTTTAATGCCTCAAATAGCTCTTCCAGTTCATTTAGTCTGAGAGAAAAATTATTTCTACCATACAATTAACTTCTGGAAAATTACATGAGATCAGAATCGCGTCATCTGGGGAGAAACCTTGCGCTAACAAGTGCAAGCATTTTTGGTGGATATCTCCAAAACTAATAACATTGGCGAAATTTCATATAAGGCTTTATTGTAGCCCTAGATGTGCACTACAAAAAACATTTTTATGAAAATTGGGCTATCTCCCTCGCATAACGTTATACGAGCGCAAAACGAAATGCGGGCGGTTGGCGCAGCGCGCTTAGAAAACGTCGGGAGAACGGCGCGACCACTAACCGGTTAATTGATAACATATCAATTCTCATTGAAGCTCATTCTGAAATGGAGTGGTCATCTCGTTTCACCACTTCGCTAATGATATTTTTTTAACTCACCCTGCGTCTATAAACTTCGTAAAGTCAATGTGACTTAGGATCAGTCGTTCGCCTTATATATAGTGCATAAGCAGTATATAGTACATAATGGACTCATATTAATGGCCTGACAAAAGTCTCAGGGCTAATTGGATTCCAAGTTTTTCATAGTGCTCCAATCGCTTTATTTCACCTCCAAAAGTCCACAAGTGTTGCCAAAAAAAAATCGGAGTGAGCGATGTTCCTCGTTTGACAGAAATTCAATAAACAAAAAAAAAAATCGCTTAACCGCAAATTTTGCCGAGGACCCATTTCCAGTTTTTGTTGAAACAAAACATTTTATATTGTCAACGATTGACGCTCAGTTCAATTTCCACTTTTAGCGATACACAGCGATGAAATTGAATACAGTGCATTTTTCCAAGCTGATTTTTCGCGAAATGAATTGGACATTCTACGTATGAAGTAAACATAAATTATACAGAGTGCAGTTTATAATTAAATTGATGAAAATTAATGTTAGCAAATCCTCCCCAATTCAATTAAGAGCTTAAACATTCATAGAGTTGTACCTTCTCTAATATGCTCAATAATCAGACGCGAGTGAGTTGCGAAGCGGTAACCGCATTTGAGACGAATCATATGGAAATTCGGGTACTTTCATATGGACCATTTTTGTAGAGTGGAGTAAGACCTGCAAATATGTATCAGTGGAAATTTCTCTGTGATTGTTAGAATTCGCGGTATTCAACGAAAACGCGCTCAGTGACGGAACGCATGGGCGCGTTCGGTTGGGCGGCGCGCCGCCGTAGTTAGCCCTTTTTTGTACAAAAAAAATTTTCGCATGAGAGATCATTTTTGGAGTAATTTGAGCAATTTCTATTTTTTTTTTATTTTTTTTTTATTAAGGAGTAATTTGTTGAAACATTGAATAGTAATTAGCGAAGTGGTGAAACGAGATATTAACTGATTTTCTTTCTCGTTTTTTGGTGCATATCTCAAAAGCGGGGAGAGATGGAGAAGATTTTATAGGAAACTTTTGATAGAGCTGATTGAGATCTCCAAAAAAGTTCCTACGAAAATTCCGCTATCTTCCATAGATCCCGAGATATTGGGGCAAAACCGAATCTAGTGGTAACGGCAATGATGTGCTCTTACTCCACTGGAGATGCTGAATTTGCGAAAAGGTCAATGGACCAAATGATCTACGTAGAACATACACGGGCACTGTGATTGGTAACTATTGCTTTGGATCTACTCATTATCATTTTTTTCCAAATTGAGTAATTGACATTTTTTGCGGTTTTTTCCCGCAAAGTTCCAACCCGACCTAACTCTTGGTCATGAATAGGATCATCAATGGAAGCAATCGTAGTAATTATGACGTAATTACTACGCAATAAAATGTGGTCGCTGGTGAATGAAGATTTGAACTAGTATATCATCTCATTCACCGCAAAATATTTCAATGCAATATTTACAAAATACTACCGCAACCCCTAAAAATCCCAAAGTCCACCAACCCCCCCCCCCTCCCCCCGCCCACCCCATTCACGAAAAATAATTCAATGAAAATGTCCCAAAAGTTTTTAATGTTTGTTTAACTTTTATTTTCTGTATTTCCTTTCCCATTTCCAGAGAGTAGTTTGAGAGTAGAGCCGTCACGGCAATCAAACCCGGACGCAGACCCCCAAATACATATATGCATACGTTGGAATTTGTATGAACCAGGGCTCGTCATACCTCCATCTCAACCACATCGACCCTCTCCCTCCTTCGATCTTCTCCCACAGACGTTCCTGGAAGAAGTGCTCATACGTGGACAACAAAGTAACGCCACATTGAGGAAAAAATGGCTTAGATTGTGCTTTGAAAAACCAATATCACAAGATACGATTCTGGGTTACGGAATGTTGGTATAAGAGAAAATTTGTTTTGGGGATGAAATATCTCGAGTGGGGTGGGTGGGTGGGTGGGGTGGGGGGGGGGGGGGCTACGCGATTTTGGGGATAAAATTCGAGGATAAACTGTCCTCAGCTCGAGGATGAGCTGTCAGGCATCTCTCATTCGATGCAACCGGAAAAGGGCCCACTTTGTCGCTCTCACATTCTGCACATTGGACAGTGTCAAAAAGTCGGCTAGGGACGTTTCCAGGGCAAACTTGACAGCCCAATGTCTCGGAAACTCGAATCGACAAAGTGGGCCCTTTTCATGCGGACCTCCAGAAATCCGCTGCCGCCGGCTACACTCAGCTGATAACAACCCCATCCTGTTATCACATTTTTTTAGCATTCTAATAAAAAAAAAACGAAATGCTGAACAACCCCCCCCCCCCCACCCCAAATGCCCGCCGACTCCAAAAGATTCGTGAAGTAAGCGGATCCACGGGAAAAGGAAATAAATACATTTTAACATTCAGTTTAGGTTTCGGTATCATTTTACATACACACACGTACCGATGCACACACATATTTCTTAACACCGTGATAAAATCTCAACGCAATCTCAACCCTTTTCACATTCGCCTCCTCACTCCATTTATCCAAAAAAATTCGAAATTTTTTTATAACGGCAATAAAAAAAAAATAAAAAAATGGATGTTCCAAGAATTTTTTTTTCCAAATATTTCATTGGTCCATAATAATATAAAAAAAAAAAATGATTATGACAATTCATTACTCACCACTTAAGTACTTGTTAATCCACAGTATTCCTATGTACTCCAAAAAATTTGCAATCTATCTAAATCCACATTTTCACTGAACAAGTTTGACAACTGTTGAAATAACCAATAACTAATGAATATATGCCTACATCAATTGTTGCAAATATTCATTCACAAAAACTACTCACTACACTCACACTATCCCCAATATTTGAATTCTATTTTTTTTCCCCCCACCCCCCCGGCCCGCCAGCCTTGAAAATGGCGTCAAGACACAAAAAGTAACACAGGTTAAAGCCACAAAAAATCACCAGTATCACTGACACTCCTGAACCCCCATGAAATGAAAAAGTAAAAAAAAAAAAAAAACAAAAATGTAAAATCGATGAGTGAGGGTTGTCACCAAGTTGCGATATTACCGACGGATAAAGGGGTGTGTTTGTAAAATTAAACGTGATGTTTCATTCGAAAGTATCTTCACAATTTCCCACCCTCTTTTTTTTTCCCTCTCTTTATCAAACGACTTTGCTCACACTGCTATATATATATAATCGTAAAAATTATTTGCCGCCGTATAATGGTCACACACGTGAACAATATTAACCACTCATTATTCCAATGTTTAATTCATTAAATAGAATGTATTTTCTATTGGTAGAGCGTGCTTTTTTGCCCGTACAGACGAGCGTAAATTCACCCGCTGTCAGGCCCCAGAGGGAACTGAAATGCATTTTCCAGTTGAAGCTACAGTAAATCCCCACCCCTTGCCACTAGCGGCCAAGTCCGCCATCTTGCCGAGCATTGGCGAGTTACTATGTCTATCTCTGTCGATGGACGAAGGCACAAAGAGCGGAGATTGCCGACTACAAGCCGATCACAAACGACGGAAATGCACGAAGTAAGGTAGATGAGAGAGTGCGTTTGTGTTGTACTACCCCGAGGATACAACAGGGGCGAAAGGTATGAGAGCCCACATATATAACCAATACCCTCGATTCTAACCATTTGTTTGTGTATATAGGTGAGTTGAAATTGAGAGAGATAAACTTATGCACTTTGTGGGTTAATTGATAAGGATGAAAGGAGGATGTATTGTATTGTAGCGTCGGGCGAACTATCGCGTTATACCCCCGCTAAAGGATCCAACCTTCGTGCTTCAGGCATTTTTAGCCTCTACCTTGCCTTGTCTTTTCCTATCTCCTTTTGGGGATAATTATACGATCCTTCGCTTAAAAAAATGCCCAGGTACTTTCTTTTTGTTTGTTCCTTTGGAAGGGCCGAGTTTGCGGGTGGGGAAGGGGGGGGGGGCAGGGAGGGTGAGAGGAGGTTTCGACCAGACGTCTCAGGTGCTCCGTTTACCTTTCTTCTGGCGTTTTATATTATTTTTCCTTTTTTTTTTCATCCTCATTTTTTAATAAGATGAGCACAACACCGCGATGCAATATACTGGCGTGTTTCCACGATCGTAAGTTAGAATTTGGAACGGTTTTTAGCTGGTGGAGCAAAGATGATCATGTGGGAACCTTGTAGTAATTGGGGAGTTGGTTAATATGCGGAGGATTTTCACGCGAGCATGGACTTCCGGTCAACGGGAGTCGCTGGCGACTTGTCATTTCCGGTTGAGATTTTTTTTTTCAAGGATTTTTTTTGGGTAACTATCACCACGATAGGTGGTGAACTCTGTGGCAGGTCAATGGCGAAGGACATTAGTCTAGGATATCGTTGTCGGCGATACCATTGATCCGCCAAGATTTGAATGCGGGGCTTGTCGAGTATCCGGTTTAGGCTCATCAGGAGCGAAACAATACCGATTGGGGAAACAATCCAGTGCTTAAAAGGACTGGAATTTGGTGGAAGGATTGAAACTACTGTCAAATGTTTGAAAAATTTATGGCCCTCAATTGAGGAAATTGTCAGAGCCAACGGAATTATCAGCAACTTTTGAGACTCCAGAGGACACTTGTTGAGACATTGTCGTTATCTATTTGAAATGAGCTTGATTCGGCTCTGCTCTTATTATGGGAAAGATGAAGAGCTCCTTGGGGAAGTTGGAAACTCGATAATGGGGCAAGGCTCTGAGATACTTTGGATGTTGATTCGGTTATAAATTCAATGCTGTTTTCAAGTTTCTTGGAAGGATGCTGATAGTTTTTTGGCATTTGTGGGGTGTTATTTGAGGCGGAAAGTCGGTCTTTTGTTGATAATATTTCCAACTAGTTACCGCCAATCATTGGTGTCATTCGAGGAACTTTGATAATTGAGATGGGTAAATAGGGTATCCATGGAGATCAACATTACTCGTAAAGTCGGTTTTCCACCGACAGTTACTTCCCTATTCAGATCTCTAAATTCAATTTTGAATTCTGTACATTGCATCTCGCAGAACTCCTGCCCTGCAGAACTCCAGCTCTGCATGCAGAACTCCAGCTCTGGAGAACTTCAGCCCTGCAGAACTCCAGCCCTGCAGAACTCCTGCCTTACAGAACGTCTCCCCTACAGAACTCCTGCCTCGCAGAACTCCTGCCTCGCAGAACTCCTGCCTCGCAGAACTCCTGTCCTGCAGAACTCATGTCCTGCAGAACTCTTGTCCTGCAGAACTCATGTCCTGCAGAACTCCTGTGCTGCAGAACTCCTGTGCTGCAGAACTCCTGTCCTGCAGAACTCCTGTCCTGCAGAACTCCTGTCCTGCAGAACTCCTGTCCTGCAGAACTCCTGTCCTGCAGAACTCCTGCCCTGCAGAACGTCTGCTCTGTCGAACCCCTGCCAGAACACCTACTAGCTACGGAACGTACCTACCTCAGTTCTGGATAAGGTAAAGCTACACATTTGTTTATTGAACCCAAGCTTGGCCTATTTATTACCGCTTGGGAGTTCTTACATGAGTAGTACCCATCCAATGCGACTGGGGTTGAGACACAGCCCATCGTTTACCCGGAATTTTTCTGCTATCGGTCGAAACCTGCGAACCGGATAACATTCTCCGGTGGACACGTTGGGGCGTGGATTTAGACACTTTGACGTAGTAGGCACACGCTCCACCCACCGTACTAAAGTTACAGCTTGTGTGTGCGTGTGTGTGTGTGTGTGTGTGTGTGGGTGACTGCTTGGCCTAAATTTTCATGTTAATTTCAAACGTGGTCGATACGATATTTTTGGCCAATTGGCCTATCTCCATATAAAGTTCATTTCCAAAATGAGAAGTAATAATAATAATTTCCAATTTTCCCCCGGTTGTTTATTACACTCGTTCACCGAACATGACTCGAAAAATCAACGAACCGTTTTCGTTCTATTGGTGTGACATTTCATGTCTCCCTCACGCGTTTAATGAACGAATATGTGATGGAACGAGCGAGGGGGGTAGTGGGAACGAGCGACGAAGGTCGAACGAGTGACTCGTAATTCTGCGGTATTTTCCTCCCAACCCGGTAAAATGAAGCATCAGAGGGCGATGTCGACCAACCGGAAAAGCTTATCGGGGTCGGACAGAGGTGGAACCTCAGGAAAAAAAAAAAAAAAAAAAAAAGTGTAAAAAATGGGAAAATGAAATTTTCTAGATAAAGAGAAATTACGGAAGAAAAAAATGAGAATTTTACAACGGTAGGGGGATTAGACACCCGCCCATCCTAATTATGACAGGGTGTATTGTGCCGGATGTTTCCAGTATGAAAGAGGAAACAATTAATTGTAATTGATACCGCGAAACATCGTGGGCGGTGTTGAATGCAAGTTAAATAACCCTTCAACGGACGTAACAGATGTGACCCGCCTTTTTTATCCTTTGGATATTGAAACGGAAAACAATACATGGTTAATGATGCATATAATGTGATCCCCCCCCCCCCTCCCCCCTGGAATATTACGCTGCAGTGGTGTGGTGTTTATTGACAATTAGTAGAGTCAATATTTCTTGGTCCGTCTATTATGTTTCAAAAGGGAGGATAACATTGTTTAATCCTGACAAAAATGGTAAAATAAGGGGTCAAAGGAATTCTTATGCATAAAGGTCAGTGACCTCTTCATCCCAAATTGGTATTGATTTGTCGTGGAGAGCCATTGAGTATAATCTATGAGCAAGAAAAAAAAAAAAGGGAAAAAATTGTCTCTCAAATTTTGATAACTGCGCCGGGAATAGAAGCGGTGCAGAAAAAAAATTTAATCGATCCAATCGTTTACGAAAAATCCCTCGACCAAAAAAAAGGTAATGAACATGTCAGGAGGATGCCAAACACTGAAAAAAATTACGTTAGATATTACGCGCTTCATTGGGGGAATTTTAATGACTTCCCTCAATCGGGAAGTTGAAAATTACATATGATCCGATCAATGTAACGAGCGTTCTCTATAAATTTTGAGATGTCATCATCAACACGTTAAATAGTTTGTACACGCTTAACTTTGCATTTTGAGGAGAAGTGAAGTTAACAAACTGCTCTCTCAAAAACATATGGTCAATTGATATTTCAATTCTATACATACAAACACACACACAGATATATATATATATGTGGGTGGGTGGATCGATAGGCGGGTGAGAGGGAGGGCAGGTGGGAAGGTCGGTGAGCGGGAGGGTGCGTGAGTGGCTGGGAGGTTGAGAGGGTACGTGGGTGGTTGGGAGGGTAGGTGGGTGGGAGGGTGGGTGGGCGGGAGGGTGGGTGGATGGGAGGATAGGTGGGGGCGTGGGTGGCTGGGTGGGAGGGTAGGTGGGTGGGTGGGTGGGTAGGTGGGTGGGTGAGTGGGTAGGTAGGTAGGTGGGTAAGTGGGTGGGCGGGGGGTAGGTGGGTGGGTGGGTAGGCGGAAGGGTTGGTGGGCAGGCGGAAGGGTTAAGAATACTCCGTACTACATATAGCACATATGAAAATAAAACATAACATCTTGATCACAATAAAATATTCCGATATACTTCCAAACCCATGCCACGAGGAATAATTTAATTTTACAACGCAAAGAGTGTCCCGTATGTCAACATGAAAGTTACGACTGACAATATGAGTAACCCTCTACGCGGATACGGCTATCCTATATAAGCCGAACACAATTTGCCTTAGAATGGATTTCACTTCGTCTATCCTGCTGGGTAAATTTGAAATATGAAGTAATCATCGGTGAAGAACTTTTCAGGTAGCACATGTAGGACCAGGAAAACCACTCATCTCAATTGATGACATCGACCTTCTGGGCTAGGCGCTATATCTTCATATCCACCTTCTATCGTTTCCCTTCAATGCTGATTGGTGATATCAATATCGGCTGGATCAGCCTTCCGAAAAACCCTAATCTTCATTAATTAACATAAGGTTGACTGCTGCTTTTATTCTGCGATATACGCTTCAAGACTGGTGGTTCACATATTATGTTGCCTTGGTTGTAGCATCACCCTGAAAGTCCCAAGTCCCACCTGACGGGCATACTCTTCATTGCAATCAGTGCCATGCCCATAACTCCGCGTTGGTCCTTTCTCCGTGAAAATTTAAGTGCATTCGGGGTGAGCTCTTTGCACTTAGCAATTCCATGACTGTCCTCACCGCATTCAGTGACATTGGTGGAATCCCGCTCTTTAGGGGAGTGTCACCACCATGAGCATGAGATTAACTCATCCTTGCTGCATATTTCTGCCTTGGCTTAGTATGCCTTCCAACACATGCGGGGTGTCTTATGAAAGCTCTGGGTGCTCCTCTATATCACTTGGGATTTGATGGGGTCCAAATTCATTTGATTTTCCACATTGTCTATATGTTGTTTCGCATTAGCCAGTCCCATTCGGTCTCGCTGGTCTAACCTGCTGATAAAAGTATACTTTTATCCCGGCTTCCGACAATTTTCGCCCATTAAGAAATGAAACGAATGCCAACTAAACTCGTTTGAAACTGTGTGCACCATGAAGATGAGGAATCATTACCGTAGCCATTTGGATCTTCGTCATCCGCGACACGCAAGCGCGTGCGTGACTGGAGAATTAGGGGCGATGGGCACACGCGTATTGACGAACTACAGTGTCATGCCTGGAGTAAAAAAAATAAATAAAATATCGAGAAACAGACGTGAAGAAAATCATTGGAATTTACATAATGCTCGACGCAGGAAACAAGCTCATTAACAATTTCTATCTCACGAAATATTATAGATACGCAAAAATGTGTCGAATAAATGTTGTTCCTTATAAGAAAATACATATTTTGGGTTTTTTGACTTTTTTCGTATCTTTGACCGTTTCGGCGTTAGAGCGTTATACACAATTGTGGACAACACCAACTTGTATTCTTCTCGATCCGCTCTTCATTTGAAAATTAATAAGTAATTATTATGCAATTGTGTATGCATGGAATCGTCATTCCTGATTGCACAATTCATAATACACTTCGATTTCGGGTGAAAAAAAAAAAAAATAGCGATCACGCCATATCGCGGGCAGGGAAGGGTTAAAACCTCGAAGATCTTGCCGACGAAATACAGGTGTGGTTTCGCAGATTGGCATGCCAACTCAACCACTCCAAATTCCAATACCTGCAATTTAACGTAAACTAGTGTGAGTGATTGTGCAATTTGCAAATTGGCAATTTTGCTAATTTTACGATTGTGGATGGGGCTCCCATTCTACCATTTGAATTATTGTATATTTGCTGTCGATTAATTTAATTAATAGATTAACTCCTTCGTAACTGAGAAGCATGCATCCAATACGTATTCGCGTATTAGCCTTTGTGGCTACCAAATTTTTTTTTGGACCTTAATTTCCCAAAAAAGAAAATTTTTGGATATCACAATTGTATGAGCATAGGCAGGCCCTCAAGTCGCAAGTAGAAATTTGCGCTGTAACAAAGCCACTTGTCAATAGAATTGAACCAAATTTTTATGGCTGGGAGAGGAGTGTCTGTTTGGGAAGCTCTAAAAATTTCAAAATTTTCGGACGTTTAGAAGTGGAGAAAAAAAATTCCAAAGTCGAAGAGAAAAAATCCTACAATTTTTAAACTTTTGACCGCTAGGCTAATTTTCCGGCCCAAAAAAAAAATAATTAAATCTCCATATCACAGAAAATCTTTCAGCGAAAAATATATATTTCCATGTTGCTAATTGTAACTAAACCATGTACATACTGTATATACCTGAAGACCCTCGCGCAATTCATAAGGCTTTCCCTGCAATGAAGACCGATAAAAACTAAAAATTAAAATATACCATGCGGCAAATCAATTTCCGTGATCCTGCATTATCATTTAAAAGCATCGCTCGCTTTGAGCCAGTTCCCAGAATGCTAGGAATTAATATTTCGCTTCGAGAAATTGTGTTAGATATTGAAAGTCATCGGAGTGGCAGCTAGGAGGCACCGCTAAAAAGCCATCTCATCTCGGCCCAAGGCCAAGACAAGCTTATTCCCAAGGAATTTAGCACTACCCAATGAGCTGTCCGCTTAATGGATCTATATCTCGAGTGGATTCGATCAGTCCTAATACCGACCTCGTCACAATACCGAACCATTAAACCGAGGCAAATTGTATTACCCACCTCGCCCTCATTTCATGAATATCTCAAAAAAATGAAGAGATAGAGAAAACTTCATAATGAACTTTTGATAGAGACAATCAAGTTCTACAAAAAAGTTCTTATGAAGTTTGTTCCAGCTCTCACAGATTCTGAGATATTTGTCCAAAAAGTGAGGCAAGTGACATGTGCACAAGACCCCCCCCCCCCCCCCCCCCCACCACCCGGTAGAGTAATCCAATTGAATTTGATTTCCACCTACGATTTGAAAATAGTATTGGTTGGAACCGAGATTGTTTTTAATAATTGATTGCCAACCATCTATTTTCTGCCCCCGCCCCCCCCCCCCCCCCCCCCAGCGGAGGGTTGAAAATAAAGAAAAGTCGTCGATACGATGCTGTCGTTGACCCTTGCCAACATCTATACATCTATATATACGATTATAAGTTAACAGTGCATGGGAAATGGCCATGCAGTATGCCTATATTTCTCGTAATGATTTTATGATAAATAAAAGCAAAAAAAAAAGCAGTGCAGAATTTGGCAAAATAGCAAATTTTCGGAAGTACCGGGTTACCATGGCATCCGGTGCAGTATGCGATCAATGGGCGGGGAGGTATTTAATGATGAAAACGTAATTAATCACATCTCCTAGGTATTCATATGAAATTAGATGCATTGGCAGTGTAGGAAATCGAGTGAATCAATATTTCAAATGAGCATTAATGTTGTGGGAACTGTTTTGCACAATGTTGTGCATGGGTTTTTTTTTATTTAAACTGTACAGCATTCACACACTTTAAACCAATGAGCACAATACCCAATGGACATTATATTTCTTGGGCTATCCAGTAATTGAAGGAAAACCATGGAAAATCCATTTTGCCCCATCTACCCATGAAAAACATTGCTTTTCGTGTTTTGAGCTGTAAGTGCTCCTCGGTCCACAATTTTCGTCCGATTTTAATTTTCTTTTTTTTTTCAAAATGTTCGTCATACTTATTTCTTATGGATATATGGGGCAGAATGGGTTGGGTCCGGAATTTTGCTGAGTTTTTTAGATATGCCTTTATATATCAAAACCCGATTGGTGGGTCCGCAGACCGGGCTAGGACTTCGAAGTTTCACCGGGGTGACCCCTTAATAGTTAACGAGCCTGGTTAATGATAAACAGATCCCATCGACAGAATTATACAAAAAACATGAGCGCCCTGCTAATCTCAAGCCATCACATGCCACTCCACTATGCAATAATACTGTCACTTGGGGAAGTCAAGTAGTCATAATTAACTAATGAATTGGGGCCAGCAGTTTATGAATTATAAGTTAGGAGAGGGCGCACCGGTATTCCGTATTACCTAAACGTGGAAAATAAATGAGATTAAAAATTCAAGTGCTCTCTCAGCAATTGTGGAACATAAATAAAGTTAGGAAGAAAATGCAGAGGAAATTTCGGGCGAGAGACAAAATGCCGAAAAATTCTAATTTTGCTCGTAGTCGTGGACTTGGCCGATACGCTACCGCGTATCTCGATCCATATCATTAATTGTCTGATTTAGGTTTGCAATTGGCTCTCCCTGTCTTCACGTCATTTCACCTGACTTTCCAATTTATTATTCACCCCCCGCCCCCCCCCCTCCCACCCCTTTTTGCCAATACCATGATGAGAAACGATTTTCGATTTCCCATGAAATACCATAACTCGTCGATACCCTGAAGTTAAAATATTCAGACATTGTTCTCGGGATAAGCGAACGTTCATCTACGTAAATCTGTAATTCAATATAGACGGAGTGGGGGGGGGGGGGGGGGGTATCAAATTATTCGATAATCATTATGCTAGAGGATGTACAGATTCTATAGAAATTACTCACAAAATGATTCTCACGTCTTAGCACGGCCATCCATCAACTGAACCTAGACGGGTGCTCCTCAATTTCTCAACAGATTTTGAAAACGTCGACGTCATTCATAAATATTTCATGAATGTACGTCAGTGTAAGATGGTAAATGAGGTCAATCATATCAATGAAGGCTAGTAGTAGTAGTAGTAGTGTTTTCTCGCATCACCAGATGCAGGGCTCTGCCATATCTACCACGAGATAGTATATTGCGCACCTAGGGCGCAAAGTTGCGCATGCGCGCTGAGGATGGTCGGTCTGTCCAAGAGGTCAAAACAAATTTTTGATTGAGCGATATCGCCTAAATTATGAAAGTTACTAACGTATTACTTAATCGGCTTCTGCGGTCACTGGGCTATATATATAGATTATCTTGTGAAGAGTATATCTATATATACATGAAAGTGACTTACCTAATTTGTTCGTTAATTGTCATTGAATTATTCTCCCTGTACGTGAGTGTTCTATCCTTCGATAAGTCCAGGGGGGTGAGTGGGTGGGGGGGGGGGGGGGTCATCCAGCTCCATTCTTATATTTACTTCGTCTTCCGTATTAGTGTACCTTCATTGCTCGCGATGAGTATATAAGCTGCATTCGGTAGAATATAATGGTTACTGGGTAGGAAACTCTATCGATTATTCCATGAATGCAAGAGATGAATATGAATTTATGTATACTAGCTTGATGTTATTATATCAAATGCATTAATGATTCAGGGAGGAGTGTTCCGTGACTGAATATACATTCGCTAGCAACACGAATTCTAGCTACAATACCAATTTCCCGGTACAGCGATTTTTTTTATCATCTCCAGTCTCACAATTTCCAACTAGACGTATACATATCAAATATCAGGGAAAAATCAATTTCCTGGTTTAAAATTTTTTTTTTTTATTTATGCTTTAGAAAAGATGTTAAATTTTGAAATCACTAACTGTCAAAATTTCCGGCAAATGTCAATGGTTCTTATCATAAAATACATGAATATTTCATCATGTAGCTCTCAGTCTCGGATGGTTAATTCATTTTTCCATCAAAATTTTCCCTTTTCTTCTCTCTTCAACCACCAAGTCCTGCCAAGATTATCATATTATATTGAACAGGTAATTCGCGAGAGTGTACGCTAATTTTGGAGCAAGATTATGCACCGACGACTGATGCGATTGAGGCCATTCAGGTCGCAATCGACAGGTCATGTGATTAGCTTTCGGATGGAATCGCTCCAGTATGTCTGTTATAATTGGTAACAAACGTCGATTCTGTCGCTAGAAAATAGAAAAGAAAAAGGTGCTTTTTTCTGGATGCCGGCACAACCACACTCGGCTGAATTGCGCTTGGTGAAAGCGTCTATAACAGCTGAAATAATATTTGCATTGAGGAGTATTTAAAATTGTCCATCATTGATTACATATATACCTCATAAACACAGATCAATAAGCAATCTGCTATATTAACCTAGCCGTAACCGCATTAATTCAGCACAGCGGGATTGATCGATTCCGCAAATATTTCCGCTTGCCCCTTCCAGCAACCGCAAATATCGTTCCACCGTTAAATGACAACTAATAGTTTCTCCATAAAAAAAGTAAGGTTGCATTTTACTTTTTTTTCTTTAAGAAAATTTTGAAAATTTTTCGCATTGCAATTGTCTTTCCATCCTCCTTTAAACAATAGGATCTTTCAGACGGCAGTTGCGGGTGCTGGGGGTCGGGATGAGCGAGCTTAGGTCCTCTGGTGCTCATCCTGCTGTCCATGAATGTCTAAGAGATTCTCAGGTCTTCGATTTTCATCTCCAACTTTATAGGTGGATAGACAAATTTGTTCACTCATTTGCTTTTGCTTTTGCTTTTCTGCTGTACCTACCTTTTCGCTCCACAAAAATTCGACTATTAAGCAATTAAATTGCTCTCCATTATTTCTCCATTCAATAAAAGTGGATGCCGGAAATTTGAAAAATCAAAAAATGCCGGCAACAACTTGCAATTCGGATTATGTTGAGTGTTTTTTATAATACAAGCTGCGGATGGCAGTTTTCAATTGGGGAATGGTTTTAATTAATATAATAGAGTAATTTTAATACGTGATTAACTGGTAAAGCTGAGATAACCTGGATTTGCTACCGATTGCGTACTTGATGGGTCCTCTACCTAGATAAGCACAAGTCGTCATCCTCAACCACCGTATTTAATGGAGCCTCGGACCAGTCTTGATGGGTTACAGGGTTTACCTCGAAATCATAATAACGGCGTAATGGAATTTATTCCGGAATTTCTTCTCGATGAATCCTATTCAAGACTCGTTTGATACAAAATTGTTATCATTGGAAGTAACTTGCTGCGCTGTAGTAAGTAACAAATTACTTGTTCCGGCTCAGTTTATAGTCAGTTAAAAAACAAAATATTTTATGCTCAACTACACATTTTCTGTAGTCAAATATATCGTTACTTCACATAGCATCTGAATTCTTACTCTGATGAATTACAAGATTGCCGCTTTATTTATCTTACTTGAGAAGAAAATATCTTAATTGCCTATCTGAGGAATCAGATCTAATTAGTAGTTACTACCGCCACAACGTCAAATATTTGTCACCAGTATCGTTTTATTAGTTTCATTATTTTCTGCTTTGGCATAAGTGGCATATCATTCAATCGAAGAGCATTCGCACCCAGTGCAATTGCACGATTTCTCGAGGCAAGGAACTTCTATATACGCTTCACTCCTCTAATATTCAGCATAAAGAATTTCACACTTGAAAATTATCAAGAAACGAATGTCTCGTCCCAAGGAAAACTTCGCCGCAATAATTGGTTTTTTCTATCAGTGTTATCATCGAAATGAGAATCACCGCAGGCAGAGAGCTATTGATCCAACCACCGCTCAACAAATTTTCATTCGCATTTTCATCCGAAAAACTATTCCGCAGTACTCCCGTCTGCAAATAAATGGAAGCTCAATAAACTTTGCGCTCATCAAAGCATGATATTATATAGAGTTGAGGGACCACACAGATCTCGTTGATTTAGTGTAAATGCTTAATGCACCTATGCATTTATCTTTACCTTTCTCTCGCTGCATATCCGCAAATGATGAAAAATTCAGGAAAACTCGGCATTACAGAGGATGACGTAGACTAGGTAAATTGTTGGTAAGTGACACGGGGATCGACAGTATCGCGGATAATAAGAGTTTCTACAGTGGTTCGCGTATATTCTCCCGTGGATTTGAGTCATTCATACGTCACGTCCAACTGTGATATGAATGTGCATGGGCAAAAAGATGATCCCACGTATTTCATATTGCAACTGCCGACGAAGTGCTTCAGTGCTTGTGATAAAATCATGCAAGCCACTCGATGATATAATCATCGAAATCATGAAGGGAAGTCTCCGAAGCCATGATCATCTTTGGTTCCTCCGACTGTAATATCTATGACCTTGAAATAGTTTTATCATCTGCACTTGATGATCGGGCAGATCTCCGCATGTGAAACGTAATATCAGAAACCATTGGGCTTGTCACGATCTGCGCATGCGCGTTCCGTAAAACGGGACTTTACGGACAGTATGACGAAAAGTCGTTTTTTACATACATTCCGTGATTCCGTGATTCATGCATCACAGCGAAAAATGTTTGACCCAAAATAATTTCTAAATGAAATTTGGGATAAAAAAGTTCTATAAACGGTAAAGTAGTAAATAGTAGAAGTCTCTCAGCGCATCCGTCGATTTCCATTTGTTCATGGAAATTTTATACTATATTTAAGGGATTATTATAATGCAGTAGTGATAGTCGCAGAATTAACAAACGTCAGCGCATAACGTCAATTGGCCGTTCAGATATTATTATTTCTACCAAAGGACTGCCGGGTGGAATACATTAGTCGATTGACTTCCATTCAATTGATCGTTGAATATGTAATAATAGATATGCCAATGAACCAATGAATTACTTATGAGTACGCTATACCGTTAGCGAATCTGAAATCAATTATGCTCTCTCGGGCATTGGGACGATTAACATAATAATTTGTTAATGTTGGTGGGCGATATTGAAAAATCAATCTTCCTTGCTCCGGAGCTTTGTCATCTGATTTTATCATCTTTTGTTTTTTACAAAAAAATAAGTTCTTCGGTACTTGATAATCTCATAATTCTGCCTCTTGGGGTTGGAACATCGTTTTCCGTTGCGGCGTAGGCGTAAAGAGAGATTTTATCCCCGCACAGTGGGACGGAAACGCTTTTTCGCGCCCGCCGGTACGGAATAGTACTTTTTGTCACGAGGCCTGAAAAACTTTTCGAGGACGAGAAGTCTGTAAGAAGCGATTTTTCCGAGTCGCTCTTGATGGAATCCGACTTAACGAAACACTTGAAATAATTTAAATCACGTTCTGCAAAAAAGAAAAAAAACGATCACTCACATCGTGTGCAAAAGACGCCCACCATCGCATTTCACGATCTTTCCAAGAAATTGTATTTGTAAAAATTAACCCTTTCACCCGTGTTTAATTACCTCAGTTCACGCAACCGACAGATTTCTTTCGGCGAGTAAGTAAACCAGCTGGAGTCATTCTGTAATATCGCTATGAACCAGGGGACATTGCCATTTTTGTTGGGTTATCAACAGAACAACATTGTTTGAGTACATTTCCGGTCTGTCTTCGCGATATTTTGTAGGGTTGTTCTCCACAGGTTCTGGGTGTTTCGTTGTTTTTAGCATTTTTCGCTCATAAAAGGAGAACACTTCGAGAGTGTGTGAAAAAAATATGAGTTTGAAGCACGCGCATTTCCTTTTTCCAACGCACTGACTGGTGTCGCGTCGGTTTTGGTCTTACGCTTTTCCATAATTTCGATATATATCGATATTTTTGATATATTTCGATATATATCGATATTTTCAATATATTTCGATATATATCGATATGTATCGATAGTTTCGATATATATCGATATATTCTGACATGGTCCTTTTTAGAATAGGATCTTGGAATGAATCATGCTATTGTTAACAGCAAAATTAATTACAAAAACAAAAAAGTGAGAAATGACAATAAGCTCATATTCAATTTCATTTTTTTTCACATATATAACAAATAATGGAGAAATCCTCATATGAGTCAGCAATAACATTTTGACTATTATCAAATCTACGTCCTTGAAATTGCAGGAGAAAAGTAAATTCTCGTTTAAGCAAGCGAGCCATCCTAGAGGTGGGTGTATGCCCTCAATTTCCGGTAGATCCACCCACGTATAAATGTAATTACATTTAGTGAAATCACATTGGTCGCATCGCAACGCGTCAGCAGAACGCGAGCACACTTCGACACGTTGTCGATGGCTGTCGGCACCGGCTCACTATCCTTTAATCCGTTTTACGCTATATTTTATATGGTTCATTTTTCCTTTCACATATTTGGAATTTGATACTCTGCGGCAGGAAAAAAAAATTGTTCATTTTGAGGTGTGCGGTTTGAGTTTGAGGGAGGATCGGGCCAATTTCGGTCACTTCAATTACTCAATGTCCATATTTTTTATTTAGAAAATACTCGTTTGCCCCCTGACATTTTCTATTTTTTTTTCACAATTTACTTTTGCAAAAAAGGCAATTTACCCTTTTTTTTAAAACTCATTAAACTATTCTAACTGGAACACCCTGTATAAATAAAACTGTACATGCTGATCATAAGCACAATTGATTACTAAAATTATGAATCGAGATCAAACAATTTTCCGACTCTGAAATAACCCAGGCGTTATCTCTAATTGATTAATAATGTATTACATTGAAAATAACATAATTGTCATCTGTCGTACACGCGCCAATTACTGACGCGCTAAGTATGGATATTATAATAATCCGTATGAGTGGCCATGCAACTTTTGTCACGTCATTAACCATGGTGAAAAAGAAAAATTTGACATGTTCAGTATCTCTGAAACTACTACCTTCTCACTCTATATGCATCATATAGTACCTAGTATTATATATAGTACCTAGGCATTATGACGCGAGCCTGGCCAGCCGGTTAATCCAGTTACATCAGTTGATTGAAATGAAATAGAGCGAACGGGGGTTTCAGTTGGAACATGGGCATTGCTTATCAAATATATACGTCAGCCAATTACCTTGTATTCCCCCCCCCCCCCCCCCCACCCCCCCAATTTCCAAAAATCAAATCGACGAGGCTCCAGTGAGAAAGATCAATACAAGATAAATAATTAGTAAGATAATGATACGGACAGGTGGCTCTAATGAACGCTGGCATTAATGGACAAATTATCCTCGCCTATTCAATGCATGAATTTTTTTTTCGCTGCAGTGAAAACGCCGATAGAGCCACGGACAAATTATTCCAGTAAGTTTTCCTTGGGACGAGACATTCGTTTCTTGATAATTTTCAAGTGTGAAATTCTTTATGCTGAATATTAGAGGAGTGAAGCGTATATAGAAGTTCCTTGCCTCGAGAAATCGTGCAATTGCACTGGGTGCGAATGCTCTTCGATTGAATGATATGCCACTTATGCCAAAGCAGAAAATAATGAAACTAATAAAACGATACTGGTGACAAATATTTGACGTTGTGGCGGTAGTAACTACTAATTAGATCTGATCCCTCAGATAGGCAATTAAGATATTTTCTTCTCAAGTAAGATAAATAAAGCGGCAATCTTGTAATTCATCAGAGTAAGAATTCAGATGCTATGTGAAGTAACGATATATTTGACTACAGAAAATGTGTAGTTGAGCATAAAATATTTTGTTTTTTAACTGACTATAAACTGAGCCGGAACAAGTAATTTGTTACTTACTACAGCGCAGCAAGTTACTTCCAATGATAACAATTTTGTATCAAACGAGTCTTGAATAGGATTCATCGAGAAGAAATTCCGGAATAAATTTCATTATGCCGTTATTATGATTTCGAGGTAAACCCTGTAACCCATCAAGACTGGTCCGAGGCTCCATTAAATAGGGCGATTGAGGATGACGACTTGTGCTTATCTAGGTAAGGGACCCATCAAGTACAAAGCGCAGTCGGTAGAAAAGCCAGATGGAAATGTATAGTTGAGCATAAAATATTTTTTAACTGACTATAAACTGAACCTGAAAAATTAGATTTTTCGGTCAGTATAGAACTTCATGAGAAACAAATCATGAGCTATGAATTAGCAATGTAAGAAAATGTGCAAATAGTTGGAACGATGGAGCACAGGTTGAATTATTAAATAAGACAAGGCAACTTCATATGCGGTAACAGGTAGTTGGACTTTGCCAATTTGTCATTTATTATTTATTGTCAGAGGCTCATAAGCTTCGTGATACTTTGTAGTTATCCAAAAATCGTTTCTCAGCGTCACTGGAAGCTATTAGCACCAAGAATGACGGGGTTCCGCCTCTCAACACGAATCTGAAAGTATTTGCAATTAGTGATTAGCCGTTTAAATCCTAATTAGTCGACTACATAATTCAAGTCAATTATTCAATGACTTTTGATATTAATGAACGTGTATTGAGTATGAGCTGCTTCACGTCATAATTATTGACCGAAAATTGTTGAAGCCAATATTTATGAACGCAACTGTAGCTTTTCACATAGCGAAGTCAAAGAAGTCAATCAAAATATTTGAAGAAGTTAATTGGAAGGATCTGCTTCAATTTCAAGGGATTAAAGAGTCTGCATGATTTTTGGAAACTAGAATACTCACTGTTTTTGCTGAATGATCGTGCCCAACGTTCTACTAATGTCCACCTTGTGCACTGATGCCTTATTGATTCCTTCGAAATAAACGTTCAAATTCGGTACCATGTAACGTTGTCCAATATCCCAAGGAGGTGGTACTTCAAAAAGCTCTTCCAATTGGTCCATGAATCTAGGAATTAAGCATCAAAATTTTTCGTTAAAGTCCAGAGAAAAATATAAAAACCCTCAATTTTTTTTTCTTCAAAATTCAATTATCTTCTCAAAAAGTTATTCTAAAGGCCAAATTTATAAGACATTTTTCGTAGAGAATTGTATGTCTGACGAAAAAAATAACTGCGAATTTTCTAACAAAATTATTGCTTTGACCTTTCTAATGAAGCTCTAAAATAATTTAAAAATCAATTTTTTTGCCTCCCAAAAAAGTACTTACGGTGTATCCTCGTGGAAGCTCTGGATAAAATCTGTTTGCATAGTTTCTGGATAAAGAATCATAACGGGCCAGCTCAATCTTTCTCTCCTATCGAGTCTCACTCTGTGCTGTGCTAATTGAGGGATCTGCGGTTCTAGGTCCTTCAGTTCATACAATTTATTGCCATTCGACAGATCTATGTTAATACCCCTCAGCTTAATAGCCTCCATCAGTTTGTCTTCTTCCTTCTCCTCTTTTTTCTCCCTCATCTCTCGCAATCTTATTTCTCGTTGCAGCTTTTTCTGGCAATAACAGAGAAATTAATAAAATTGAAGGTTGAAGGTGAATATCTCGAGATCTGAAGGAGATAGCGAAATTTGTATAGGAACAAATTTGTGGGTCTCATTGTGCTCTACAAGAATGGTCCTTACCAAAAGTCAGCTATCTCCCTTAGATTTCGAGATATCCGAAAACCAAGAACTCAACACTATATTTACTACTTACCCTTTCCAAAGTGGCGTTCTTGAGGAGTTTAGAAATTTCACTAGTGGACTCATGGTCAGTGAGATAAATGTTACACAGTTCAATGCAGTCATCGTAGTTTTTCGTGAAGTAGCAGCACATCGCCGCTCTGCTGAGGGCCTTCGGGTAATTTGGCTGGAGCTTCAGTGCTGTTTTACAATCATTTAAGCAGGATCGGTAATTCTTTAAAAAAAAATGGGAAGCCGCTCGATTATTGTACAACTGAGCTCTCAGACTATCGTCTTTACATTTTGTCTTGATTCCCTCTGTGTAACTTAATATTGCCAAACGGTAATTTTTGTGTTTGTAGTTGAAGTTGCCATCCTCTTTATAATTCGCTGCCAGTTCTGTAATAATAATAAGTAAAGGGATAATTAATAGGTTAATATTTACAAAATAAATAAATAAAATAAATAAAATAAATAAATAAAATAAATAAATAAATAAAATAAATAAATAAAATAAATAAATAAAATAAATAAATAAAATAAATAAATAAAATAAATAAATAAAATAAATAAATAAAATAAATAAATAAAATAAATAAATAAAATAAATAAATAAAATAAATAAATAAAATAAATAAATAAAATAAATAAATAAATAAAATAAATAAATAAAATAAATAAATAAAATAAATAAATAAAATAAATAAATAAAATAAATAAATAAAATAAATAAATAAAATAAATAAATAAAATAAATACATAAAATAAATAAATAAAATAAATAAATAAAATAAATAAATAAAATAAATAAATTAAATAAATAAAATAAATAAAGTGGGCCTTTAAAAAAAAAGTAGTAAAAAAAATTTTGATAAAAAAGTTGCCATGAAGATAAAAAACATTCTTTTCATGGCTATCAAACATTTTTCTTCCCTCACAATTGACGTAAAGTAGGGTTTAATGTCAGGTTATAATTTATACATAGTGTGATGAAAATAGGTCATACCCACACAGAACTCGCGCTCTTTTCTCTTAACGTATATCATAAGGTGTTATAAACCCTTCGCCGTCTCGTTGATGGCGGGAATTCTATGAAATTGTAAATTGAGTGATAAAGTCGCGGTGTTAGGGGGCCATACATTCACCACTTGTTCATAATTTATAATCTCATTGGTGGTACTATAACAGAATTTTAGGAGATTTGAAGGCTCGCGCGTATTGGGGTCTCACCGTCAATTTACCCATTTCCATGGTAATTAAAAAAATTTTTTTTTCAATCTCGGAGATTCCCAAATCCAAAAAGATGTCTCAAAATATTAAACAAAAAATTTTTTGAGTACTTTGGTACACAGATATGAATATTTGAAGCAAAATTAGGGATTTTCAATTTTATGAAATTCTTTTTTTTTTCTCTCAGTTTTCCGATAACATTTTGCATTTTTTTTTCGACAATTGGGTTTTTTTTTAAATCAAACCATCACGTGACTCAGTGAACAAACCTTCAGGTGTGTTGTCATCCTCCCCATACTTGAGCTGTTGCAGACCCTCTATCAACGGTGATACCTCATCGCCAGGCTCAGGTGGTTTCTTCATAAAAAATGGATGTTTATCCATTTCCTCCTCCCACCGATCCTCCGGCCAGCCCTCATCATAAGATTTCTTTTCCAAGCTACTTATATACTCATCCAACTCAGCATCCAGCTTAGCCGCTAGCTCCAGCCGATCACTTTCGGTCCATGCCTTTTTACCCTCGTCATCACATTTCGTTGACATCTTCTCACACCACTGTCAAAAGTAAAAAGAATTATCCTCAATTAGAAAAAACTAGTGTTACATTCGAAATAATTAACGTTTATTTAGTTAACATAAAAGTTGTCAAGGACTTGAGATAACCTAAAATACCGAAACAGAACAATTCAAATTTTCGGAGAGACCACGTGCGCATTTTCGCGCAATTTTTTGAGAAAGTTGGAGAAGAGTTTTGGGGAAATTTAGGGAAGAGATGGGGACGTAATTAATTGTTGTAATTTCGTTACCTCGATGGATGTCTATAGTGATATTTTAACAACGTGTGCGAGGTTATGTTTACGCCTGTGTGAAGGTGAGGTTAGGTTGTAATACCTAGAGCAACAGAACTGATATCGCAGTCGAGGTGTCCGGTGTTTTTTTGTTATATATTAGCACCGGGGTCCCGAATTGACATCGGTCACACTGCAACCACGTGTCACATTTTCTCATTCATCATTTGATCCATCATTTTGATTATTATTATGAATATTGTGGGGAGAATTGCACAAGGTCTGAGGAGGGGCCTCAACAATCGTGCGTTCAGCGGATTGCAGAGAGAGTATTCCTTCAAAAGTTCTGTTGCCCTGGATTATCTATATCCGAAGAGCAATGTCAAGCTGTACACCCCCCAATTTGTGAGTATATTTTGTTCTCCAGTGGCTAATGTGCGTGTGTGTCCTTTCTTTCCATCTCTCATTTTTCTCACCATAGATCTCTCCAAATGATTTCAATTGTTTATAACGCTCTAACGCCGAAACGGTTGAAGATACGAAAAAAGTCAGAGGACACAAATTATGTATTTTTTTATAAGGAACAACATTTATTCGACACATTTTTGCGTATCTATAATATTTCGTGAGATACAGCGTTATGAGCAATTGAAATTGTTAATGGCAATAGAAGCCAGGAGACATATATGGACCAAAAACTAATGAGCTCTAAGTTACGGCAAGACGCTTCGATTGCGTCATACAGGAGCTCGATCGGATAATTTGTTAACGAGAAATCGTTGCGGGAAATTTTTGGTTACATACGTACATCGGCACACACACACACACACATACAGACATTTTGTTTTAAATAGTCTAGAAAGGTCAGAAAGAGCATGAAATGTGGAGATCTGAGGGAAAATCGATTTTTCATTTTCGGGGGCAAAACAATAACTTGCCCTATCGGAAAGTTAGAAATATTTTACGAGGACAACTGGCTAAAAGTTTCGAACTGTTCGGTTGATTTTGCCCTCTGTACTTACGTGAACGAATAATCTGATGGATATTTTTTTTCTTGTAGAAATGTGAAGACCCAGGTGCCAAGTTCACTGGTTTCATCCCCATGGATAGACTCACAGTAACATACTCTCGGAGTAGTGGGCCTGGAGGACAACACGTCAACACTGTCAATACCAAAGTCGATCTGAGATTCGAAGTCAAGAGTGCTGAGTGGATTTCTCAAGAAATTAGGGAGAAATTGTTAGTCCAGGTTGGTCCAAGCTCTGGTTGAGTATGATCATTATATTAAATATCTATATATATATAAAACTTGCTAATCAAAATACACAAAATTTTTTTGAGGACTTCCGGAGTTGAGCGGAGTCAAAACCCTCGACTGCAATTTTAACCGAAAAAAATGAATAATTAACTGAAATTTTCCAGGAGAAAAATAGAGTTAATAAGGAAGGCTTTCTCGTAATAAAATCCGATCTAACGAGGTCCCAACAGATGAACCTTGCAGATGCGCTTGAGCGTCTCAGAGTAATGATAAGGAAGACCTTAGTTGTAACTCCAGAGCCATCACCAGAGACTCAAGAACGAATTCGTAAGATGCAGATGAAAGCATCAAGACAGAGAGTGTTTGATAAACGATATCGATCCATGCTGAAACAACCTGCAACATTGGATGAGTAGAAAAATAAGTTTGAATTTTCTGTAAATGTAAATAATTCAATAAATTTAATTCAGCATGTTCGCGTCATTATTTAAAAAGATAGGAGTCGAGAAAAATTTTGTCCATTAATCGTTTCAACCCCCCCCCCCCCTACTTGCATCATGAGCTTTTCATTAAAAAAAAAAAAATTAATTTTTTTTTATTAAAAAAAGAATTTTTCATTTTTTTATTTAAAAAAAAATTAATTTTTTTTTAATTTTATTTAACGTCACTATATGTATGCTCTCTACCTAAGTGCTAATCACCGACCGAGGTCTGGGATGTGTTTATAAAAAAGCACTTATAAATAAATTACAAAATTTCTATATTGAAACTGGGTTTGGAAACGCAAGTTGAAAAATTGATGCATTAATCTTTGCTACTCCCATTTCAAATGTTATGAAAGCAAGTTGAGTTAGGTTTGTCGTTGCTTGGATACGGCGGCCCCAGGATCCACAACAACGTGGTTTGTTGTGTCACTAAACTCCCCCATGTTGACCACTCTGATCATGGTGAATGCGGAAAAATACGTGAAGCCACAATTAAAAAAATAACCATGTCGTTCCGTGATTTAAGAAGTGAGTAACTAGAACATACAGAATAAATTATAAAAAAGAAAATGACGTTATACCTTTTTATATTGCATAGGAATGCTCTTATTATTTATGGTTATTCTTTCAGATTTTACGGAAATCATGAGATTTCTGGGTTACCCCAGATTGATCTCTCTGTCCAACTTTCGAGTACCAAATTTTCCACTAGTTGCAGAAATACTTGTGTGGCTGGTGAAGAGATTCGATGCGGACACTGATATTCCAGGTGATCATCATACAGAAGAGGATCGAGTTGCTATTATTCGACGAGCTGCAGAATTCATGGTTTGATTTTAGTGTAACTCTCAAAATTCTGAATTTTTCATGAAAACAATCATAAAAAAAAATCATAGCATATATATATATATATATATATATATGCATAAAAAAGCATAGCACTATAAATCTAAAAATTGAAGAGTAGGGTGTTTTGTGCTCGGCCACACACACACACACACAGACACATTTCAAAATTTTGTGTTGCAACATTTCAGTTTAGTAAATCCTAAAGTTCAAAATCATTCCATGATGTATAGATCTGGAGATTTTTTGGAGATTCCTATAGTAAAAGGGAGAGACGAAAGAAACTATTGATATATATCGAAATTATCGAAAAGCGTAAGACCGGAACCGACGCGACACCAGTCAGTGCGGCGGAAAGAGGAAATGCGCGCAGCACGCGCCACCGGACTCGTATACTAAAAAAGAATAACACCATCATGTTCGTTACTGACAAAATTCATTTTTCCAGGCGATAAAAACCAACATCAAACTCAACACGAAAAAATTATACCAAGCAGACGGTTACGCTGTTCATGAACTATTGAAGATAGCAACATTACTGTATGAAGCTCAGAGCAAAAGTGCGGAAGAGGAGATCTCGTCAGGTGATAATGAACAACGAGTAAAGGTTGACATCAGTGATCGGCTGCACGAGCTAAAAAATACGAGGCAATTGGCCAGCCAATTAACTATCAATGGTGCTAGTCTGTTTGATCTACTTGGGCGAGAAGTGCAATTGAGGGAAGTTAGAAATTCAAAGGTTGCGAGGCAATTGGATACTGCAGAAATTGAAATTGCTATGAGAGATGTTATTGAGAATACGAAAAAAGAGATCGAGGATACGAGAAATCAAATTGATAATGTCAAGGTAAACTGTGGTCCTTTATTTGCAAATTGATGAAGGGAGAGATAGGATCGAAGAAAATCGAAGAATAATTTTTTATCGATAGAAATCGAAGGATAATTTTTTGTTGGTAAATTCTGATATTTCCAGGAGACCGAGAAAAATTTGGAGGGACGGATCAACCGGAGGAAAACCGAGTTGGATCGTAACCAGACGCGATTGCAATCATTGCGAAAAGTGCGTCCAGCGTTCATGGAGGAGTTCGAGAAACTCGAGTTGGAATTGCGTGTTGTATATGATGATTACATTCAGAAGTGTAGATATTTATCGTATTTGGAGCATTTGTACGAGGATGCGACGAAGATCGAGCAAGAGAGATTTGAGAAGCGTCAGGCTGCGACGAAAAAGCAGTTGGAAAAATTGCGGGGTGGTGATGAGAGCTTGGAGAGTATGATGGAGGGCAATGATTCGATAATTGCTTCCAATTTGGGGGGACCGTTGGATGAGACTGATAAGAAAAATATTGACAATCCTGGGCAAATTACTCGGATCATACAACCTGGTAATTCTATTTTTCTTTCAGTATATATTGTATCATTTTTTTTTTCATTTTTATTAGACGACTTAGTTGATAGCAACGCTGGATTTTGTTTTTTGCTGAACAAAAATTTTGAAACTTGAAGATTCGAAAAACAAAATGTGGAAAGCCTCACATTTTTATATAATTAAAAAAATGAATGAAAATAGTTACTAAGGAACCTATTTTTTTGTAGAAACTACGGGAAGAGCCGCCTCGAGGATCCAAATATCCCAACGAAAGATCTATGGATCAATGTCAGGTCGGCCGCGAGCAGCTGTAAAAGAGCCTGCTGACAGTATTGGTTCCCTCGACAGTGATAGTGATTTGCTGATCGATGGCGATGACCTCGACGATGACGATGACGACGATGACCTCGAGGATGGAATATTGAACCCAGTTAACCCGCGTGAAATCGCTGGATTTGATCTAAAAAATGGTGAAAAACGTGACATCGGTAAAAATGAACACTCTGACGAGGATTTTTAGTGATTACCTAAAATTATCACAATTGTATATTTAATTAAAACTCATCAGTTTTGTTTATTAGCACCAAATAAGTTACAGTAATATCATTAATAAAATTATTCAACTTAAATAATCTTACAAGCCGTGCAATCATCTATATTAATATTTTTTCAATGCTTTATTACAAAGTAAAAAACTATATGTTTAAATTCGCTTTTTGGTTTTGTAATTTTTATTCTTCATTGAAGAATCATCATTTCATCTTTGTCGGTCTTCAGTATTTAACATATTTAATCATGAAAAAGAGAAAATTAAATTGGTATTCAGTAATGAATATGTGAGAAAAAGTTTCAAAAATTTCATACACATGAAATGTTTTTTTATAATGTTCTCTGTCAATTAGCAAATATCTCATGGCTTAGTGAATATTAGTTACTCATCAGCAATGGACAAACGAAACGTCAAAAGTCGTTTTTGGCATATTCTCAAGACAATCTTGAAATTCGTGTTGATCTGTACTTTTACCCTGCACTACTGAATCAAAATAATGATAGACATTATCATTAATAACATAGTGGTGTTCATAAAATTATCATTATCGGCCTTCATATTTGAGCAAATCAGAGATTACATTCGCATTTATCAGTTAATTTGTGAATTATCAAATTAGTCTCTATTCGTACAATGGGACGTAAAAAATACCATAATTCATTGCTGAACTTTGAGGCTTAAAAAATTCCATCAATCACAATTCAATCAATATTTATCCCCAAATTTTCGTTACACATTAAATTGTGAACATGGTCGTTATAAAATAATAATAGTAAGAAAATTCAGTTGACGCAAAACTAATTAATACTACTTGTTACAGTACCAAGACTTTACGTCTCAACATTTACACAACTATAAACTAAGACGTGATTGAATATTTTCGCCTGCAAAATTCATTCTTCCTAACGATATGCATCGGCATTAGTTTGACAGATTAATGAACCATAATTACGAAAAAAAATCGTAAAATATTCCATTTTCAGAGTGGTTTGATTTGATTTTTTTATTCAAACATTTAACAGAAAGTTTAGGTATGAGACGTTCGAGAAAATCCTCGATTACAATTCAACTTCCGGTTCTCATTTTTTCGCCACAATAAAAAAAACATTTCAAAACCTTAAATTCGGGAATCGATGAAAATTTTTTTCTCTCTCTGCGCTCACGTTAAAGTACGAAATTATCAAAGCTTTAAAAATGGAATGGCAAATATTCATTTTATCTGCTACCTCGTGGGGATATGATCGGGACTGCTCGGTACAAGTGGCGATAATACTGGCACTGGCTCGAGCTCTGGCAAATTGCAATTCTCCCCAATGTCCCACCAAGTTTTATCAACGACTTCTGATAATTTTTCACGATACTTATAGGCTGTTCTGTCCATAACTGATGGTGTTTTAATACAATCATCACCCCCAAATTCACAAACTCTATAATGATGAAGTATTGCAGCATCGGGTGGTATATTGAGGGTACCACGACCAGTTAAAAATTCCCATACAAAGTGATTGCCAGCTTCCACAACGTCGTGTGGCTTACATATGTATTTTGAGCGTTGTTTGTGAGGATGAAGTTTTGATCTTCTTCGTGTTTTTCTTAACGTTATTAGACCTGCTTCTGATTGTGTTTTACTGGATGTTACCCAGGGATCATCAGGCCATTGGAGATAGAAAAATGCATTTTGAAATGAAAATGCACCACTTGTTCGTGTATTTATGCGACTGCTCATCCATCTGAAAATATATAAAATACCATTTGTATCAACACAAAATTGGGTATCTCCTTTAACAAGAACAAATTTCTCAGACAATTTGATATTGGGAAACTTTTTCTTTTTTATTTTTTTTTGAAAAATTTTTTTTGATTTATTTATTTTTTTTTTTTTTTTGGGGAAACGTTTTTGGTAAATATTGGTGACAGACTAACCGAGAACAATATTTCAATTTTTTAAATTCAAGTTAATGTACCTTAAAAGATCGACGATGGTGTCATTGTGCCTTGGAATGATGAACTCATCAAGATCCAAAAGCGCCACAAATTCATATTTATACATAGACCGATATAAGCAGTCATTGAGCGCTGCAAAAAGATTTTCAGTGCGGATCTCCCTCTGGGAAATCATGTCAAGATGATGCCAGGGTAGAATGCTGACAATTCCCAGATTTTGGTAGTACTTGAGAGCGCATCCAGCCTCACTACCAACAGTATCATTATAGAGGGTGACGTGGGCGGCTCCAAGGAGCCTATGAAGCTCGATAAACTCGACTAACTGTAGAACCCTATTGTAGTCATAATGCAGTGGCTTAACACAAACGCCCAACGTTTTGCGATCGGTGGGCCTGTCCTCCGGTCGATTTTGCACGAGAATGCGATTGGTTGGTGGTGCCCTCAGGCGCGCAACAATGCTCACCGCTTCCGGAATTGGTCTTTCTGCATCTGCACCACTTGGCAATTCTTTTGGTAATGGACATATCACAAAGCACGCACTGTACTTCAAATTCCAATTTTCACGAATTACTTTTACTTTAGATGCTACTGTCACTGACAAAGTTATGTTGGAGGTGTTGGGCAATCGCTTGTACCACAGACGACACCAAACGTGCTCGGGCGAACGAGTTTTAGTTGCGCCAATTATTCTGATTGATCCTGGAGACTTGGCCACTTTTGCTCCGTGCTTCGTGGAGAAACTACCGCCATTGCGATCGTCGAAGTAGGCTGAGTACACGAAAAATTTATACCTGGAATGTTAAATCTCGGTCAATCAGAATGTTTAAACTGAGTCTCGACCTGCAGTAGTTTTCATCCTAGAACTGAGTATATAATAGTCAGAACTTGATTTTTTTACCTGGTATTCGTTACCGGAAGCCATTCAGCGTGGGTTATTTTGAGGGCCTGATCCAGCACCGGAAGTCGCACTTCCATACTCGGTGGTAAGCTCGATAAGCCCCTAGGGTCTGAAGGAATTGGCGGGTCTTTGGCACTGGTATCTCCGTGAATGAGAAGCCCCACTTGCGCATCAAATCCGCCCTTTAATCCAACGTAATCCTCCGCCTGAAATTTTTTTCCGATGTGTCGAGTCAACAGGGATAGTTAAGTGGGACCGGAAGAGTCAAGAGGGAGAGAAAAAAAATGTTCATTAGAAATTACCGCAACTTCCTCGTAATCCGGACGATCTGGAGCCGCTGCCAGGCGATGACCATTCCTATGGCCTCCGAGGGCACCACTGCCGCCGTTAGATCGTCGCTCATCGATCAGAAATATTTCCGTCAGCACAATGAGACCGAAGACGGCAAAGAACATGACAACGAGCATAAATGACATGTTAGCACGGTCTTTGAGAACGCCAGAACTTCCTCGTGAACTCGATCCACCTCCGAGGCTTGTGAATCCCGTCCTTCGAGTGCCCATGCTCTGTGAACAACGCAATAGTAGTGTGAATTTGTAATTGAGACTCGGTTGCTCCGGTTTGAGGAACTGCCTTGTTTTAGCTTGAACCCTTTGGAGGGTGAAGCCATGGCATTTGAAATTTGCGGTAAAAAATTCCGCGAATTCGGTTTAGTCTGCGGGTGGAGTTGGTTTCGACTAAAAGGCGGAGGGATTTCAATGTAAACGGGGGTTGCGAGCGACATGCATGATGCACTTTCGGGTGGAGTTGTCAGCGGTGTGAGACCTGGATTTTATTGAGTAAAATAATAGGGAGTGGAGACTGTCGGAGCATGCACACTTATTAGTCCTCATATTTCGTGACAAAATGAGAGGAGATTTGCAAATCAACGGAGTGCCTTTACATTATTGGGTTGTTAGGGAGGCTCGGCGGGGTCGTGTCTGAAAAACGGGGAGAAATATTCTGTCATAAAAATGTTTCGGGGAAAGAAAAAGTAGTGTAACGACAAATCCTTGATTCTGGAGCACAATTTCAACTTATTTTTTTTTCGATTTTGGCCAAAGTTAACATTGAGACCTTATGGGGAGGCAAACTTAATTTTTTTTAAATCGAATTGTTGGCCCCGTGTATGTTTATACTATCCGATTGGGACCCCTAGAAGACACTCCCGTCGATTTTGGGTCGAAAAATTGAAATGATTTTTTTTCGATTTTGGCCAAATTTAACATTGGGACCTTATGGGGAGGCAAACTTAAATTTTTTAAAATTGAATTTTTGGCCCCGTGTGCGTTGATACTATCCAATAGGAACCCCTAGAAGATATTTCCGGCGATTTTGGGTCGAAAAATTGAATTTAATTTTTTTCGATTTTGGCCAAATTTAACATTGGGACCTTATGGGGAGGCAAACTTAAATTTTTTAAAATTGAATTTTTGGCCCCGTGTGCGTTGATACTATCCAATAGGAACCCCTAGAAGATATTTCCGTCGATTTTGAGTCGAAAAATTGAAATTATTTTTTTTCGATTTTGGCCAAATTTAACATTGGGACCTTATGGGGAGGCAAACTTAAATTTTTTAAAATTGAATTTTTGGCCCCGTGTGCGTTGATACTATCCAATAGGAACCCCTAGAAGATATTTCCGTCGATTTTGAGTCGAAAAATTGAAATTATTTTTTTTCGATTTTGGCCAAATTTAACATTGGGACCTTATGGGGAGGCAAACTTAAATTTTTTAAAATCGAATATTTGGCCCCGTATGCGTTTATAGTATCCAATTGGGACTCCTAGAAGACATTTCCGTCGATTTTGGGTCGAAAAATTGAAATTAATTTGTTTAGATTTTGGCCTATAATTGGTGCAAAAAATCTGTAAAAATCAGTTGCGTAGAGAATTCAATGGTAAACAATAGTAAAATATTATTATCGCTAAAAAATAATTGTTAACTATCTTCACACTGGAGCGCATTTTCCGATTTAGGACTCTGTCAGTTGGCCCACGTGGCCTTACCCCCACTCCTCGTTCAGCATAGACTCGCGAACTGTAGAACCCATCATTAACAATTGCACTTGACCATAGTTAACACTTTATTTTAGCGCTAATAATTTTTTCCCATTGAATTCTCTACACAGCTAATTTTTTTCATATTTTTTGCACCCATTATAGGTCCTTTTTATAATTTGTTTTTTGCGAAAACGACGCATACAAAAATTATATAGATAACGTACCATTGTTCACTATTGAAAATGAAGCGATACCAATATAATTGCCATAATTATCTGCCAACCCCCCGCTAGCTATGGGTGAATCACTTAGCCGTGAAAATGAACGGCAGCGCCATACCGTGGCCGAGTCATCTGAGCCTGCTACTTGAGTCAATTCTCTTGGGCGCGGATTACCTGATTGCCAACTTCAGGTTACAGGCAACTTGCAAACTTAATTCTGACTGACAGGAGAAAATGTGAATCGCGAAAAATGTAAATACGAAAAATTGAGTGGAATGTATCAACGTTAAAAAAAATCCAAAAAATAAAGTAAAGACAGGAGTGGAACGGGCATATGCCATTTATATGATAAAAGTGACGTTCTTTCCCGCGTAATTAGTGCCGTTTCATTTTAAATTGGATCTTTTTATCAAGGCGTAGAGGTGGGGGTAGTTGGGAAGCGTATAGATATGCAGCAGCTCTCGGCCGGCTGAGAGTGAGATGAGATGACAAAAGGGAATGGACCAATAGGTAAAAAATGGTTACTTGGCCGATCCGCTGCCGCGTATCTCGATTAATTTTTTTTTAGATTTTGGCCAAATTTAACATTGGGATCTTATGGGGAGGCAAACTTAAATTTTTTAAAATTTAATTTTTGGCCCCGTGTGCGTTGATACTATCCAATAGGAACCCCTAGAAGATATTTCCGTCGATTTTGGGTCGAAAAACTGAATTTAATTTTTTTCGATTTTGGCCAAATTTAACATTGGGACCTTATGGGGAGGCAAACTTAAATTTTTTAAAATTGAATTTTTGGCCCCGTGTGCGTTGATACTATCCAATAGGAACCCCTAGAAGATATTTCCGTCGATTTTGGGTCGAAAAATTGAATTTAATTTTTTTCGATTTTGGCCAAATTTAACATTGGGACCTTATGGGGAGGCAAACTTAAATTTTTTAAAATCGAATATTTGGCCCCGTGTGCGTTGATACTATCCAATAGGAACCCCTAGAAGATATTTCCGTTGATTTTGGGTCGAAAAATTGAATTTAATTTTTTTCGATTTTGGCCAAATTTAACATTGGGACCTTATGGGGAGGCAAACTTAAATTTTTTAAAATTGAATTTTTGGCCCCGTGTGCGTTGATACTATCCAATAGGAACCCCGAGAAGATATTTCCGTCGATTTTGGGTCGAAAAACTGAATTTAATTTTTTTCGATTTTGGCCAAATTTAACATTGGGACCTTATGGGGAGGCAAACTTAATTTTTTTAAAATTGAATTTCTGGCCTCGTGTGCGTTGATACTATCCAATAGGAACCCCTAGAAGATATTTCCGTCGATTTTGGGTCGAAAAACTGAATTTAATTTTTTTCGATTTTGGCCAAATTTAACATTGGGACCTTATGGGGAGGCAAACTTAAATTTTTTAAAATTGAATTTTTGGCCCCGTGTGCGTTGATACTATCCAATAGGAACCCCTAGAAGATATTTCCGTCGATTTTGGGTCGAAAAATTGAATTTAATTTTTTTCGATTTTGGCCAAATTTAACATTGGGACCTTATGGGGAGGCAAACTTAAATTTTTTAAAATTGAATTTTTGGCCCCGTGTGCGTTGATACTATCCAATAGGAACCCCTAGAAGATATTTCCGTCGATTTTGGGTCGAAAAATTGAATTTAATTTTTTTCGATTTTGGCCAAATTTAACATTGGGACCTTATGGGGAGGCAAACTTAAATTTTTTAAAATTGAATTTTTGGCCCCGTGTGCGTTGATACTATCCAATAGGAACCCCTAGAAGATATTTCCGTCGATTTTGGGTCGAAAAATTGAATTTAATTTTTTTCGATTTTGGCCAAATTTAACATTGGGACCTTATGGGGAGGCAAACTTAAATTTTTTAAAATTGAATTTTTGGTCCCGTGTACGTTCATACTATCCAATGTTCGAATAATTGTTTCTTTTCAATACCAATAATTTTGATTATCCAATCAGTGAGATGAATAATTATTTCACTATATTTGTCCTAAATTATCGATCTATGTTTATACGTAATCAATAGTGATAACCTACTACTCTTACCTATCGATAATCCCGATCCGTCGTCTACCATGGGGCTGTTAACTCGTTCTAAAACCAACAACTCAATTAATTATCAAAAACTTGGAAAAAAATACCAAAAAATTAAACAGTGCAATTATTGAAATTAGTGATACAATGAATTCATCATGGATAGAATTGAACACAGAGAAGCGCGCGCACACGTTCTAGTTCAATCAGCTACATATACAACTGCATTTATTGTCTTTTTCACGAAATATAGGCTCACTTGTCGAACAACATCTGATATGCCCCGGCAATATAACTCCTTCCATCATATCAATTTTCCCTTTAAACCAAATTCATCATATCTCCCTGCTATCATCGTTTATGAATGCAGGTAACGCGGCAATCACAGAATATCCACAAGATAGCTTTGAACCATCGTCAGGAAGAAAAATTTCAGTAAGGAAAATTCCAGATAAAAAACTAGGAATTCGCCTGACTCCTAGAACACGGAGCTACGATCGATGCAGCTCTATGCAAAATGGCTCAATAGACAAATCAGAGTTGTCAGCTAACTTCGACTCCAGAATCATCTCCAATGCGACATAAAATTAAAAACAAGACAGATGGAAAAAGGGACAAGTGAAAGGGACAATAAAGCGCAGAAAGACCAAAAAAAAAATCACTAAAAATAACAAATGATGAAGAATTGTACTGATTTCATCCACAAATTTAAGACTCCCAACTTACATTCTCACGTATCTGGTGCAGCCCCGGCTGTCGTTGACACGCTGGTGATCAAATGACACGCAACCGTGATTCCAGTCACATGGAATCCCTTGACCCATCGTCCCGAAGTCTCTCCCTCATCCCACAACTCCTTACAAACATCTCAGCTCTCCCCCATTCATAATTCCCACTCCTACTTCTTCCGGAAAATTAATCACACCAATGGAATTTAGCGTAAACTACGAATAGAATAAAACATGTACCAAAATGTAAGATTGTTTAGAATGCACCCTGAATAGCCATTGTCGAATGCTGGCGGTAGTACTTCCCTGTGCCCCCCATGAACACAGCGTCGAGGCGCACGAGCGTGCGCGTGCGCTTGCATCCAATCGATTTCACGAATCTCATTCCAACTCTTCTGTATATTTGATATTCCCTTCATGGAATCCCTTCGGAAATTCTCCCTTTGAATGACAGGCTCATATGTCATTATAAAATTCTCAATTTTCCTCAGCTAGAATATTGTTCAAGATTGTATTTTTTAATGAATTACCATCGTCAGGTGCTCAGTTAGTCCAACCATCCTGAATCCTTCAGATGGATTTATCGACGTCTAGATCGCACCCATCGAATTATCGATTACCTATCGATCTAGATTTTCGATCTAGATCGATCGATTACCTATCGATCAGAATTTTCTTCATCAAAGAAACTCGGATTTAGCTCCCAATCATCATCATCATCATCGGTCTTAGATATGCTGATCCTACTCCTGAGCCTGGGTTGGTAAGAGCAGACAAGAGGCTCGAGGTTTTCAAGCGTATCCTCAGGCTCAATCCCATAGTAATCATGTAGATATTCCAATGCAGCCTCCCGTGACTGCAGGGTATTGAATATTTGGCGGTGAGGCTTGGGGAGAACTTTCTCGAGCATGAAGACGAGGTGATGATGCATTGTGAAGAAACTGGTTGGCATGGCTGATGTAATGTTGAGCCAGTCCTGGATGCACTTCAATGGGGTGGCTGCTGCGCCGGAGAAGAGCGCGGGATTCGTTAAAAGCCCATTCGCCACCATGACACCTTCACACTTTGACGACTCATAGAGCTCTTCAGCTTCTGCCAAAGTGTCCACACCACCATTTGCTATCATTGGAATTTGAATGCTGTCTCGAATGCTCTTTAGAGAGACTAGGTCAATTGGCTGGTTACGCATTTGGGCGGTGCGTGCGTGAACAGTTAAGAAGGACACTCCAGTCTTTTCGATAATTCTGCAGAGGTCGAGGGTTTTGTTGATGTCTGCCAGGAGTCGAATCTTCACGGATACCGTGAACGGACTGGGAATGCGATTTCGAACGGATTGTACGAGATCTTTTATCAGTTGAGGTTTTCTGAGGAGATCCACTCCGTAACCGTCTTTGATCGCCCAGCGCTGGGGGCATCCGCAGTTTAGATCCACTCCGTTGGAGTATCTATTTAACCAAAAAAATGTTTACATTTGTATTATTATTATTTTATTATTATATTATTATTATATAATTTTATTATTTAATTTTATTTAATATTAATTTAATTTTTATTTATTTTAAATTGATATCTTATTAAAAATATAAAAATGTAAAACTGAGGGAAAAATATTTGTCAAATTTGGTGACAGTGGCCAGTGTCTCAGAATCTCTTCCACAAAAATCTTGAAGCAATATTGAAATTTGGTGTAATAGACGTGGACTAGGATTTTTTCTCTTACGGTGCGACCATTTCTGCAGCATCAGCAAAGTCTCCAGGTGTTTTTGCAGCGAATTGCACGATCAACGGGTGATCTCCTTTATTAGTACTGAATTCGTTCTCCCTTGCTTTTGATGACTGGACAAACGAGTCAGCTAGAATCATCGGAGTGAAGCATATGTCACAATCGTAACGTCGCAGGAGAGTCCTGAATGCCAACCTGAAATGAGAAACCCATGTCAATTTCGAATTGGCAGGACCACGTGTATCGTTGGGAACTGGCAAAGTTTTCTGCCATAAACCTCGTGGAAAATTGTACACCCAATTTGTCTATAAATTGGTCTATCCCGTAAGAATAATTTGAGACTCACTTGCTATAGCGCACCATCGGAGCGCAGACTTTGGTCATACCAGGCTCTTTAAGTATTTCAACAACGTCCACCGACATTTTAAAAAACTTTATTCCACTGTAAAATAATAGCGCCCACGTGTCACTTTGTTTACTCCAACGCAGTTATCATTATGATTATTTGCTCAATGGAACACGTGGCGCATGACATCTGTCACAGTATATAGGTACTAAAAAGTGAGATAGTGTTGCCACCTATTAAATAGTACCTGAAGTCCACCCACACCAGAGGCTACTGGCCCTATTTCGTTGGCAACCCGTTCCTTTTCCATCTGTCTCGTTCTTTCCAATCGTAACATCCTCAAAGTGTCTCGTTCGATCATGCAACTCCAGTGCAATAGATGAGGCATTCCCATTCAATTCGCACATTAACATTGTTGAATTATTGTTACAATATATCCAAGCAGTGTTGTCAATTATTTAACCTATCGCAATAATTGAATGAGTCAAATAAAAAGAAAAAAATATCACAATCAGAAATAATCTGTTGTGCGTCATGGAATGATATACATTTTGCGGTATTCGCCAGTGACATCGTCATCGAGAGGAATTGCGCCCACATAATTAGGAGAGGAATTGACGTATGCGATATCAGGGATTACGTGTGTATTACTTGTAACTACGGAAGTTAAATACCATTGAAATTATTTTGACAGCGAATGGCAAATGATTGGAGAGGGAGTGAAGATCGTTCCGCCATATTTAGCAAACTTGTGACTTTTTGGAGGAAGTTGAAGTAAAACTGTGGAAAATTCAATCGTGGATCTAATTAGTTGGATTAATTGTCTATTGTGGTAATTTATAAATTGAAAGAAAAAGTTTTATCTCTATGGTACATTATTCAAGAATGAATTCCAGATTTTAATTATAGTGAGTGTGCGAATGTTTAGTTGTTGATCGTTGATCTTTTTAATTAAAAAACCGGGCGTCCTCCGGCTGTCGATTTTTTTCCATCGGATAAGTCGGATTTTATACTGGAAAAATGGTGAGACTCTTTTTCTCATTTTTAATTTTTTTTTATGCATTTTTATTATTGTGGTTGATATATCTATATATATGTATTTTTTGGTTAAAGAGTTTCTTCGGATTTGGCCAATCTGCCGGACTGGAGATTATTCTAAATGGTGCGGACTCGAGAAAAACAGCGGAAATTAAGACTGAGGATGGGAAAAAGGAGCGGCACTTGTTGTATTATGATGGGGAAACTGTTTCCGGAAAGGTAAAGACTTTTAAAGTCATTTCATAGATCCGTGTTTCATTGGTCATCTACAGAACATGTCAGTCTCAGTTATCTAGATCTCTATATAATTTGAGGAAATTAATGCGTAGATGAATTTATGATTGGACATTTTAAAGGTTCTTCTTATAGGAAATAAGAAAATTTTTAACGAATTAGTAGTAACAAAATTAATTTTTATATAGAAAGTCAGGAAGAGCCTTGCACTTGATATGCCTTTACATAAATAATTTTTTTTTTTTTTAATTACATTTTTTTTTAATTTAATTTTTTTTTTTAATTAAAAAAAAACATTTTTTAAAAATGAAAAACGAATATTTTTTAAAAATGAAAAAAAAATTCAATTAAAAATTTTTTTTTTAAATTAATTTTATGAAATTTCCCTAGGTTATAGTTAGCCTGAGGAAAGCTGGAAAATTGGAGCATCAGGGTGTCAAGGTGGAATTCATTGGCCAGATTGAACTGTATTATGATCGTGGAAATCATCATGAGTTCACTAGTCTTGTAAAAGAATTAGCAAGACCTGGTGAATTATTGCATAATACAGAATACACATTTGAATTTGCCAATGTTGAAAAGCCCTTCGAGAGTTACACTGGTTCAAATGTTCGTTTGAGATATTTTTTGAGGGTCACAATTGTCAGAAGACTGAGTGATATGGTTAAAGAGCTGGAGCTTGTGGTCCATACACTAAGTTCTTATCCCGACATGAATAATCCGATTAAAATGGAGGTTGGCATTGAGGATTGTCTACATATTGAATTTGAATATAATAAGAGCAAGTGAGTGTGTCGAAATATTTGAGATAAGAAGACGACGATTTTTATTTTCTCAGCTCACAAATAAAATTATAAATATTTTTTGTTTTTTTAGATATCACTTAAAGGACGTTATTGTTGGAAAAATCTATTTTCTTCTAGTCAGAATCAAGATAAAACATATGGAAATTGCTATTATAAAACGAGAAACAACAGGGTCTGGTAAGACAATACAATAATTGATTAAGTATTAAATTAATTTTTATAAATGGAAAAGCACGATTATACATTTATTTAATGTTTAAAAGTGCATGTCTCTATGGGACTCATAATTTTTGTTCAAAGACGTTTTATCCAATACTTAATAGCCAACAGTTTCATAACTCGCTATCAATAGAATATATTTTTGCAGGTCCACATACGTTCACTGAGAATGAGACAATAGCGAAGTACGAGATTATGGATGGGGCACCGGTCAGGGGTGAATCAATTCCAATCAGAGTGTTTCTAGCTGGTTACGATCTAGCACCAACGATGCGAGATATCAATAAAAAATTCAGTGTACGATATTATTTGAATCTCGTTCTCATGGACGAGGAAGATCGACGTTACTTCAAGCAACAGGTTAGACAGTTTTTATCAACTTCTTGATAGGGAAATTTATTGCAATTTCCTGAAAAATGCAAAGTAAAATTATTAACGAATGCTCGATTTTTTCGTTATTTAAAATCATAAGACGTTTTGAAGATATATGTATGTGTACGCGTATATACAATGTTATTAACAATTTTGGCTGGACGTTTTTTCTTCAGGAAATTACGTTATGGAGGAAAGGTGAGAAGAGCAGAAGATCGCAAACGGCATCGCCTCATCTACCCTCACACTTGGTCTCTGCTGAAACAGGGTTTCCACAGGGGGCAGCAACAAACGGCCCACCATCCCTTCCACCGAGTAACCACTCTGAAGATTCTGAAGAAAAAGAAAATCCAACAGTTGACGATATCCCAGCGCCCATCGAGGGCATGACACGAGAGGAGGGCGATGGTGAGGGTGAAAAAGTTGAGCCCAGTCCTGAGCATCAATGAGTCCAACACATATTCACCTGAATGCTCACATTTAATTGAACAACAGTGGAGATTAAGAAACGAGAAGAAACAAGAAAATGAAAAAAAAAATAATAGAAATAATTGGATTCTGTAAATATAAACGCCATAATCATTAAGTAATTGAAGTTTTAGATAATCAATTGAGAAGAATGATGGATAATAATATTTTATTGCAATTCGACACCCGATGATTGATAATAAAATTCGTCGAGTGATATTTCGATGAGAAATCAGGAAATAAAGAGAAATAATTATCTGTGTAGGTGTGTCGAATAACTTGGAGGAGTTAACGATCGATCAACAACCGTACTGTTTTATAACTTAAGAAAATATGTACATATGTATATATATTATATGCAGATATATATACAGTAATTACCCGGATTCAAAGCGACTGTAAAATGATGAATGAGACATACAAAAGTGAAATAGAACAAGGACAGATGGAGAGACATAACAGCGAATGATGCATGTACCGTAAGCTTTGCATTCGGATAACTACAGTGTACATTGTGTCTATTTTCTAATGATCAGTTATTATAGAAACGGTGCAGTAATTTTTCAAGACAAGTGAACTTTACCCGCTTATATTACTTTTATGTTACATTCATGGAAAATCATTCAACAGATTTCAACTTAGCAGAAATATGATTTATCGATCGAAATTTTCGAAATATCAATTTCGGTTTGTCTTTATTGACAAGAGAAGGTATCCAATGAGGCGTTGCATGGTTTCTTCATTACTAATTTATGAATGGAAACAGTAGTTAGACGGAGAATTAGTCAATTTCATTGTGAAATTGATTTATGAAACATATCCTGAAATGGTTTTTTTGGAGGGATCAGCTCCAAGGGTTCACATTGCCGTCTGCAAGATCATCAGTAGTCTTCTCCTGGGTGATGCGTAAAGTCTTGTCTGATCTTGAAGGCAGACGCAGGAAGGCGCTCTTGGAATCTTTGATCTTGATCTGAACCAGCATAGCAATTGGAATATCGGAAAGTTTAATAAAAAGTTTTTTTTCAAATGTGAGCCACCAATTAGAACATGATCATGACATAATTATGTGAAACGAACAAAAATTGCCATTCTGTATGTTCCGCGGAATATTTGATTCTTCAAATCGACCGCGGGTTTTCGAATAACTCAGTAATAAAGAGAGAACACAAAACGCATGAGTATCATCCATCATGAGCGTATTTGTTTGTCAACTGTACCAGGTACTCATTCATCATTATCTTCATAACTTTGATGAAAACGTGAGAAAGCGGATGAGGAATCCGTAGCGGCATGTAGCTTCACGGAAATTTCTATATGATGGAAAACAATTAAGAATATACGACAAAAAGTAACCACAGTTGTTTATTTAATTTTCAGTTAATTACATTGGATTAGGTTTTAATTTTCTTTTTAAGTGAATATGATTTACTTCACAGTTTATGAATAAAATGAGAAGAATGTATCAGGATTCACGTTCTTATCACAATTATTATTAATGTTGATTATATTTTTAGTAATTATGTTCAGTTTCTTCTCCTTATTATAATAATTATTATTATTATTATCATAGTATTTATCACGAATGAATGAGTCGTGTCAGTGCGCGAAATTTAGAAAAAAAAATCAATAGCAATTTAATACAGTTTGTTATTTTACATGTCAAATATTGTATATACACATACATATTCTATGCAATATGCAATTTGTTGTATATTTTAGTGTCTTAATAATTGAATTACAAATATATACACGCTTGGTGATTTATAACAATTGTTATTTTCTTTGTATGTCAGTAATCTCTGTATATTTCACCCTGTTATCATTTTCATGACAAGAATATTATATTGATATTAATTGTAAATGAAATGTACAGAATCAATGACAGGATGAAATTTTTCAGTACACGTACTTGTGATAAACTTTTAATTTTATGAATCAGGGAATAAGTGAGAGATCAAAATTTGACTTTTGATTAAACACAATTTCATTTTCGATCTTTCATTTTGAGTTAGCGCCTACAATTTTCATTTTGATAGAAAGAAAAATTGATGTTACATATCAACGTATCTCTTACGCTTAAACATGAACATTAAAACTATTCTTCAAAACAGGGTTTTCCAAATATATTTTTAGTTCTATAACAATATATTCTTACATAGAAGCTTTTTTTTTAAATAGTTATAAGTAATTACTCGATAACAATAATTCCATTTACCAAGTGTCAACTTTTATAGCGACTGTTGATGAAATTGAACTGGCGCATGCGCAGTAGCGTGAGCAGACCAGGCCATGCTTGTCGGCAAGATGGCGGTTTCTGTGAATAAAGGGAAAAATTAATTAGTGACAAGTGAACATTTCCAGTGTTTTGAGTGCTCTGGTATCTAACAAGACAGTATCCCCCTATTTGTGAGTTTGTTACTTTTCTCTATGGAGAACTAATAATAGGTGAGTGTCACAATTGATTTACATCAATAAACAAGTCGTCGAGTTACGATTTTTTAAGGATCGTCTGTGGACATTCTATTATGTTCTGTTTACTCCAATTTCACTTTATTTACTTTTCCTCGTTTAATCTCTGTCTCGCGAAAATTTTGGGTTTAATGTTCAAGTTTTTTTCATCTATTTTAAGATAATTGTTCTAGCTGTCATCACGTCACTTCAGAGTTACTGTTGTCAACTCAAATGAAGGGCAAATGAATGGAGAAGCTTGATCATAATTTTTGGGGTAATTTGCTTAATGCGCAGTCAATATTGGAGAGGATTATCCAAATATTTGACAGATAAAATTGTTTATTTAAGAGTTCTGTTGGATTGAGGTCTCTCGGGTACATTAGCTCAGTCGGTATATGTTGGTTATTGACGTTTGCGTTCGCTCAACAGATGTCGACTCCTGTTTTCATTTCGTGCTTTGGTTTTTTACTGGGCCGATCCATGTGCTTATTTGATTTAAACATATTAGACATATGATCCCAGAATTGGAAATCACGAGCTCCAGAAAATTGGCACTGTTGGTTCATCCTACATATATATATCATTGGTATATCCTAGACAGGAATTACCTATGGTAAAATTTCCCGCGGTGCCCGCCACTGCCAAAATGTAATTCACAGAAATTCTTACTAATGTCCCCAACAAATGGAATTAAAAAATTGTAACAGATAATATTTTTGCCGCCTACAAATTATCCGAACTATAATCTTGTGAACTATGAATTTTCATTTTGTTTGACAAAAAATGCGTAGGTGAAACTCAAGTGATATTTTTGTGGCCGCAGTTGCTGTGCCAAAATCCAATGAGATTTATGGAATAACTTTTGTCCGAGTCCGTTAAAATTGTCAAAAATACATGTTGGAAAGCTGATTTTTTTTCTGCTTACAATTTTCATCCCCGAGATTTTAATCTCCCAAAAATTTCCAACAGCCTGCCCTAACTTTGCAGGCTGATGAATCCTCCCAATTTTTTTTAAATATCTTCTTCATAATTATAATTTTTTACATTTGGTTTTGGGGAAAATTCCGCGAAAGCTATAACGGTGAAAGTTAATACGGAGTCGGTGAGTTCTAGGCGTGGTCCCGATAGATCACACTCACTTGATCCCTCACCGATTTTTACCCGTGCAGAATCGATGTTATACCATGAAGTGGCTCTCCATCGCATTCTGTCAATACCTCACCTGCGTATTTTGGAATTTCGTGCCAAAAAGGGACGCAGTGGAACGGGATAAAAAGATACGCTGCATTGCCGACACGTGCTTGTCCCAGCATCCGATGGACCACACACGTTGGTGCTTGACCAGTCCGTGTAAACGACCGTTACCTTAGCACGGGAATTTACAATTAGCAATTTTTTCGTCCCACAAGTATTATTTCCACCAGCCTCCTTCTGTCTCCATCGATATTCAGCTTTTGTGTGTCATTACAATGCCAGTCGTAATGACCCGCAGAATATCGTTTCAACGGTGAGATATTACTTAAAATTTTTTATTGGCTGTTACGATCTTGCAGTGAGGATTCCACGATCCTCCGATGCTAATCGGTAAGAGACGATTGGCATATTAATATGCAATATTCAGGGAGAGCTTTATTAGCCGCGCTGTAAGATAAATCATCCCACGAAGCACAGAGTCAATAACTAAAACAAGGCTGTAGGGAACCGGAGTAGAACGGTTATCTCATGGGATCCTAAAGGATCACACATTTCGTTCATTTTACTATTTTTCCCTCCACCCTTTTACCTCACCATGATTTATTTATTCGCTCTCTTTTACTTGTACGACAATCAATGGAGACTTGTCGCTTCCACCGTTTGTATTTAACGTAAATTTCCTCGTCTTGACAATTGGTGAATATAAGTATATCGATATCCAATATAACATCGTGTAGCATGTGTTCAGGCTGTTAAAAGGAAAAGTTGATTTATTCATGACTCTTGGTGGTGAGTAGCCCACGCGCACAAGTCCCGGACCTCCTTCGCACCTGCGCGCATTCTCTCGCGGACGATTATAATCTACGCACTGATGTTCGGCTCATTCAATTGTCGATGTGGGTACCTGAGGAGAGAGGGGTGAAATGTTTTCAGAGACGTTTATACCGGAAGGCAAATGATAAAAAATTATTGCAACGAATGATGTGAAGAATTGCCTGAGGTAATTTTTTATGTCACATTTGATGTAGACAGGGGGAAAATATAGTTGGCTCGATCATGTTCGATGTTGAGAAAAAATGCTATATGACTTAAATATAGCCCCATTAAAATGCTATATATATATGCTATATGAAATATATATTTCGCTCCAATTTTTGTTTGTTGCAATTATCAGTGGGGTCCTAGTTCCTGGCTATGAAAGCACTAAACAATGTTGTGTGATACAGAGACTCTCGATTATGCTCCCTCTCTACTGCTATTTAAACCTGAAAAGAAACAGTGGAGCCACCAAAAATGTGTAAAGTTGAATAACTAGTGCAAACATTTTTTTTATAGTTCATATGGCCTTCACATGCTTAAAAGCGGAGAATCATAGACTATAGTGTCTTGTGGGTGTGAAATCCATCAAAATTTTTCAAACGTTGTGCCGAGTCACAATGACTTCTACCAAAATCGATCTTTCACTAGAAACTAGCGCACTTTGTTGACATAACAATGGTTTTTTTACCTTCAAGCTCTTTTGCTAAATTCACTGCATAAATACGTAGGGTAATAAATTGGGCGACATAAAGCCATTGATTATCAAAACATGAGCCATTTGTTATTGTAACAAGCTGTCAGTTACTCCTTACCTTCATTCTCATAGTTTAATCATTTGTATTTTCTGAAGTTTCTACCAATTATATTGGCAGTATGCTTCCGAATGAAACAACGTGTCGGAGTAACTTTTGAAAAAGCTATTTGGAATTTAGAATTGTTAGGAAGTAGCAATCACACAACCATCCACCGACCCACCTACCCACAGACTCACACCCACACCCACCAACCCACCTACCCATTCACTCACCCGCCCATCCACTCACCCAACCACCCTCACCCACCCACCCACTCATTCACTCACCCGCCCATCCACTCACATCCACCCACCCACTCACACCTACCCACACACCCACACCCACTCGCCCACCTACCCACACACCCACACCCACCAACCCATTCACCCACCCGCCCATCCACTCACCCAACCACTCACACCCCCCCCCCCCCCACCCACCCACACCCACCCACACATACACACACACAGAATAAAATATCTCTAGCTCGGATATTGTTATTAGTAAATATTCTTGACTCAGGGGTAAAATACTAAGAATATTTTCATCCCCGATTCGGGCATATTTATATCATCAAATTGAATTTTGTAATACACCCAAATTGAATTTTTTCCCCCTCTTCGGTTATATCTATTTATTCATTTGCAATACAGTGCAGCGGCCTGAGTAGTGCGCTTCAGCCAAGATTCATACGCAATAATACAAAGTGTGATTGGTGCCAGGTGCCAGTCTCTATCGCTAGTGTCGACAAGGTTTGACCTCAGATATCTCTTATTAAGAAATTATTACGGTCTACCCTCCGTGCGACTTTTTTTTTGTAACTAAACATGCCGCTCCGTAGAAACATGTGTGACAATAATCAGTTCATGATTATTGCTATAATTATTTATTTTGACGTCTTCCCTCGGCGGTGCCACCTTCGATCATTGCCAAAGGCACTGGTCTTCCTGTAAAATAAATAAACAACATGGAAAATCGAAGTGTTAAAAACACGTTTGCCCCGTCAAAATCTGTTCCAACACTTGTCATATTCCAAAATTATTTGTTCATAATAATCACTAAAAAAAGGGGGGGAAAAAAAACTCGAGACGTATCTCACTAGAGGGGTGGAACGATGTCATTTTCTGTACACATTAACACGACGTCGTGCCACTGCGCCTGCACCTGTCTGTCTTCATCAACGTTGGCCGACTTATTAGCCATACCGAAGTAGTTGTACCTCACACATTTCGCTACTTTGCTTTGTAACGAGTACGTCGGCCGTGAGGGTAACCGATGCCAGGTGAAAATTGGCGTTCACTCATAGGTTGTGCTACCAAAGTTATTCCTATAATTATATGTATCAAAGAGCTCACTGTGTAAAGTACATAATTCAATTCATATGGCCCACGTTTTATTGCAGCTATTAATGATAATGATAATGTGTTTTTATTTCCGCATTAATATAGTGTTATCAGGTGTCAAAATAATATCCCATTTTTTTTTTCCTGAAAAAATAGATTTCATTGTATAAGTAAATATACCCACCCATAAGCAACAGAGCATCGATAACCCGATCACGAATCACCTATCGTACTCGCGGTGAACGCTTAACGATTCCAATTGCAATAATGTCTTGTCCGTTTACGATCTAAATCGCTTTCGTTGTTACTTGGCTGATGTAGTTGTGGGGATTTGTTGAAGGACTAATGATCTCGCCTCTGGGTTTGAGAACTTCTTTCGTATGTCCTCGAGCCACCTTGATTAGGAATTACGAGACTTAAACGTGTGATAATCACAGCTGTGTACACATTTGATAAAGTATAATGGTGGTGTTGCTTTTTCTTTGCTAGGGAAATTTATATTCTCCTCGGATTAGGATTTATGTTTTTTTTGCCTCATTTTGGATTTTTAAAAATGAGAATTTAGAGATTTAATATGTGAATTGTTTGGGGTATAAATATTTTTTCATTCCGTTGACATATAGTTTTTACATTCTTAATAATAGTTTTAGATTTATATATTTATTCTGAATGGAAAAACTATATGCTATATATAATTGATTTTTAGTTTACATATGTACGGATATATACGCAAATAGATATACAGGTACATGATTATATAGGTATATAACTATATAGGTACATAGGTATATAGGTATGTAGGTATATATGTATATAGGTATATAGGTACATAGGTATATATGTATATAGGTATATAGGTACATAGGTATATAGGTATGTAGATATATAGGTATGTAGCTATATAGGTATGTAGGTATATAGGTATGTAGGTATGTAGGTATATAGGTCTGTAGGTATATAGGTATGTAGGTATATAGATATATAGGTATATAGGTATATAGGTATATAGGTATATATGTATATAGGTATATAGGTATAGGTACATAGGTATATAGGTATATAGGTACATAGGTATATAGGTATATAGGTACATAGGTATATAGGTACATAGGTATATAGGGACATAGGTATATGGGTATATAGGTACATAGGTATATAGGTATATAAATATATAGGTATATTGAAGTGTAGCAGTACAAATTTAATTTCCCAAAAACTGGAAAATAAACAGGCGGCAGATTGCTATAGGCGCGACCAGCGCATAACATTAAGACAGTTAGCCGCTCTTCCTGTGCTCTTGTTAGAGCACAATAAAAATATCTGGCGCCAGTTCAAAAATAAAATTTCTGTATGCATGCCACAGCAAATCTCATTTACTACTGACCCCCAGACTAAAGTCGCGGAGGGAGACATTAAAGTTACTTATTTGTTACAATAATCCAATCTTTGGCGATGGCATCTTCGATCTGGGCGTATACTTTTTTTCATCCGTGGATGATATGACTTCCACTGATAATAACAGCCCAATGATTTGTCACAGTGTTCTCCATTTTAATTGTTTAACAACTTAGAAAAAACTGAATGACGTAATGGCGGTACACCATGACCCAGAGGTAATTGGGCTAAATAACGTCAGCAAGGTTTTATGTACTTTCTTTTTGCACTTACAAACACACGGATAATGGCCGAGTGAGTCACTCGTAGTATAAGGATTATCACACCAAGTGGAAGAAAGAATAAAGAAAAAAAAGTAAATAAATATGTATACATATTCTGTTGTGATGATATATCGAGGATAACACGGGTGGTTTCGATAGCAGTCGCAAATCCAGACCCTATAAAGCGTAATAACTGTGACAGTGAATGGGCCTTTTATGAGAGTAATTGTGCAATGAGCGAATGTAATGATGGTAACTTCACCTTTACTTGTCGCGTGGTACCAAGGTATCTCAATCGGTACCAAGTGTTTTGGTATCACCTTATTGCGTGCACACACGCTTGATGGGAATCACCTGTGATTAGTGGAATTATACCCTTACTACCAAATTATAGTCGCCTTTGAAAGATGTGAACGCCCACACTTGTGGCACTATTATAATTTTTCATTTTTCATCTTCTCCCAGTGAAATGTATGATAAATTTTCTGTTTTCATTAGTAATGAGCGAGAAAATTGTTATTAATTTTTCCGACATGCGACGTTATATTTATGTTGTCTGATTAAAATACATTCAGCATTCCTTGTGGGTTAATATTTGATGAAGTATGGATTATGTAGTTGACGAGATTGTCCGTGCGGGCTTCGCACGCGCATTTCCTGTTTCCGCCGCGCGGACTGGTGGCGCGTCGGTTCCCGTCTTACGCTTTTCGATAATTTCGATATACATCGATATTTTCTTTGGTCTCTCCTTTTAATTTAATTAAAAATACACTGAAGAAAAATTGCAACTGTTGACAACTGGAGTGACAAGGGATGGATTATTAGTCCCATGCAAAAGATCACGTACACATATGATTAGGAAATGTATGACGTTTGGGATTTGTTGTGAATGTGGAGAAGTTCGCCTGTGTATTTCTGGCCATGGCTGACTCACAGTATGACTCCCACACACTTCGTTTTTGCTTACACATTACATCGCCGGCCGCGTTACCTTCGTACGTCGTTTGTCGTTGTCCCTTGGTAGGTGATCAACATTTTCCTCCTCTTTATTCAACAATAAACATAACTCGCGGAGGAGGGCACTTCTTTGAATTACGCCGTTTTTTGCGTAACTACAGTTACAGACATTATTTATACATTCTTTGTAGTTTGGATTAATGACAACAGGTATTATTCACTTTACACAATTCAGCATTCAATGGTGTTTATTATAATGACGGCTTATCTATTTACACAGTTTGCTATTAATTGAGAGTGACCCGAGTAAGGCGCTAAAATTGAGCGCCAACTGATCGTAAATTCACCCCTACCAGTAGCTTGCACACCGAATTCATTGCCGAAGGAGAATTGCACCGTGAAAACTGGAGCACAACGTCGCACTTTGAACGAATGGTCTTTTAGATGTTCCTGGTATATGATAAAAACAAATTCGAGTCACGGGGAAAATTGTCAATTTGGGGATAGAAGAGGATTTTTCATCCCCAAATTGAGGATTTTTCATCCCCAAATTGGGATTTTTCGTCCCCCAATTGGGATTTTTCATCCCCAAATGGGGATGTTTCATCCCCAAATTGGGATTTTTCATCCCCAAATGGGGATTTTCATCCACAAATAGGGATTTTTCATCCCCAAATTGGGATTTTTCATCCCCAAATTGGGATTTTTCACCCCCAAATGGGGATTTTTCATCCCCAAATTGGGGATTTTTCATCCCCAAATAGGGATTTTTCATCCCCCAATGGGGATATTTCATCCCCAAATAGGGATTTTTCATCCCCAAATGGGGATATTTTTTGTTCCCAAAAATCTGGGATTTCTTTTCTGCAAATTGGGAATATCTCATTCTATAGTTTGCAATGCGTCATCTTCATTCCTGTTATTGAATCAATGTGAATTCGCGGTGGTTTGTGCTTTCCAAACTACACAACTGTGATCATAACAAGGCCTGTGATGCTCTCAGGCGGCAGCAAAAATAGGTTACTGAATTTTTCAGAAGCGCGAGAAACTTCACAACACAGATGAAGAATTCCGGTGATATCATACCGGATAGACAACTATTATCTAATGGCGGAGTTCCATAAGAACAGCCTGAATAGATCATCGATAGCTATCTAATGGGTCACTTAAGAGTTTAAGGGTGAACCAACTAGGCAAAAATTTGGCGAATGTTCACGAAAGAAGAAAGAATTTCCGGGATAGGAGGCAGATTTCATCCCTTCGACATTCCAGAATTCATTTAATCAATAAATATTTTTACTCTATCATCGATTAATCAACTTGAGCATCAATATCATGGAAATCTTGGAATACAACTGTACCATCTCCAATTAAGCAGTTTAACATGAGGGTCAACTTTCATGGCATTCTTCTGAATATGCTTGGAATTTCCGCCGCATGTTTCGTTTAATTCGATGTGAATTGTTTGAGAGTGTAAGACACCTACAATCTCTCCCCTTCACATAAGTTTGCGTCCAATATGGGCAAAAATTTACCTGCGTCCTGAAAGAATAATGTTGAGACAGATAATTTTCAATCGATGATAGAAAGCTCGTCGATTGCAAACCGATATGTCGATCGTCACGTCACATGAGTCACCCGAGCGTTCTGCGCGCTCTATTGGACGCCTCCGCTCCATCCACGTTGAAGGCGGCCGGTGATTGGCTGTCGCGGAGGGAGGCGGGTCCGTCACGTCACAGCGGTTCTCAGCTGGTCTTCAGGGTTTTTCGTGTGGCTCCCAGTATTATATTTGGAGGATACTTGGAGTTCCGAGTGCAGGATTCGGGTTAAACTGAGATGTGTTGATGACTCTAAGAGAATCTGCAGGTACTCTACTGAAGTGCGATAAGTTGGCCTCGTAGGGAAAGCTCAGAGGCGTCGGCGTATCATAAGATAGACGACTCGTCAGACCTCCGCGGCTCGTGAGGAATTAATCACAGCATTATTGCTAGGGACGACGACGCCAGGGTGTCGCTTTAATTTTGGACGTTTGGCCCAGCCCACCCGGTAGAGGAATAGCCAACTATCGTGATTCGGTCCGCTGCGCTTGCCTGGCTCCTTGTCTCCGCATTGTAACCTCTGTTTACGTCACACCTTCACTAGTGTTTCTTAATATTTACATCATATTCTTCATTGGCGATGATTTCGTTAAACCAACGTTTATATATTATGCACATTATCGCGGCGAAAATGCGAGAGGCCATTTATTCACATTAGTGGAAAGACCTCGTCGCGACACAAAAAACTTTTAGATTTGTAATTTCTGTCTGTTATGTCTTTCAAGATCTCGCGGGCAATTTGGCCGAGTGCGCCTGCGCACGCGCGGCAAATTCAAACACTCTCGCGCCAACAATTCTACCCGCGGTCGTACCTCAATTATGCAGAAAAAAAATCATGGATAATGTGTAATATAGAAAAAATTGGTGGGAAAGAATTTATGTAACGATGACAACTAAAATTTCGGAAAATTTCATTGGCCAAAATTTGTAATAACTCGAATAAGTTGTGGTGGTAAATGAGCTTGACAGAGGGTGGAGCGTAAAAATGGGGTAATAAATGACACATAAAGGTTCATTCAATAACGCTTCATTAACTAGGCGCTGAATAAAACATGATTATTCCATTGCAATTGTCACCAAGTTCATCACGTTGTCAACACATCCATCCAAGTCATACAGATATATGATGTCTATGGGGGTGTGACGGTAGAGGTAGTTGAAGCGTGGAAAATTGTCAAGTGAGAGAGCGAGAGAGGCGAGAGGGATAAAGCACAGGAGGCAAACCAATGATCGCCCGACTGTTTTTCCACATGATATACGCCTGTGTTGAAAAATTATGTAACCCTTGTAGCTGTAATCATTGAAAAGGTGTTGAAAAGAGAATGAAAAAGAGGGATGCTGTTTCAACAACAACGGCTGCGCTCTCGTTTTCGCTTAACATTTCGTGAAACTATATATTTCGGTACAATGCCTATCTCTTTGGCTTTTCATTTCTGCCTTCATAGCGTCTATGACGTCACTACGCCCACTTGGATTAGTTTGCTATGGAATTGAGGGATAACAAAAAGTGGAAAACAGCAGTGTGTAATAGCACGTAATTAGTGGAGGTGATGGAATGAGTAACGGTCTACCACGATTATGATCAGTGTCGCTGATATTAATATCTCTTCCTTCATTCTCAACTATTTCATGATAAACGTTTCGCTTATTCAATGAGCGATATATGAGATGAATCGGCTAATATCCAAACGCCAATTGCACCATGTGTGTATGCATGATTTGGATGGGGTGGGTGGGTGGATGGATGGGGTTGGTGGGTGGGTGGATGGGGTGGGTGGGTGTATGGATGGGGTTGGTGGGTGGGTGGATGGGGTTGGTGGGTGGATGGAGCGGGTGGGTGGGTGGAGCGGGTGGGTGGATTGGGTGGGCGGATGGGGCGGGTGGATGGATGGAGCGGGTGGGGGGGGGGAGTGGGAGGGGGATGAAGTTTGGTTTACTTTGATTTGCACGGATAAGTACATCGATGGTGGACTAGGTGAATAGCAAGCGTCGCGTGGCATCACCTACAACAGTGTAGATACGTCTGGTGTTTCAGTAAGCTTTACAACACTAAGACTACAACAGGGGATTCTGTAGTTGGCATGAAGCCAAGGCGTCTCGACACTTACCGAAGAGGGTGGATCCGATCCCAACCGAAGACCAAGGCGTCCCGGCGTCGTGCGTCCCGTCAGTACGTGCGTGAGATGGCTGCAAGGCGCTCTCGCAATGAAGACGCCGCCTGTCGTGCAGCATGTAATCACTCGTGATAAAACGTGATAATCCAAAACAATTGTGTGCAATACTTAGTTTGTTCAAGCTTCATCATTATAAATAATTTTATTTGTTGTATTATTATTTATTTGGGATGGCGGGAAGATGATTTTTAGTGATATGATTATTTATTTTTCGCTTGAGCAACGCGACAACTGTCATTGATAGAGAATTGATAAGAGAATTATGATGATTATTATGTGATGATTATGGAGAGACTAAGGATGGTGCACTTTAATGGGACATATGTAAATAATCGCAGGTGGATTAATTCGTAGGCATTACAGTGGCATCATGACAGTTGTAATGGTGATAATGGCTTATGCATCTTACGGCAGAATTAAATTTCTGCAGCAACATAGAATCAGCAATTCATTATGAAACATAACCACAATCAACTGACCTATCATTCCCATTCACAGCGGTTATAACGCTGCATTCCCTCGAACAAAAACCAAGAAAAAGTATAAATTAAACCAAGTAACAAGTCAAGAGAGATAGAGAGCGAAAGAAAGAGAGAGAGAGAGAGAAAGAGACATTTTTATTTAGCCTGCATAAATGTTATTTATGAGGAAAAACAAACCGAACAAGGTGGAGAAATTGAAATAACTGCTCATGTGTGGACCAGCAAATGTTTAACATTCTCAAGTCATTCATTAGGATCTGTCAACGAGTATTGTCGACTAAGTTATTCGATGATTTACTAAGATCATCCAGCATTCAGCAGATGCAGCTATCACTAAATTTCTGTAAACTATTGAAATATTGCTGCAAACAATTTATTTGGATAAATTATCTTCAATTTGGGATGAGAATAAGATTTGCAAGAGATTTGGCGTAAATCAACGATGGAATATCGGTGAGGTCACAAGGTCATCACAGAATGCCTGAGCCGAGGGCAAAGCGCTGCAAACACTGTGACGGTACGCCATCTTTATGAATTAATCCTACATATTTAATGTTTCAGTGGCGTTAATCAATATTCAGTATTAATTTGGTTAACATTTGGTGCTAATTGTGGTTTTAATTATAACTGTGCTTTTGTGTTAAATGAGACTAACCATCATTGGACACTGAACGATGGTGCTTCTACCCATTATCAAATGTCTGCTTGAATTTGATTAACATCACTTCTAGATATGTAGCATTAACATGAAGGAACAAGTGTTTGATAACAGTTCAAAAAGAAGATTTTCTCAGTTTCCTTAACTAACATCATTGACCATTAATCGTTTGAATTCACTGTACAACGACTTGTGATCCAGATAGTTTGGAATTTGCGGCGTGCAGGAGATACTCAAAAGTGGGACGACTTTCGGTGAAAAGTCGAGTCTTAATTAGAACCCACGGTAGGTAGGTTCTTTTTATCTCTTGTGTACGTTCATTCCATTTGTACAGGCTCTCTTGACGAATACAAAAGCCTTGTGACCGATGTGTGTTTGTATAGAGTAGGCAGGTCTAAGCGCATTCCAATTGGAATGGTCAAAGTACTACTTAACTGATGTCTTCTTCTTTTAGTTACCAATGGATTATTTTTACCGGAGGTTGTTAACCTAATGCGTTAATCCAATGGGCAAATCATCATTCAGCTGTTAGGCAAATTGGGACATTTAGATTTTCGTTTATCAGTTAGATTATAGTAAATATCACCGATGGTTGTTTACTATCTTACTATTGGCCAATGACGATTCAAAATACTTGAGTCAACGCCATTACTTATGCTCCACATACCTATCTCCAACGTCTCCTGGTGTTTTGAGCACGTCCAACTAAATTTTGCCAGGTTGTCTATAGATAGACAAATGTAGCTGTGGTAAAAAATCCATTGAGGCTAACTGCAGTCATTACGTCTTGAGCTTATCTTTTCTTTTCATCTTCACCGTCAATCGTTGGCACCTCTTTAGTCTGAATTTTTTACCCGATTTTTTTTTCTAGGCTCTAGAACATCATCAAAGGATGAAGCTTTTGCACAATCTTTGGTCTTTTTATAAAGCAGGTATTGAGGCGTTGTTCTAGTATCTCGAAAGAATTTTTCAACATTCATTTTTCATCGGTTCTTTGAGGGAGAGCCTGATGTTATACGGGAGTTACTGTTGTACGGAAAAAAGTCTCACCGCTTCCGCTCTATCATCGTATAAATAGATGACATGCACTCGTTGCTAACGTCAATTTTTTTTTTTTTTTTGCCAAATTTAGGGACTGTATTTTGACGAGTAAGAGTTAGTGGGCTCGTGGAATGATAGCTACATTTTTTTGTGCACTTTAATATGCGTTAAATGGAAAATTAAGCACTGAGCGTACGTGATTTTAAAAAGACTCTTCAACATTAAAGCCCGACAGCTGTCGATGAAAAACACAATCTAAGTATAGAAATAGGAACGTGTGTACGGCATAAGTCTAACAATTTACACTGTCGTCGGACAGTTCTTGAATTCAGATTTATTCGGTGGGAAAAAATTATTACAAAAACTATATACATCGATTGTTGTGAGAGATTTTGTCTGAGAACGCACACACACACACGCTTTACGTTCAGGGTTTTTCTCATGAATATTTTCTAATAGATTCCGATCGATGGTAGGAAGGTTCCGTCTGCGCCATCGGCGGTACCCATACAATGAGACCGCATGGCCGGGCGGGAACCTACCCGACGTGGGGGTCTATCATGGGCCCCCGCTATAGTAGCAGGTTTCCGGAGGTTTACCCTGCGTTTAGAAACACGATGGCCTAAATGGCGTAATCCGTCGCAACTACCTGGATGGGTGTCCAGCAGGCCCTCTCCGCCATTAAGACAGCACTGGAATTCTGTCAACAGAAAAATCTCGGCTCATCAATCTGCCTCATATCGTCTGCTCTGTACATCAACTACATACTGTAATAGTTGGAAACAAATTGGCTACCGAAGGATGGAGACAATAGTTAACCATCTATTGGCCGCCAACCAGTATGGCTTTCGACGAGACAGATCTACCCTTGACGCCTTCAACATATGAAGGAGGAATGAAGATATACTGTCCCCCACTGACATTAGACATTAAGAATGCCTTCAATTCAACAAAGTTCAGCTGTATTCTGGAAATCTTGCTGAAATATACAAAGTATACCAAAGGTGTATCTCAAGCTTGGATACTGGGTTGCTTCGTGTCGCGTGTTAGGCTGCTGCAGCTACCACCCAGAGATATACGCGCATGAGATTAACCGCATCTTCGACAAAGTGTCTTTGCTAGGATGAGGAAGTGGAACTGTTGATTTAGCTTGTTGGAGCAAAAGATAGATATAGTGACTACAACTAGGACGAAGCTTGAGATAGTAAGGTTGAACGTCGGTGGAACAACCTCCAAGGTCTAATTCAGGATTTCGAAGATTGATGTCCGTCGGAAATTTATCGAGCAAGCATGTAACCATTAAGGCAGCTGTAGTGACTACCTCCCGCGGCTTATACTCAACACAGGAGTCCTGGAGTAGAGGAGAAGCTGTCAATAGCTGTAACCTCTCTTTCCAAACATCAAGCAGCGCTTATATCCAATTGCTTACCGCTGACTTTCCGGATATTTGACTTCAAGTATGTACTCTCTGTAGCCTAGTCGTCGTTACCAACAAAAAACGACAGATCCACTCAAAAATCACTGAAAAAAAAAGATGAAATTTAGTGATCCTTCTATATGCAATCACGATCTCAATGAGTTTGACGATAATCGAGGCGTGAAACTTGGAATAAGAGGGGTTATGTGGAGGTTGATTTAATGTAGAAGAGATCGCTTGATGGAAGGGCTACAGTCACATACACACATACACCAATATGCAGTTAACATACATACAATGGAAAAGCGGCTTGAAATTCGTTGGTGTCTTTTGGCACAGTTGCGATTGGATTATTTATCGTTACGGTATGCGCGTTGCGTGGGCGTCTAAGTCCCCCTCGAGAGAACACTACTCTGGCTGTATTCCAAGACGGACGACACCTTACACCCACAAAATCCCTCACGACATTTTGCGGATAGGGACAAATATCCTCTTGAGCCAATGTGGTTGAAGAGCGATGCGACCTACAATGCAAATGTTATGGTAAGAGTTAATGAGTATTCAACGTTAACTCCCTTCTCGACTTGTCAACTGGGTTACCTAACAAACAGTATGGATAAATGTGGGGAGATGTTGAGCAGGACGGAACGCTGGACCCAAGGCCTATCATTTCGATAGGCAAGGGCCGAACCATCGGAGCAGCAAACAGCGACAAATTTTCGACAACTTTCTTCAATTCACTTCTTTTTATACTATCCACCTGGCATCCGTTGTACGTCACTTCATCAAAGGTTAGAGTTGCGGATATTACCGTAACATCTTAGTTAACCAGCTGTTGCATCCGATATGTACGTAATGGAGTTTCACTAAATCTTCTCACTTGACCGTGATGCAAAGTTCGTGGACTGTGCCATGCATCAATCATTGAGGTCTCTCCCTATTTCTACAGACAGTTCATGGAAATTGATGATTATTATACCATCGTCATCAGCATCAAACGAAAAATTAACTTGTATATGCATTATTGAAGCTATACTAAATTTACTATGGCTTTTCAAGTAAACAATGCATAAGACGTTGAGAATTTGGCCTACATTCGATGCGCTTTGAATGATGAGTCTGGGGTGTATACAATGTGAACGAGAGCATTTGAGGATTTTGTGTTTCCATTGGCAGTCTCACCCAGTTTATGGTGCAACAGCTGGGTACTTATTTGTATGTGAGCGCAAAATAAAGTGCTAATGGACTGATTCTAACCATCTACCCCGGTCTCACCCCTCACCACTGCATTTCACCTAACCTTTGTGAATAAATATAGGGCGATATTTACACATAGGCACCATCATTTTCAATTCTAAAAATGATTTATACGTCAGAAAAAAATGTGTATTATTCTTGAATAAGAGGCATTCACGTTGTATGGCCTACATAATCCAAATTATAGGTTCTTTCTACTGAATCGGATGGTGAGACGTTGGGGGAGGAACAGAGATGGAGTGAAGTAGGTAGGAGATACATAGATGATACCAGACGCACCATCGACGCGTAAAAGCTAAACATTGAAAAAGCCGCGTCGGTGCGTTCACCCTGGCATTGCCGTAAAAATAAACGGGTCGCAGTCGGAGAGGCGATTCCCTCCGATATCGTTCAACTACATGGGCGAAATTCCAAGGTTTTTCCCTTTCCCTCTTTGATGCTGTCATCTGTTCACCATCCACTTGATCCGCTCATATATTGGCCATTTTTTTTATTCCTGTTGTCCATTGATGTTCGCTACCTATATTCTGCAGAGCAACCCAAGATTGGGCGAATTCAGGGGAGATATCGCAACAGAAAGCCATTTGAAATGGGAGGTTCCTCAGCCATTTTTGGGTGAGACCAGTATTCCAGAAGGCGAAAAATTAATGAATTTTAATCGAATATTTTGCGTTCTTTCGATTTAATCAGGTGCATATTCGACTCCGTATTTGTCTATTCAGGTGATTTCATAAATACTATAGACACGGGGGGTCCATACGGAAATGCAAGTTGTTACGCGCTGCGCACTCGCGTCTGTTAATTCATTAGCTTTCCGATTTTCCGTTATTTTAGAATTGCATTTTCGCGACGTAACTGAGCCTTTAATACACATTTGATGTCGCACGATTTTTTCCCCGCGTAATTGAGGCGCAGGTAAAATGTGCGGGCGGCGCTTGAGCGTCTTTCCAATTTCTCATTTTTCTCACCATACAACTCTCTACATGATTGCAATTGTTTATAACGCTCTAACGCCGAAACGGTTGAAGATACAAAAAAAGTCAGAGGACACAAAATATGTATTTTTTTATAAGGAACAACATTTATTGGACACATTTTGCCGTATCTATAATATTTCGTGAGATACAGCGTTATGAACAATTGAAATCGTTAATAGCAATAGAAGCCAGGAGACATATATGGACCAAAAACTAATGAGCTCTAAGTTACGGCAAGACGCTTCGATTGCGTCATACAGGACCTTGATCGGATAATTTGTTCACGAGAAATCGTTGCGGGGAATTTTTGGTTACACACGTACATCGGCACACACACACACACATACAGACATTTTGTTTTAAATAGTCTAGAAAGGTCAGAAATAGCATGAAACGTGGAGATCTGATGGAAAATCGATTTTTCATTTTCGGGGGCAAAACAGTGACTTCCCTTATCGGGAATCTAAGGAGAGACCAGCTGTGGTAAACGAATGGGATACAGGTTGATGTTTCACATCTCCCGGTTCCATATCTTGTGTAAATATTATCACTTTTTGGAAACCCTGTATAGGTCCTATTTTCTATCAAACCCTGCACATCGCTCTTATTTCGGTCCACAATTTTTTTCACTCCTTTCTAGAGACATAGAACGCTCTCCACACGCTTTCGAAAACTATTTGACACACAGTGAGAAGGAAGCGAAGCATGTCGACGCATGTCAAGCTAATTTCCTAGGCACAAGAGTACTTGACGAAACTGTTGTTGCCCTTAATGAGTTTTGTACTGTAGGACCACTTCTATTTTCCGTAGCTTCTTCCCACTGTTTTCGTCAGCTGTTTTCTGTCTTCCACCTTCTCTTCTCAAGATGACCTGGATAGGTACCAAACTCGTTGTATACTGTATGCTCCTCTTTCCGGGTGTGATGTTTTATTTTTATGATCTTTTTGTCTTCTTAATGCCCGAAATATTTCAAGTTATTCATAACAGTTTGTGGAAAAGTATTTCATGAGTAAATGACGAGGACCAAAGAGCCTTTCAAAGCTCGACTAGTTTGTTGTCTGGTTGATGATATAGATTTGGATGAATAGGTGAACTAGGCAATGTCATAAGTCTAAAATTATTATCACCTCTATTGCTATTTTCTAACTTTTTGGCCTCATACACTCAACGTTTGAGAAAACGTCCAAGAATTTACGCTTACAAACGTATTTGGATATTAAAGTTTCAATGAAAGCTTGTGACCATTAAGTTTCACATTCCAATGATAATGGTCATTCCTCAAGTACTATTCGTTCGTTTCACATGCTCAATGCATACCTATTTAACAAACATCATGGAACAATTGCAGTTGAGCAAATGATTCAGTTATTTTCGTATTTACTCACAACTACCTTCGCCGTTCCAAATCTTGATAATCCAACAATCCCCGAAAATTGTGAATGAACGCTCGGCCTAATATTACGCAATAATGACAGAGCTCAAACTAAACTGACGTGGAAAATTCCTGAAAATCGTTTACCATTCATTTGCCAATTTTGAAGGAAATTAGAAATGTGAGAGCTGCTGATTGATGATGTAGGGTTAAATATAATTTCTTGAAAATTTTGCGGAGTTATTTTTGGACTCCAAATTTCCTGTGACCTTTTGACCACGAAGTTACTTAGTATTTGTGGAAGAGTAACGTGTAATCGGCACGTGCATGATGCTCCGTATTCTTCCGTCATAAATGTCAAACAGTAAGCCCATTAAGTTTACTAGAATTTTGGCACCTGAAAACTTATACCGAGCAATACAGCATTTGGGTAGATTCGCAAATCACCATTTGCATTGAGTACAGCCGGCATTCATGATATTTTGGTACGTGAAAAAAAGGGTAGACTTGAGAGAGACGTCAGTCCCGAAATGGCCAGGCATTAGTCTATGCTATAGAAAGCTCTAACTCATCCGTTTCAACTAATAAGCCTACACTAAGTCGTTTTCCGGTGGAGAGACAGCCGCATGCTTTGCTTTCAAATGCGTCAGCTAGATCAGACCTTTGGCCGCGCTGTCATTTTTTCTAGGATAAATCGAAGCATACCAGGAATTGTGCAATCAGAATTTATGACCTCAATAATTGGCTATTAATTTTTTGATAGAGCGCAAATCGCGAAAAGCGGCGCAGTGCTCGCGGTGCTAGCAGATACGTAGTAGACAAGTGGGTGGCTTCTGGAAAAGTTCGCATTCTGTTGACGTCATTCGGATAATCGTAATGTGGGTTGGAGACCCTCCCTCCTCCTTTTTTTTCACCTCCCCACAGGTGCAAATTTCCGCTCATATTCTCTGTCGCTCTTCGGCACGATGAGACTGCCCGCAATCCGCTTCTCCCGTGAGCTTCGCGCCGGGAATAAATCTCTCACGAATCGAGCATGACATTACCACAGATTCATGGTATGAAAAAAAATAATCATGCACGCGGTAGTTGCCGACCCCCCCCCCCCCCCGCCCACCCCAAGACATATGCCATCGAATTGCCTGTGAAATTATGGATTTTCAGAGTGAAAGATTATAGCCCGGTATCGGTATAAAAATTGATGTGATCAATTTATCAGCGGTGTAAGGGAATATCAAATAATTGTTGGTCTTTACGGTCTAATTATCATTTCTCCTCCTCTTAGGTGCAATGGTGGCTCTTACTCTGCTGGATGCCTACTGACAAGTTATTGATTTATAACCATCAATGTGATTTTTTTTTAAAACACGAAGTGAAAATTTTGACTTGGAAAATTATACATTACATATAAAATTACATCATATTAATATACGACTCAAAACATGATTAAAAAAAATTAAAAAATATATATATATATATATGAATTTTGCAAATAATCCTCTTCGTTCTCTTCGTCATCATAATTATTTTCACCATGTTTATGGTTGTATATATTAACTTTCTTAATTAACCAGATGAATATACAGAGAAGCATTTACGGTAGGAATTGAATCTCTTATTTCTTTAAATTTGCAAAATATAAAATTAAAAAAAATTAAAAAAAAAATACTATACATTGATACACGCTATACATTACGTCTGAAACTAAAAACGACAGTGCATAATGTCAATAAATTGGTGAGTTTATACGCTACAGCAGAATACGACGACACACCCGTTGGTGAATTTTCTTCTTTTTTTTTTTCTGACCTCAGGAGTAAAAACAAGGCGGGAATAGCCACTCACCGTAAAACTGTTCAACACATTTATAAACATGAGTAAGAATATTACGCAAGGAAGAAAGAACATATGTGTAGTATACGGCCAAAAATGTATATTCGTGGCATTCCTGGGCGGTTCGTGGTGCCCACCACGGTGTTGCAGTACAACCAATTACTCGTGAAAATGAATATATATATATATATATATAATTGGGTGCGGTGGGGGCCGGGGGGGGGGGATCTCCCTCCCTCGGCGTATCGAATCGAAACGTCAAATATTTGTTACCAGCATCGTTTTCTTGGTTCCGTCATTCTTTGATGCTGTCCAACCATCTAGGGTTGAAGCAGGTCCAAAATATTGGAGATTGGGTGGATTTAGGGTGGGTCAGCAAGTGGCAAAATGCAAATGCCCCGCATCTTGCCTGTCAAAGTATATGCATGAGGTCGATTGGTGAAATCTCTGGCAGATCTCCATCATCCTCAACGCATGATTCATCCATAAAACTTCGGTACTGACTGACTTCAATTATCGGTGGAAGAAAATATTCCACATGATAGTGTATATATGACATTTGCAACTGGCGTCCGCGAGTCACAGACGGCACCACGAGGTTGAATTGAAAGAGGAAAACCTTCGCCTTCCTCTCCTACCCTCTTGCTACCTATACTTTTCCCCTCGTATTTGCGCCAGGCGGCTTCGTTAGGCTAAGTTGGGCGTGCTATTTACGTCTTCTTGACTACACCAAGTCTGACTTCTGACTATCACATATACTCGACTTTTTAAACCGTATAAATTCTTATATGCGACCGAGGTTACAGTCATTGCAAAAACAATTTTGGAATTCAATTTTTTTTTTTCTGAAAAAGTACTTTCGATTTTTTTCAGTTTTTTTTTTATCAGAAAAATCTGTAGCAAAAATAGGCCTCGATTTAAAATTCTGAAAAAAATTCACGAAAATCTAAAAAAATGTACCAAATTTGAAGGAAAAAAAAATCAAAATGCAGAAAATTTTTTTGACAAAATAAAAGTGTAAACCTAATTTTGCAAATATTTATGTACTTGGTACACAATGCTCCTTCATATCTGTTTGAGAGAAATAACAATACTTGCGCAATAATATTTTACGAGAGGACATAATGTCGCTCTCACCTCTTCACCTCGAACCACCAAGCACAATATGTCCAAAATGTCGCTGAACTATACCGCTCGTATCGTGTCGACAGAAGAGTTTATGTGAGTATGGAGTATGTTGGATAACGAATATGTACACATTATTTTTTTTTCAAGTGAGAAAAAGCCATGGAGGGACAACTGAAATTATTGAGGGAATTTGGAGAAAGAAAAACGAGGGAATTATTCGAAGATATGAGACCGGTATTGCCAAAGCCTTATCCAACTCCCACGCCAAAAAAAAAGCGACACCATTTGCGCCTGTTATTAATAATACTTTCCTTTTTTCTTTTAATTTTATGCAGTTATTCAATGTTTTAATGGGGGGGCTTTTTTTCTGTTGCAGGTAAGCAAAACAAGTATCTCCTCATATTTGCAATTGTCGAAATCATGCTGACGTCAGCTGGTAACAGGCATTTTCTTCGGCAATAAAAATTATGCTTCAAAGGTAAGAAAATCTTGGTATAAGGAAGTGGGATGGGTGGGTGGTGTTCAACATATACACACGTTTATTCACAAGTAAATATAATTGCGAAGTAGTCGATGCGTTGAGGTAGATTCCTCTCGCCTCACTCTTCGCCAAATATCTCGAAATAGAGCAGCGCTAGCGGCATTTTCATATATCCCTTTTTTGTAGCGGCGAATGAGACCTTCAAATTTCTATTACAAAAAATTTTGATATCTCTCTTAGTTTCCGAGATATCGAGCCAACATTGACGAGAAAACTGACGAAAAAAAAATTCAATTTTTTTTTTTATACTAAATTTAATACAATGAAAATTTATGTTCATCAATCCAGTCATTATTGGAAGAATAGACGATGCGTGGGTTGTTTCAAATTAGAAAGGCAAAAAGCCTTGACTGGCGGTTACAGAGATATTAAGAATCATGTCTGTATGACATCTGTGAAAAACCGCAGAGCAGAGTACTATCCCCCCTGAAATTATCGAGAAGTGATGTGGAGGTGGAATCCTTGAGATTGATCGAGAAAACCACCGACCCTTACCTAAATCCGTCACGTGCATTAGGAGCGCGACAATATGCACTCTCAGATGAAAGCCTCAGAGGAGGAAAGAAGAGGGAATCACTAAACCATGAAGAAAAAAAATATATAAACGGAGATTTCAAAGATGAGGAATTATCTGAAAGTCGAGTTGGATCAAATTTCCGACCTCGAAGTAATGTGAACTGCAGGATTGAAAAACCACTTGAGTGACACAGGTATTTCCAAACAACTAGTGATACTTGTGTTTATTCTTCATTATTTTCGGAATTGTTGGGAACGAGGTGATTCTCCCACACAGTGAAGGATTCGAGATGATGATGGGGGACAGGGACAGATGACACAAGGCTCTCTTCATTGCGTAATATCTAATTCTTGTATTTCATGCGTTATGAATTAGTACAATGGTTAATAGAGCTGTGGCAAGTATGTGCGTACAAATCAAAGGGAGTACACTGAGAAAAAGACTATGAGTTGTGCGGAATTGGTGACGGACCCTCCCCCCCCCCCCCCCACCGCCCCCCACCACCCCCGCGGGTTGGGTTCCCGTCCGGCGTTGCGCTCTCATTTTAAGACGACAGCTGATAGCAAACACAGAATGTTTCTCGAATAAAATTTTGGTAATTCGCAGATTAATTACAGGTAATCCCCATAAATTAATTATAACATCAATATAAATCGATTGACGTTATTTAAAGATTTTTTTTCTTCTTCTATTATTACCAGGATACACGTCATTTAATTCCAGCATTCCAGTGGCCAGTGATTTTTTTGCGGATTTTATGTGGCCCATCTATTTTCAGTTTTAGTTATTTTATGAAAGCTCTTCCTCTGTCCGTGTCATCACGGGCTTGTCGCGGTTGAAATACTGGTAGCAAATCTGACATTAAACCATCGTAAAAATCGTAAAGATAAATAGAGAAATAAGAAATGCGCGTTTGGTTGAGATTAAAATATAAAAATAAGTGGAGAAGTTCCATTTGGATTTTGCATTTCGGTGAGTTTATCGTGGCTCTTGAACTGTTAAGAAACAGAAAAGAAGAAGAAAATAATAGCATGGAGAAGAGAGTCATAACATTTCATTCTATGTAAGCACACACTTGATTATAGAATCAGTAGATCGGAAAATTGCAGTTAAATTTCTGGGGTGAAATAATAAATCTTGGGTGTTATGTTGCTGCCACATTGCTGATTCTTCTGATGTGTGAAAATCTCAGACTGTGGGTAGCTCTATAAAGGAACTTTTGGAGTATCCGCATATAGCATTGGCACAAACTCCTCGTTCTTCCTTCTATTCGAGTGGCGTCACCCATTATGCAACCAATCCCAAACTGGGGATTGCACTACCAAACATCCCAAGCACGTTCCCATTGGGGCATTCCACTACCCCGGCAGCAAAAGCTCGTGTTTCTAACCCAATGACCACATCATTACACTAGCCCATTTACTTTTCTAGATCAAGTAATGCACTCAGAAAATACTGCCATCGAAAATCTGCATCATCGAAAAAAGTTAGGGCTGCGTACGAGGAAGTCTCGGAAATACGCTTCTCTCGGTCTCGTATCGCAAAAGAGGAACTTCTAGTTCTCTCAATTTGGTGCATCACGATTAACGCGGGAAAAGAAAATGAAAACGCTAACGATATCGCTACAATAAAATTAGGAAAAAAAATCTACCATTAAATATGAAAATTCAAACGAGACTCTCGCTTTACTATCGTCTCGCTCTCGCCTCGTAAATCCGAGACAGGCTCTGAGCGCGACTCGCGCGCAGCCCTAATGGAAATAGCTATTTTTAAAAAATGAGATTTCGTCGCTCCACTTAATCTCCAGCGATTCCAATTAAGTTCCAATTGTGACATCCATATTTCCCCAGATGTTGCATGTGACTTGGTAGACAATTTTTTTTTCTTATGGAGGGGAAGCGGTTGGAGGGAAGGTTGGGGGAAGTTCATCATTCCTATCTATTATTGGGCAAATTCATTGATAATAAACTCTAATGAATGGATGTCACTCCATTTGTACAATCGCTAGGTCTTTTACGATTCCTCCTGTTCCCCCTCCCCCTGCGCAGCATTCGTCCAAAATGGGAGGGAAAAACCATTATATGGAAAAAATTGAAAACTGAAAAAACCAGAAAAGTCTTCTCCTTACTCATTTCGAACCGGCGATCCCAGCTCTCAATGCCCCCCCCCCCCCCCCGGTAACGTTCTGGTGGCGCCATCTGTTGCCAAAACGGCGGCAACTCAGTTGGGCACCTGATGGAAATATACGATCCTTCGGTCGACCTCAGTTCGGAGGATGCTTTTTTGTGGATATTAAAATAAAAAGAGGATATTATGAAAGTAGTAACACCTACTCGATCTCAACTGCGGCCCTCCGCTCATCTCATTATGCGCATGACCCGCGACTCACATCGTCACTTATGACTCATGCGTTTGGTGGTACATTCATCTGATGTGCAACCATACCAATTTTCATCTCCAATGCTATCATTCAGATCACTTGGTACTCACTTAATTAATAAAATCTTATTTGTGTTTACCACCCATTATTTTCGATAATATAAATCTTTCCTGAAGTATATTTTTGTCAATCAAAAAGTATTATTATGTCATACAACTTTCTCAATTGCGTATTCCCTCAGTATTAGTAAATCTGTGAAATTTCGAGATTTTTTGAGGCAAAATTTATTTTAAAATTTGGCAGTCTAGCCACTGAAAATTTATTGAGAGTTACGGAGACCATCCGTGCACTTGAGAGCGTCTTATTTCCGTCTTGAGCATGTTGGCGAATATTGTATGTATTGAGAGTTTTTGCAGTCCTCTAAATATTGGAATACAAAAAATTTTCAAGATGAATTTCGAAGGTATATTCGGTAGATTTTCTTCCGCGTAATTTGTTATTAGTTTGAGATGTATTTTATCCTCCGCCGCCAGCTTGCGGTGACGCACGACTGGTTACAAGCGCGTCCTTTTTTCGTGTCTAATATTTTTTTTTCGGGCCTATAATAAGTCAGTTTCCTAAAAATAGCATTTTTCAATAACATTTTTTTTGTAAAACCAGTGGTTCATTCAGTTCTTTCGGACCGACATGAAACGGGTGGAACGGTCCCATTGAATGGCGACGCTCTGCGCATGCGCAAAAGCGGTCGTCGCAAATCATGTGTCCTCAACGGTCCAGCATAAACTGCGCTAGCTAAGAAAAATTAAAAAACTAAAACTAATCAATCGAAAAATTCTATTCAACTCTATGTTATTTGTCCTGTGAGAAAGCCCTAAGTCTATTCTACGTGGACAAAAATAAAAATAAAAATTCCGGCTATACATGTCCAGCTCAGTCCATAAAAATAGTCCGTAACGCATGGGAACTAAAATGCTCACGGTACCAGTAATATAAATAATATTTTACCATCTTAAAATCAAGAATAAGTGGGTGTATTATGTGTGTTGTTATGGTCTTAATGCGCGTTTCTTGTGATACATTTTTTATTGTACAGGCCTTGGCATGATTGATGCCATTACGTCCGTAAAACCAAAATTCCCAGCTCATACCGATCCAATTGCTCATTTCAGGCTGGAAGATAAAAAAAGGAATGAATTTTTATTGGTGAAAAGAAAAGCATTTTGCGGTTTCGATAACATAATCCCCTATAACTTGCGAATGAAGTAGTTCTTATAGCGTTACAGAAAATTAAAAGTGAGAATTTCAGGCCGTCTTCACGTTTCACCCATCGAAGCTCAATTTCAAAGAAACCCTGTCTTTGCAAATAAAATATAAAAATAAAAATCAATCAAGGCTTTATCGCAGACGAAATACATCCACGTATCCTTTCCAATTCCCAGGAATAAGCAAAAAAAAAAAAAACTGAAAAGACCAATGAGAAAGAATCTTGAAATGTGAGTTACCAAAGGGCTTGCAACAACAATGCGCCCAGTGAAGTCGTGTCTTCGTCTTATTAACCGGTCGTTAATCTACTCGAGTCCCGAATACTCTTGACTTCGTTTCATTGTTTAATCTTCATCCTCCAGTCTTTTCCATTGTAAAATCGTTAATGAGACAATCGCCGGTTTCTCGTGCCTTGTATCATTTTTATGGTCAATAATCATTGAATATCGAAAAATCTAACTTCCCTTCTAATTATTACATACACCGATCCACCACCCATCACCCACAAACACACCTACACCAACCCACCCACCTGGGCACTAACCCACACACGGCCATCCACCCACCCTCACCCACACACCCAAGCACCCTCACACCCCAACCCACCCACCCTCACCCGCCCACCCACACACTCACCCACCCACACACTCACCCACCCACCCACCCACCCACATACACACACACTCACCTATCCATCCACCCACTCACCCATCCACCCACCCACTCACCCATCCACCCACCCACCCACTCACCCATCCACCCACCCACCCACACACTCACCCACCCACACACTCACCCACCCACCCACCCACCCACACACTCACCCACCCACCCACCCACCCACCCACTCACCCACCCACCCACACACAAAAGCGTCACTATCAACACCACCCAGCGTGGACAAACACACCTATGACATTATGTTAAGAAGGTTTGCACAACTTTCCAACTACTCCAAAATATGAACATTGAATGTCACTTTTAGAAGACAGAACAATAACTTCCCTACTCAACAAGTGAAAAAAATATTATTGACAAGTGATAATTAACTCGAAATAAACAATGTCCATGAACAAACCCCAGGGCATAATTTAGCAAGTGTGGAATAACAAAAAATGGCTCACCACTGCACTTGACTGTCGACAGATGCGACTTACTATCCCTTTCATGCATTCAGAAGGATCACGGGGCCTGCATCAACACCTTAATTAGCAATTAAACGACCGAATTATAGGAAAAAAAAAACGAAATAAAAAATGCCATCGGATGGACGGTATGTGGCCACAACCAATATTTCAAGTATTAAGTTTGCCCGCGCCTACCATTGCATTTTATTTTAACCCATTTGCCATTTTTTACTTCCTCTCATTTATTTGTTTCGCCTTGTTTTATTGATTGGCCTCCTCTCATTTCCACTTGCGACAAAAAGCAAACGATTGTCATTCAATTCTCGTATCAGCCCTCGACCCCTCGTTATCTACCCTGTCACATCTGTATCCCACGAGCGACCGGAATTTGCTTTCACTCGTATAATACGAAGGATCGTTAATCCTCCATGACCGTTACATGCGCTTCGATTATTACCATCGTGTACATTTATGAGTTTTTTTTTTCTCTTCTTCTTACTGCAATCCTTTTTTTATTATCAAAATCGATGAGGCGGTTGTTTATACATCTCTTTTTATACGTCGGATTGTCCAAGGCATTTAATGGAGGATTATGTAATTGGTACCTACAATTTTCAGTTGGACATCTTCTTTCCTCGTTTAATATTACGAGAATTTTTTGGCCGTGTCATTATCACTTTCCATTGGTGAATCACTTTTTTTTTCGCTGACTAGGTGGAATGGAGAGAATCAGCTCTTCAATATTTTTTTGGTATCGATTCTTGCGACTTTCTTCCCAATCTCTCATTTTTCTCACCATAGACTTCTCTAAATCATTTCAATTGTTTATAACGCTCTAACGCCGAAACGGTTGAAGATACGAAAAAAGTCAGAGGACACAAAATATGTATTTTTTTATAAGGAACAACATTTATTCGACACATTTTTGCGTATCTATAATATTTCGTGAGATACAGCGTTATGGGCAATTGAAATTGTTAATAGCAATAGAAGCCTGGAGACATATATGGACCAAAAACTAATGAGCTCTAAGTTACGGCAAGACGCTTCGATTGCGTCATACAGGAGTTTGATCGGATAATTTGTTCACGAGAAATCGTTGCGGGAAATTTTTGGTTACGCACGTACATCGGCACACACACACACACACACATACAGACATTTTGTTTTAAATAGTCTAGAAAGGTCAGAAATAGCATGGAACGTGGAGATCTGATGGAAAATCGATTTTTCATTTTCGGGGGCAAAACAATAACTTCCCCTGTCAAGTTAAAAAAAGGAAAAAACATTCGTTGCCCTCACGGATGAATTTTGCGGAATACAAGTTGAATGAAAATTCTGGTCTCTGGATTTAAATCTGATGCCCAATAAACGTAAATTTGTTACAATCCTATGGTAATAGTCGCCAACACAAACTAGACATGATAAATGTTTTGTTGCATAATCAATCGGCTGTGTCAGCGGTCAAGTGTTTGTAACCGTAAAACAACTGGGGATGATGCAGTAAAGATTTGTAGTCAATTGAAACTGGTAAGAGAAATAATGAAAATAGAGGATAAAAAAGTTTAAATGACAGACAACGATTGAATTCCGCGACATTTTAAGACACACTCAGTTGGCAGTTGTTAGAGTTTCCGGTCTACTACCATGAAGAATTTCATTCTTAATGCGACATTTTAGCGAGTTAACTCTAGCACTGTCAAATGGGTCTAGTTTTTAATTAACATGTTTGTATATTTTATAGCCTTGTGACTGAGTAATAAATGAAGTATATCTGGCCGTTGAGCTGGGTACTTGTTGTGTATACTAGGATATTTTTACATTTGCATTGCACAGTGTTTCCACAATCATAACGTCCTATTGCACGGAGCTGAGGCGCGCGTTAAAAAAAATCAACATTTTTTATGTATAGTCATAGCACCTATAAAAAAAGGGCACGTGGACTAATTTATACAGGGTGTTCCAAAAGCCTTTTGATTAACATTGGGGAAAATTGGTGAAAATATGGAAAAGAACTCCTCCTCCCCTCCCCCCCCCCCCCCGCCATGCGGAACTCTCGAGGTTGAGATGGGGGTGGAGAGGAGGTCATAGGGCTCAATGTCACAGTCATGGACTTGCCCAATGTTGCTGCTGCACTTGTGTTCCTCTTTTCGCGCAATAACCCATCGGCTTAGTGAAACTTCTCGTGGGACTTATGGGACTTCAATCTGAAGGTGTTATGCTTTCCGGACATTTACAGGGGGTGGGGGTGGAAGGGGGGGGGGCGACGGCGGGGGGAGGAGGGGCGGGGGGGGGGTTGGCGATTGTGGGGGGAGGAGGGGGTGTTGGTGATTGCGGGGGACGGAGGGGGGGGGGTGATTTTCGGTATCTCACTTTGTACAATTTTTCCGATTTCCTAAACTTGATTTTGACACCCCAGAGTCGCGAATTAAGATATCTATGCTCCTCTAGGTTACCGGAATATAACGTCTATGACGTTTGGCCGTCGCTTTTTTTTTTTTTATTAATGGCTGTCGCTTACACGCGAAAAGAGAATCGAAAAATATCTTGTTGAAATATCGAGAGGAAAACCAGCAATATTTATTTTATTGAGTAACTAATGTAACTGGCCATTTAACCGATTATCTAATCCGAAATATTTGGCGAGGGCGCCGAAATTTCATTTTCAGATATCTTGATACCTTGCCAACACTGTTCACTCCTATTATTTACGAATGAAAATGAAAAATCTCGGCCGAGCGAAACGTGAAGAAAAAAAATCCGTGAATCACGTGTTATGCATTTAGTTCCAGGAATGAAAAATGATGATTCAATTATACTCGGGTCATTTTTGTGGTACATGCCGCAGACTACTGTGCTTGGGAGTGATTATTTGCTCCCTCAATGTCCCATCTAGTGCCAATGATTGATTCGGTCGAACATAAATATCCGAAGGTCCTGAACACAATTTTTAATGTTTTTTTTTTCTGGGATTTTTCAACAAATCCGAAGGTTTCTGAAAAACTCATGACGAGTTATAACGTTGGTAGAGCACCTGCGTGGGCGGTTTATAGACAGAGATGAACATTTGCGTCCCGCAAAATTCTTGCGAGTAAGAAGGTAATGACGGAAAAATTGGAATGATTAGTTTTCGGAGTGAGTAAAAATATGTGCACATTTGACCGTCGATTTTAGATTCGGGAGTAGACCGCTTCTGGGCGGGCATATGCCGTGGACGTGACATAAAACGTCAAGTGCCACTTCGTCGTTAAACGGAGGATGAGCTCTCACTCGTCGTGCCATAGAGCTCCTAGGGTTATTTTCTCAAGTTCTATGAACGAATTTCACACTTGTGAATTTGCACTATTTGCATTACACGAGTGTGATTTTGGGTCTTCATTATTCGGCCAACGAAGTCAATAGAGCTATTCGTTTCGGGAATCTGGGATGTACATTTATATCGTTCATCGGAGTGGAAAATGTTCAGAAATTTTTAATGCACAGATTTTTTTGTGGACTATTTGTGTAATTTACACAATTCGAAAATAGGCTTGCTGCCGCTGCAACCCCCCTCAAATTCCTACATAGGTTAAAAGCAAACGTTTATACGCATTGCCCCATGGGATTTCAACGGAGATTATTTTTTCAATGAGTATGTGCCGATATTCGGCGGTTCGTCTTCTTCACTGTTTAAACTTTCTTTCTATTTTCGAAATTTGCAAAAGTAGGCTGCGAGCACAAAATTTACAGATCGGTTAAAAAAACTCAGGCGGAATGTTTGTAACTTTTCACGCTCGAATCGGAAAAAAAATTCTGCCCTAATTTTTTCTAGGCATCCATCAGAAATGAGTGCAGTACGATCAATAACTTTCACGTTTATAAAAAAAAAAAAAAGTTGAACTCGTACGTACGAGATTTTCCACCAACTGCGGAGATGGAAAGAGCATCAAATTTGGGATCGAAAGTTCCTATAGCACTTTTCTCTCCGAGGCCTCACCGCTGAGTTATGGAACTTTCAAATGGACCAATGGCAGCGTAGCTCCGCCCCCATCGTCAGTGGTGCTCAACGTCATCGCCGTAAATTGAGGGTACGTCTCAAGGTCCAGAGCTCGCGCGTGACCGGTTCTCCCCTGCGCAATCTCCGCTTTCCCTAATTCAAAATGATCACCACTGATGTCAGGGGGCGGGGCTTCGCTCTGATTCGCGGGCTTCAAAAGTTGAATAACTCGGCGGGAAGACTGCGGAGAGAAAAGTGAATGAGGAACTTTCGACTCCAAATTTCACCCTCTTTCCACCCCAAATTCATAGCCCGCAATTATTCTATTATTATTATTTTATTTAGTAATTTTTCAGTTTATTACACATAGTAGTTGAAATATACAGAACAAACAGAACATACATATAGAACAAACAGAAATAAAATCAAATTGAGTCGATTGTTATTCAATATATCCTAACCAACCCCAAAAATTGCGATGAAAATTTGGGGCAACATTTATTACACAATGATATAATCAACATTATTAGGGAGAAATTTGATTTTTTTTAAGATCAATTATTTGTCATTAATGACAGTGAGTAAATTGAAAATAACAAAATGGATAATAAAAAATTATGCAAATTTCCTATTGCACTTATCTTCGTATACTCGATCGCTACTGAATTGCAATGTCTGCCGATGGATATGTATACAATATGGAAGTTGGCGGTGGGTCGCTATCGGTGTTGGGTCTCCACGAAATAATTGGAATTTCATTGGTGAAGATAACATACGGCATTTAAAGTGAATTATTTAGGCAATTGCATTTTCACACGGGCTATCGAGCGTGTGTATTCGACAGCCGATGCTTGCCCCGTTATTAACTGATAAAGACACAGAAATAATCTCAGTGGGGCGTCCATCGCAGTGTGGCACGACCTAACGGGTGCCGAAATATTTTTTTTCCCCCCCATTTTTTTCCTCATCGTTCTCTTGTGAAATAAGAAAAGAATTGCTCTGCTTTCCCCTATCTGCCTCTTTGCCACGTCTCTTTCTCGTTTTTTAATAGCATCATATACTTTCTGATTCGTTAACCTCTCCTTATTTTTCCCATATACTTCGTATATATAGATCAACAAAATTTAGACGGAGTTGACATAAAATGGTAATTAAACTTTGTATTAAGGTTTTTATGCCACAATTATTGGCTTTTCAACAGCTGATACATTTGTCAATTAAATTATTGTCATAATTTGTTATGTTATATTTGATAAGATTTGAGCTCTGGTGAATCCCGTGTTCGAAGGCCGCATATAGTGAAATTTAAAAATCAGGTCGTTTGCAAGCGCACTTTTACGAGCCCAAAGGAGGCCCACAACTTTCGCAAATATACAACTCAGAAATTGCGTATATCTGTAGTTGAGTATCAAATTATTCTACTTGTCATAAAGCGTATTGTATGGCATCATTTCATTGAACGATTACAGATTGTTTTATTGACTTTTTATTTGACGATGGTACCACCCGTATGGTTGCTTGTAATTTTTCAAGGGACCTGAAAAAAAAGGGAACATTATGGCGATTTTATACTTTCTTTAGCTCTTTTGTTGAATTATTAAAGGGCAGCGAGGGGGAATTGCATTCGTGTACCACAGCGCGACATTCAACGTTAACGATCCGCGGTTCATGACCACTGAGGGAATTTCTCGGGAAAATGATCGGATGGGGCACAATTCCAGTCGGAATCGACGACGATCTATCACTGGTACTGCCGTCTATGTCAATGCGTAATTGGATGTTTAATAAATTAATCATTTTTGAAGGATTTTTGTTGTCTTCGGGTACAATTGCTGAATTTCTTTGGAGACGCGAGTTGGGTCCTTTCACATCTTTCAATTGCCGCTGCAATTAATTCTGTTGAGCTTCTACACAATTTGTGTAGAATTAATTTTGTACAACTGAAATTCTTTGCATTATTTTTTAGCCTATTTTTAGCCTGGATTCATATCTGGTATGATTGGATCTCCTCGTCCAGTCATAATCGGAGGAGTCTCACTGAACAGGTACAAATCCATTGGTTACCAGAAAATACATGCAAAGAATGTTGTTTTTCAAGCGATTAATTATTTTACATAATTTTCTGATTTATTTAATTCACATGCCGACGTTAATTGGCTGGCGCTGCGTTTTATCATCATTAATTCATGTATTCCGATGAATTTGGGGCGGAATAAATTGATTACCGCGAACGTCCGAAAATTTATGTTCTCAAGTTCACAAGACGCCTCGACAAAGTATTTTTATTCGTGTCTTGATAATCCGAAATTTCATCTGTAGGATTATCATCAGTCTTCTATACCAGTGCACAAAATAATTCAACCAAAATTCCCCGACAACTTGTGCAATAATTACGCATTGAAGCGTAATCCGCGATCGACATGGAATGCAGTAGAAAATTGCGAAGTGCAATCCTCCGAAAAAAGCAAATATCTCCTAAACGAATGGTCTTGCAAAAAAATGTATTTAATATTTTTTGTGCGGAATTCTATTCCGGAAAGAAAAGTTTTATACCATTTTTCCATAAACTGGCTTTTTCTCGAGATACAACGAAAATTGAGATTTTTCTGAAATATTTTCTTTTGGAGTCCGCGAGGCCTAGGAGGGGGGGGGGGGGGGGGGGGGGGGAGGGTTCCATTGTAGGGGCCTGCCGTCGTAGCGCAGGGGTTTCTGGAGGTTTACCCTGTGTTTAGAAATACGTTGACCTAAATGGCGGAAGTCGGCCCCAGTCGCATGGATGGGTGTCCAGTACGCCCTACCGACGAAATGCCCAAGAGCAGCTTTCGTGGGGAATACAAGAGAGAGGGATGGAGTGAAAATAAACCTCTCTGAAAATAGCCGAATGAAATAGTGCCCTCAAACGCCGCGATCTGATGAAAAAACCGTTTTTCGAATTCGGGCGCGAATCAATAACTTTCCGCGTCGGCAAGTTGAAAATTTTCTTTTTTCTTCTCGAAAAAAAAAAACGTTATATACCATGCGTATTCTCGCGCACGAACAATAAGATATTTATCGTCATGCGGGAGCAGTCGCAGCAAAGAAGTATATCCAAGTCACCATTGTATCTACCGAGCAGTGATGTATGGCCGTTGAATTACTGGAGGAATTGAAAGTCGTTACTGAGAACTTCCACTGAGATACGGAGATTAAACTTCTTCTTGTGTGGATTTTTTTCTATGCATTTTTGGGGGTTCACGAAATAACAATACTATCATCTGCATTTCCAAAATTAAGATATCCCCCCCCCCCTCTCCACCCGGAAGAGTGTGTGAAAAGATTTCAAAATATCAAAAACACGATATTTTGATTATTTATCAGTTGGCAGATAAATTTTCCCACGGAAGCATTCTCTCGTCTCGACTCCCTCGTCTCGACTCGCTCGTCTCGACTCTCTCGTCTCGACTCTCTCGCCTCGACTCTCTCGTCTCGACTCTCTCGTCTCCACTCTCTCGTCTCGACTCTCTCGTTTCGACTCTCTCGTCTATCGCGGCAGCACTAAACGATTGTGACCAAATGTCACAAATTACGGAAATTGTTGATCCAAATTCGAGGATTTGTTTTTTTTCCGCTCAAAAGATATTTCAAGTGTACCTCCTGATATGCAAAATTGTATTCAATGTGACGATTTATTATACATATATTCATTAACATTTTATTTACGTTGAATATTCTGATGGTGCAGCATTTAGTAATATCTGGGTACTTATTGCCTAAAGTAAAATCTCTGGCTCCTTTAATCGCTCTTCGTTTTTATTGCACCTCGATAAAAATGACTTTTTCGGTAAGAATTATCGAACGAGTATTATACGAAGAGAAACCGTGCCAATTTCACTCGCCTGCACCTGAGAAATCTCGTAAATCTCTTCGTTTTTTGCCGCTCTTTACACTCCAACAATAATCCACACCACTAAAAGGTATTTAATATATTCTCTTTATCGCCCACTGTTGCAAGTGTCAAATAAATAATAATTTAGGCCATTGTGATAAATATCAGCGACATTGATCGAGAGATGTTATTAACTATCCTACCAGACTAAAGTGGAAATCATAGGTGTATATGTGTATGGGGGGAAAAATGAGGACATAACCAGTCCCTTCGATCCATTGTAAGACATGATTTATGATGATAAGAAGTAAGCCTATTCAATATACCCAAACAATCGAAATATTATCCTCTTGACTTATCCATTTCCACTTATTCTATACGCAGAGAAAAATTGGACAACTAGTCAGGCAATTTTTTTTGTTATTCCACTCTCGCTGCGTCGGTGATTTTTTATTTTTATCCTCAAAATCTCAGTGCGCAACGTTGCCTGAATTCCAGATGATAATTACCCCCATTATCAGGGACACAATCTTCAAAGACGAACCACAGTGCTAACCTCTTTCCAAGAAATTTCACCCGCGGCTTGAACAAAAACTCATTATTTTGCCCGCCCTAGAATGTGTTCCACTTAATTAGCAATAATTAGTTGACATTGGTACATTTACTCCACCATCGAATTAATTATCGCAACCCTATTGGTCCCTTTTTGACATGTTCCACCATGCACTTACCCAGTAGGCTCTTCTGGAGGGGGGAAAAAAAGGAGAGGGTCCCACTGGTTTGGACCCACGATATGTAGAGGTACTAATTCCCGGGTAACGCCCTCCTACACAGAAAGACGGCGGGCATTGCCCCAGTGTTTTAGTGACTGACTAATTAATTAGTCCCCTTCTCACTCTACGTTGTCAGTATAAATTATTTATATCAATCGGCCCACCCTGAGCTTATTTTTTTCACACGCTGAGGCTGATAAGTACTGTTCAGTGGGGGAAAAAAATCTTCCAACCCATCTACCCACCCCATCCAACCCACCCCTCACCTCACCCAGGCCAAGGTCAACATTGATTGACACACACACACACACAAAATCCACCCACTCCACCCATCCCATCCAACCCACCCACCCACTTACCTCATCCAACCTACCCAATCACCCACCTCATCCAACCCGACCACCCACCCCATACAACCTCCCGTCCCCCCCACCCCACCCCATCCCACCCGCCCCACCCCATACGACCCACCCCACCCCATACCACCCACCCCACCACATCCCACCCACCCACCCACCCACCCCATCCCACCCACCCACCCCATCCCACCCACCCACCCCATCCCACCCACCCACCCCATCCCACCCACCCACCCCATCCCACCCACCCACCCACTCACCGCATCCCGGCCGATCACACCCCCCCCCCCCCCCCCCCCCAATCCCACACCACCCACTCCATCCCACCCTATCCAATGCATGCAAGCCAATGAATCCGCACACACACGAATCGGTGTTTCGGTGGAGCAGGTGGAGTATCTCATCATGCCTACAATTCTCCCAATGTTCATCGCTTGGCATCAAAAACTCATATCGATATTTAATTTCCCATATTTTAATTTCCACACCCGGAAGTTACTCCCTTAATTTAACTTTGATTCAATCTCCTTTTGCGCTTCACCCAATTGTCCTTTTTGTTATTTGATGGAAGTCCCACTGGACTCATTAATAACAACGCACGAAGTTTTGCGCTCTTGAGATGAGGGCATGACAAATTATCACGCAACTGCTTACATCGCACTGCAATTAATCAAAAGTCAATCTGAAACATTAAGCGTGGACTACAGGTATTTCCTCCTCCACGAAGATCGTCGTTATTACATTCTTTGAGTTTTGCCACAAGGTAGTATAACATAATGTAGCACTAACACACCTTCATATCTTTGGTGGAAGTGTGCCGCCAATGGGCCAGAAATTACTCTCAGGCCTACCTTCAACTAAGTGGCGTTCTTTTCGTAAATCAAGTTGTTTAATGCATTACTCACATTTGTTTCATACCTTGTCTTACAATGTTATTACAAAATTTTGAAGAATGCGGATAAATGCACCGGCGTTATAGAATTTGAAGACATTTTATGACGTAATTTGAATGCTTTGAATTTGTGTAATTAGCATTTTCAGTCATTGGATGAATGCCATTACTGATATTACTGATTACTCTGAGGGGCCTAACAATAATGGAAAGAAGATAATGTTCATGTTATCATGTATTCCAGAATGAAGGCACGTCGAGAGATAGATGACTTTAATGCGTGGGTATACCCTACAGTACTTCATATATATTTAGCATAACATTATTACATTATTTACTGACGGACTTATCCCAGCCAAATCTCTTAACTAAACAACCATCTGTTAAACACACTATAACTCAATTACATTTTCCACTCTATTTTCATCTCATTTTATACTCCAGTGATTACTTAAGCTCGGAAATTTTTTCCCCTGTCGCCCAATGGAGTATTCTCGGTTATGATGTAATATCTAAATTACAAAACAAATTAAATTTTTTTTAATTCGCTCATTGGATCTCGATGCTTTTTTTTCAAGTGTTTTTCTTTCACGATGTCTTTTCAGTCCTTTCATTATCTTCACCGTATGTGAAATCTTTACCGTTTTTGATGCCATCAACTTTCGCCATGTTACAATATTATTTCGCGGATAATTAGCCTCTGGATGAGGTCCACACCCTGCGGCCACAAATTTGTGGTAAATTTCCCAGTGAAAATCATTAACATCGAAAACGAAGATAACCCTCATGAGACAAGTATTGTTTTTTTTTCTCTGTAAGTTTTAATTTTGAATAGTTTTTATATAATTGAAACATACACCGCTATGTTTTTAATGTTAAAAGTATGCGATAAATGCAATTGCTGTCTGTCCTTAAGTGCCAATCTTGCACTTAGATTACCTTAGAAGAGTATATCTATATATACATGAAGCTATTGAGATAGAATTGCTAGTCCAAATTACATATTAGAAGTTAATCATAGAAGAAAAATCAATATGCACAAATTAAAAAATATACTTATAAGTCATCTGACCTGTAAAGGGGCAAAATGGGTGGCGCCAATTCGGTACGCATAATATTTTGTTATCTTTTGATTTTTAAATCAATCCGACCATCGATGATTAATTTTTCCTTTTTCCCATCCACCGCGCGTTAAACATAAAGTAGTAAGAAATTAAAGTACGGCCGATTGTACTGGGCGATTGCTGTCGAACGATGTAGTTGGATGATAAAAAATTAAGGTGTTACAAGATATTAATCCTCAACACTCATTTGATCGTTGAGAAATATTAAATCATCCTTATCAGAAACATTTTATCTACTCGACGCTCAAAAGAGAATTGCTGGTGTATGTGGCTGTCGAGAAATTTACGTTCATATACGACGCGCGTGGGTATAATACTATGTGAAAGAGAGTATATATAGTACATAGGATAGGGGCTTGTGCCAGGTCCATTAACAGGATGTTCATCCTCCTAGAGATAAGTGTCTGATGATCTATTTGGAAAATTCTGAACTTCTCTCATGGCTCTCATTGTGCTTTTACTTTTCCTCTTTTTCTTGACACCGATTCACAGCAAATCGGATTAATGGCAAGGGAATACAAGTATGGAATGACTATTACTGGAACACCGTGTAATACGACAAAGGTGTCGATACTGGAATGCTGTATTACCATATCCAATTCCTGACGTAACTTTCGTTGGTCAGTGACCTAGAGACCATCCCTTTTTGTGTTTATTACCTGTTTGTATGCGAGGTTCTACACGAAAGTTGTTTATTCTTATTACTGCCAGTGCTTATTTGAGTTGTAGTAAAAAAATAATCGTGTGGGTCGAATTCTTATGTAGAGCAATGGAATCGGGGGAGAATTATCAATGGATATTGGAGTTATAATTATTATTGGTTATGGCTTTAGATGGTGATGAATTGGTTTTTATATGTTGCAATTGACCTTGTGAATGAAAGCGATTCGTCGAAACGATCAGTACGAAACATCGACAAAGGATCGCTAGTTCAGGTGGAGTAGCACTTGATAGGCTGTCATGAAGTTGTCAATGAGGTTATTTCGTAAATCTGCGTTGATTTTCAGGAACAATTTGATTTTCCTGGTAACCCGCTGCAAATCTGGACGGTGAGGAGAGGTATGTAAACAAGAGCTCGGTGGTTCCAAGGTTTTGTTTGTTTTGGTCCGATTCCGGGAAGTTGTTCATGTTTACCTTTGCCAGTTCCAAGGACTATTGTGATGACCTTGAAATCGAATTTTGTTCTCCTTCCTGTGACTACGATTTCGGGGCAATATCTATCTGTGTGTGTGTGTGTGCGGGTCTATGTGGTCAAATGTCTTTTGACCTTACACAGTAAAATACATTTATACATCCCAGTTGTTGCACTCGTTTATTGAATAGAGTCAGAGTTGTTCCACATTTCGCGAGTTATCATTTGCCTAATCAATGAGATGTGCCGTGGCAAAGCGTTGACGAAAGCTAACTTTTAAGTGTGCGAAAGTGTTATTTATGAGGGGGTGGCTCCAAGCTCTCATGGAATCTTCACGCTGAAGAAATAAGAATGAAAAATTGGCAAAAAAGTACCAACAAAAGGGGGAGGGGTAAAAGAAAAACGGTGAATGTTGCAAGGGGGCTTCTCACTGGAGATGAAGTGCAAGGCCCGCACAGAAACATAAGAGAGGAAGTGTATCTGAGAGATGCTCGCGTTTTACTGCTGTAAGAAAAAGTAATTACTCGCTTCTTTGCTTGAATTTTCGTGCCTCGCACGCAGGGATAATATGAAGATGTCTCGTTGGAGATCCAAGGTAGTTGATAGGTTGGATGATAATGTTATTTAATACCTGCAACGTTGGAAAAAAAAAATATATTATAAAAAATGAGTCATTAACCTTAATTAAAATCATAGTGGTCTGGTGGAACCTTGATTGGGCTATCAAAACGGTATGCCATGCTGCAAATGAACGTAAACCAATTAAAAACAATTGAAAGTTAAATTTGGGTCAAAATTTACAGTCATATGCACAAATTTATAACGCGTATAAATCATAGCCATAAAAATACCATTTTAAGACAATTTGCAGGCCAACAATTAGGTGGTTTTTGTTTCAAAGCTCCGTAAGATAATGTGACGTAACCGCGAAATATTCTAGGTGACATATGGACTTTTCTGTAGGTATCTGATCGTTTTTACTGATCAAGTACCATAAAACTTGCGGAAAATGACATTCGCACTTTACGTTGTCACGTAATTTTTATTGAATTTTTCCTCTTCGTGTGTTGTGCTTACCGACGAGGACGTTTGATTTATGGGTAAATCGAGGGGGATTCCGTGTTACGTGGTATTACTCTTCCACCAAGGAGCCACCAGCCAGTGCTGAGAATCAAGGGAACATGAAGCAATCTCGGCGTGAGATCATAATCGAGAATCTTGTCGACACGCCCGACCATACCGAACCACTGGACTACTCTACCACACAGCGTCTTGGCTTCTTCGATCCTTGTATATTATAACTTTTTGCCATATTATCCTTACACATATGTTTTGATTTTCTGTATTTTTTTATTTTCACCTGGGTGCACCTCGTGTTGCTCACCCTCGTCTTTTCGCTAACTGAGTTTCATAGCCTGTGAGCGCGGTGGTCCGTGAAACTTCGCCGGTAAATCCGTCGGCTTCGTCTATTACCATCGAGATATACAGGCAACTAGTATATTTTGGTAACGAAGTACTCACACCGGAGAACGTGAATCACCATTTTGTCATGTTGATTCATGATTGTCAAATCGTAAAATCGATTTTCAGAATCTCGATTCATTTTTTTTTTCTTTTTTTTTTTTTTTTTTAATGTACTCTAAACAAGAGGCGAGGAAAAATGAGAAAAATGGTCCAACTGCATATAATACGCATGTCATTTTTTTTTACTTTCGTTACCAGTAATAAATTATAATTTTTTTTCTTTCAAAATACTGAGGATGAAGGGAGCATTAATAATGAAGACATACAGAGCGGGAGATTCAAATGGACCCCTCATAATCATTCGACTCGGCACACGAGTGAAAATTAAAATTCAATTTGCGCATTTTCTTTAGGACATTTGTGCACGCGTATGCAAAGTTACCTGTCTGCGGCATTGCATGCACTCATTAATTTCAAGTGATTTTTGTTTACATAAAAGATAATATTAATGTATTCGAGTGGGAGAATTTTTTCCGTAAAAGATTCCTTTAAACTGAATTCATTTTTCACTGAAATTTACTGGAACTTTTTTTTTTCAATTATAAAAGACTTTTTAAAATGCTCTATTGACATGTAAAATCTACAACAATACTTTCAGGCTAAAGTGTACCCTCCGAAGTTGCAATGAACAAATAAGAAGTGCACAATCTGACCGAACTTCAGAAGCAAAAGGCGAAATGCCCATCAAAGCTATGTATATATTACGCAAAAAATTTCTTGTAACGTCCTTACTGATATAAAGTATGTTAAGCGGCCGGCGTCTCTCCCGCGATATATCGACATTTTATTCGAGAGGGGGCGAGAATCCTTCGCGCACTCGAATGTTTGTGCTGGTAAGAATCGCATGTACGATGTTTACGCTGGGAATGAGCCGCGTCAGCCGAGATTCATCGATCAATCGTGCAAGGCTGATTTGCGTTACCCGGGCTCCTTATCGCACGGATTAATCTTCACAACCGCAATCGTTACGTAGTACACGATTTAAGAGGAAAAATTTTCAACTTCATTTGTATGTTGCATCATCAAGATGACATACTTCATATCAATGTTAAACCCAAAATTATTGGTGAGCATTGAGACCTGCCAGAAATGTGCTGAGCATTTTTCCAAACTGCGGAACAGTATTCTGCCAATAGCCTGCGCACCTTCTCCAACCACAATGTACAATTTTTTTTCACACATTCTACACCATCTACAGAGAAATTGAAAGCATGTTTTATATCCGACACGTCTTCTTGCTTGAGTGTCATGGTTAAACACACGTAGATGCCGGCGCGCGAAAGAGGCGTTGAAAATGGCTCTTTGGGTTGGCGAAACAGCTCGTAATTAATCCCCCGACTAACGAGACCTCAGTGTTGTGAATGCAACGACGTATGATTCGCGGGTTACTTCAATCGCTCCCTATCGCCTCCATGACTGGCGTATGAGAGTGTCGGGCCAAATGAATTCACAGAAGTTGCCCTCGGATAAACAATCATGAGGTGAAGCGAAAAGAAGGAACTTGTAATTATCCCAGCAATTCAAAAACAATAATCACGAACTGGCATATAACTTCTGTTTAGTCGGAAAAAAACGGAAATATATTTTTTGAAAAATATGTTCATCAAAATTGCCACCAATACTTTTACCGTAGATTTCTGCGTGTGAAATAAAAACAGATAAACAGGTGAAAAACAACATGGTAGCGAAGGTTATACGCAATGATAGTTAGAATGACAGACATTTTTAATACCATACTGGATGAACAGGTAATGTCTAAAGACGTAAATCGCGAGGCAACTTGATGTATGAGGTTCTTTTTTTTTTCTTTTTACTGAACTCTATGTATGGCCGTAAAATTCGCCATCTGCGGAATTATCATCTGTGGTTAATGCTTCATCGTGGAATCAGATCTCTGATCTATTGCAACGTATGTCGCAGATATAAAATTCCCAACTGTGTTGAGGTAGTGTCTACACGAGTGAAATAAAATTGAGAGGAGTCGCGTGTGCCGCCAATTGCGCAATTAAAAGACTCCATGACGAGACCCGCACACGGCTAACCTCAAGGTATATACCGCTCGGAACAAAACGACTTAAATACTCAGCGGATTATCCAATTATTGCGTAGTCTTAACAATTCCATTTCATCGTTTATTTCGCCTCTTCTCACCTCTGATGTTGACTTTTGCACGTGATTTACGGGTTTTTTTTACGGCTCTTGTTTTTACGGTTGCCTTTACTATTTATCAGCAGTTTAGGAATTCGTCAATGAAAAAAAAAAACTAATTTTTTGAATGCTTGTTTGTTGCAGGTAAGCATCACCGTGAATCTCAGTCGGGTGGGGGAATCCAAGTAGTAAGTAAACGTATGCAGTCAGACGTCGCTAGAACTCATAGAGCTATGATTTGTCCTATTCCTAATTAACAGTAGAGCTTTAATTGATCCTTCTGGATCCAAAACATCAATTCCTTCCTACTTATTCATGCATCCAAGCACTTGAATAATTAAATAATACGTATGCAGTCTGTCTCAAATAAAAAAAAAAAAACACTTATGCAGTCTGTCCTGTCAGTGTGAAAAAATAGAAAAAAATTGGCACCTGGAAAAATGGACTGCGACCCAGTGTTTATACAAAATGATAAAAGCACGCAAAAAAATTGGCTTCAAAAGAGCAATTTAATTGACAAAGTTTAATGATTGAAAATCTCCAATTGGCGGACTGAGTACGAAAATTACTACTTTAGCGCTCAAGCTCTTCTGGATCATGAGACATGATTTACCTCTAATTATCTATTCTTTTATGCTTAATGATAGCCTTCACTTTTCCTTGGTATACCTATCTTTTTTCATTGATCTTGGGTTCTTCAATACGGTTTTTATTTCTGGTGGGTGGGTGGAATATCGCTTGCTCGTGCGAAAGAACCCCCCCCCCTCCCCCTCCTCCCCCCTCCTCCCTTTGCCTCTTATTGCACACATATTGCCCAGTCCAAGGTATATCAACAAAATGGGATGAGACTCCAGGATATAACGCAAAGTTGTGTATCAGCAAGAGCCGCGGAGGGGAGGGGGAATAAATTAAGGAACGAGTTTTGCGTTGGCTCCCGCGCTGTATAGGACCTCATTACGTCTCGGTTCGTTTGTTTCCATTTTAATCGAGGAGGGCCCCCTCGATATGCACCAGCTCTCTCTCTGGCTTGCATGGCAATCGCACTGGTCCATTGGCCGACGGGGGAGAAGTTGGTAAGATCTTTGGCTCGTGCGAGAATATTGCCGATGGCGGGATCATTAGATATCCCAGTGGACTCCTTATCGATCGTTTACTTTACGCACCGCCTACTTAGAAGACCATTTATATAAAATGGCAGTGGAGAAATAAATTAAAATGAACTATAATGATTTCGAGGAATATTGCAATTTTTCTTACGTACGATTTTGGTATAGTACGAAGCACTTTGATTAACTCAGGTCAAGAGAATTTCAAGGCAGCGAGCAATGTGCTTCCCCCCTTGTTGGGTTAGGTTCCCGTCCCGTGGGTGTGTATGTGTGGATGGGTGGGTGTGTGTGTGGGTGGGTGTGTGTGTGTGTGGGTGGGTGGGTGGGTGGGTGGGTGTGGGTGGGTGTGTGTGTGTGTGTGTGGGGGTGGGTGGGTGGGTGTGTGTGTGTGGGTGGGTGTGTGTGTGTGGGTGGGTAGGTGAGGGTGGGTAGGTGAGGGTGGGTGGGTGTGGGTGGGTGTGGGTGGGTGGGTGGGTGGGTGAGTGGGTGTGGGGGGGTGGGTGGGTGGGTGTGGGTGGGTGGGTGGGTAGGTGAGGGTGGCGTGTGTGTGGCAGAGTATTCTTCTGCTCCTTGCTCTTCTATTCCCTACAATATATATATATCTATCATACGCTGTATATAAAATAAATCATATTCCATGTTAGGTGGGTGGGTGGGTGGGGGGGGGGGGGAGGCGCAGGAGGGGGCTTCATATGACACTCAAGATGTAAACGATAGTATTTTTCAAAATGCAATTAAAATGCAATTCAATGAAAAAACTGAATAATCAAAAAATTCAGGGATGCTGTAATAGTATGGACCTGTAACGTGATAGCAGAAAAATTCTGCTAAAATAAAATAATTTCACGGAACAAAAAATACAAATAAATGATAATCAGAAACACACTGAATGATTTTTTCCAAGTGTTGGGAAGTATAATAAAAGAAATAAGAAAGAGAAAAAAATCGTAAAGGGAGAACCGCCGCCGTTTATTACAGAGCAGGCACACCCGATGGACAGTCAAACGGACACCTCGGCCCACGTTTTATCGGGCTGTTCATTTTATTACCGTACTCTGATGGCCAGAGCATTAAGCATTTTGGTACAGCGCCCTTCAAATTCAAACATAAACTCCACTTACTTTGCCCTCAACTCCCTCCATCATCCTGTGGCAATTTTTTTTTCGCAATTTGCAGACTCTAGATGACGAATTCTCTAGTGTTTTACCACATTGAATGTAGTTTTTTCGATGCCAAAACCTTAAAATATTTTTTTTTATTATGTAAAAATTCTTAATTTTTTTTTTAAATCCTTTTTTGAATTTTTTTTCCAAAATTCTCCTTGAAAATTCTTTTTTAAAATTCTTTTGTAAAAATATTTTGGAAAAAAAGTTTTTTTCTTTCAGTTAACACGTACCTAGTAGATATGAAACTAATTGTAAGTTTTTACGTAAATATATTAGTTCAGATAGGCTACCTTCATTTTTTCCAACATCTCTATTTTTTTTATATATATATTTTTTTTTGGACAAACTGAGAGAAAAAAAAATTATCTCAGCAATAGGTACGAGTGTATTCGCCTCACGTACGACCTACCGATTTCCACGTAAATGTCGCGCAATCTTTACTTGTTGACTGTCCCGCCGTATAGCGAGTCCCACGGAATTAGTCGCTGATTGCGGTAGGCAAGGTCAATCACTTTTTACAGATGAATCAGACTAGTGATTCTCGTTGAAGAGAAGAAAAAAAAAGGACGTGTGTATGCACAGCGGGGAAAAAATAGAGAAGTAAATGGCTCGATAACGATTAAGGAAACTGATTTTTTTCTCTGTGTTTTTTTTTTAATCAATCGCTTATATTGCGGTAGGAAAATGGCGTCAATAAGCCTACATTTTATCATTCCAACCCTATTATGCCCTACGTATCTGGTGGCACCACGAGCGCTGCGCCGCTAAGAAATTAAATATGCCTCACTTAATCTAATTTAAATAATGTATTGCATACCTTATTTTGAACTTTTGAGAGGGCTATGCTAAGAGCATAATCAATTGGATTGAATGAGTTGAGATACCATTCTTCGTAGTGGAAGATATACCGGCGTCAGGATAGATTCCCATCCGGATGACTACGTCATGCAGGCAAAGCGTTGGCGTTTATCCGTATTTCTCTTGTATTTTGTATGAGCAAATTTGCAAATTATATTCATTGGTGTCTCTCTACGGAAGAGCAATCTGGACGTTTTGTCGACGGAAGAAATATATTACGGAATTTTGTGTCTGGGAAAAATAAATATGGTAATTGACGAAGTGGAGTCTACCATTGATAATTAAAATCCTACGTGATGCGCTTAAATGAAATCATTGAATTTACTTCATCTAATTAATGAGCAAGTATTATTGTAGGTTTGAAAAGAAATTGTCGAATTGAAAGATTTTAAAAGGGTCCAATATTTTTTTTTTTTTAATTTTATGCGCTTCCATACCAATAAATTGATGGTTTAATTGTAGAAGATCCAACTACTCAGTCTGTCGAATAGTCAGTAAGAATAAACATTATTTTGTTTTTATGGTTTTCTTCATCCTACGCAAAGAGTCAGTTTAGATTCGGGGATTCCCCTTTTCGGTTACCACGGCCGGCTCAGCGCAACCGTTGATGTTGCGCTTCTAGGCCACTGTTCGTGGGTGGCGCTAGTTGGTGGCGCTCCGACCAATGGAGTTCCGTCCGTCTTGTGTATATGTCTACTTGAAAATGACAGTCTTCCGCTTTCGTCCGAGAGGATGGGTCGTAGGGTAAACAATATGTGTTGACATGAACAATTAGTTTGAATTGACAATTCGAAAACGTGCAGACATTCAAAATGTATTTGCGTTGTTCCTGTTGTGCTATCTGGACCCTGTTCAACGTGTCTTTTGTACGGTAAATAGAACATCAATGAATCAATTAAGCACTCTATCAGTCAATCAATTCGTGAATCAATCGATCAATCCCCGGACCAATTGATCAATCCACGAATCAATCGATCAATCCGTGAATTGATCGATCAATCCACGAATCAACCGATCAATCCGTGAATTGATCGATCAATCCACGAATCAATCGATCAATCCATGAATCAATCGATCAATCCGTGAATTGATCGATCAATCCACGAATCAATCGATCAATCCGCAAATCAATCAATCCGCGAATCAATCCATCAATCAACGCGAATCAATCAACCAGCCCATCAATCCATGGATCAATCAATAAGTTCTCATTCAGAATATTTTTATTTTGCAGCTTTTATCACGGAAGTACTTTCACTCAATTCTTCTCACCATGTAATTGAATACTCATACAATTTGTCACTTGAAATACCATTTGATGGATTTTATCACCCCAATAATGCATATTTCCCATGAACAAATCAGGTAATTTACAATTCTGACAGCGCACTCATCCCTCCTCATCCATAATACGCAGATGAAAATTTTCCAATTGTAAAATTAATCAAGAATGATATACATCAGTGATAACAATCTCCCAAATTGCAATTGAAATTTTGATTCGTTTCACGTTTATTCCTCATCCATAATAATTTCGCGGCAGCATTTTTTTTTTACTTCCCCTCGAGTATCGTTGACAGTATTGGGTCACTGCAGAATATTCAAAAAATATGATGTGTCTTCGGCGAATCGGTGAATTTATTACACTTGGTTCATTATCCTGACGTGCATGAGGTGTATGATGCACATCCTATTGTCGGCGCGAAAGTTATAATGTGAGCTTCCGGATCAATCATGGAATTTTTTCGGGTGGCAGGAGCGTTTGCTCGGGAGACCTCGAATTTTTTTATTTCATTAACCTTTGGTATTTTCGATCTTCGGATCTTCAACTTCCGGAGAAGGAAAGCCAAAGCCCTCGGAAATCCCAAATTCATCATATCACCCTGAACGAATTCCAACGTAAAATTTGTCAGTACATGTTTTTGCGCTGTATCGCTCAGCCACCCAAAGTACCAGAAGCACATTTCTATATCGTATACTGTATATCTCCTTTGTTTCGATGTTCGAACGCACCGTAAATTCAAAGGACGTAACGAACCAGCCTGTCGAAAGCGACTCGGTATAACCCATGCTTTTACTCCCAATTTTTATCTCCCTTTTTTTCCTTCATATCCTCATCCCTCTTTTTTTTCTCATTTTTTTTCCTCTTTTTTTTGAATGCTCACTGTTCTTGCAGTGCCATGAGCAGGTAGGGGGTCAGGATGCAGTAAATCAAAGCGGTAACTCTCCCACTAAGATGAGCGCGTCACAATGTGAAATGTTGTAGAAAAAAAAAAGTGCCCACGAAATAACATAAGAAATCGTAACATGGACAAAAAATCAATTGAAAAAATAAACACACGTGCCCTGCACATTTGACCCTGTCAAATGTGTCAATAAATTTTCATATTAATTTTTCACCAAGTCGTTACGCCTCTTCAGCGGACCCATTCCAGCAAAAGTAATTGTTCCAGGGCACTGTTAAAAAAACCAATAACTGCAATAAATAAATTAAAAGAATATTTGAATAAAGCGATAATATGATGCATTTCTCCATGAAATTACGACGGTATAAATTACATTTGAAATCATCGAGTGAATTATTGCAATATAGTTATATCTTCAGCACAAGTGCATTATACCCTTGAATCGCGATCATAAATTATGAAATAAGTAAGCGACGAATTGCGGTATCAAAGCCATTAAAGCAATGAATTGCTCGTTATGAATGTCTCCCTTTTTTTTCAATCAATTCAATTATAATATTGGAGGGTTTGAGGGAATAGGAAGTATTGTCGCATCGTTAAAGAGCTCAGGATAGGATCAACAGATGAGCCCAGGTGGGAGACACCATCTGGTCGCGTGGGAAGAACGCGCTCCCATTCCACCTAGGTTCTATGTCAGAACCTCTCTGTTCATACAAAATCAGAAATTAGATTTATATAAATTTTATAAATATATAAATCCTCCCCCCGCCCCCCCCCCCCCCGCCCCATACTGACTCTGTAATATGAAAATCGCTTCTCCAAATTTTTGAAAAAAAAAAAATCACCAAATGGAAAAATAAATTCGAAGTTCCCGCCAATTTTTTCAACAAAACTGACTCGATTTGGGAAGGGAACAAGTAGTACGGATTTGGAAAAGGAATAGATTTGCTTTATGTTATGGTTCTCTCTATTGCATTCTGAGGTACAGATTAGCACATGGGAATATTAGCTGGCGGACATTTAGATGGATATTTTGGTACAGATATTTTGTCATGGCGCTGTGTTATTCAGCCACTTGGTCACATGAAAATTCACATTATTTTTATAACACCATAAATCATGATGCTAACTGACGTACTGACTGCGACAGCAGTGCCATCGAGCAATTGTAATTGCCAACTCATCAAAGTTGATATTGGTTTTAAACGTAAATCAGTAGCCATCTAAGGACTGTTTTATAAATACCCAATTAGAGACACCTGTACAACATTGCATGTAATGGATTTAGTTTCCAAAGGATTCTCCATTTAAAATCACAAGTGGCTAGGAAAAATATTCTATGATCAAATCATGTTTTGCTGCTCTCAAAATCATTGCAAATTCCAAAATGGTTGTGCGATGCAATGCTGAGTTAATGAGACACTGGTTAAAGGTACATAATGTAAAAAACCACTTATTCATTACTGGAAAATGAAAAATTTGACGATTGATATACGGAAGTAAGAAAATGTATCAGACAAGAAGCGACATTTATTTCTATGTGTGGATGTGGAAAGCTATTTGTGTGCAAAGACACGTCGACATCCTGACCGCGAATCGTTCCTATAGTACTATAGCAGTTTATTCGTACGCTTTTCCTCGTATGCGAGCAAGAAATACCAGTGAATTAATGAAAACACGTTCCCACGCATAACCATCACCCGTTTGCCGCTAACCCGACAAGAGTTCCTCTTTTTTTTTTTGCTGATTCTCTTGTTGGTTCGTCCCCACCTGCACACAACCTAACTCCTGGATTTGTTATTTTTTTTTTAAACTCTTGATGCTACTGCGGATGTATACTGCTGCACGCGCCCGACTTCAAGAAGCGGTTTACCGTTTTATCCGCTCATCTAACATTGCACCGAATTCAACATTGTCATAACTACATCCAATGATTTGAGCCGTGATGAGGGCATCTTCCGGATTACGCTGCTTCACGATATATCTGTATACAGCAAGAAGTGTGTGCATAAAAATTGTCAAAAATGTCATGAGAAATGGAAGTCGAATAGCCTGCAAAAAGAATTTTATTAACGAAATATGCGACCTATGTCATTGGGTATGGTTGGGTTATACCCCAAACCTATATACTGGAAGTTGATTCCACTCTGATCCATAGCTGGACCGATCCCACCAATGTCATCAGTTTTTTGCCACCCTCTTTTTCCATAATAAATTTTTTTCGCCTCCTGAAAAGCCAACACGCACGTACCATTTCATACCAGGGTGTGTACCCTGTATATAAAAGTGGCATGGCGTGTTTGTCAGTTTGAAAACTCGTCGAAATACGCAACACGCATTCGCGGCAGGGCGAGCGCGTCAGCAAGAAACACAAACCATCGGGTACCAAAGTTTTCGCTTGTGCTAGCGGGAGGGCATTTCGATTGCATTGAAACTGGTCCCTCCATGCACACACGGGACATTTCTTATCTTATGGAGTGGCAATTTGGCCCTCCCCCCCCCCCCCCCCCCGCCTCCCCCTGGAACGTCGGACAATTCGAAAGCGCCGGACAGTGGTCAATGTGGACGATTCCCAATTCATTCTATTCATGACAATTTACCTCCCTGCTATCTGCGATTGTCACCGGGTTGCAATGATGTTTTTTTTTTCCTTCGCCACCATTGTAAGATATTTCTATCCCCAGCAATAACTATATAGTTATCATAATGTAGTTAACAAAAGCGATTGCTTTGACAATCAGTGGCTATCTTAGCGCTTATGAGAGAAGGACAATGCGGCTTAGTTGATGGTCATTGTTAAGTTCCTAGCCTTTGTGGTATCTCTCTTTGGCGGTCTCGGTGTGGTCGCTTCGCGAGCCCACAGCGAAAGTTTCTGCTGTACGACATTGTGTCAAGAGCCATTAAATAATTGCATTGGCCCGCCCAGTAGGAATCAATTCACTCGGTGAATAAATTTGTACAATAAATAATACTTGTATCTCCATAACGGTAAATCCTACCCTACCACCCAGCACTATTCCCTCCATTAATTGCCCCTTAATTCCCATTTCCACCCATTCCACCCTCAAACCTTCTTCACTATTATATCAACCAAAAAAAGAAAGAATGAGGATGACACGACGACCTTTGAGGTCGATGCACCTAGCCGGCGTCAAAACAAGACCACGCGTTGGTCTCACTGGCAATTCGTTCCCACCGTCTAGTTCAAACCATTCTCTACATCTTTCTTCCCTACCGAACTCACCTCTTTGTCATGCTCCCATGGGGGAAGTCTCCTAACATGAATTCCTGGAAGCACATGGAGGCGCAGCGCTGTCTGGCATGGAACCTGGGGAATCGTCGATCCACCTTATGAGAGACTGCCCGCGTTGCGCTGCCCTGCTCATCCTATTATATATATATATATATATGCTCACAATTACATATATATATGATATCCAAGTATACTATACAAATACTATATACATACCATATATATATCTAACATATACATATATATCATATATACCTACATACATATATATATATATATACCTACATATATATATATATATATATATATATATATATATATATATATATGGAGAGAAAAGGAGAGAGAGGGAGAGAGAGAGAGGAAAAGGGTAAGGAAGATGATGTGGACACGGGCAAAGAAGAAGTAACTTGGCAGTTGGAGTAGCAAAACGAGTCAAACCAGAAGTGCATGGTAGGGAGTTCTCGTGGACACACGTTATACGACCACCGAGAGGAAAGAATACCACTTGCTTCTAAGTACCTACGTGATGAGCGATAATAACGCAATGCGTATTGGTTGTATTACCTATTCTTGCTCTTTGTTCTTCAGCTGGAGTTGATGGGGTGGGGTGGGGGCGGGGAGGAGGAGGAGAACCTTTCGCTACTATGGTTCAACCATTTCCCTCCAATGTTTTTAATCCAAAACAACTTGGCGGCATCTTACTCGGTCAGATTCCGTGATGAGCCAATGACTTTTTGTTTTTTTTTGTTTCTTTTAGAATCAACTTCAATAAATGTTTTATATCCAACGGATAACGTGATTCTGCTACATTTAATGGAAACTAGTATATTTCCCGGAAACAAGTCATGGAAGTCAATCTTATTGGAAAACCTGGCTTGTACACCTGTTGCTATGTTCTCCATTTTTTTTTTTCGCTTTTTCATCAGTCATGTATTTGTCTTCGACATCGCGTCAAGTTTCATGAGAGCTTTGTCAACGGCGTCTGCCACCCGCATGGCAATTGGGCCGTCAATAAATTTATTCAATTCGGTGGTATTCCTAGATGCAAATTGAATGGCAAGATGATGTTGAGCAGATTGCTCGAATGATTATGATAACAAGAATTATCGAATATTTGGAGTGTCTGTTGAGTGCTAATGGTTGGAAGGATGAGTGATTCAATAGACTGCGGTACTTTGTCGAGTATAGGTCGCACGATGTGCAGTTCTTTACCTAATGATATACCGTTTAATTGGCCTCATTCCTCATTTCCGCAGCAGATCTTACCATACGATGGAGAGTGTGGCAAAAATAGATGGCTGCATGGCATACACATCCGCTATTTAACCTAACCCACCAAGAAGAAGAAGGGACCAGACACCCATTAACAAACGATAGCGAATGTCTTCATATTAACCCGATGAGAGTGATGCATTGCAACATTTTGTCCATCTCATAAGAGCAAGTCATTTGTAATCAATTGGATGATGATATTAGGCATAATGAGCTATGGTACCAGTGATGTACTGGTATGGGTATCTTGTGAAATGGAATGAATTAATGTACACAATGACCTCTACAACATATCCGATATAATCGGTATAAAAAGAAGAAGAACTTGTGAGAGCTCGAACGCTTTTTCGATTGAAACTCGTGATTTTGTCCATTGCAACAGTGCCCTCTAGGCTAAGAGAGGGAGTGAGCAGGGCCGAGTGGAGTCCCAGAGATTCCAGGAGCATCCATCAGGCCTCGTCAAACCCGCCGACGACACATCAGCGGATCGGCATTTCATTGGTGACATCAAACGATAGGAGGCGAATAAAAGAGAAGGAAAAAGACTTGTCTCCGAGTCCAAGCAAAACCATCACCCAACTCTCTTGCTGGGCTTTTGAGTTGTATCTTATGGTCGGCTGCTGGTTGACACAGGGTAGATGCTCCCTGTGAGATGGCGCTCGGCGGGAGTCAACCATAGAGTTGGTACTCACGGCTTGTAAAAACCTAGTAAAAATGCATCACCACAATCGCTCGATGTATCCTCACACAAGTTGTAAATATTCTCATCGTGGATGAGGTAGTCGTCTGGATTTTGGTGCACACGTCTGCAGTCTGTAGAAACTCCATCAGGCTCTCTCATCTGGTAATAGACAACATCGTCCGTAATCATTTTCCGTCAGAATGGTCTTCCCGAATTCCCTTCTTCGAGGACATCAACTCCTAAAACCCACCGTCAACCACCGATGATTGCAATTAGTCTCATGTCGAAATAATCGACATTCTTCAACTCGGGTGGCTTCTTAGTTGCTGTATCATCTGCTGATTCTGCCTGCTTTGCTTTTTCACTAAGGTGGTATAAAGGTGCATTGTCACGATTTGGTCAACTGCTTCAATAAGCCTACATAATAACCATTGTAAGGTCAAATCGTGGGATTAAGAATAAAAGATTGGTGATCCTTTCATTGCCTATTGTTCGGTTAGCATCAATAATTTGGCATTTATTTTGCAATCGAGAATAGGAGATTATTACAGCGGATGTGCATTAGGGAGGGGTTGTCTATATTATACAATCGGTATAATTCGTACAGTTAATGACAGCATCAGGTGATTGCTCGTTATTCAACTCTTGGATCTCCTTCTCATCCTCCCTCTTCATCATCAGCATCTTTCTCTTTTCCTAAAACGATATCGCTGTCTCTCAGACACTTGGTGTCTCCAGCTTATATCCTCACATGTGATGAAAACGATTGTGATAGGTCCCAGCGTAATTGTCCTAACTGCTTGATGACCGGTAAATGGATAATAATTGGACTTTGCGGGTGCGGTATACAGGTGCTCCATCATTCGTTGCTAGATGGTGTCTTGTACTTTCCCGCCCTAGTCTGAACCTTGGCCTCCTCCAACAGAGTCCAAGAGACAGAAGAAACCGTGTGTACAACGGAGTGAAACAATAATAGCAATAGTGGACTGGCTCTTCCAAGTTAAACCTGGATGAGAGCAGACTTTCGCACGGTTTGTTAATGTCCAGGTTGATATTTACCACTGTATACGTGTGAGAAACTCAAGTACATCATTGCTTTGACACAATCCCAGTCAACATGACATTGTCCAATTTCTTTTTTCCGGTCATTTCGGTTTGTCCAGTTGTTTTTGTCGAGTTAATGGTGGAGAAGTATGATCCAGATGGCAATAACGCCAGGTTAGTTGCTTCGGGAGGCACGTATTTGCCAAGTACCAGGAATCCAACCGATTGCTCTTCGTCTAAAGCCCTGGAGCTTCTTGCTCGTTTGTGTCTCAGTTATGTTTGTGCATATACATTTTGGGGGTCATAAGCAGAAGAAGCATTTGGTATTTCAGCATCAGGCAGGATTGCAGTGGTCCAGGTCCAGAGGAGGAAGGGCGACCTAATCTACATGACCTGCGTTCTTCTGCATTTCATCATTATTTGGGCTCTGCGCTTTCTCCAACTGATCCTTACAGTCGGTTTTTGTCAGCTGTCGGTCCATTGCTTCTTGACCAATAATTAAAAGGAATACATGAGAGGCAGGAAGGAAAAAAAAAGGAGAATGAGGATTTTGGCTTATAGAACAATCAATCTGATTCAATGAATACAGCATCATCAATATTTGTCTACCACCGCTTTATACCGCACTCGCTGATTATTTGTACATGTCTTGATCACTGTGGACATGGAGTGGACGTTAAAGACAGATTCGAAATTTATTCACTCATTCGCTTCTTCCTTGTAATTATTCATGGACCACAATGGCGTAAATGTTAAGAGGTACCGTATTACTTTGGGTGATAAATAGGGTTTCGTTAATTGTGCGCGTGCTGTTCTACAGGACTGAATAAAAAGGAAAGATTCTGAGAAAGCAGCATTAACTTGTAACAAGAGACAGTAAACTCATCCGGAATTTCCTTCTGAATGAATCCAATTTAGGACTTGTTTGATACAAAATTGTTATCATTGGAAGTAACTTGCTGCGCTGTTGTAAGTAACAAATTACTTGGTCCGGCTCAGTTTATAGTCAGTTAAAAAACAAAATATTTTATGCTCAACTACACATTTTCTGTAGTCAAATATATCGTTACTTCACATAGCATCTGAATTCTTACTCTGATGAATTACAAGATTGCTGCTTTATTTATCTTACTTGAGAAGAAAATATCTTAATTGCCTATCTGAGGGATCAGATCTAATTAGTAGTTACTACCGCCACAACGTCAAATATTTGTCACCAGTATCGTTTTATTAGTTTCATTATTTTCTGCTTTGGCATAAGTGGCATATCATTCAATCGAAGAACATTCGCACCCAGTGCAATTACACGATTTCTCGAGGCAAGGAACTTCTATATGCGCTTCACTCCTCTAATATTCAGCATAAAGAATTTCACACCCGAAAATTATCAAGAAACGAATTTCTTGACCCCAAGAAAATTTCGACGGAATCAATTTTTTCTATGAGTATGTTAGGTGTTGCGGATGTAATACTGTTAATCTATTTTTGATATGATGATGATGATGACTAATTGCATGAAAACTTTGGGTTAGTTGCATATGAATAGCCTTGTCCAAGTATTTAATCGTCAATTTGGCTACCTTACAAAATCTTATTTCATTTCACGTACGCTCGTTCGTTTGGGGGTATAAAAAGACATGAAAGAGTGTGGTCCACTTTCTCCCATTGGACTCCTCTCTGGACAGCATATATAACGATATAAGGAAGAGTCTTGGGTGAGTCACTTTTTTTTTTTTTTCATTTTTTCAACTGAAAAAAAGAGAGCGCACTTATATATAAAGGAATCAAAAATTGAGAAAAATAAATAAATCAAGCCAAGGGCAGTTCATAAGAAGAAGAGAATCACGGTTGAAAATTAATTGAAGCCTCGTCATCTTCATACGGGAATCCTTTTCTGCATCATTAGCAGCAGTTTCGTGTAATCAGCAAAAGTAGGTATTCAGCGATGGCCGGGCCAACTCAAAGAAGGCATCATCTGGGTCATGAACAACGACACCGGGGGGGGGGGGGGGGGGGGGGGGGGGGGGCGGGGGAGAGAGACGATGAGAGGACGCCACTCCTTCCTACCTTCTGAATTGCATCATCGAGACAATATGTCGCTAACACTTTCCATTGAGTGTAAACAAATTTCTTTATATTGTTTAGGATCTTGTCCCATAGGGTAAGTGGGACACCCGGACATAAGCCAATATTGTCATCAACGGAGACTGCAAGAAAGTATGGAAGAACTTTCCGACGTCATTTTTGTCCGATCCTCCAGGCACCTTGGAGCACGTGGTAACGTTGATGGACATCGGTATGTTCATTTGTGCTCATTTGGGCTCTAATCACCTGTCATTTTGGAAATGCTCAATGTAGGTCGGGATGTCCAAAATTCTGGACCTCTTGATCACATTTAGCGGAAGATACACGGCGACCCGACAGCTTTTGGTGAGTAAGTTGTGCTATGGCCTGTAGGCACCACAAATGCTCACTACTCCGGCGCCAGTGTTGCGCAATAGTGCAACCCCTTCGCTCGCGGTGGAATGTCTAGTAGCTATAATAAAATTGTCGGTTGCGCTTTGTACTGCATACAAGACAACATAGAAGTTTGTCTTGTCTCGACTTATCTCGACTTCTCTCGTGTCTCATTTCGTTTATCTCGCTCTCTCGAGGCATCCCTCTCGTCTTGTCTCCCCTGGGCATCGATTGAGGGCATTCCCTACCTACGATATATATACCAAAAATGTATTGGCATGAAAAACAATCCTTCCCAAATATGCTTCAATTTCGTCATAGGAGTAATTGCCTTGACAACCCAAATCCTCCAGGATAATGTCTCCAGCATCACTGGGTCCAGCGGATCTTTATTGTTATAAACTTGACGCCTCGGGTTTTATCCCTTCCGTAGCACACCTGAAAGTTCACATCTACCCCCCTCTATCTGTTATTTTGTTCTTCCCTACATTTTCTGCTTACACTCTCGTTTATCCGAAGTACCAGTGTCGGTCGATCGTTACTTGCCATCTTCGAAAGGTACTTTGAGTTATGACCATCATTAAACTCCATACCTTTAGTCTGTCATTTATTCGGATGTCCGACAACATTGATGTATCTCAGTGAGATCAAGACTTCTCAGAATTCACGGTAGATATTTGAATTATTTATCACTTACCTTCGTTACCTTACACCAGACTGTTTGATAATCCTAAGTGTTGGAAAAAATATTGGAGGTATTGAAGCCAGAAATACTGTGAATAGAAATTGAGGAGGAGGAGGAGGTGAGCTCCTGTTGGGAGACGCCGCAGGAATCGAACCCCGGGGTGGCAATCGGAGCAACTATAGGTGGCCAGAGACGGTCATAAATTTTGTCCTAACGCAGGCTTTATTACTCGTAATCAAGGAGCCATGAATTCCCCACAAATTGCCTCTCTACACTGCACCATCATCAACATCACCGTACAGTTGTTTCCATTTCGTTTTACTCTAATGATGATTCAACAATTGAGGCCTGGACATTCTGCCACCAAAAATCATTGACCTAGGATTGAATAAGGATTGCTATTCATTGAAATGCTTTGATGATTGGCCATGCTAGGACAAGCTTAATCCATTCTCTTCGACAATCCAGTGTTGTCCCAGAAGCGCGTAACCCTACGCTTGCTACGCAAGGAGCGACCATCATTATTTTTACGGGCAATCCGCGCACCGCTCATTATCTTTAAGAGTCGCGTTACACGAACGATCGTTACTCGCGTTACAGAATCATGCAGGAGGCTGTAGTATTATACCAGCTATATGCCAAGGCGCCATACCGCAAAGACTCCTATCGGCTCGCAGTGGTAACCTTAGGCACTTAAGGAGATGGCATTTTTAATCCCTAACTTGGATCATTATTAACTTCTAAGTAATTAGTCAGTCATTTATAAATCTTGATTCTGGCACGCTACCGCTGTTTCTTTGACTAGAAGAGCCGTGATATCTGAGTGTAAGGTTGGAAGTCTGGGATGGCTGATCATAAATTCATCAAAATGCCACCAGACGGTTAGAACGGCGTTAAAACCTGTGTCTTTTAATCGATATGAGGACCCCGATTTTTTGAATTTAATTACAGGTATACGTGGTGTGCATGGTGGATCATGATATAATTATCAACGTCGTTAGCCATTGAGGCTAGGTGAGAAAGGAGCCAGCCGAGGGTTAACAATAACAGGATGTGTGTGTGGGTTAGTGGGTGGGTGTGGGTGGGTGGGTGAGTGGGTGTGGGTGGGTGGGTGGGTGTGGATGGGTGGGTCGATGGGTGTGGGTGGGTGGATGGGTGTGGGTGGGTGGATGGGTGTGGGTGGGTGGATGGGTGTGGGTGGGTGGATGGGTGTGGGTGGGTGGATGGGTGTGGGTGAGTGGGCGGGTAGATGGGTGGTAGTGTGTGTATTTTGTCTCCGGTCATCTCTCTAAACCCCAGCTTGCGCACTTAACCCATTCGCCCAACCTGACCATCCGTATTCCATCCGCTTTGATGGGATTGAACAATTTCATGTAGAATTATATCATTAATAACCGACAAGAAAATTCTACAGCGGCAAATTATCGGCTGGCCACTGAAGATGTATTTGGTTATAACTTGCGTAATGCCCAAGAGAAACTGCATCGGCAGAGCAATATTTAGCGTATGCAGCCCCGTCAACTCATCTCGAGATAATTAGCCAATTTTTGGTGAAATTATCAAATTATCCCGTCTTCCTCTCCCCCCCCCCTCTTCCCCCACCCCGCGAACTTTGACTGAAAATTACGCAAAAAAAAAGATATTGTACAACTATTGGACAGATTAAATCTAAAATCGAGTAGAAAATACCTCATAATTTCCTCCTCATACACTTCATAATTGCACAATGATGATGCTAAGCACTTGTAATGCCGGTACAGAGGTAAAATGAAGCACGGGCAGACTTAGTGGGCGCCTTTAGAGATTGTGGAAGAGCCATCGTCCACCCACACTCGCAAGATCCTCCTGAGACTCTCGAGTCAACAAGAAAAATGAATGAAACTAAAATGAGCATAAAAACATAACATTTCACAATCGCCCACACACAAAATCTCAGTCGAAATAATCCGTTAAAAATCATTCCAAAATGAAAAAAAAAATATATATATGTATACACATATATATTCAAAATTGTGAACATCCAATCGGTTGTGCTGGTAAATCTTGACGTGTCTGCGGTGGCGATCGGATCAATCGACCGACACGCGAGAAATCACACATGTGAAATCTAACCGAAGATCTTTCCATCGTGGTGCTGGCACGAAAGGGTCCCTTTACTCTCTTCCTCCCCAGGGCGGGAATCGGCAAAAGATCGGAGATAAACACTCGCACGAAACGTTCGACAGCAACATCTACTCCTCGTTTGTGCTGATCACGTATACAGCACTCTGAAGAACACGCGTAACAGTTGACTCTTTTCAAATCGCTAGAAAAAAGAAAGCGAAACTAATGGGCGGAATGAGTGTGACCCATCAGGGCAATATGAAAAATCTGCGCATTTGTAATTGTCAATAAGGATTATATTTTTTTCAGTGATTTTCTTGGAAAGTGTAATCGAATGTTTTTTCTAAGAAATTTTATTTTAGATAAAAAAAATGTTTGGGTGGGTGGGTGGGTGTTGCTGGGCGGGTGACTGGGTGTAGGTGGGTGGGTGGGTGGGTGGGGGAGGGGGTGAGGGTGGGGGGGGGGGTGAGGGTGGCTGAGGGGGAGGGTGGGTGGGTGAGGGTGGGTGGGTGAGGGTGGCTGGGTGGGTGGGCGGGTGGGTGGGGGTGGATGGGTGTGCGATCGAATCCCGGAAAACTCACTCGCCACTCTATCCTCTTCTTATTAAAGGCTATTAACACTGCTTATTCGGATCATTGTAAGTGCATATCAAATCCAATGACTAGTAAGCAACTTTAAGGAGGGATAAGAAGAAATGTCTGACACTTCTTGATTCATTTCGACGACTGCTGTATCCAGTAGTAGAATGAATAAAAAAAAAGGAAATTATGAATCGATTGAGGGAGAGAGAGAATCTCTTGGCACTGCTAATTATGCACCAGTCGTGAATCGAGATTTATTGGCCTGCTATAGCCGTTCGCGTGGGTCCACCGAAGGGGAAGACGGAGGCTCGATGACGTGCAGTCCTTACACGAATCGCGCAAATCCTCTTTTACGTTATCGATTTGATTAAATCTAGTCAATGAATAATCGCCATCCCCTCGGAGTAATTAACAAAAAACAACTTGCATACGTTTAAATGGCTGAAAAGTTTCTGTGAACTTTTCAATTCAAAATCCAATTTTAAGTGTTCCCATCTTCATTCACAATTTCTCCCAAATTCTGTTTTTTACGTAAGCTGAGATTAGGGGAGACATCTTTTACAGTCGCAATAAAAGTTTATATTATTTATATTACCGAGGCCTTGAGTTTTTGCGGGATATATCTGAGAAAGAGATAAACAATCTCCCACGTGTCAGGATCGATGCTAATGAAGGAACCGTTGGTGAAGGTTTCTTAACATTAAGCCACGCGTTATTTTTTGCATGTGGGCGTGCGCAGGCGCGTGCCTGCATTAACTAACATGTAAAGACAGTGCCATTCTGCTCTCCAGCCACAATCAGCATGTGTAATTATAAGGGGTCCATTCCAGCTTCCCATGAAAATTCTGATAGAAGGCCGTGTGCAGTATTCAGGTTTCATTAGGTGTGTTATTCAGGTTATACCTGATGGCGGCTGTACATATAGAACAATTGGACTGATATTGCACAGGCTCGCTCGCCATTACCTCATAGCGGAGAACAAGCAAGGGCGACGACACATACAAACAGAATCGATTGAAATTTTTATCGCTGATAGATGAACCTGTGCTGAAGCAATTCTCAAAATTTGGGAATTTTCTGACGTTTAGAAATCGAGAAAAAAAATCCCAAACTTGGCATTTGCTACGGAAATGATATTAAGATCAGCTAGACCTAATCGAAAAAAAAAATCAATCGAAGATTTGCACAGATGAAAGTAAAGCTACTATATGTGCAACATGATGCAATGATCAAGACAAAATTGGAAGAACCTTAATCTGCAACTTAACAATTTCTTGTTGCTTGCTGGTGCCCTACTTCATCAGTTATTAGCTCTATATAAGGTATATCGTAAATCATCGATTGGAAGATCATTTCTAATGGGAATTTTATTCATCAACATTAGTTTTTTCCTTCGCCGATGGTGTAGGAATGCACGTTATGATAGGTCAATCATCCTAGCCCTCATTCTGGATAAATTAAACGATTAAAATCAATCGGCTCATAACAAGATTGGCAAAAAATTCGATTTGTTCAGTTGAATAAAACTGTACCATTTTCGTACGTATTTGTTGACTAAAACACATCTGTAATCGATTAATACCAAAGCCTAAAGAATTTTTCAGCCGAATCCCAGTGGACTTCTTGGCTCCCCAGACCTGTCGATCAAACGAAATTCGATGAATCGTTTTTCTCACTCCACTCACTCCTCATTTCCCCCAAAAACACTCCACCAATCTTCCGAGAGCTTTTGAAATATCTAGAGTATACGAAACCGACATTTGCCACAATTCCTTCCCAGAACGATAAAACGAAAGAACGAGTTTACGATTTTTACGACGAAATCGTGTCTCTTCAGTGGAATTATTAATTAGCCACATTTTCTTTTTGTCATTAACTCACCTCACGAGAGAATGGAAACAAAACAAGATTAAATACCTCGTGGTATATAAAATTAGCAATTTTATTCGTTGATGAGACGACTTCTGAGATCGGCGTTAATCACCGATTATCCGAAAGTCCTTTTTTCCCACTAAAGTGTCTCTCCAGTTTCCAGTGACAATTTTTTTCATCCCAATCCAATTGATTTCTGGTAAATTCAGTGTCACTGACCAAGCGAAAAATCGAGAAATTTGGGTGAATCGAGATAAAGATGAGAAGACAAATCCCTCATAAGCATAAACATCTGGGGTGCGCGTGGGCATTTCTCCCAGGCACGCACACCGATCCAAGGACTCCATGCCATCTCACGCCTCCGCAAGTGACGTCAGACATCGCCCTAGTCAAATGAAAAGTGAAAAAGAAATTTTGAAGAATATGAAATATCGTCGCCGATATGTCCGCAGGTTAACCGATTTTTTGCCCACCGATGTCGGACGATATGGTCGGTATACTCGTGGCATGGGGCAAAATTAAGAATTGGCCTCTTCCCTGAGGTTGTAAGGTTCATGTATCGTATGGAGTACTGCGACACAATGTGCCGAACATGATCGATTGAACGGAACACTTTGTTGGAAACCGATTTACACTTTCGAATCCAATGGGTTCTGGCGATTTCGATTCACATTTACTGAACGAATATTTCGTACAGGTAAATTTATTATGAGAAATAATGTCTTGTCTCTGCGCTATCGTGAAGCTCACTTCGTTTGCCTTCCCTCGGCACTTAGGAGCCAGCATGTGTGGTTTTACAAAAATGTAAACCAAAAGTGCGAGATGAGCCTGTTCAAAACTGGACGGGCTAAAAACATTTTTTTTTCAAATTATTGTTGTACCGTGTAGTTAAATAGACTGAACATGAGCGTTAACTTGCCCTATCCACACAGGGCTATTTAATTTTCAAATAATGGAGTAATGGGAATCATTTAATGATTATAAACGTGGCAAATGCGTGCGACCGGTAGCGGCCGATTAAAAAAGACAGTCAAGTTGCGTGGTACTGCGTCATCTTACGGGTTGGCACAACTAGCCAACCGTGGCGGTGTTTGCCTCTCCTTCTGCCCTGAGACACGCGACCCACACAGAGTGGCGCGCGCGCAAGATGCCTCTCCCTGTCTCCCTTTCCATCTCTCTCTCTCTCCCTCGCCTTCTATCCCCCACCATTTGATTTCAAACCACTTAAACACGCTGTCACTCTCTGGCAAATAGCTAAGGCTTCTTGAACCACACAAATGCAGCGTTACAATTAAGAGGCCTCTTGCTGGTCTTGTCCTGTTCTGCTCATGTTGTTAGCTGTATGAATTGAAAGAGGTGGATTAATGGGGTGGAAGAGAGGGAGAAGGACAGTGAGATAAGATACGACACAGCTGATACGCCTTCGTCGAACGATTACACGCTGTGGTGAGGTGTATATGCCCAGATTGCTGATGATGTCATTTCCAACTATAAGATATTTCTCCTCTCTCTTTGTGAGAAAGCCAAGTGCAACGCCAGGATACTCCTGGCTGCAGGCTCCGTGGGCGCAATCCGTCGATATCAATTCGTTGCTGTTTATCATTTTTTGGATCTTGCAAAATCCTCTTCAGAGAGGAGGGTCCATGTTTACTTTGATCTAGACAGAACTATTCATGTTCAACTAGTCTTCAGATCTGCTATGAAATTTTAGATCCATATTAGTCACTCCTTTAGATTTAATAAACAGCCCGCCGATGGTGCCACCTTCACCAATGTTGCTTGATAGCTTCCGCAGATGACAGACCTTGCTCGAGGTCCAAGAGCCTGCGGATTTTGCAACTTGATGCAGCCCTTGATGTTTCCCTTCTGCATCTTGTTGAGGATGTTGGCCTCGTTGCTGATGAGATCACCTATGATCGTGTCCGAGTATGTAGCCTCTGCTTGATCATCCTAAGCCAGGATTCTCAATAGGAATACTATCAGATATCATCGTCCTTCAATGCGTTTTAGCTCCCAACACACCAGGGGATGTCGTCGATTGCATATCTACATTGACAGGAGCTATTTGATTGCTCCACTGCTCGAAGACAGCGATCTGGCGGAAGTGGTCACAGTGCTATGCAGGATGTAGCTGCTGTGCTAGCAAAGTCTAGCATGCTGATATCATAAAAGAGGTTTCAATCCTATCGAAATCCACATGGGCTCTCTGAGAACATCTCAAGATGATGTCAAGCGTCGGAACCTATGGAGATGCCTCGGAAATTTGACTGCTCCGCTTCAGGATGATAATAGTAACTTCCCTCCAGGATACGGAAGTTGACTAATGGTACCACCAATAATATCCGTGAACCCTGAAATATAAAAGAGATGCATTAAAGTGACATATAGTTAACCAAGGAGATATACGGTGTTGTGGGTCATAGGTTAAGTGGTGACTTGAGTGCGATGCAAGACTCTAGTTAGTCTTGCCTTGTTGTGTTAGCCTACCCTCGGGAGATGGCTGTTACGTTATCCAGGTGCGTATGTACCTCGTTGTATTGCGCATTCACCGCCCAAGGATTCTCTCTTAGTTTCCCCTCTGTTGTGTCGTGAACAGTGGATTTGCCTCCTCTCTCTCTCACCATCGCACTATTCCTTCCTCTTCTATAAGCCCCTGGTGTGTGGGTGCGCCCCAAGGACCTCGCAACTGGTCACGCGTCGGAGTTTGCCCACAGTATTCTGCCCATTGGCGCGATTGGGAAGCGGTGCAGCGACAAGAGAGAGCTCGATGAACGCACGCGCTCACAAATACTTGGATAACAGTATGGTGGTTAGTATTTTACTGGCACTGTGTTGTGTATTTGTGAGCGCAATTTATAATCATACGAGTTCAATGTAACGTGTGGGACGGTGGTGGAGAACAAAGGTGGTATGGTCTTCTTAGGTTAACCCTCTTAGATAAGTGAGGTTCCAGGTGGTTCTTCATGTGCAATTGAAAAATTTACGGAGTTTCAGTTAATAGTCATCGATATCACAACATTTGCCCTGCAAGTTCCCCAAAAACAGCCGATGGCCTGGCGCAGTTGGTAAGATCATTGGACTGATGTGCGAAAGGTTCCGAGTTCAAATCCCGGTCGGCCAGAATTGTGAGATCTAACAATTTAAAGTCGTTATCAGATTTGCGAATACAAGCCGAAAAGGTAGTGGAGCGATGTAAAATAACAAAAAAAAAAAGTTCCCAAAAACTAATGCCTGAATTACACATCCAAGTTCAGTCAAATTATGCATTGTGGAGCCTTACCTGAAAAATTTTAGGCTGAAACATGGAAGACCGATTACACTTGGTGTTACACCTTCTTGCTTCAGCCGATGACTCAACTCCTTTAAACTTTTAGCTTCCGGACGTCCGATCATATCGGTATGTTAGCACGTGTGGGCGGTAACACGCCGCGAGCATCAGGGTACTCCAGCTCTCAAGTGTCCCAGAAAATGTAATCGACGATCGTACCACCAAGCCCCTTTACAACTGCCGCCACCGCCGACCAGTTTTACTTCCAGCACAATGTGTTTGCGAGGAAGTTCTTTCAGGCGCCACCTCCAACTTGCACCATGAATACGTGTGTAGATCAAATCTTCGCTCCGGATTTCGAAATTCCATCTTGAAAGTGTTACACAGCCGATTAAAGTTATAACTGTGTCAAATATTTTTCACTCCAGACATTTCAAGCTACAACTTCGCATGATCTTTAGGGAATTATGGGATTTGAAATTCAACCGAGATGAGGAAGAAGTTTTGGGGGGAACATTCCTCAAAGTGCCTACGCAATGCTGGTGAAAAAAGGAGAACCATGAGAAAAAAGACATCTGGTGACACAGTAGAGGAGGAGGAGGAGGAGGTCTGATAAAAGAGAAGGAGGTAAATGAGAAAGAGCCAAAGTACCTGGTACATGCCAACGACATTCCCGAGTCTGGCGCACTTTTTCACAACAACGATGGTACCTTGATTAACCCTCGATACAAATTAAAAGAATCGATAATCGAAATTCGATAGTCTTACGGTGGTGAGACTGGTGAATTTTCTCGAAGAATTTTTCGAATATTGTTGTAGAATAATCTCTTAATTTTTGGATATCAGCGACTATATTTTCTGATATAGCCGAAGACACCAATGATGGATATCGTTCAGCTCATCCGAAGTAAGCTAATGCGTTATAGTTACCTTCCTCAACATTTAGTTTTCCTAACGACGGTCATTAACTATCAATGGATCACCGTATCACCGTGTGTATGCATGATCAACGAATATTCATTAACCTTCATGAAAATGGCACAGCGATTCATTAATAGTCACTAAACGGAGCCGTCTTCAGTGTCCATTAGCTGTTTCTTAATGGATGGATACGTTGGAGCGGATTGACCTAGATGGTCAATCGAATCCACCAGTTGACAATACCTAAATCCATCAGTGTAGGTCTAAAATGGTTTGCTACACCAAAAGGATGGTCTACCCTGATTCTAAAAGGGTGGAAAGCTAGTCTGCTACGCAGGAGGCTTACCAACAGGACATCAAACCCTTCTATCAGCATGCCTAAAGCAAACCCGGAGCAGTAGGGACGAATGGTTGGAGGCACATCTCCCCTTCCTTCTTAACGTTGGTTAGCCCCCTATCGGCAGTCCACCCAACCTTCCAGAGAGTCGCTAATCACAACCTCGTACAAACGACCTCTCAAAAACCAGGAGAAGACAGAACTTAGACGAAAATCTTGATGCTGAAGCTATCTCAACTATTCTGCACCATGCACCTCTGATATTTTATCCAGGTGGAGGGAAGGGGGGGGGGCGAAGTGAGAAGGAATGTGGCATCAGAAAATAAAGAGACGGCAGATAGTAGTCAAGTAATAGGATCAAGCAGAAGAAGCGAAGATTTATTTGCTCGAATTTCATTGAGCCAAAGAGCGCGCGCCCAACACATACACAATAGGTCTCTAACCGCGAATGCAATTCTCCGGAATGCATTTTGTATGCAATTCCTCTTCTTCCGATTCGTTTTTTTCAAAAGCTATATATATAGGAGAGGGCGCTTGGTGGGCACGAGCGAGCTGGATGTACGAATGAGAACGACGGGTATCGATCGAAAAGACGAGAAGAAGTTGCATTGCATACACTACGGTATTATTGTTTTCGTGACTCTCCCCGAAAACCCGTTGGCTTTTTGTCAAGGTGAAGTTGCTCATGGACGAGCCGGCGGTTATACAGAGAAACACCGCGGATGAGATCACGGGAGACTTTGGCGCGACTACGAGGAGCCGAAGAGGTTTCCCTCACCACAAATGTCGACGACCTGAAAATGTTGCAGCAGACTCCGATGATCCCGTGGGGGATTCAGCCGGGCCGAGGTAGATATAATGGAGGAGTGAGGATTTCGTTAGATCATTGTGACATTTCGTTTTTAATCGGTCCAACATGAGGATACAATTAACTAGGCCATCAGCAGCATCTCCACTAGACATGTGAACCAGTCTCTGATCTATGATGGCTTCATGGCTTCTCCATCTATCATTGCAGGTGCTGACAGAGCATACAGCAAAGATGATGTGGCGAACCTCCGCTGGTCCCACCTCCAACTTCCGGCTAAGAATCGACAGCTATAGCATAAGGTTCATCTGACCAGGACCAAAATATCCCACCGCAAACAATATTGTCAACGATACAATTAGAGACGGTCAATGCGGAAATTACATGGATCATCAAATGCTAATTGCCGGTGTTGTCTCCTCGCGGTAAGATGAGTTAGCGATTGAAAAAAATAATTTCATTGAGAGCTGTAATGAGTATCAACTCCCTTCATCTTATCCTCCTGACTTCGTGGTATTTTGAAAGCAGTGCATTTGACACTGACGAGTGTAGCATTCACGGCAGACCCTCTCAGTAATGATGATTCACTGTGATTGATTTACAACCATCGTGTAAACGTGGGTATTGATTGAACGTTTGTTCACGTTCTTCAGCACACATGCTTCACCCTAACCTATCAATGGAAGACGCTAATAATCGATTGGGTCAAGGTAAGCTACGGTGGTGGCTGTGCGGTTAGAGACTTTGGCACAAGAATTGTTCGTCGCCGTCAGCCAAATGTAAAGTTAGCTCAAGCGGTACCTCTTCGCCGTTGGGTAACTTAAATAGATGTAACTTGATTGAATGTTAACTTAATGGTATATTATCGGTTACTATTGGATGGATTACAATTTTGTAGCACCAAATCCCTATCCGGAAAACGAATGCTGAGGAGCTGCCCTTCATAGATTTTATTGCCCTATGAGCTTTCTGGAGATGACAGCGTACGTTGAAGTTTGACAGTTGGCGACGTGGTTTGACAGCTTTCATCTATTCCAGTATGGATTTAGGGAAAACAGTATAGGGAGAGAAACGAAATTGGTTTTCATGGGTCTCGAGAGGGAGCAAGACTGAAACAGATCGTAAAACATCGAAACGACGTACGGATAGCAGGAACTGGGCTAGAAATACATTGAATCAAGTTGAAGTATTACGGGGTAATATAGACAACCCGATAAAATCTTTGGATGGGATAACGATATTGTTTTAAAGTATTTTTGTTCTAAAGTATTTTTAGATGAAATATATGTGTGTGTGTGTGTGTGTGTGTAGCCCTAATGAGAATACTAGCGTATTATTAATTTCAAGCGCCTGTATCGACCCAGGATTGTAAACAGAACCACTTGACCACTTATCGAACGAGGGGTGTCTATCAGTAACGAAGTGGTCTATCGGATTAAGTCTGCTTTGGCCCGGCCCACGTTTTCGGTAAATATCTCAAAATCCGAGAGACATAGCGGCAAATCGATAATGACCTTTTGTGTAGAGCACAATGAGATCTACAAATTTGTTATCATGCAAATTGCGCTATCTCTCTTAGATTTCGAGATATTTACCGGAAACACCAGGCCGAAAGAGACTTGACGCGATTGACATCGAAGCATTCTTCTATAGAACGAAAGAATAAAGGAAATGAACTCAAACTTTTGACCAGTAGTCAACATATATAACACTCATTGCTGATAGCTGCAGTTAGAACTTCCTCAAGTTCATCAACTTGCTACGGTATGATTGAAGATGCAACCCCTTGCACTCTCTCCCTCTCTTTTTGAGCAATCCAATGCCAACTCGTATTTTCTTACCATAATATATAAGTATGAAGACAGGTTTCGCGTACCTATATACACTATCTGCAGTTCGTGGGGTCCGAAAGTCTCGTGAGAGACTCGCAGCTTCTACCCTCCCCCCCTCCCGGCCCCTCTCAATTCTTTCTCTTTCTCTGGAGGACGCGAAGAGGACCTTCTCCTAACCATTGCATCGATTTCTCGATCTTGAAGGCAAGGCACGCGTCTCGCCCGCCCGTAGAATGTCGTCGTAACGAGGCCTCCTCTCCCTCTTTTATTCACCATCCTTGTCCCTTTTTTTTCCCAACCCCTCGCATACTATCTCTCTCACATTTTATTTTTATTCCTTATTCCTTTGCCTCACGAAGACCGAGTTTGCGAACAAACTTGCTGCTTGCAATGTACGTGGCCGCATCCCAAGAGGAGGGCAACTCGAGTTCCTTGTGGATAAATGTGGGGATTGTAACTTTGGACTATTGTCTGTCTCACTTGCACTTGGTGTACAAGCACCCATATGCGTCGAGGTGGTGACGCCCTACGCTAAATCTCCACCTCTTAAACACACACACACATAATTGTGAGACAAAGCTACCCCAGTCCGTGGTATGATATGCCAGGACGTTTAAATTACGTAGGGAATTCTATGGAATGCGCGAAAGAAATCACCTACCCAGCATTCCAGGGGGTTTTGATACGCCCCCTCTGCGCGACTGGGATTATTGCTCGTTCCAGGGACCATTAGACCTTTTGCGGAATCAACGCCACTCATTTATCGCTTGTTCTCTTTAAATCTATTTTCATTTTCTTGAGAAGGGGGATGAGGAACTGCAGTTGCGAATTCAGTTGTATAATAGTTTTTATGGTGATCGTGAAGGTGGCTTGTAGACATCGATTACTTCGAAAAATATTGGGAATTTCTTAACATCATTTATTTTACTTCCTGTGATTTTATTCAGTGCAATAGCACAGTTGTGGAATGGAGAAAAAAAATTGGCATTTTTTGCAGCGTATCGTCTCGCACTAATAAAAACGGTATATATAGATATACTGCTCACATGTTCGAGATCCTGGATTTTCGAATTCGACATAATTTTCGAAAATCTCGGTTTGGGATTGTAAACAGAACCACTCGACTACTTATCTGTGAACGAAGAGTATATCAGGAACGAACTGGGCTATCGAGCTAAGTCTGCTTCGGCCCGGCCCAAGTTTTCGGTGAATATCTCAGAATCTAAGGAACATAGCGACAACTCGATGAGGACCTTTTCTGTAGAGCACAGTGAGATCTACAAATTTGTTATTATGCAAATTGCGCTATCTTTCGTAGATTTCGAGATATTTACCGGAAACACACCAGGCCAAAGGAGCCCTAACTCTATTGACCGCTTCTCCATGTTCAGGCCTTTTTCTTCTATACCGACGTCTCCATTAGTCTCAAAATATACTGAAAAAATTTGGGAAGCTGATGAACGTTACTGGACTATATCCAACACAATACCGACAAAGTGGGCCCTTTTCACATCGACGCCTGGATGCACCCAAAAATGTATTATCCGCTAGTACTTTTGTACACTAACTTCGAAACACTTAAATAGAGCGATCCATAAGTGCACATCGCGGAATATGTTCTATATATGGCCCAGGTCCACGTAGAAAGCGTTGAGATCTTATTAACAAAAATTTGTTTTCAATTGCAGAGTCTGGCCACAGGTTGGACAGTGGTTCCCCATTTTGGAGGATACAATTAGATCAGGATCTCCTGGATACCATAAGTGCTATATACCCAGAGTGGTTTAAGGACTACACGAACAGCAGATCCACAGCATCAACATCAAACTCACCATCCATCAACGGTAATCGCTCGAATAGTGAAGAGCCGGGCTCCAATAATTCAAGCATTGAAAATACAAGTATTCTCATCGGTCATCAGTCCAATAAACCCACCAAGATCGAGAGTAAATCCAAGTCCAAGGCTAAGCGAATTGAAGCACTTAGAGAGAAACGCGAAAACCGTGAAGTTAAGGAAGACAGGTATTATTTTATTTAAAATTTCCGGAATTATCGAGAATGAAGGAATTAATAATAAGTATAAGTGCCCCCCCCCCTTCAGAAATAAAAGCCGGCATGTAATAATCAGGTATAAGTGCTGATGATGCTTAAATTTCATGTTTCGCTCATTATAGAGATTTACTATCACACTAAACATGATAATAATTGGCCCAGCTGTGCATTCCTCTTCTCCGTTATTATAATATTATTGTACCCTATTTAGAGCCAATTTTTATGCATCCGGAAATCGCCAGCCTCCCCCCCCCCCCCCCCCCCGCCCGCCCTCTGGCGTTTTCATGGAAACCAACTAAACCTCCAACGAAGGTTTTAAACTCATAATAAATTGTACTTATCCATTAGAAGACTATACATATTTTTTTTGCCCATGTAGCGATCGTTTAGAGAGCGGCAAGAAATCGGTAAAAAGATACCCTAGAACGGCAGACAGTAGTTTGGCAACTGGGAGAAAGTCGTCAGGTGTTGACACATCAGAAATAACCACTACAGTGACTGAAACTACAAAGATGGCTGAGAGTAATCGATCTTCACCGCCTAAAGCGGAAGTTGACGATTCACCACTGCAGCATGATCGCAACAAAGAATGTGAGTAATCAACTGCTTGGTTGTTTTTCACTTAAAAGTCCCAAACCTCATAAATATTGATTTGGCTGAGGAGGTTCCTAATTAATAGATCTTAAGTCATTAGTAACTGATGATGAGAACAGCTGAGGTGATCAATAATTTTCATCGTGAATTGGATTGTTCAAATTGCGGAACACGAGGGGCATAAATTAGCGCCTCTTCGAGGTTTGTCACAAGCAGGACTCTCCATGTTAGTTAGTTGGTTTCGGCGACTTGGTCGAGACTGTAAGACTAAACCTCACCTCTCCGTTGCTCTTTTGCTCATTCATAATAAACCGTTTTTCATTATTGATAACTATCTTTCGCTATTTAAACATAATCTTCAACAAACCGAGGAACACTCCAACAACAACAAGCGACGTATTACCAGACTTACATGTGTACACAAACGCTTGAACAAGGATAATCGATTATCACACTTGTGTCTACCATGATCATCCGACCTTATCAACTCTTACCATCCTCTGATTCGATATACTACATCACGATGATTATGCCAGGGGGCGGTAGAATAAGAGAAAGTATTCACATTGTACATTGTTGGTGGAAGTTTAATGTATCCAACAAGGCGAGTAAAGGCGCCACCTATAGTCCAAGAGTGGCCCGTATCCTCCTTACGCCTCTTGTGCATTATGAAATGCGCCCTTGGTCGTTGCATCTTTAAGTATCTCAACGTGACCATTATAAAGCCGCGTCCATAATCATGCGCTCGTTCCGCGAGGGGCTGAGGAGGCAGGCACATGCCGCCGATGAATTATCGATTCTCAATTGGAATTTTTTTCATGGTTGCGGCAGGACTTCTTTTCAATGATTTTTTTTTCCCCCCCTTCTTTTTTTATTTCTTCATTTTTTTATTGGACGATAAAAGTCGAGAAGGTGGAGGAGGAGGTGGAGTAAGAGGATTACTTGTGTTACACGCGCGGTAGGTAATGAGAGAGAAAGAGAGAATGAAATGAGAATTGTTGTTAAAGTTGATGATTAGGTTGGTTTTATCGGTATGAATTAGTGCACCTGTAACTGGTGGACTTCCTGCTTGGGTGGATAAATCTTGGTAGCCATTATGCCAAGAACAATGCAGGATCGAAAGGGAATGTTGTTATAGATATATTAAAAAACAAAAATTATATGATTGAGTGGTTTTGTGAGCAGTCGTCTTGGGAGAGATACACCTACATACGAATTTCCGACCCATTTCCGGAGTGATGACAATCGCGTTTCCGACGGAGAACTCAATCAACTTCGATTACATTTATTCAACTTCATCATGTAACACCCAGTGGATTAGACTGAGAGCGTATTTGCATTGGACAATTCCGTAGCGAAGTGATGAACTGGGTTAAGTCTATTTTCGCCCAGCATCAATTATCAGTGAATACCTTGAAGTCTATGGCATATAGCGAAGTTTGCATTGCAAGAAATTTGTGGATTTTACTACACTCTACACCAAAAAGCTACCTTTCGTACACACACACAAGCATACAGACGGGTAAACACACACACGACCGCCGGAGAATATTTGTCAAAAACATTTTTTCATGCATTCCGACCGCTAGCAGGAGTGTTTCGTGTGTGCTATCGGTGGTACCTATAAAATGAGACCGCCCGGCCGGTCGGGAACCTATCCGAATGCAGGGAGGAGTGTTCATTATAGGTGCCCACCATCGTAGCAGAGGTGTTTCTGGAGGTTTACCCTGTGTTTAGAAATACGATGGCCTAAATGGCGAAAGTCGGCCCCACGCCCATGGATGGGTGTCCAGTAGGGCCTCTGAAGGAATGCTCAAAAATGAGCTGCCGTGGGGAGGACAAACGAGAGGGACGGAGACAAACACACACACACAGACACACATACACACACATCTCTTTCAACATTTTAAAACTTGAGTTCTAATAAGACATTTCAAATTTAGGGCCAAATCAGTAACGTCTATAAAAATCCAAAAAATCCCAACAACTCAATTGTAATTAATACACTATATATATTATCGCTTGATTGATTAATCACCTTCACAAGTGCATGTAATAAAGATACCGCCACGTTCCAGTTGCCTATCATACGTAGGTGACCTAACAACAACATATATCGGTGTCATAATATGTGGTAGACAGGAGGCGTGACTACTTATAAAGGTGATATCATCGGTGATTATTAAGCCTACGCTTTTACATTGGTATGAGTAAATCATGAGAGTGAAAAGAAGGGTGTTACCCCCTTACCCCCCCATTCAATAATGTGCAGACTGGTACTTGATGGTAACTCAATGGACACCACTAATGATGATAACCCATCTTTTATTCTCTATTTATCTTTATTCGTACCCCCATCCCAACCTCTTTCAGTTTAAATTATTTGAGTGTGCTCCACCAATCGTGGAATAAATTATTGGAAAATTAGTGTTATACGTTTTTTGGGGGCGAGATGTTTTTTGTACTTCCAAAACCTCTTGAGGATATGGATCGCGCTCGTGACGAGTTCCGAAAGTAATGGTAATCGAGTAGGGCACCGCGGCGTTAACGAGGCGTGACCGCGCCGCTCATTTACTTGTCGAGCAAACCATTGGCTTTGCGAGTGAGCAGGAATTAAAACCAATGAATTACCCATACGTCGCGAGCAATGTAAAATTTATTCATTCATTTCTCATTCATTCATTCACCACAATCGCTTGAATAGCATTGGATGCTTTGGAGATGTGGGTACAGCGCTTAACGAGAGTAAACGTTATCTGTACCGCGGGTGAATTCTATATTAATCTGAAGGTACGCTATAAATTCCAAATTCACTGCGATATTTGTATGAATTCATTTTCCAACCTAGTCAATCATACCTCTCTGCGCATGCGCACCGGATTCTAAGACTGTTGAGGATGTCTCACTCCGGGACTTATCTCACGTGTTGAAATTGAAATCACTCTTCCATGTCATTAATTCCATTTTAAGAAAAAAATAAGAACGAGATTTTCCGCCTCCCCCCCCCCCCCCCCCCACCACCACCCCATTGTGATTTATTGGGCGGGGCTTTCGTTATTTTGCATACAGTGGCAGTGAAATTAATTTACCGAGAGGCCCGCGTCGTAACTTTCAGCTTCTGACCCGAAAAAAAAACGAAAAAAAACACCTCGAGATTTAATGGTCACGAAGTGAGGAGAGACATGAAATACAGGTAAGATGGGAATAAAATGAATCATAGAATGGCGAAATCCAAAAAAAAAAAATGTCCAGCGACTTCCTTGATTTACATGCAAGCAAGATATCAGCAACATATTAATAGTGATTCAAGATGGTTTTCCAAGGCTTTTAATTTCGCGTCTAACTCGCCTATCGGTGATTTCAATGCATGTATAGATGACGCTCACTTTCCAGGCCAACGCCAATGTATAGACTCCACCGTCAATTCGACATATCTTGAGCCGGTTCGCCCACGGCGTACAGAATCAAACGACATCGGGGCTAGTATACCGCGCGTTTTATGAATATGCAGGGAGGGTTATAAGCACTTTGCAATTTATTTATAAGAATGACGTCAAAAGGAAGTGGAAGGAAAAATTTCATAAGAGATGTAGATGAATTGATTGTAATTGGGGAATTGGCTCGAATTATTTTACGTTTATGAAGTAATTTTGCCAGGGAACATTTTCTGATGTGGACAGCCATCTTTTGGTTTTGGGCCAGGAAGTCAGGATTTTTTTCGCGTTTTTTAGAACGCTACTTTGATAACTTTATCACCGAAATGTCGGTTCGATGTCGCTTCGGGACGTTTTCTGAAGACTGTGTGTGTGTGTGTGTGGGTGGGCGGGTAGATGGGTGTATTAAATGGGTGGGTGTGTTGTATGAGTGGGCGGGCAGGTGGGCGGGTGGATGGGTTGGTGGGCGGGTCGATGGATGGGTTAGTGGGTGGGCGGGTGGAGGGGGGGCGGGTAGATGGGTGAATGGGTTGATGGGCGGGTCGATGGATGGGTTAATGGGTGGGCGGGTGGGTGGGGTGAGTGGGCGGGTGGGTGGGGTGAGTGGGCGGGTTTCCCTACCTGCGTTCAAAAGTCACCGCAGATTTTTCATCGGGTAAAAATTTTTTGTAGCAAGTTGATCACTCTATTAGTGCCTCTCAAGTTTCTCTAACTAACACGTGGGCATATGTCAGTTATGACAAATTAATAGCATATGTCCGCATGATAGAATGGCTTGCTGTTGATGAAAAGTCATACATTACTATATTCGACATTTAGTATCCTTATTGCGTATATAAAAAATTATGACGCTTGACTGGAAATAGACATCGGCAATGAATAATCGATTAATCGAAAATGTGGCTTATGGTGGTACTGACATTGTATTTCATAGAAAAATAGTTAGCACAGAAATTTTCTCTCCTGCTACATTTGTCGATACATATTTTTTTATTTAAATTTATTGTCAAACACAAAATTGATATTTCTCATTCTCGCACAATTGTTGACCACTGTCAATAAATGATTCGATTTCAATGGACAAGTCAACACGAGCCATGCATGATCACGTACCTCAAACGAGTCGCGAATAATTATGTGATTGTCAGTTTATGTATAAGTACGGAAGTCCTTCCTCGTTGCAACGATCGACACATAACGGCATCCATCCCTTCCGGTGAGACTAGCGAAAATTGGATGAATTGCTAAAAAATTTTTTTGGACAATCGAACCACAAATCAACTTTTTCGCACATGCGACCTTGTTCGAAGATCTTCAATACGGACTTGCAAAGTAATCTCAGCGATTGCAAAATATAACAAGTACCATGATTGATATTCATGATGCGATAGGCCCGCGTTGACGGAAAGACGTCTTATAGGAAGGAAGTGAAGCTAGTTGTAATTCTCAGCTCGATACTTGATACGGCTTGTATGTAATACAGTGTATGACTAAGAGAGATGGAGATAAATTGAGAAAAAAAAATGTGGTGATAGCTAGAGCCAAGGAACTCTCCCCCGCCCCCCCCCCCCCCCCCACCCCAGGATCATACTGAAGTTGACAATTATGTATTTCAATTGACCAGTCGTTATTATACTGACGCCTACACGTATCACCGACGAAACGGGACTATTCTTCATTTTCTTTTGCCTGCCCTTTCGTGATTGATCGAACTCACAACTGTTCCTCTTGATGATTTATTTTTTATATGCCGAGGTGATTTTCACCGCAAAGATAATTTATTATTAACATATTCCGCTAAGCCATAGGTGTATAGAAGATTATGGGAGGTGTGTTCTGGAAACCCCCCTCCCTTTCACCACCACCCACTTCACCCCCCCCCCCCCCATCAAAATAAGTATGTGTAAACTATATGAAGAATATATTTCCTAGACTGATGCTATGACTGGACTATCGTTAGATACTTTTCTGTACACCGGATGCATGGTGAGAAGGACACTAGGACTTGAATATTCTTTACCACCTGGAGTTAGTTGGATGTTTAAGGAATCATCCGTTAACTGTACATTGGCCTTAAATATTCGGAAACAACGGGGTAAAAGATACTCACCGTTAATCGTGTTGATAGTCCTTTGGTGTTAACAAGGACATTGAAAATAAAATTTTCAACAAAGCAGTTTATGAACAATGCAGAAAATATTTATTGCTTGGCTAAATCAACGCATTTGTCCTATGTATCGGAGAATGCAAGTAGACGATTCCTATATGTATATGCGGTATTTCATATATATTCCATATTTCCACGTGGAAATTCCATGCGTGTGTGTGTGTGTGTGTCAATTTTTTTTTTTCACACAAACACACACACACATGTAAGCACCCACCCACCTACCTCGCCACCCACCCACCCACTTACCCACCCACCCACCTACTCACCCACCCACCCAACCACCCACCCATCCATCCACCCACCCACCCAAACACTCACCCACCCACTCAACCACTCAACCACTCATCCATCCATCCACCCAACCACCCACCCAACCACCCACCCACCCACCCACCCACCCACCCACCCACCCACCCACCCAACCACCCACCCACCCACCCACCTGTCCATCAAAAACAAAAAACACACATGCACACACACACACACACATCCACCCACTCAACCACCAAGGACAAAAAATGCACACACACACGCACGCACTTCTTAAAACCTAGCCCACAATTGTTAAAAATTCCGTGGGACGTGTAGATCCCAATGAAATTGTCAAACTCACAAGCAAACCAATAAAAGCCCGATTCAGCAAGTTAAAAATATTGGCCACCTAATAAATTCAAAATAAATCCGTAAACACTAACTCATGTCGTCAGGTGTTGCCTACCAGCCTTGATACATATAATCGCCTACACATAATAATCTCGTTTTTTCCATCTTCCGCGTTAATACACCCACGCATTATCGCTTTACCCTTGCCAAGGACACGGCCACAAGCACCTATAGCACGGTGGAAGCACTTCATTACATTATTCCACTGAGTATACCTAAAAAACATAGAGTCGTAGAAACTATCAAGTCACACGTTGCAAACACCCTCGCTTCCTACACAATTTTCCCGCCATACTCAATTCTCACCTGCATGAAAAAAAAAGTGGAAAGAGGAACGATGTAAACATCCTCCTCCACATGTTCCCATTGCATCATGAATGCGGGATCAATAATTCTTGCATGAGATCATAGGATTTATGAAATTCACCATAGAAAGGTAAATGCATAGTTTGTCCAAACGAAATTTAATGTCAAATGGAGTTGAAGGATATCATAATGTGGGGCTGGTTGGTGGTCTAATTAACAATTAGTGATATAGTGAGAATGAGAAAGCCCTTTTGCAACAGCTCACAATTCTCCCCCCCGCCCACCCCCCACCCGCCAAACTCTTAACCACCCGCACATACATTATCTCTCCTCTTATTTGCAGTGCTGTTGTTATTCCTCTCGCGCAACACGACCAAGGCACGTAACTTGACTTTGCATTCACCACTCTTGTTCACCTTTTTTCTCCGGCGAGTTTTCGCACGTGCTCTTTCCCAATCTGACTTATATACCTGCAAAAAAAAAATCAAAAAAAAAATTAATGAATAAAATAAAAATGAAAATGCAATTAAAAAAAAAAAGAAGAAGGAAAGAAAAGATGAAAATAAGAAGCTGGGAATTAAATGAAATTTGTGATTCTGGGTTTGTGAAAGTCGACGAGGTTAATTGATACCCGCCCACGCAATTATTATTCAATGCTACTGAATATCAATGGAATGGGGATTATGCTTGGGTGAAGGCGACGAGTGATTACAGCATTTTTGATTTTCACTCGACTGCACACAATTTAATTATAATGTTATTTTCGAATTCCGAGCTTTAAGAGGAAAATTGGATTTTTCTTGATTTTTCAAAATGACGTAAATCATGAACGATTTCAATTGCTGACCGTCATTTTCCATGGGGAAGGCTGCTGCTAGGTCAGAAATGATTCCACCGCTAATCTGACGCCTCGAAAAATCATCGTCTTTCACCTCCCTACTTCGCTACAAATTACTTCATTTTTACTTCTCTCATGCCACCCAAGAAATACCTTAATGTGAAATTGTAAGATACTTTTTTACGGTCAATTAAGCGTATTACAGGGTTGTTGCAGAGTAAATGAGAAAAATTAACGAAAATTTCTTATTCGGAGAGATACGCCCTTTCCACTTTTGTTCATTAATCACAATGAAATCAGGATGAAATTTCCTAAATATGTGAACAATTTATTATCATCATTATTATTTCTTAGGATCACCATAAATTGACGAAAAAATCGTTAGTTTGGGAGTGAAATTGATTGGTCTAAAACGATTTTTTTTCGAATTCTTGTCGAGACATCTCGTCTCTCGTATTCTCTTGACTTGGCGATAATCATGAAAATCTCTCTCGTATTGTATCGACTCCTCAAATATTTTCGGCCGTTTACTCATTCTCAGTTTTGTGGCATGGATTCTTAATCTTCAGTTACATCCTCTGACCCAAAAAAAGGCCGTGGGTGAGGCTACATATATTGTTCTGACCAACACACTCTCTCTCCCCCATTTTTATTTTTTTTATTTTTTTTTTTTTCGGTCGAGTCGTTTGCAAGAGTCGTCGGTGATATTTCTCTTTCCTTTATACATTTTCAAGTAAAATTATTTATTTCAGTTGTCAACGACTACACGACACTACAAAGCGACAATGTCATTGTGAATAATTTTCATTGGATCAAAAAATAAATGAGATGTGTGGTTTACTGGTATTGCGTAATTTACAAGTTATCGGTGGTTGTAATTTCTATTCCATTTTTCAAAAGTAGTATTGGACTTTCCGCTATTTTTTTTGTCTTTTATCTTAAAAAAAATTTTCTCAGCATCAACATCGCCCTGGAAATTCCCACGGCAATTTCTGAAAAAAAGAATAAATAAATAGACCTGTCGTTCGTCATTTGAAATAATACTGTGAGTAAAACGATGAAAGTGTAGAAGGGTAAAGCACCGATAAGAAAGACGGAGATAAGAACATTTGATCGTGTCTCATTGTAAATAATGCTTTGTCCTACTATTTATTCTACATGCATTCACTTCTCCATTTCATCTCCAGTTGGGGAGGAACGCTATGGCGCGTTGCTATGGCGCGTTGCTATGGTGCGTTGCTATGGCCCGTTGCTATGACTCGTTGCTATGGCGCGTTGCTATGACGCGTTGCTACAGCCCGTTGCTATGGCGCGTTGCTATGGCGCGTTGCTATGACGCGTTGCTATGGCCCGTTGCTATGACGCGTTGCTATGGCGCGTGACTATGACACCTAAGCATAAGTGTCCAGACATCGTAACACCTTCAGATAGTCCCATAAGAAGTTTCACCTCAAAAAAAAATCGCACCAATAATAATAATCATAAATCTCTCGTGAAGATGCAAATAAAAATAGTAATAATACAATCGGCACACTCTCCCTAACTGCTGTTTCCATCCACTTCCCCAAAATCACTGTCAAGTAATGGCTGCTATATTCTAAAAGCCGTAGACACTTATATCTTTATTTATATTCCATTTAAAACCCAAATTCCCGGTATAATTACAGAAGGCAATTGGTGAATATGATACGTAAAAATATAAAAGAAACAGTTAAAGATAATTGACTCTTCGAAATTCGAAATCGACGGTGAAAAATCATCGGCAATATTCGATTATATTATTAAACGTAGGTTTATTAATGCACCGCTGTGAGCATTGAAACTTTTATACGTGAAGCCGTGTGATATTGTGCATCAGAGTGAAGAGAAAAATTAGCAATTAACTTCTTGGCGGCGCGTATTACGCCGATGTCGCGTCGGCGGTAATTGCCTTTCTTTATCCTTCTCTACATTGCACTCGCTGATGTGGAGAAAACTTCTTTCGTGGGTGTTGTTTTTTTTTTTCAGCACACCAACTTGATATAAAGTAAAGCCACCACTGCTGAGCCATCGAAAAAGAGAATAAATAAATTTGCATAATGCGCGAGGTTGAACACGGTCCAGTGCGATCGATCGGTTAATTTAAATACTGAATATACTGTTGTGGCGATGGGGCGGCGAAGAACCATCCAAGACGGGGCCGCCCATTAGCTCGTAATTATCGTTACTTATTGCTGGTAAATACCCAAGCGAGATCAGCGTTACGCCAGCGTTACAATGTGCCACCACGTAAATCTACGTCTAATCGAATGGACAATATTTTTTTTTTGCAATGATCCAGAGATGGATGAGACTTCTCCATTGAGGTCAGCTTCTCCGCAGGTAATTTTTCCCCAAAATTGACCGCCCTGCACGTCAAAATTCAATTCCGAATCCTTCTAACTACAAATCGTTAGAGACAATTTGGGGAAGAGTTCTATTTTAAATAAATTCTGTAAAAAGTAGAGACAGCGGGGTTGAAACTGTGAAATGTGTTTCACCGTAAGAATTTCTATCTCGTCCTTTTTCTTATAAAAAAAAAAAAAGATGTAGAAATTGCATTATTTGACATATCGCATTACAAACGCCGGCGAGCAGACCAGCAGTTTTATTTTTCCTCATCCCAATTTTCTCCCTTTTTTTCCTTTTTTCACTGAAGACACAAGCCACACGATGGAAGACTATCCCCGTCGTCACGTCGTCGGGAATACCGGCAAAGGCCGAGGGCACAATACATGGCGCCGCGTGCAAATCTCCGCAGCGGGAAAGAAACGCCCGTTGGGGTCACTAGCGGGGGCTCGTGTACCATGTCATGCGATATACCGCGTTTATGTTATGATAGGACGCTCGGTGTTAGGATCCGTTGTCTCAACTGGCATCACGGGATATCATCTCTCTTTCGCTGCCTCCGGAATCGTACAGACGTGAGCATTGCTCTCTCATCCATGCCGACTCAATTTGCTTCTTTTCGTATTGTCATTTTTCTTCAACTTTCTGGTGAATGGTCTCCATTTTTTTTTTTTTTTTTTTTTTTATTTTCTAATTCAAAATTTTTCTAATTCTGTTTCTGAAATTAACTTGGAGAAATCGTGATTATGAAAATTACTATTCCGAAAAATATTGAATGAAGGTAATGAGTGAATAATTAAATTGAGGTAATGAGAGCAACAAAAAAAAACAGTATCAATTTTTTAATGTAATGCCCGACGCAAAATTTTATTCGACAATTTGTCGGATTTTATTATTATCAGGTAAAAGCATAAGTGCGATCGAGATAAGCCTTCTAGAGACTGGGCCACACGTCCGTGAACATTGTGAGTCCAGGAGTATGGGGTGGATACGGGAGGAGATACTGAACACAATGGAGTACAAAGTAGCTAAATAAAAAATTGTTATTTTCTTTATTTTGAATCAAGTTGCTCGTTCGCCATTGTTGATACCCAGTGTCTTCATGAAAGAGACTGATGTAATTTTTTTTCAAGTATATTGAAAAGTGTTTCACACACACCCACCCCCCCCCCCCACCTTCCCGCCCACCCACCCTCCCTCCCTCCCTACCACCCACCCACCCTCCCTCCCTCCCTCCCTCCCACCCACCTTCCCTCCCCCCCCCCTCCCACCCGCCCACTCTCCCTCCCACCCAGCTTACCCACCCACCCTCCCTCCCTCCCTACCACCCACCCACCCTCCCTCCCTCCCACCCACCCACCCTCCCTACCCCCTCCCACCCTCCCTACCCCCTCCCACCCGCCCACTCTCCCTCCCACCCAGCTTACCCACCCACCCGCTCACTCTCCCTCCCACCCACACACACACACACACACAAGGCATACATAGTCGGGCATTGGTGTGATAGGTGAGCAACGGTCCCATGGCTACATGGATGGGTGTCCAGTACTCCCTTCCGAAGAAGTGTTCAAGAGCAGCTACCGTGTGAAATACAGAAGAGAGGAACGGAGACGAAACACAAACAGACAACCAGATTAACATATTTCCAAAAAAAATGTCAGAGAAAAGTGAAAATGTTCCGACAATTTCAGCCCTCATTTTGGGGACCACAAAAATAGCCATCCCCATCGAGGAGTTAATAAAAAGTTTAACCCTTCCGAAAAAGTGTGTCCCTCACTCTCCTGGCGAAGTGAGGTTTTGATCTCCCAAGTTGTTGGGATCCCACCGACCTTCCTCATTCCTCCCAGAGCAACTGCTGAGGTAGGGCCTCTACCGTCAACAAAGGGAGAAGGAGATTCTTCTACAAAACCCATCCCTCCTCGCTCGCCGCTTTTTTTTTCTTAAGTCGGGACAAGGAGTTGGAGGACAGCGGTACCCCAGCGATAATAATAATACAAGATATCTCGACGTACGTGGGCGGTCGTATTGTTAGCGCAATGAGCCTGTATGTACGATCAAACGGGATATCCACCGCGGCGCTTCCGCGCGTATGTTTATTCGTAAATAATAAATAAAGTCGAATTGGGGTATCGCCGCAATTCAGAGTTGAAAATTTCTGACAAGTGCTTACTTCCTCATTTTCGAGTAAACGATCTATGAACTTTCAGTTCATTCATCTGCAAATACAAATACATATTAAATTAAATGACCCTAAATGTCTCGTACTTAGTGAGGCGCAATAAGACCCTTAAAATTACGAAGAATTATCAGGGCCGACTTTCATCATTTTACGCCATCGCATTCCTGAACACAGGGTAAACCCCCAGAAACTCCTACGCTGGGTAACCCCCCCCCCCGCGGCAGGTTAGGCTCGCGTCCCGCCTCGCCGTCTCACTTCAATAACTGCGCCATTACCGCCGTAACCCTACATTGCAAAATCCATAATAATATATCTACAAATTAAAATTTATGCCGTGGTAAATCTACTTGTGCATCTGCCATTTATCTTTCCGCACTAGAGAGAGAGTGTACGATTTTTCGCATTTGTGCGCACACACGGGTGACTTGCGTCCGGCATATGTAAACAATTCCACACGAGCTTGTGTATGGGAGGAATAAGAGAATCCCGCACGCAGTACCGAAGTAGGTGGACATCCAGCACGAGTTCCGCTCGCCTTTCTTCTTTGAATCTGCTTTTATTCTCTTATGTATATGTATCACCCCCGCAACGAAAAAGAGAAGAGAGAGAAGAGTTGCTCTTCTCTCGCAAAACGGTATGCATTTTGTGTTGGGTTGAGAATGGGTGGGTGGGGGCGGGGGGAGGGGGAGGGGGCACAAGAAGGAGATAGGACTGGACGTTGTGTGTGGCTTCAAAAGCAAATGCCGCCGCGATAAACACGCATTATTCCAGCAGTTTTCAACGAGTGGAAGGTACACTGATATCTGCGCATGCGCTCACACTATGCGAGCGATACTGGACGACGATCTCCAGCCATTTTCGTCCACCAAGCATCTCTAGGTACATTGTTTTACGGGACACCGAACTGTTTCAGGTCGGTTTTTCTTTCAAACTGGAATTATTATTGTGGAGAAAGTTTGTATGGTGATGAGGTTGAATGATCAAGTTTGATTGCAGCAAAAAAAAAGGAAATGAGTATGAGCTCTCTAAATGATTTCAATGGTTTATAACGCTCTAACGCCGAAACGGTTGAAGGTACGAAAAAAGTCAGAGGACACAAAATATGTATTTTTTTATAAGGAACAATATTTATTTGACACATTTTTGCGTATCTATAATATTTCGTGAGATACAGCGTTATGAGCAATTGAAATTCTTGATAGCAATAGACGCCAGGAGATATATATGGACCAACAACTAATGACCTCGATCGGATAATTTGTTCACGAGAAATCGTTCCGGAAAATTTTTGGTTACACACGTACATCGGCACACACACACACACACACACACACATACAGACATTTTGTTTTAAATAGTCTAGAAAGGTCAGAAATGGCATGAAACGTGGAGATCGGATGGGAAATCGATTTTTCATTTTCGGGGGCAAAACAATAACTTTCACATGAGCCATATTTTTTTTTTTAACTGCTGGAATATCATGAGAAAATTTTTTGTGTTATCTTACCATTGACAGTTTGTTAACCAATTCTCAGCTAACATACACAAATATTTCTTCGTATAAAACGCATGGACACTTCCCACTCATATAAAAATAGTCGACATTCTTGTTTTTGAATGTTGAAAAGAAAAAAAACAGGTCTCACCTTTCAATGAATTTTTGATGAATGGAACAAGGAAAACTTGATATAGGCAATAGTTCCATAGGGCGTAGGAAGTGTTTCCATAGGCGCGTAGGCAAAAGGAGGTCTTGGTCAGATCCGCTCTATACACTTTACTCGCGCATTATAGCTAAGGTAAAGGGAGCGCGTGTTTCATTCATAATAAACGGTGTTGCAACAGAGGAAGTGGCATTAGAAAAATTCAGTATCTGATTGAAATAAATTGTCAGATTGTGCCGATTAAATGGTGATTTTATCCCGGAATTTGTCATTTGAGTTTCTCGAGAGAAATTATTTTTACCACTGTCCACATTTTTCCTCCAACAATAAAACACAAATGCATTTTGAAGATTCAGATTAACACATTATCACATATTGAGCTCAGCACTTTTCAATGCATTCTCGTATATTCAGTTGAACAATTCCGTAGGCGTTTTGGCAAATGAAACGTGAAGACATAAACAGAATCGTTGAAAAAAACATGGCGCACTTAATGAGTGATGATGAAAGTTTTGAGCCGTTTGAGTTCATCCACAATACGTTATATACGTAATACACGAGATGTTGTCGAACAAATTTACGACTTTATAATTGGGCAGAACAGTACTTGGGTGAGAAAAGTTTAGTGGGAATTAGTGAGCGTCAATATACCAATTTGTATTCATCGGATGAACGTCAATTTTTTACCGTAGAGCTGCGGCGTTTTACCGTGAAGCTGAACAGGTTTACCGTAGATGTGACTAATTTTACCGTGATTCGCAGTCCCACTGCGACTCCAACCAGATTTACCGTGGAAGCAGTGCTACCGTGCAGCTGAGTAGTTTTACCGTGGATCTCCGTAACTTTACCGTCTCAGCGTCTCCAACTTCCCAACAGGGGAAGTTACTGTGTTGCCCCCGAAAATGGAAAATCGATTTTCCATCAGATCTCCACGTCTCATGCTATTTCTGACCTTTCTAGACTATTTAAAACAAAATGTCTGTATGTGTGTGTGTGTGTGTGCCGATGTACGTGTGTAACCAAAAATTTCCCGGACCGATTTCTCGTGAACAAATTATCCGATCGAGGTCATTAGTTTTTGGTCCATATATATCTCCTGGCTTCTATGGCTATTAACAATTTCAATTGCTCATAACGCTGTATCTCACGAAATATTATAGATACGCAAAAATGTGTCCAATAAATGTTGTTCCTTATAAAAAAAATACATATTTTGTGTTCTTCGACTTTTTTCGTATCTTCAACCGTTTCGGCGTTAGAGCGTTATAAACAATTGAAATCATTTAGTGAGCTCTGTGGTCAGAAAAATACGAGCTGCAGCTAATCTGCGCTTGCGCATGTGCAGGTAGCTTCCACAGCCAATTTTATGTTATTTTGGATTGACCACGTGGTGCAGATGATGAATGTTGATTGGTAATTTGGTGATAACTTACTGATTGTTTAAAATCATGAAATCTACTATGTCTTGCACGTTAAAATCCTTTATTCCATCATCCTCTGTTCATATAATTGGTGATTGAATTTACACCTGCATTAACGTGGGAAACAAATAGGTAAACGATTGATGTTGCCGGTTATCGCACCTGCATACATAGAATTACAAGAAGGCATAATATCACGCGTCGTCGCACCAAAGAATAATCGTTTCATTGATCAATCCGGTAGAGTGGATGACATCACACACAAGTTGACTCTTTGTGGTATATGCAACGAGGATACAGTGAGGTTGTGTCCGTAACCTGCAGAGAGAAAAAAAGAGAGAAATGGAATGATAGTGTGCTAGTGGCGGTAAACAAAGGTGTTGTAATTGTCGGTTTGTCTTTACTGAGGCCAAAGTATCAACATGAGAGGACACACCGCACAATTTCCCCTCTCAACAACATTGCCGTGAGTTATATAGGGGAGAATAACGTAACGAAAAAGGGGGTCGAGGGGGAGAAATTATGTTGGTCCGTGGTAAAGGTCAAGTGACAATGATTTCCAGTATTGGCTGGCATTTTTTTTACGAGCACCACCATCTCATTATTTCTTCTTTGACACAAGTGGTTTTATGCAATTATATAGATTATCAGTGTTATCAATTTTATCATTCTTTTTTGACCCGAATTTTCTAAGGCGGGCTGTGACCCCCCCCCCCCCCCCCCAGCCCCTCCCGATACCATCTCTGACCTCCTCCGGGTTGGGTTCTCATCAGCGTTGCGAACCATACCATTATCATGGTATTTATACCATGAAACTAGGCCCCATACCATATACCATGATGACGGTCATGGTATCATGGTATACTTTTTTTTTGCAGGAAAGGAGGGAGCAATGTATTTGAAGAAATATTGTTTTCATAGCTTTATTCAAAAAAAATTCCAGAATCATATTCCCGGCGATTTTGGGTCGAAAAATTGAATTTAATTTTTTTCGATTTTGGCCAAATTTAACATTGGGACCTTATGGGGAGGCAAACTTAATTTTTTTTAAATCGAATTTTTGGCCCCATGCGTGTTTATACTATCCAATAGGAACCTCTAGAAGACACTCCCGTCGATTTTGGATCGAAAAAGTCAAATTAATTTTTTTCGATTTTGGCCAAATTTAACATTGGGACCTTATGGGGAGGCAAACTTAAATTTTTTAAAATTGAATTTGTCCATTTTTGACGATATATAAATCGCAGTATATTGTTGTTGATGTTATTTGAAACATTTAATGTAAAATAATAGAGATTCTTTGAAGTTTTTTGAAGAGCCCTATTTTATCGGTAGATACCATTATTTCTCCCTCCCCGTACCATGAACCGAGCTCCACGGGTTGGCAACGCTGGTTCTCGTCTGGCCCAGCGTTCTTATCATATACTCGCGCCAAAAATTCATGTCACTCACATACACACGGACATGTCCTAAAGAATTGTGTACAAATATTAAATAAAAATATTTGAAGCTCCCGATACGATGAAAAGTGCGAATTCCCATTTTCGGGCACAAAATCATAACTTCCCCTATCGGACAATCAAGAATATAATACTGATAAGAGTATAACTGATAGCTATGGCCACGCGAAATGTGGTCGAGTCTGAACATGGATGGGTGCCCGCTTAGCCCTACCTACTCCGATCGGATTGTTGAGCGGTTTTCCTGTGTCTCCAAATGCAATACGGTTGGGGGGAGGGCGGGGGGGAGGTGGTCCGCATGATCCCCTCAACGGGGGGCGGGGAGGGGGAGGGGGGGGGGTTATATGTAAACGCCCGAGAGAGTATACATTCAGAGCGAAAAAAAAAGTGCTAATAAAAATGAAAATCTATATTGATAACTTTAACCATTATCGTACTGGTATTGTTACGCATCTTCTCTTTCAATGACGTAGACATGCGTAAATGTTTATCCTGTTCTATTATGAAGCACGTGCATATAAGTGCGGGTGAATCTCTCGCGCAGCTGTTTAACCACATCGTCAGATATATACCACACAGAGTTTTCTCGTGTCGCTTAACGTGCTACTGTACCTTCCTCCCCCCCCCCCGCCCCCCGATCTCCTCTTTTCACTCGCAACTGTTTTAGATGAAAAAGGTGTGGGTGGTTGAGGGAGACAGACATATGTACAAGCATTAATAAGACAGTATCGCGGCACGCGGAATAGCTGTGCTCTAGAAATAGATACTGGAATGAGTAGTAGGCCACGAGGTTTCACCTAAAAGTTCGTGACATTTATTCATTTATATAATCTACATAATCAATCTTTGGCACAATAAATGCCAATTATTCTTCACGAATGGCACCCTGTTACTCCATAACTTACAAACTTATAATATTTTTTTTTTATTGCAATTTTAAATTGAATGAAGACCCATTTTGCCCCGATTTTTCATACAGACTCCATTTGTAAACAATTGCACAATCCCTATTTCCGATGGCCTCATGACAATTGATAAATTACTAAAGAGGACAGACGCGTCATGGTGAAAATAGATGGTGGAATAAGAGAGTCTGCATTCAGGCATGCTTTGCACACAATTTCCATGCAACGGCGCGGTATCTTTTGCGTGAAAATAAAGTGTGCATAGCACTTGGCTTGGGTTGGAAAAAAGAGTGGTGTAAAGAGTAGGTAAAGGGAGGGTGAGGGACGGGGGGGGGGGGTGCCGGGTGCGAGAGGGATAAAATGCGTGAGCGTACATCGAGCGAGCCCTTATTAACATTTCGTTGGGATTCGCGGGTAAGATTAAATTGACAGCAAGGATTTGCGAGTCGTTTGTTACACCATGGTGTTTGCTGGCCTCTCTTTTCTTGCCGTTGGATAATAGTATTAGTGGGGGGGGGGGGGGGGGGGGGGGGGGGGTTGGCGGTGATCCTACTCCCTGGGGAGAGAAACCACTGGAGACTCCCACAAAGAGCCAATCCTCCTCCACCTCAACATATATAAGTGTACGAAAAGAGATCGAATCGGGGAATCCCCGTACGCCTTTTTGCAATACGTGTAAAATGCACATAACACCCTTAAAATCCTGGAATAACCAGTGGATATATTTATGGGCTTCATGCACCATTTGCTTATTTTATCGGACCATTGTGATAAATGGCGGGGGGGGGGGGGGAAGGAGGATTGAATGTCAGGCGGCATCTGAGATTGGAATATCAATGAGGGATATTGTTCTATTACGGAAAAATGTCGTTCAATTTTTCAAAAGTATTCAGTGGTTCGCTAAATATTTTAGAGGCAAATGTAATCAGTTTACACACTCCTCCTCATAGATTAATTTATCTCATTGCGTAATGAATCGTCCAATGATTTGCTGTTTTTTTTGTAAGAAATATTACTTCCCCCCCCCCTCCCCCCACACACACTCACCCAATCACCAACCCGCCCACCCAGTTACCCACCCATCCTGTCACCAACTCACCCAGTCACCCACCCATCCTGTCACCAACCCCCCCCCCCTCCCCACCCAATCACCAACCCACCCACCCGGCCACCCACCCACCCAATCACCAACACACCCACCCAGCCACCCACCCATCCTGTCACCAACCCCCCACCCAATCACCAATCCACCACCCACCCACCAATTCACCCCCCCCCCCCCCCCCCACCCACTCAACCACTTCCAAAAAATTTTCATGGGTTCCAACAGATAGTAGGAACCTTCCATGTGTGCTATCGACGATACCCACAAAATGAGACCGCAAGACCGGGTGGGAACCTAACCCGATGCAGGGGAGGGGGGGGGCCATCTGTCCATGTTTTCCAACCAATAAATCATGTCCCTCTTATGTCTTCAAGTATTATATTTCCTTCTGAGATTATTCTTTTCTCATACACTTTCGATTGCCAATCATCCGGCTACGCGATGAGAATCTCCACCACCAAAATGTATTTTTACTCCTTAGTTTCTCCCATTCCGTGAAGATTTAGGTCACCAGTCACATTAGGGTCAGTTTCTCATCTTTCCCAAGGAATTATGCGTTCACAGTTTTCATCTAAATTCGACTTATCACTATTTATAACCTGAAGACAATGTTATCAACAGCGGTCGAAGAGTTCAGTTGATGCGCGTTCTGTGGTTCCAAATCCACGAGATAATAACGCATTATTGTATATGTGATTGTGGGGGAAAGATGATAGCGAAGGCTGCGCCAAGACCACTTCTCTATTTTCATATCTCCAGATGAGAATACCAAAGTTATTAACGGTGAGTGATTTACGTGCTGCACGCATATTCCAATTTTCAGCAATCCCTCCAGAGCACCAGTTGATTCCCTGGGGAAGACCTTGTCAGAACTGTCATACAATTGCACTTCAAGAAAAATAGGCGAAAGGCAAATTCAATCGGTTAATGACAATGACACGAAAAATTATGAAGAACTATATCGCAATTCTGGAGGTAGATCGTGCACGTGCGGTACACTCTGCGGTTTCTCCCATCTCGGTCAAGTGTACACAGTCAAACAATCCTGCGATCCTGGGAAAAAGGTCGTTACAAATATCCATTTATTGCAATTGAATTTTAAAAGATGACAGAAATCTAGTTACCACTAATGCCCAGTGAGCGCGGTTCTATCAATGCCTGGGACTCCCACTGATCCTATCATCAGTAAGAAGCTAATGAGGAAAGAATAATCTCGCAAAGATAAGTGTGTATTTTTTTTTCCTCCATCTCTCTTGTACTCCCCGCGGTAGCTGCTCTTCAGCATTTCTTGGAAAGGGAGTACTGGACACCCATCCATGCGGCTGGGGCCGACTTTCGCCGTTTTAGGCCATCGTATCTCTGAACACAGGGTAAACCTCCAGAAATACCTTCGTTACGATGGCGGGTGGCTATGATGCAACCCACCCTTCCGCTGCGTAGGGTTAGGTTCCCTTTCGGCAGGTGGATGTAATCCTGGTAGTTCACCAGGTCCACCTGATCCTGGTAGTCCACCATTTCCACCTAATCTTACTAGCACAGTAGGCCTGCCTGATCCTGGTAGTTGACCAGGACCACCTCATCCTGGTAGCCGACCAGGTTCATCTCACCCTGGTAGTCCACCAGGTCCACCTGATCCTGGTACTCCACCATTTCCACCTGATCTTGCTAGCACGCCAGGTCTACCTGATCCTGGTAGCACTCCAGGCCTACCTGATCCTGGTAGTCGAGCAGGTTCATCTCATCCTGGTAGTCCACCAGGTCCACCTAATCGTGGTGGTCCACTAGGTCCACCTGCCCCTGGTGGTCCATCAGGTCCACCTGATTCTGGTGGTCCATCGGATCCACTTCATCCTGATGCCCTACCAGATCCACCTGACCCGAGTAGTCTACCAGGTCCACCTAATCCACCTGATCGGAGTAGTCTACCAGGTCCACCGCATTTTTTTTGTAGACAAAAATTCATACGTCTGAAACATTGGTCGCAATTCCTCGAGACAGTATTAACTATCCCTAGAGGAGAAGACAAAAACGTATTCCTGATGTATGTTTTAAAATAATGCCGGGGAAAAAATGATATGCTCCAACAAAATCTCCTCGTTGAATGACAGATAAAACCCATAGCTATTGAATGACTCACTAGATAATCCTGATCATGAATACATTGAATAAGAGAATAGAGAATGGGAGGAATTGTAAAAGGGTGAAAAAGTAATTTGTCATCGAGCGTCAAATATACATTAACTTCATGAAAAAGAAAATCAATGATTGAACATTGGAGGATCGTGGGCGTTACCAAGTAAATCCCCAAACGTGCATATTTGGGGGACTTAAGAGATTCAACAGCTCCGAATGGGTGGCTACGTGGGTGGTGATGCTCGTATAACTGAATAGTCCTGAGAATTGATAGAGTTTTACCAAAACACCGAAATACGGTGGTTGTGGGCGTTAAGGTCAAATAAAAATCCTGTCCATATCATTATGGCTTTTTTATAATAAGAACTTTGATTCTACAGGAAATGAAGGAGGGGAAAAAAATTGTATAGCCAATTTAGTGTGACTCAAAAAATGAGAGAAAAAAATTTTCTTATTATTGTTTTCTTAATTATGGATACAATACTTCAAAATTGAACTCCTATATATACCTATGTACATAATTATATTATATCTCTATGGATAAGTATATATATAGGTTTAAAAAAAAACAATTTTGAAACCATTTGTGTTTGTGTGCCCCCCTTCCCCCCCCCCCTCCCACCCGCCCACCCACATTCCCACCCAACCACCCTCCCTCCCTCCCAATCACCCTCCCTTCCACCCACCCTCCCTCCCAACGACCCTCCCACCCTTCCACCCACCCACCTACCCACCTACCCACCCACCCTCTCACCCTCCCACCCTCCCACCCACCCACCCACCCACCTGTCTTCCCACCCATCCAGCCACCCACCCACCCATGGGTCACACTTGTTCAGCCCACTAATGTTCAATATTTTCCACCATATATTTGGAGGAAGAATCCTTGGGTACCAAGCGGAAGAATAATTTCTATCATGCTTTTCCCTCAGCGCAGAGTCGATGGAAAGAGTGGAAGCTACTGACTCGAGGCACGCGCCCGCTCAAGTCCCTCTCCCTCCTTGGCTGACATAAGGCCCCATCTCCCCCACTGCCATTTCCCATCGCCCACACGAAGCCCCACTACAAATCCACCAACTCCCACTCTCTCCTCACCTCACTCACTCACTAAGAACTCTGCGTACCCAGCTCCTTCTAGGCCCCTCTCACCTCACAGTACCACCGCGACGCAAAACACAAATCGAGAGGGAGACCCCGAGAAGAGGGCGACCCACACACGCGGTCATCGGTGGTGCCTCCTGCAGGGACCGTCACATGGTCCCTCTCCTCGTTGTTCTCATTCCCTTCTCTCTCTCTCTCTCTCTCTCTCACTCTCTCGCGCCCTCTCCCTCTCTCTACCTCTCGCTCTTGCTCGCGGTATACCGCTCGTGTACGGCTCGCGACTGTACACACACCCTCAGTCCGAAACGAACCGAGAAACCGGCTGTCCGATCGTCACATACGTCGGTCCGATTTTTTAATACCGATCTTCCATTTTTATCGTTTTAATTTTACCAAATTTGGATTTTTATCTCGTGGTATGCAATTGCCGCGAGTGACAATTTTTGCAATTCAATTTTTTTATTTTTTTTTATTAAGATCGTTGTGGCTATGTGTGTGAACGCTGGCAGTTGAACCGATTTTCTGTTTGTGACATATTATTTGTGGTTTTTTTTTTGTGAATTTTTGTGGTCATTCTGCGGTGCCAATATGAGGATTTTCTGAAGAGTATACTGCACTATTCCACGAATCGTCCCTAAATGGTGTGCAAGGATTACCTTTTGATAATTTTTACATGAAATTGCCTCAAGCAATTGAAATTATCGTGATGGTTTGTCACGTGGATTGGGATATGATGAGGGGCAGATAAAAACCGACTGAAAATTTGCAACGGGTAGTTATTAATTACTTGCAGATTGAAGGTAGTTCGATCGCAATGATTGAATTATTTTTTTTTTGCCATGAATTAATCCATTAATATCTTTCATTTTCGGAAGATCCCAGGGATGTTGATGTGTCCGCGTGTTCCACTTATTTCGTTTGAGGATCGAACAAGCCGCGGGCCCTCTTAATGAAGCGATTCGTATCGACCCGTTTCCCGTTAAATCTGATAATTAAATCAAGTATGCACGCGATATCAATCAAATGATCATAACCTGACGTGTTGTCAACCAATTTAATATTCGTAACGTTGTGCTGCTTGCGTTGCACGCTTAGGACTCTCCTACCGTGTACGTTAATTCCTAAATGACGTGTCAGATGTCCATAAATACAAATATGTCAATACAAGTCCATACCATCAGCTAACTCAAGTACAGGAATAGTTTGGAAATGATGGTCCAATATGATCTCCAAGTCAATCAACAAAATTACCAATGGGGTGAACTCGGCCCATAGAGACATTCGGTTTTTTGGGCATAACTCGAAAGCAAAGGGAGATAGCAAACATTTGATGAGGACCTTTTTTGTAGAGGAGATCGTGTTCTATAAAAAAGGTTATGACGATACATCTCGAATTTTCGATATTTATCGAGCTAGTCAACCCCACGCACCCCCACCCCCCACCACCCACCCACCTCCCGATTTCTCCTCTAATTATCTTCATTTAAAAAATGATCCACACTAAATCTCTGGACCACTAATACCCATTCATCGATTCTCAACCTCACAAATAATAACAATAATTTCTGCATTTCTCCTGAACCGTATCCGTATAATATCCAATGTATACGCTCAGTTCGCCGACTAATTTCGTAACTTTATACATCGTTAAAATAACATATCGCTCGATTAACTCTCGGCCACTGTTAATTAACCGTATGCTTTTCATCCAAAAAAAAAAAAATACACCTATACATATATATCTATACATCTATACGGTAATGTATACCGTCCAATTAATCACAAGTGACGATATATAACAGGCCGCGAATTTTCACCCGCATTTATTTCATCTCGCATAATTTCACTGACGTCACGATTGTCCTTAATTTAATTATTGCAGCATAAACAAAATACTGGGCATCAATTGCACGCGATCGGCGGACGCATAATTTTTTTGGCAATTTTTTTTTTCTAATTAAATTGGAAGCCACATCGCGGAAGATAATTGAGGAAAATTATCATGAACCCACGGGGATAATTAAAAGTCAAACGACGCGTGGGTGTGTAACGGGCTGACATATACCCTCTTGGATGCGTTGTCATTGGTCGCTCAAAAATAAAAAAAAAAAAATACAAAAAATAAGTGGGAAAATTATTGACTTATCCGAAGTTTTAATGACGCTCAATAAATACGTTAATAGCGTGTTAAATAGTTAAATTTGTAGAGTAATTACACCGAGTGTTAGTGTTGATAAGGTAGATAGTCTGCCTTGGATTAGATGGGATATCAGTTGGATGTGCCGGTCTTTTTAAAGGCCCACGACTTGACAAGTTAGGCCAGTCTGCCTGATCGTGCTGCACGACAGCTAATTACCGCGTGTGCTAGAACTACCAAGCGATATAAATTTCAGCGAATTAGAGTCAATTACAACGTAACGCGGTGTCGAGCGAGGCGCCAGGAAGATCGATTCTCATACGCATTATCAATTAGTCATTAATAATTTGTCATTAATATCAACGTCGGGGCCAATCCACATGATAAAATAGTCGCAATTATTTCACCAGGCAATGATTATTATTTGCAAAGTTGTATAAAAATTAACAGGAAATAAACATATTGCAGGATTCGTTAATTTTCGAGCTGGCAGTGTACGTCTTGGCATATTGATTGAAGTGATTAGTGATAACATTTAACGGATCTGATCCAATTTCTAGTCAGAAAAGTCGTGGAGCGATTTTCTATTGGGCTGTGATGGTGGCAATGGCCAAGTGGATTTACGTCAAGATACTTACATATATTTAATATATTTTGTTACGATAAAGTAAAGAGTGCGGTGAGAAGGAACTATTGAATCATGGTGATTTTGGATCCTGAACAGAAGCCAGAGCGGCAGCACTGCGGGAGGCGCATGTGCGCCATTTGCCGACGCATTAAAAGAGATAGAGGTAAATTAAGTAACGACAATTATTAATTCTTGGGTAATTTTGAAAGGGGTCTTGAGGTATAAAGTTGAGGTGATTGGCGCGACAAGCGCTCTTGAACCAACGGGGTCTTCAGGCATTTCGACAATTGGCAGCAAGTTGTTAAGTAGCTTGTGTCAAATTTTCTGTAAATTTTTTTTCTAACGAGAATTAATTTTCAAAAGCTGCTCCTTAGAAGATACTCTAGGGAAGTAGTTTTCACACATATTTTGTCCTAGCAACAAGAGTCATTGGCCTGAAGAGAATAACCGTAATTTAGTTGAGCCTTCGTCTCAACTTAAAAGCGCATGAATTGGGGGGAGGAGCCCTTAGGAGTAAAACTGACTATTTATATCAGTTGTACCTTATGTAAAAATAGATGATTTTTTTTTTCGTTGCATAACATCTTTCCGGGTTTGGGAAGATGGAAATAACTCGGGATCCAATGCTTGAGTCTGAAACCGCTCCTCCCCAACCACCCACCCACCCACTCATACCCACCCACCACCACTCACCCACCCACCCCAACTCAACCACCCACCCCCCCCCAACTCACCCACCCACCCACCCCAACTCACCCACCCACCCACCGCAACTCACCCACCCACCCACCCACCCCAACTCACCCACCCACCCACCCACCCACCCACCCACCCCAACTCACCCACCCACCCACCCACCCACCCACCCCAACTCACCCACCCACCCATACCCACTCACCCACCCACCCATACCCACTCACCCACCCATCCACAACCACCCACCCACCCATCCACAACCACCCACCCACTCATCCACACACACACACATACACACACACACACACACACATACTAGAAATAGCTATCAATGATAATATACGATAATAAGTAGTGGCAGCCGCCCCATTCAAACTTATTTTCAATTAATTCACCATGAATAAGCATTTGAACATCTGTACATTTAATGCAAATAATGCGATATATACCATTGTAAACACCTGACAATGTGAGTAGGTTGACTGTATTGTTCATAGTTACTTTTCCTCCCCTAAATAGCCCCCCCTCCCCGCGACTAAGATCGATTAGTAATCTGTTCTAACTGAACACATGGTCACGCCGCTTACAACCACAGTGACTTTAATATCTAACGCTTAGACATAAAATTATGATTCTAAACAATACGCCCCAGTCTATTGTATTGTCTATGCTGTCTATGATATTTTAAAAATTACATCAATTATAGGTCCGTAAAGCATTGAAAATCAAGTGGGTTATCGTGTATCGATGCAATTGCGAGGTACAATGTCACACATACTTGATGGAAAAAAATTTCGACATTATCATTTGCATATGCTATAGTTGCGTGAATTCATTCAGTAAGTTGTTGTATGTATTACAAGTCGATTTTGTGAATGAAAACGTGGCTGAAGGGCACGTGTGGGCGTACACTCGTCCCACGTACATTTCACGATCTATTATAACCGGTGAAATCTACATATATCGAAAGTGCCACTAACGATAGGTGAGCGAGACAGGATATAGCAGTATAGTGTAGTACCTGATATCTGCACGATCATAGCGAGATTATGTCATCGTAACTGGGAAATCATTTTTCTGACTAATGGTCATTTGCAATGTATGACATAACACGGTTTTTTAATGACTCTAAGGGCGAAAATCGTGGTTCAACCTAGCGAGGGAAGGAAAATATGGCGCACATGATTTTTCACTGTGGTTCTCAGAAATATTTTTCTGAAATAAATTTTCGAATTGTTCGAAATTCAAAATTCAAAATTCAAAATTCAAAATTCAAAATTCAAAATTCAAAATTCAAAATTCTGCATGTTGCAAACAGACATTGTTAAAAAATTGTTTCAATTTTTTTTTTGCAAATTACAACAATTTCTATAATCGTCTGCAACTATGTAAACACACTGCAGCATCCTTACAAATGACGATTAAAAAAAATAAAAAGTTCATTACATAGGGAATATCAATGTAATCCCTGTAACCGCGGGGAGCTGCCACAATTCTGATACAGGCTTAACTCGATTATAGTTGAGACAGAATTATCGATCAGGTACACCTTTATCTCGGGTCATTCATCACGAAATCGGTGAATTTTTTGGAAAACCCACGTCAAAGTGATTTGCCATCCGAGTCTAGGTTAAGCCTTTAACGAGCGTTAATATCGAGTCATCCGGCTTTCATACACCGAAAAAAAAAATTCACTCCATTTAATTTTTTTGTCCAAAAAAAAAAAGTCTGATTTTTTTTTTCTTACTCGTACAATACTTTTCACTCCACAACGCAAACTGTCAAATAAACTGAAAATTTCGTCAAACCCTCCCCCAGCCCCACCCACTGGAATATGACATACCTGAAAACATTGGGAAAAACCAGCAAGCATACAAGTTTCCAAAAGCGGCATACGATGGTATGATACCACTATGATTATACCATCCAATCTATTTCTAGAATCCAACCGTGTTACCGATCATGCTAATGCTGCCCCCTCCCCCCCCCCCCCCCACCCCACCCCCTTCGCATTCTGCCTCCCCCTCCCACAATGCCTGGCAAAAAAAAATCGAAACTAAAAAATATTTGTGATTAAATAAAAAAAAATGGGGGGCACACGTCTGCAACAAGTAGATTTCCACTAACCGCCCATGTCCACATTATCATCGTCTGGCAAACGCCAACAAAAAGGTCCAACAAGTGGACAGGGATGATGTGATATGGATTGACATTCTCCTTCGATCCGCACATTCAATCGTTTCAATGTACATGAGAAAGTACCGGGTGGTGGGGGGGAGGGGTGGGGGGGTGGGAGGGGGTTGAGATAAAGAGGATTCCCATCCCCTCCTCAGCAAACCTAATGGAATCGGTGGGACGGATCACTCCTGACAAGTTCTCGTGTATATGAAACTAAAGACGTAGAAGGGGGTGGGTGGGTGGGTGGGGGGGGGGGCGGAGGGGGGTAAGGTTGCCATGCACCTGTGCATTGCCGCCATATAAGCTACAAAGTTATGGCGTTTTTCCGTGCACCAACGATACCGATCGTATCTTGAAACCGGCGAAACCGATTCCATTTGTGGAAATCGCGTAACCGCGAGCTCGCGCCGCTTGTTTTGTTTTCTCTGTTTATTTTTCTTGTAATTCCTACAATTTTTTATATCCATTTTATTATTATGCTTGCTGTCGTTGGCAAGTTGAGACGATGAAGAGTAAATTAATTATGGGGGGGACAGCAGGGGATCCAGGAGGGGAGGGTGTATTTATTAGATATGGTATAATGAGTAACGATAATGGTGGTTCTGTTGTTTTTTTCTTTTCTTGCGTACGGAAGATGGAACGACGCCAAGCTGTCTGTTGAGCCAATTGGTTTTGTGCAGAGCATTGTTTGGATTTATCCTGGAATTTTCCCGGTTGGGGAAATCCGGGGCAACGCCTTCTTGGATGAGAATGTTTTGGGTTTGGGAATGAGGAGAGTCGAGATTTTCCGGGTCTATTGTGTCGTTGGGAAATTATACGAGTATTGGAGGGTAAATAAAAAGTGTTTAGATCATTGTTCTATGGCGACATGTGTGCGACATCGCGGCGACATGCCTGCGACATGGCGGCGACATGCCTGCGACATCCCGGCGACATGCCCGCGACATTCGATCAGCCAATGTCCCAGAGCATGTAGGAGTACGTCAATGAATTTATCAATACTCTCTATCCTGAATTTCAACCGATATGAGTGATGTTACCATTGATAAATCATTCCGAGATCTCTCCATCTCAGGGTAATCGGTCATTTCCAGCCAATCTAGTCACCTCTCGTTCAGTTTGGGTTAAATGGAATGAATTTCCAACATATGTAATCATATCGGCGTTGGAAGGAATCGGTGAGGCAAGAAGAAAAGATGATCGCTTGAATTTTCCGTAGGCGTAATCAGTTGCCGTAGGCATACACACACTAGCTGTCAAACCCACGTGGTCCGCCCACGCGGTACCACAATATATATCACTAGTGGATAACATAATAGAGGTATAAGGCAAGTGTGTGTCTCTGTGTGTATGTGTGTGTGTTTGTGTGTGTTGAAAATGAATTGCGGGAAGATGGAGAAAGGGGCTGAGAAAAGAGAAAGGAACTTGGGTAATGAAATGAAAAATAACGAGAAATTGAATAAATTTTGGTGGAGAGGTTTTTTGCAGTGAATAGCGCCTGAGTGCGACACTGGTCCGGTTAACGATCAAGGGAATGCTTACAATTCTTCAATTAAGTATGGGAGAAATTGTGTGGGTGGGGAATATGTGTGTGTAAGTTATTTCAGTTAGATTTCTCTTTCTCTCGTTATCCCCCCCCCCCTCCAAGGTTTAATGATATAATTCAGACGCAGAATTAAATTATTATCGAGCGCTTGCGATTGCGGCAATTCTAACTTTTAGCTGGGCGGGGAAAAACGGTTTATGAGGATTGGTGAGCATTAAATTTTAACGGAATATATTTTATTTATTGAGTCAGGTAATGGAAGAGCACTAGCGACAAATTACCAGAATCAAGAAAGTATCCGCGGGCAATCCGACGGGGAGCCCGCAGCACCATCTGCAGATTCTACTGGCTGTTACGCCTTTATTATACGAGTTAGGAAAAAAAGTCATAAAATGTAAAATGTGTATTTTTGTATGAGGAACATTTTTCTTCCCACACATTTTTTTCTATGTCCAACCGTTTTGGAGATAGGGCGGTATGATCACTTTGGCGCTTGCAGCTATGGGATGACCTTGAAATTGAGATCCAAATTCTGATCGCATTATCAGCTGGGTCTAACACACAGATTTTTTGGAGAGCATTTTCATATGCTTAAAAGACCAATTACATAGCAAAAGCCCTAGAACCGGATCCTAAATTAAATTATTTATCGAATTCTATGATGGTGCCCCCCCCCCCAAAAAAAATTCCCAAGTCAAAGAACCCTCATTTCTTCCCAACCAAAAAAAAGTAGAAATAATTTCAAGCCCCGTTTGTCTGTCGCCAAATTTTTGCCAAGGCATGAATGAAGCCAAATGTAAAAATACGAGCATACTAAGGGTAAAAAGTGCGTCGAAACGATTGACATAATATAAACTCCTTCAGCTTGTGCCTTTCCTTCTCATTCGCTGATGTACAAAAATTATTTATGCAACAAATCAAATGAATATTATTGTCGCGTGCATGTTGACCCTTATTCACGAACGTAAAACATCTGCCTTTTAGTCTCATTTTTACATTCAACTGCTTGAAAAGTTGAGTTGTTATGTGTATAAATTCGTTAGTCACAAATCCTCATACGACGAGCGACATTTTTTCCCGAATTAAAAATATCCGAATGACAGGGAGGATGTTGAGTTGGGGTGGGAAAGTAGGAGGGAATATATATATACAGCCCGTGAATTTTTGTACGAAGATTTATATGGAAAATCTCGTGGCAAATGAGGAGGTGCAAAGATTACGGTCACAAGCGCCCGCTGAAACTTCTTCGATTAGAAGGCGTGGTTAAATGCTACTGTGGGCGTTGCTTGCAGTTAACGCATCGTAGGAATACGCGGGAGATTGCAAAACGGGGTTCACGCACCCGCGTGTGCACAATTTTTTATACTTTCATGGATAACAACTCTACTTGGTTCATTCAAATATGTCGCCTCCCCCCCCCCCACACACATATACACACAAATCGTCTAATGATGGATGCCCAGAGCATTGGACAGGCTGTGAAAAAGTTTTCTAAAGTCATTTGTATGGAAGAAATTTGTAATGAGAGAGTGGAAAAAAAAGGCCCAAAATTTCACTCAGAGGAGAAATGTGACACTCAACACCTGCTAGGTCCTCATCGCAGCTCCTAGGTCCAAGTGCTGCTGAGGATTGACAATCCCGAATTATTATTCATTAATCGCATTGTTGTTTAATTTATTGACCGACGGCAGCGGCCGAGTGGTTGCAGCACGAAATTTTGCCGGTCTCTCCCGCCGGTGGGCAGAGAACAGATCCCAGGGAATCCCAGGGTGGATGGACGGGATGGGCGTGTCAACGGGTGGGCGGGCGGATGGATGGGGGGGGGGGGGCTGGTGGATGGGCGTGTCGACGGCTGGGCGGGCGGATGGATGGGCGTGTGGACCGGTGGGCGGGCGTGGGGACCGGTGGGCGGGTGGATGGATGGGCGTGTAGACCGGTGGGCGGGCAGATAGACGGGCATGTGGACCAGTAGGCGGTCCGAGAGATGGGCGTGTGGACGATGGGCGGACCGATAGATGAATGGGCGGGTGGGTGGCTGCGAAGGGATAAATTATCCCCTAGACCTTAGACAATTTCTATCCTTACTGATGATGATGTAGGATAAATTGTTTTTCATTTTCGTGAAACAGTAAGGAATACCATTAATATTATTAACGCATCCATTTGGCAAATGTTCCACAAAGTCCGGCCCCCTCACTCACTCTTTTCACTGCCATAATCAATCACAATCTAGGGCCATTCAGTATTTTTGTGGGTCAACAGGCATATGCCGTGTCTCATACAACACATTGAAATCACTGATGTATTTAACGTTCTTTCAACTTCGCGTTACACCCTGAATATGCAACAATCAATTTACCTCAAATTGTTGGTCTGCCTTTAAGCTTAAACGCCCCTGTCCTCCTCTAGTCATCAATTCAGTTTATCACTGGAGACCAACACCGCAGTGAGTATGTCACTTGGAGATTTTCTATTTTAGAAAAATTTTGGATTTTTTAAGTGCACACGGCATTGCGCGACACGGAATACAATATGAGAATGTACCATGTCAGAGAAGAAAAAAAACCTAGGGGGGCGGAGGAGGGGGGGGGGGAGGAATGAGAACGAGGGGAAAAATGGGAGGAAGAAATAGAAATGGTTGGTGCCTACCGCCGGGCCAACACGGCTCTTTATTTATACTCAAAGCTCTGTATTATTGGATCACCCCCGCGCGACACTATCCGCGACGTGTAAATATATCTTACTCCCTGTTCTTTTAATTTTCTTTTTCAACTTCCATCCAAATTACACCCTACACATCCTCATGTTTTTTTGGGGGAAATATTTTAATACCAATTGACATCATTTAGAAATAGCATATGATGGATAGCTTACATGAGAAAATAAAACGCATGTCTAGGTAATACATATTTATGGTTAGTAAAAATGAGCTTTTGGGTTCTTCATGGAATGTTCGGTCAATGAGTATGAGGAATGTGGTGAGGAAAAAAAATACAATTTAGGCGAATTATGTGAGAGTGGGTCGGTGGATAGTGGTGAGGGTGGGTTGGTGATGGGGGGGGGGGGGGGGGGGGGGGAGTGTGGGTGGGTGGTTGGTGAACGTGGGCAGATGGGTGGGTGGGGGGTAGGTAGGCGGGCGGATGGGGGGGTGGGTGGTTGGGCGGGTGGGTGGTTGGGCGGGTGGGTGGTTGGGCGGGTGGGCGGGTGGGTGGTTGGGCGGGCGGGTGGTTGGGCGATTGGGCGGGTCGTCGGGCGAGTGGGTGGTTGGGTGAGACTAGGTGGGGGGGGGGTGGCTAGTTGGGTGGGCGGATGGGTGTTTGGGTGAGAGTGGGTGGTTGGGTAAGAGTGGGTAAGTGGGTGGGTGGGTGGTTATAACTATGTGTGTGTGTATGTGTCACAACGACCAAAAGTCAGCAAAATGTTCGGATGACATACGAAACAGTCATGCGGACCTCCGATATCTATACAAGGGTGGCCTTTCCCTCCTACATGCACGATTGCACCACCTTGTATCGCCACTACGTGGTTGTCAATTCACCATGGCAGGTGACAAATTCCCAAGGTCGTCGAGGGCGACCAATAACTGGTTAAGTTACGTAATTACTCTATCATATTCGCCACAATATGGACCGTCGACAATTTCAATTGAACTATTCCTCTCGTAAGATATACTATGTAACACATGCACAAATGCAAATGTTGCGCGTAACGCAAATCCCGCAAAAAAAAAAAACTCGAAATTTTACATCGTCTCGGCAAAATTATTATCACTTATCGCAAAGGCCACTCATAAAAATGTCTATTAAAATTCACTACAAAATTTTCATATGCACTTATGTATGATGCATGGAGGGGATTCAGTGGAATGCGCGCGAGCACCAAGAAGAGCTTGGAATTCAGATTGCAGATTATGATTGAATTTTGTAGCCAACAATTGTTTGTCTGAATTTATTCATATCCCTTTGTATGTTAATTATTTTCGGTTTTTTTTTCAACATTCATAAAATATTAATTTATATTTAATGGAAATCAATTGAAAAAATTTCGAGAATGATAATAACTTTATGGTACATGATAAAAATTATTTTTTTATTCCGGAGTTCCGAATACTTTTACAAAGTTCTACTATTCTTAGTTAAGTTACATCCTTATCAAAAAAATTATTTTTTGATGATAACGCCAGAGTAGGAATTACTCGAATTATTGATTATGGAAAAAAGTATAAAAGCACGTGATCCAAACCAATTAAATAAGCCAAAAAAAAAAGGTGGGGGAAGGTCAAAAGTGGCATCGGAGAAGTGCATCTTAACGAGCTGAATGCACCAACTGCTGGTCGGTGCGTTTGAGTAAACCACAAACGACGATGTCTCTCTGCAGTGCGAAAAATTAAGAGCTCTCTTTATCTCGATGCATTTGTCCCAGTGGGATTTACCTTCGTTGACTTGGCCTGGGGGCAAGCTTGTGCAAAATAACAAACTCCCCGGCTTTAAAGTTTCTCGATCATTATCCTTTTCGCGCGGATCAAACGCAACTGTAACGCAAGATATGAGCAAAAAAAAATGATCCGACAAATCTGGAGCAATAATTTATGACTGGTTTTTCCATTCACTCAATTTAGTTAATAAGATGATTTTTGGTTTTTTTGTTCCAGCGCTGAAGGTGAAATTGATGCTCAGGCGGCCATACAATCAGCTCGTTGCCCAAGGCATAATGCCGCGTAAGTTTATATTTTATCTATTTTGATAATATTTTTATTTATCGGACATTATTGGGTCATAGCCACTGGCACACAGTCCCTCAAATTTTGAACACCTTCTACAATATGTCGAATAACTCGAAAACGGCTGAGTATCTGGAATATCTTATGAGGACCTTTTTTGTGCAGGACATCTTCCTGTACAAAAAAGGTTATCACAAAATATTTGCTATCTTTCGTCGTTTTTGAGTTATACTGGAAAATTGTTGAGAGGGTCTCTTCTTACTCGTCGTTCACTGATGTTCATTATTTCGATCAATTGGTGAATTGAGCGGCTTCAATTGACTTTTTTTGCGCTTGTTTTTTTTTACCACTTCAGACTAGAATCGAATTAAGAACATCGGTTATCGATGTTAATAATTGATTATGTCATTTGGAGTTAATCTCAATTGTGCGTTTGTCGGTCACTTTTTTTATGGTTTTATCACCGACGGTTTCAGCGGCTTAAGCCGTATTTTAATTCGGCAATTCATTAATTAAGGAAAAAACCGCGGTGTAATTTCATGCGGAGTAATGGAAACTGCGCTGGAAAAAATTTTAGAACAGTATTTACTTGTCCCAAGAAACAGCAAAATCATCCGGAATTTCCTTCCGAATGAATCCAATTTAAGACTTGTTTGATACAAAATTGTTAGCATTGGAAGTAACTTGCTGCGCTGTTGTAAGTAACAAATTACTTGTTCCGGCTCAGTTTATAGTCAGTTAAAAAACAAAATATTTTATGCTCAACTACACATTTTCTGTAGTCAAATATATCGTTACTTCACATAGCATCTGAATTCTTACTCTGATGAATTACAAGATTGCTGCTTTATTTATCTTACTTGAGAAGAAAATATCTTAATTGCCTATCTGAGGGATCAGATCTAATTAGTAGTTACTACCGCCACAACGTCAAATATTTGTCACCAGTATCGTTTTATTAGTTTCATTATTTTCTGCTTTGGCATAAGTGGCATATCATTCAATCGAAGAGCATTCGCACCCAGTGCAATTACACGATTTCTCGAGGCAAGGAACTTCTATATACGCTTCACTCCTCTAATAGTCAGCATAAAAAAATTTCGGAAAAAAATTTTGCGACCACCCTTTTGTCCTGAATATTGTTGGAAAATTTCTCCCTGACTGTCCCCGTATATTAATCACAGTTCAGCGTCGGCCACTTTAATACTCCATACCATTGATTGTAATACACATGTTGACGACCCCCCAAAATTTAGGTCGCTCGGCTGGTGTGCAAAATTCTCTAGACTCCACAGTTGAATTTATGCTTCCTAGGAGGACTCAAGTCATAATTTTACATCCGTTAACGCGTCCCAGATAAACCTACCTCATATATAATGCAGTACAAAAATAATTGTATTTTATAATTCTGGAGAATTTTCACACATCGTATTACAAAGCTCATGGGCTTAATGATAATCTGCATAATTCTTGGCGCCAAGCCATCCATCATGTTTTGTTTTTTCAAGCCAATTATTATAATTATTATTATTATTATTATTATTATATTTTAACGCGACAAATATCCATCTTTGCTTATTTTGAAAAATAATTTAATAATGCTTATTTTATAAAATTTTCAGCCCTGAAAACACCACCAGCATTTCATGAGCAACGTAAACAATTGGAGCGCGCCAAGACTGGTGATCTGTTGAAAGCGAAAATTCAACAGCGACCGGGAAGAGATGAACTTGTTAGACAACATATCCTTGAGGACGTAGGTCATGTGGATCCCAGTTTAGCTGAGAGACAGCGAATGCTTAAAAAAGCTAGACTTGCTGATCAGCTTAATGATCAGCTTAGCCATAGGCCTGGACCTCTTGAGCTCATACAGAAGAATATTCTGCATACTGAAGAGCCCATTGAGAGGGCGGTGAAAGGTACTTATAGCATATACTTTATATCTTTTTAATTTTTCAGTTAATACTATTAGTAAAATTTTTTAGTAAAAAAGATTACATTACATTAGTAGATTTACATTAGTAAAAAATATAACATTTCAAATTTAGGAAAAAATTTGTGTGCGTGTGTGTGTGTGTGTGTGTGTGGGTGGGTGGGGGGTGGGTGGGGGAGTGGGTGGGGGGGGGGGGGTGGAGGGGTGGGTGTAGGTGGGTGGGTGTAGGTGGGTGGGTGAGGGTGGGGGTGGGTGTGGGTAGGTGGGTGGCTGGGTGGGTGTGGGCGTGTAGATGTGGGTGGATTGAAGGGTGACTAGGTGGATGAGAGGCAGTTGTGTGTACAGCAGTTGTATTGTTTGTTTCATCTCCCTAACAGAGCGCCCACACCCATTTAATCCACCAATTAACATAACATATTGTTTCAGAGGGGCACATTCCCTTCAAGCCTACTTGCGAAGGCCAAGTGAACAAACCTCAACCCCCAGACCATTACATCACCTTCGAGGATGACTCTCAAAGCTCCGAAGGTGCACCATCACCACCCTTAGAGAGTCGAACTGATGTCCTAGAGACTGCGGCAGCCTCCGCTGGTATTGTTACGGTCTCACTTAGTATTCCTACCAGTGGTGGTGCTGTTGTCGTATCATCAGCATCACCCGTATTTCAACAAGTTAATGGAGGTGAATCGACGATACAAACTTTTGCTGAGTTATGCAACTCAGTTGTTGGAAATCAACATGCTCAACTTCCAACATCGCAGGTATTAAATCGTACATATGTTGGTTTTGTCGGTTTAAAATCCGAGGATGTAATAGGTGTCAAAATTAAAAATCTTTTTTCATTCAACAGCCGAGTCAAATAAATGGCCCAACAGCAACACTATTACCCCTGGCACCAGCGCCTAGCCCAATGTCACTTGGCTCGACGACATCCAGTCTTTCTCCCCTATCAAATATATCAATAGCATCACCACCAGCACCACCTACAGCTATTACACCGCGTCCACAAGCTAGCCCAATCGCCACAACATGCCAAAGGAGTGATGCACCTGGAAAAGATAAAAATAGGAAAAAATCCAAAACGAAGAGCCAACCAAAAACGCGTACCATCAAATTTCACGAGTACAAGGTAAATAATTTTTTTCTATTTTGGAGTGAGTAAAATTGTGGTTGGAATGAAATTTTTGACATTTTTAGACCTCTAAATTTTTTTAAATTTTCAAATTTTCAATTTTTTTTTTTCTAATTTAAAAAATTTTCTCCATATAATCCAACATGAGACTGAAATAAAGTGATCGCGATTGAAATTAACATCACGTAACGAATATGGAGAAATCAGGTAATTTTGAATGAGTGCAACATTGGCCTTGTCACCGCCATAATTTCACAGCGCATTTTTAGGACGAAATTTCAAAATTGAATATATGTACCAGGTCATTTGAAATGGCGGAGAGGGGTCCAAGTGGTATGAGATTGTATCAAGTGATTAAGTCTTGCAATCTTCTGGGTGCAACTGAAAGTATTCAGGGCCCCTTCGTTAGCACTGAGTAATTCGAGTGCTAATTGCAGTTGAGAGACTGGAGGACTCCATGAGCGTGCCAACCAAATCAAGATTATTATCTTACTATCAAATATACGCAGACATTACATTCGGTTGGCATTCAACGAATATTTTGTACTCTTCCCAAAAATGCAGTGCTTTCAAGTTCCCGAAAGGGGAACTCATTCTTTCGAATCCTGAAATGAACAATCGGTTCTTCTTTCAAGCTCCATCTTTTCAGCGTTTCATTTTTAATATTCCGTCTATGCATATATATATATATATATATATATGCGTGTGTGCTTGTTGTTCTTGATGGGTGGGTGGGTGGGTGGGTGTCGCTGGGTGGGTGGGTGGGTGGGTGTCGCTGGGTGGGTGGGTGGGTGTCGCTGGGTGGGTGGGTGGGTGTCGCTGGGTGGGTGGGTGGGTGTCGCTGGGTGGGTGGGTGGGTGTCGCTGGGTGGGTGGCTGTCACTGGGTGGGTGGGTGTCGATGGGTGGGTGAGTGTGTGTCGATGGGTATATAAGTGGGTGGGTGTCGATGAGTGGGTGGGTGGGTGGGTGGTTGTCGATGGGTCCGATGCATAACCATCGATATTCATTGAAATTAAATCCTCATATCTAATAAACTCTTCTCTACTTCCAGGGGCCTCCAAACGCCCAGAAAGCTTCACCGCCCTCAGTTCCACCTGGCCTAAATTCCGCAGCTCATAATGAAACCAGTTACGAAATAATGCTCCAGCAGCAGCAGCTCTTTCTCCAGTGGCAGCTAGAATGCCAGCACCAACTACCTCGCATAATCCTACCAGCAACGCAAAAGCCCCTGTCGTTAACCAGTAGCGGTGCGTCAGACACTGGGAGTGTCAGTGGTGGTAGTATGAATGTTCCATCCCCAGCTCCATCAAACTCATCCAACAATCCTGGTGAACAGCCACCCTTACGACCCCTCGGCAAACTAGAGGACATGAAAGTCAGTGACCTAAAAGTGGAGCTCAAAAGGCGAAATCTTCCCGTATCAGGATCTAAACCTCAGTTAATCGAACGATTAAAACCATTCACAGAGACATCCAACCCAAATTCCAACTCCAGTGGTGCTCACGTAACACACATGGGACATATCCTGATGGACACACCAGGCCCCATGGCTTCAGATGACTCTAGTATGCACGCTAAAAGTCCCAGTTCTCCCATAAAAGATGAACCCCATAGTCCGCGAACTGATTCGCCCCACAACAGCGAGCATGACAATCCATTGAGTCCCCCAGGTGATGAAATAATCAAAGAGCAGCGTAAAAAAATCGAAGAACTCCAGCGTGAGATTCACCGATTCAAGCAACAACTGCGTCAGAATCCCCATATGCGTCAGAGTCAGCCAGCGCGAGCAGAAAAGCTCTACCTACAGCACCACTTGCACAACAAAATGCAGCAACAGCAGCTGGCAATTCAAATGCAACAGCTGCACCAACTGCAACAGCAACATATCCAGCAACAGCAAAATCAGCAGCAACAACAGACACAGCAGAGCCAGCACGCCGCCTTCCAACAGCTCAATGCAAAGGCCTCCTTGGCTGCCTTCTTACAATCCCAGCCCAACAATGCCACCATCCTTGACTCTGCCACACTAACTGCTATCAACAACAAGAAGAACAACGTCAAGAACAATACAACTGTCCAACTTCCCGCTGCAATTGTCCTCAACCTTGCTAAACCAACCAAGATAAATGGATCTCTCCTGGGTGCTCTGGTTGCTGCTCAAGCACAGCAGGTCCAGCAGCAAACCCCCACAACAACAATTGGCAGCACTACCACCACAACAACCACCACAATAACAGCATCAAAATCCGATGAAAAACCACCTCCAGAATATGACGAAGCTACCAAACTCTTGAAGGTGAAAATTGAACCCGTGCAAAAGAGTAACATCAAGAGTCAAGTTGTTGATGATGTCCTTGAGATATTAATAAAGAATGGTGAGCTACCACCCAGTGCTGCCCAAGATCCAGCAACCCCAACAACCCCAAATCGTCAGCTACAGCAGAATTTGGTGTTCACAGCACCTGCTGATAGTCCAAGCTTGGTATTCGCTGGAAGTCCCATCAGTCCCATGGCCATGGACGTCAGCCAGAGTGGCTGTCCCAACTCCCCCCTACCTGCCCCACCCCCACCCCCACCCCCTCTACCACTGGCGTCATTCTCAGTTCAATTGCCAAGTGCTCTGCACGAGGAGAGACAAGCCCAACATCCGGAGAACGTCATTCCTTCATTCACTGCTGATCTACTGAGTTCTGACGCCGAGCTAGATGCTGCCATGCTACTGAGCCCTCAGAGTATCCAGCAGAGCTCACCCGATCCCCAACCACCTCAAGAAGTGACAAGCTCCAATAACAACTTGGATCTGAAAGAACTTGGTCTTGATCTTGGAACACTGGACACCATGGACTTTGGACAGTTGGATGGAGATCTTGGTGTCAAGATGGAGAATGTACCCCAGGAGCTGATGGACATTGGTGACATGTCCATGGACATGGATGACTCTGATTGGTTGGACTCATTGATGCATCAATCACCACCGACTCTCACAAGTGCCATGAATCATCATCATTCTCCACCGTCCTCAACCCAGGACATTGGCACGGAAATCTATGATCCTCTACTTGCCAATAGTCAGGATCCTTTTGACTTTTTGAATATGGAGGATTCGGATTTTAAGATGTCCTCGGATCTTACGTTAATTTGGGATAAGGGGGATTATGCTACTTAGTCTGAGGAGATTGGGGGGGAAATGTGGCCTTATCTGTGTACTTAGTGAAGTGGTGAGCTGTCAGCTGGGAATGTTGGGAGAGTGTCAAGAAGCAGAGGTGAAGAGGTGGAGAGGTGAAGTACTGAGAACATTGGGCAGTGCTCCATGATACAGTCAGTGATTGTTATTTTTTTTTTTTCTTTTTTGACACCAATGTACTTAATGAAGAGCTTCGCTTACTTGGAGATTTAACGATACTCCAAGCAGGACCTAGTTATATTAAGATTTTAATATATATGAGCAGGGGTTATTAATGAGTTATACAGATGAAACAATGTATATCGGACCAAGAGTGTTGTTGAGAAATAGGGTGCAATCTCGGGGGAGCCCTGGGATCATTATTCATTTTAATGCTTAATGATGCTCAATTAGTCGTGACTAGAAAAGTCAATTCCTAAACATGATGCAGAATCATAAATAAACATAGATGAAAGCCTGAAAAAATTTTAAAAAAAAATTGAGAAAAGTTTTCTACAGAAAACTTTGCCAAATTCACTCAAATTCGAAAAAAAATTTTGCAGCATGATCTTAACTAGAATTTACGACGCACGTCGTAGTAATGAATTGATCAGAAATTTCTTGCAGAAATTCACTCATATTGTCTCCCATAAATTATTGAATGAATGCGATGATCATTGAAATTTATTCAAAGACATATGGAATGGAAATGCATTCGAAATTCTCCAAAGAATTATTAACGAAGGGATTTTTTACTGCAATGCTCCCGCCTAATATTTGCGTGTGTTGCTTCAATTTCAATAATTGCATCAATGGTACGTCATAGGATAGTGAGAGAAGCCACAGTACGCGACAAATACCGAGTGTTTGAAATTTTTTTTTTCGTTATTGTGTCGCTGGGGCGGGGATCTGACCCTGGTCAGGGACACCGTAAAAAAAAATTGTCACTCGGCTGTAAAGTAACTTTCGGCCTAGGGACAAAATCTACTATTGAGAACACAACTCGACACCTTACTATATTCATAAAGTATACCCTAATGTACATCATGTTATATAAACCAATAATGCAATATTCAGAGTAGTTATTCATAGTTAATGAATAAATTACCAGTAACACGTAATAGTTGCACCTGAATATTTTTGTTTTTTTATAAAAAATTTTAACAACAAAATCAGTTGTTACATTTTTCGAGAATTATTCAGGTGCAATTTGGGGATATGTTTAATTCATAGTATGTGATTTTAGTTAATGTTATTATAATAGGCATCAAAAATTTACCATGAAATTACAAGTCAGAAGAATTTAGATAATTACGACCAGGTAAATTTGCGCATGGACACGACAATATCACGTTCAATTTGTTATTTATCACGTAATTGAAGTTAATTATCGTACTCCAGTTCAGTCATTTCTTCCACCCCCCCCCCCCCCCCCTCCCCACGTCTCCACCCCCAAACCCAGTACTTATTTATTGTTTTTTATGACATTCCATGTGTTCCGCACTTTTGAGTTCTTAATAATCTATCTTATATGAACAGTAAAAAAAATTAACGATTACTATGATTGAACGCCTCAGTGAATCGCTAAATTTCTCGTGTCTGTGCAGTTAGCCAGTAAAAATATTTAGTCCAGTCTGTCTGGATCGAAAAACCTGGATCGATATCTCAATCGATAGTTTATCAGTTTGAAATTTTGGGTTAAGAAACAGTCTAACAATTACCCCCGGCTTCGATTCAATGTATTCCGTATGATTTACACGTGACCACACAACTAAAAACATCACTCTGTGGTTCTAGAAATTTCCTATGAAAAACATTTGGGGAGTTATAGTGTAAAATACATTCTTCACTCAGAATTAATTGTGCAAGAATTTTTCACACAATCGAAAAATTCGCTTTTCGCGTTTGGATCTACTGCGCATAGCGCCAACTCGGGTCACGTGACTGCGGTCCCAAGCGGCGCGCAAGATGGCGGCATGGTTGTCGAATAAATGCGATGGAAATGGTTCAAAATTAATTACGAGTGAACGGTGCATTTTACACTATCACTTGCCAAATGTTTTTTATCGTATCCGTCTGGCACTACACAGTGGGATTTTTAGTTTTCTCATAAAGTGTATGCTGTGAGAAATATTGCCAGTGAATTCCGCGAGGTGGAAATGGTCAAAAAATTTTTATTGATCTAATCTTGCAACCAACTTTCTATATAAAATCTAAAATGACTGGACTAATTAAAAAACATTATACTTGAAATGTTGTAAAGTATTTGTATATGATTGATCAATGGGCCTGGTGGTGCTAAAATTATTGAAATTATTTTTGAATTTTCTGGTCGAAAAGCAGCGAGTGAGAAAATTTGCCAAATCGATGAATCGAAAAAAAAAATCGTTATAAATCTTCAATCGAATTTTTCGCTAATTTAATTTAGCAAAGGGACAGACGAAGTTGGAACATTCCGGATGCGGCTGTTTAGTTTCTCCATTATTTATCACCGAGTCTAACAAAACCCATCAATTATAATTCTCAAGAATAACGCATTTAATATCACTCAGCCTCGTGCTACATTGGATAAATTATGGTAAAATTTACTTGTGGTTGGGAATGAAAAATTAATAGTGCATTTAAAAAAATTCGATTTATTGAAATTTTATTTCTACCAATTGGGAGCAATTTTCACGAAAGTTGAGGAATTTTAACGATTTTTTTTTTCGTTCATCAATAATTTAAAATAATGAAATAATATTTTTACAACAATCAATATAATTTTTAAAAAATCGTAGAAACAATTGGATAGAATTATCAACATGTGCTAAAATTACGAAACCCTTGAGAATGAAAGATCCTGTAAAACTTCCCTAATTTACCATCACATATTGCTTCCTCAATGCACCCTGTTGCCATGACAATAATCGTCTTCATTATTTTGTAATATACTGTAAAATATAATTATTTAAGATAAAGATACATATATTTGAAAATTGTGTATGAACGCTGAGATCAATTGACAATTGTGTAAAAGATTTAACTAATTTTTCTTCATTTAATGGCGAAAAAAAAAATAATTACTATCAGCTGCATGTCCTACTGATATTTATTCAATATAATCACTGACAACACAATGAAAAAAAATAATGAACTCCCAAAACAAATCGTACATTAGATAACGAAATAACCTGTGTTATGTCATAAATAATTGAGATAAAAATATCAGGGTATCTATTCATAAGCCCTTTAATTCCCAAATAATCAACGAATTGACTAATCAAAAAAGAAAATTTCATAAAATTTTTACCTCTATAGGGATCATTCATTATTGATTAATTATTGGAAAATTTGATTGCGCTTGTATGTTTCTCTTGGGCTGTGCGAAACTGATTGTCTGGGTAAATGATCGAGCAGCTGCATAATGCAACATCATAAATTATTTTGCACTTGCTCAATATTGTTTACTCAGTACAAGTAAAATGATACCACGAAAATATTGAAAGACAGATGTATACTACTAGACGCAAGTATACAAAAAAAAAATTAATGTATTTTGTATTGATAAAAGTGTAGTGAATCTGGGTATGAGTGTCAGATATTGAGTCAGACAAATTTTCTTGAATGTGTCGATGAGGCTATATTATGCGAATTAATTTAATCTAAGTTATGGATTTTAAATGATTAGTATAACCAAGCGAGTGAGTAAGCGAGAGAGAAAGAGTGTGTTATTTATTTTTATTTGTTGCAAATTTATCGATTGCCTTCCAATTGATGAAATAAATAAATATAAACGAAAAGTTGGACTTGGTGTTTTTTTGGGAGGGAAGTGTAGAGGTTTTGTCATTTTCTGGTGCAACCAATTTTATTGGTAGTCTCGTTGGTTACATAGATTTTGCACTGGAAGGACAAATTATTATTTTTTTTTTTCAATATTTTAATGCGGGACAAGTGATCAGTTAGTTTAGAGAAATTTTTCAACCGTAATGACTTTTAGATAATTCATAGGAAATGGAATTTACAGAACTTTATTCGTTTTTTCTCTTACGAGTTTGGTGGCGCATGCGCATTTCCTTATTCCACCGCACTGCCCGGTGTCACGTCGGTTTCGGTCTTACACTTTTCGATAATTTCGATATATATTGATATTTCGATATATATCGAAATATTTCGATACTTTCGATATATATCGATAGTTTCGATATATATCGATAGTTTCGATATATATCGATAGTTTCGAAATATATCGATAGTTTCGAAATATATCGATAGTTTCGATATATATCGATTGTTTCAACAAATATCGATAGTTTCGAAATATATCGATAATTTCGATATATATCGATAGTTTCTTTCGTCTCTCCTTTTTACTATAGGATGATCAGACCTTTATGTACGCGAATATACTAGCCATCTGATTTGCCATCTCCTGATGGGGGAGTCATTTGTCGTTACCTCGAAAATAAAATGGGTCAGGTTCATATTTTCAATTTTGGTGTTCACCACCTCCATCAGGTACGTATAAGAAATTCTTCAGTCGATGGTCCACTGAGTCTCGTTCGAGCAATCAAGTTCTCTCAAAAATTGTTCCAGCAAAATCAGCCCCCGGAAAATTGCTCCCGGCCCAAACCCCCCCCCCCCCTCTCCTCCCCAGTTGGGAACAGATTGATCACCCCGCTCGGAAGAACAATTTACTTAATGCGCTGATTCTGCGCATTCACATTTCTTGTTCTACATCAAATAGATAGTCTGCATTTTGTAATGAATTTGTGGATTATAGTCAGCATCTTAGAGACCACACTTTTCGTATGGATGCAATTGATTTTGTTAATTTTTTTGGATTGGTTGACTAAAAAATTGTCCTTTCGTCGCTAAGGTTTCGTCCCACAAGCTGATTGATGAACATCTTGGATCATCGCTTACATCTGCTCGCTTCAGGGAAGCTTCCAAGTGGTAGTGGTTAGCTCTGACTCTGTTGACCCATGTCATCAACATGTAGTTGATAGAATAAATCAATTTCTATCTGGAAGTTTTTGTTTTTTTTTATTTTTTTTTTTCATGTCCAAGATTATTAATTAAAAAAAAAAATCCAGGATTAAAAATAAATGTGTCAGGACAGGTACATAAATAATCATAAACCAGTGCTTTATGGTATTCCATGAAATTTACTTCAAACAAATGTTTCCTTCAACATGAATATGAGTTTAACATACTATTTACAGAATCTCTTTGTACAATTATATATAATCATCAAATAAATGTATGTGTGTAATTTCGAAATTGTTCCCCATTGATTATTACCTATGTGATGTTTCGATTAACATATCACGAAAAATAGTCGGACAACTTTCCGACAATCTGAGCCCTTTAAAGTGTGGAACATTCATTCGACATCGAATCCTGAAATTCTACAGCAGAAATCAATAATTTACACTCTTTGGAATGATTGTTACACACTGAAAAATTGACTCCAAATTCTGATGCTCAGGGCGACTCAGCTACTTAAAAAAAATTATGAACATATGCACATAATACTGCGAAAAAAAAAACTATTTTCCCTAAACTGCCAAACACTGGAAATTACACACACACAAATTTCAATGAATAGTAATCGTCCATTTTGGCCAATTTTACAGTTCGTTTGAATTCGTTCGAATTGGCTAAAAACTCGAATGAATCACATTGAAATTAAAAATTGCGTCTCGTCAAAAAAAAAAAAAAGAAAAAACTGATTTTCATAAAACGTAGAAAATTACGATTTACACGAGACCCAATTTTCAATTGCTATCCACGATATTCTCCCACAACATAAATATCTCATCTCAGCTTTAAAAAATTATGCTTAAAAATTAATGACAAATAAATAGTTTCATAAATACATAAATATAAACATAAATAAATAAATAAAATAAAAATTCTTGGAAAGTACGTAAGACAAAAAAAAAGTGGGACAGCCCGCCCGTGCCTTACGCGGCCCACCAAAAGCGGTCATTTTGAATGAGCCCCTAGGCAATGAGGACAATTGTTCAACCCTCGTTTCACAATTATTTCGAGCATAAAAATTTGTTTCTACACTGGATGGAAGAGAAATGGTCACACGCACTGTACAAGCCTTTTTTTACCCTATATATTATTCATTATTCATACCCTGTTCAAGTCTTGCCAAACGCTGAGATAAGGTATTTAAATAATATCTATAGTAATAATTATTTCATCGAGTCATCTTGTTCAATAACGTTCAAATACATTCGTACAGACACTCATTAACACACAGTGATAAATACACGCCAATTACTATACATGTACATTTTAATTTTTTTCCATTTGTGTAATACGCATATATATAATCGTAGGTATAAAATTACTATTACACATTTAAACAAAATGACTCAATGGATTATCGTGGATTGGCCGTTTTGGTTGAATTTAAAGGCAACAGTCTATATACAAAATCATAAATTAGCCTTTCATTAATAAATTGCATTTCTGTCTCTTTGCTGTTAACTATAGCTATCAAAAAAATTCTTATTTTGATAATGTGATTTAATGGTTAAAATGGGAAATAATACTATTTGCATTGACAGATGAATTAAATTCTAAGCAAGAATAAATAGATTGACAGAAAAACAAAATTTTCACATTATTTGTTACAGTAAATTAATTTAACAATTAGAATACAGAATACAACGGACTAAATATACACAACAAAACTAGTTACATTATTTTTTTACCTATGTTTTTTTTTTCTAATCAAATTGATCATTTGATAGATTGACTATTTCATTCAGACAATCACGAGAAAATTTTCAAGAATATTCAAGTGCATTTCTGAGGTTAACTAATTATGAATTTTGCAGTTGAGTTAAATTCAATGTTCACATGCTCTTCTCCCCCCCCCCCCCCCCCCCCCCCCCCCTCTTAACCCAAATTTTATTAACATCATTGACACATTAATTAAATAGAGCACAGTGAGTAAACAAGCGTAAAATCTCCGATGAATTTAATTACCCTAAATTAAAAAAAAATATTCGAAACACTTTTTTTTTTAACACAACTGAAAAAAAATTGGCCGAATTTTAAACAAAATTTGTTTACCACCGTGCAATACTCAATTTTTTCCCTAAAAATGACCTACCCAACTCTCTAATTTCTCTGACTAAATTGAAAATGTTCTAATAATGAATATTAATGAATGAACTATTCTCAATTGGCTAATTTAAAAAAAGGAAGAAATCAAGTTCGACCTCTTTGCAAATTCCTCACCACCCCGAGCCACTAATTCACCCCCTAACACCCTAAATTACCGTTACCTATAGTCCATAGCAATGAACCCTCATATCCTCAATAGTCCTGCACCACTCTAACGCAAAACCTTCGGGCTCTTCCAGGTAATAAGTTCTATTAGGTGTATGTACGAAGAAAATTTTAAAATTTTTCGGTTCAACTCTCAGCTCCGGACTCCACGGGATCTCTCCCTTGAGCACCATATTGACAGGATCAACGTAATATAGATGTGGTCCAGTTGTGAGTAGCAGCATTCTCCTTCTGGCGAATAATCCCTTTCGTTTGTTAACAAATCCCTGCTTGAGAATGAGATGATCATTGACAAACGGATGCCACATGTTGGTCTTCTGCTTCTCCAGTTGTTCTCTGGTCTCTTCCGGTGACAGATCACAGATACTTCCGCTCTTTCTCCTGGGTTTCTCAGCAGCAGGCAGTGGTTTATCAATAGTGTCCTCACCAATGCCAAGACCAAGTAGCCTTGTCAGTTGCTTATCATCCAAGCCCGGCTCCAGATGATCAGGCACTCGATAATGCGACCTCAGCTCTTCGTGCTCGGAGGTGCCAGGTAGATAGGGATAGATCGGTGGTGGTGTCTGCTCATGGAGTGTCTCGAAGTCCACACCACGGAAAAATTCATGGGCTCGTATGCTCGGATAGCCATTGCCATGCTCATCTGTAGCACCTAACCTCTGCCCAGCGTCAACCACCAACAGCTGACTAACAAGTGATCTAGCCAGGTCGCAAAACCCATCAGGAATCTCGTACTCAAGCTTCAAGATCTTCTGAAAGATGAGATATTCACTCCTAGATCTAAACGGAGGCAACCCCGCTACCATTTGATAAACTATGCAACCCAACGCCCAAAGGTCCGAGGCTCTCGATGCTGTTTTATCCGTCAACAATTCAGGCGACACATACTGAGCTGTACCAACAAACGAATTACGCCTATCACGTCTACCCGATTGCTTAAGACTATCGTAATTATCACTCCTAGTCAATTCCGGATTGTCTTTGAGTATCTTAGCACTACCAAAGTCCGTGATGAGTATGTGCATTTTTTCATCGAGGAGAATGTTCTCAGGCTTGAGGTCCCGATGAATTATACCAAGACCATGGAGATATTCAAGTCCACGGAGTATTTCCGCTGAGTAGAATTTTGTACATTCGATATCGAAGGAGCCAACCTTGTTGATGTAAGGCAGTAGTTCACCATTTTTAGCATAGGACAGTACGAAGTACAAGCGATCTACATCTTGAAATGTACAGAATAAACGTACAAACGAGTATTTTGCACCTGCCAACATGTTTAACACCTCTTTCTCTCGTTTAACATACTCCGTTTTTTTCTCCTTGATAATGTAACGCTTGTCACATACCTTTATTGCATATTCACGACTCGTGTGAATGTCTTTAGCGAGGTAAACCTGGAAACAGAAGACATTGGTGGGTTAGGTTGATGTGTGGGTTGGGATTATTGACTTGGAGTAAGATTGGAATTGTCTTTACCGTGGAGAAGCTGCCCTCGCCAATCACTTTGCCGAAGATGAAGTCTTTAGGTGTACGCTTGTGGGGCACTACTGTTGTCGTTGTAGTCGCTGTGTTGATTCCGGTTGTTGGTGATGGTAAGTGGGGTGTTAGGGTTGTCTGATTAGCCACAACACCGTTTGTCATGTCATTGGTTGGTGGAGACATTTTTGACACCGGCCCCTCCACCGTCACTGCCGGCTGTGGCGAAACGGTAAGCGCCTGGTTCGCCACACGCTGTAAATAGAACAATTACCAAAACATTATTATTCAACTCAATTAAGACATTCGGGTATATTATCTAGATTATTCAATCGGCAACGATTTTGTACGTATTTATCCAGTTGTCTGGCGGGTTTAATCAATTAAATGTGTTGACGATTACGTGATTCGCCTAGATTGTGGTGGAGAAAAAAATTGCGGAGAAAGCCAGTGGAACAATATTATCGGAATTAAAGTATGCAGTAATAATGAAATATTCATTTGAGTGGTTTGAAAAAAAAAAAAATAAATAAAAATTGTTGAGAATTTCCATTGGATTTTGAGGAAGGTTATCGTATGTGTGAACCCCAACTCAACTGATCACGCGGAGCAAGCGTGAACGCTTTTACTTCCGGTTGTACTCGGCGCGCCGTGATATTAGCATATTTCAGTATTTAAAAAAACATGTATGGGTGTCTCGGAAATTTTGGGGAGGGAGAGGGACAGATTTTTTTGAGGATGAAGGAGGATGCACAGAGTGGATATTTATTAGCCCAGCAACAGCAGTTTGGCATTGAGGCATCGAGCCACGTGAATGATCCCACCCCCCCCCCCCCACCTCCCACCCACCAGATATTGACTATCCATATATTTTTTTCTTGTTTTTTTCCTCAAATTATCTGCGGCATAGATTATCTGCTCACGAAAGAACAACAAACAACAAACAGTAAAAAGAGCGAGCACTACTCGGAGTCATTTTTTCCGATGAATGTCTGTGATTGTTTATTTTAATTTGCGGGTTTTTAAACGTGGGAGGAGTGGGTGGGTGGGTGGTGGTGGTGGGGGGGGGGGGGTATTATTTTTGAGAATTGCTCCATTCCAGTTATAGTGAAGGCCATAAGACAGCCAATGACCACAGTTAGCCATGCGTTCCAGGACAACGACCTCAGCACCAACCATTCAACCCGGGGACTCCTCTTTTTCGTTACATATATGAAGGCGGAATCAACACCTATAACGTGGATCTGGGCTCGCTATCTCTTCTAATATTTTTCAATTACATTTTACATTTTTTAAAATATTTTTTTTTTTTTTTTTTTTAGGTACTGGATTTCACCTTACAATTTTATAAATTCAAATTTTCAAATATTCCCGCCATTTTTGCACTGATGGACTGATAAAAAAAAATTCCTATTTTCCCTCAAAAAACATGAAAAAAATTTTCATGAAATAAGAAAACTAAATAACCATTACCCTATGTTAGAATCTATAATGCATTGGCCTATTCTACTGTGCATAAAACAAGTCAACATTCCAACGGCCATTCTAATTTTAGACTCTCTCATGTATCTCTTTTTACCTTCCCCCACTCTGGCCCCTTGTAAGTTGCCCTTTCCATTTCCTTCGTTACAATGTTTTTTTTTTCTTCTTCTTCTTCTTCTTATTTTCTTTTCTCATCAACATTCCACCGCCAGCGTGACTTTACTTGTTATTTATACCTTATGGGAATTCTTATTGCTACAGAATTGGTCAAACACAATATGCGCGCGCACTTCTAGTTTACGATCAGCGCTGTACTTTTACCCGTGAATGAGATGTTTTGCATTCGCAGACGATGAAGCATACATTGAAACGGGGGGAGGGGGGGGGGGTATCCCCTCTCTATTTGCGAACCTCAATACTTCTATTTCAAACTTAGCGCCATGATTTGTCCGCTGAAATTTGCGCAATTGCGCGCCATTTTTTAAAAATATCTCAAAACTCAGGAAAGATAGAAAATTGTTCTATAGATCTTTTTTGTAGATCTCAGTCTGCTCTACAAAAAAGTCCAATGTCAAAATGGCGTAACTGTCAGTCATCTCCAGATATTCACGGTCACGTGATCACATTGGAATGCGCGGGAAAATGACTTTCGAATTGAAATTCCACTTGTTATTGATATACCTCCAATAGCTTTTGCAATGATAAAAAATAGTTTTAATAATATACTTGGGCGAGATTTCAAGCACTTTTATAGGAATTTATTTTTAACTTTGGTATTGGGAGCAGGGGGATGGAGTTAATATCGAGCGAGGCCGATAAACAAGCGTCTGTCGGTACGCTCGACTTTTGTTGGTGTAAACTCAAAATTTCCGGGCGTTGTTCCATCGATCCACTAACTTTTCCGTGGACGAAAGAGTTGCACATGCACTTATTGATTTTGGAAGTGTGTCTAGCAATTTCTGGATCCAGATTTGTCATTTTTTTTTCCCAGAAATTATCAATGCGCGTCTATAGTGTCTGACGTAATTCATGCGCAAAAAAGAAAACAAAATGGGGAAATGGGTTGTTTACGTCAAAACCTATTTTCTTTTTTTTTTTTTTTTACACATAGCACTTTGGGTGGCGCGCTAGGGCCATAGAAGCCAACTTTCAGGTCGCCAGACTGGAGAATTATACATAGCAATACAACTTGGCAAGGAGCGTTAAACATTATTCAAAATACTGTACCCCGACTATTCTACACTGAATATTCAATTATTCATGCGAATAAAATTGATTGTATGTTACAGCCATTGAATATTGTATCGGTGTATTTGAATTTTCCCTCCATTTTTCCCTTTTTTCTCTCTCTCTCTCTCTCTCTCTTTTTCACCAAGTCTGTTGTTTCTCTTACCTTGAATAATTTTTTAAGCCTACGGTAGCCGCGATGTAATCGCGACACGTATTGCTTGTTGGAATCCAGTTTGAATGTTTAAAGCCACTTTTGATGAAAAATTTATTCCCAAAAATTATTTTGAAACACGCACTTAATGTTCGTCGTTGTTGCAAAAAGAAAAACTTGGATTATAGTTTAATTTGAACTTGTAACTCTCAAAATGTCAATGATGTTCCATTTAGATTGTGATGATTATAGATAACTTTGAATAAAATTTGTTGAAGTTGGGACGGAATGATTTAGTAGAACGTAATGAAAAATTAAAAGCACATCCGTGGCGTTTGAGAGCCGTTTGCTTACTGAATTTACACGGGGCGGCGTCCAAGAACTCCAAGCAATTCCGGCTTACCCGCGCTTTGCTGACACCACTACCCCCACTCCGAAAAAGTCCCGCGCGTGGAATACAATGTCTGTCTCGTTCTATCGCTTCTCGAAAGCCTCCCTCCCACTGCCCCCCCCCCCGGCCCATTTGCTTGTGTATTGTTAGTGTGCTCCCCTTACCTGCTAGCATTATGCATATACAGCTTGGAATTCTATATCCTCACATCCGCTGATATTTCAACGTACTCGGAGCCTGCCCACGCATGACTCTCACCCCGTGAATTTACCCACGCACATATACGCACTTTGCCGAATCATTTGCCATTAAATTTGGTTCCTATTCCCATTGGGATTATCATCTTTCGGATGTACGGAACAAAAAATAATCGGAGTAATGGGCTACAGGACCGCGGGACCAAAACAAACTTTCCGATTTGTCATCCGCAGATATCACTCTTTGATGCTCTGTATCTTCTCAACCATGGGAATTTGGGAAAAAATTGTGGAATATTAAATGTGTAGTTTTGCATGGGGAACAACTTTTGTTCCGACGACTTTTTTCTATGTTCCACCGTTTTTGTAATAGAGCGTTATGAAGTTGTTAGGGAAGGACTCGTTTTTTGGTGATGCTAAAGTCGGGAGAGATTGAGCAAATTTTATGCAGAACTTTTTGTTAAGCCCATTATTTCAATTCAAATTGTTATCCCAGGAATTGAAAATTGAGATTGCATGAGTAGTGAATTTTTCGTGGCAACTTGGAAGCTAAATTATCAAGAATGCGCTAACAAGTGATTAGGAGGCTAACTTCAAAGAACAGTCTGCACATTCAGAAATTATTTCAGCCTATTTTTTAAATTTGTCTCTGTATTTTCGAGCTAACTTTATCTCCCACGATTGCTGAGCAAGCACACTAATTTTCCATGGGAATTCCCCTCCGTATACTTGATTCATCGTCCCCTATAATAACCCGTATGATTGTCACCCCTCATTTGTACCACGTGAATGCAGGCGCCATGTTGAACTTTTCAACTTACGGACACTCTTTCAGCAAGTCAACTGTGGTTAATCATCGTTTAGGGCGAACCTAACATTCTGATTAACACTTCATATTTCCGATAATCGAACTGCAAATTATAGATTAAATATTGACGAGATCAATTTCATTTCGCGCTTTTTTGGGCAATGGCGAAGTTTTACACACAACTCAGATTTTCAAACATTTTTCACATTCAAACAGTGCACATTACGGACAAAAAAAAATTCTTAATAATTTTCTACCGAGTGAACATATTCATTCAATTTTTTTCATATTTTTGTGGACTTCTATTTTATTTTTGCAGAATAAAAAGAAGTTTGCAGAAAAGGCGGGCTGCTGATTGAGCCAGTTCGGGAGGGTCAACACAGTTTGAAATATGGCGGTGGTGGGGATGAGTGGTGGGGCGGGCTTGTGGTAAGACAACTGCGCGCGCATATGAAAGAGTATATCCAAGTAGAATAAAATGAGAGTGGGGGGAAAGGCGCGGGAAGGAAGCGGGACAGGGAATTCCAGCAACGGCGCCAGAAGTCTCCCCACCACACAACTATAGCGTTGTAACACATACACAAGGTCCGCTACGGTAGGAATACACTGTAAATGGCCTGGGATCCCCGTAACCACTCACTGGCACTAATACAGAAACATTCATACACACATATTTACGTCAATCTTTGGCCTCTTCGCGGCTATGTGTGTTTGTTTGTTTATAGACGCGTTCTGGGAAATACCCGATACAAGTAACGGACTTTGGTGGAGAGGCTTACATTGCATTCCCATTCTGGCATTGCATCCGGTCGATTCTTGGATATACTTCATTTTTCAGTTGTTTTTATTGATTTTTGTTGGTTTAATGAAAAAATACAGATTATTGATTTGTTTAACTCTTTTTCCATTGGTCCACCAACAGAAATGTAAAACACTTTTGTCAACATGCTTTTTTTTTCTCGAAAGTTTAATCAAGTTTTTATGCAAATTTTTCTAGCAAATACTTTGAAGACGGGTGTTTTAAATTTGAGATAATATTTTACGGGATTATGGGCGTTTTGACACGTGTTCAGAGGGAGGATCCGAGATTAAATTTTCTGGAAAATCAATGGCTCGATATTTTTTGAAGATACGGGATGGTAGACATCGTCAATCATTAGCCCGGGAAAAATTGAATTAATTTGTTTTTTTAACTAGGCATTTATCTGTCAGACATAAACCTTTTAAAAAATCCCAGTATTTTGGTAAATGGACTTTGAATGCTGTAGACTATGGATGAATTTTTCCGGAATTTTTGTCGATAAACTTTAATTGTCAACATTAATGATTGAAAATTTCCCCAAGTCCATAGCGTATATAGTCCACACGAGACTAAGTGGTGCGGCAACAACCTGAAGAATTCAATTAACTCATCACCAAGTGGTTTTAACGAAAAATGTTATGAAACACTTTTTATAGAGAACTTAATTTCTGAGGGAAAATTTATATGTAAAATTTATCTCCGGTGACTCAAAGCCGAGATATAGATCGGAAATTTCTAATGGAATGCGGATGAGATAGCGTACGGGCCGAACCAATTGCATTGAGATCACGGTATATCCTTAATTATGAACGTGAAAAAAAAGTCATAAGATATGAAGTATGTGTTTTTAAGAGAGGAACAATATTCGTTTAGTACTTTTCTTACTACCGTCATTGGTTTTCACAGAACACGCCTACTCATCCACCGAACACGCCCATCAGCCCACAAAACACGCCAACCCACTCACAGAACACGCCCATCCGCCCCCCAAAACACGCCCACCCACCCACAGAACACGCCCACCCACCCACAGAACACGCCCACCCACCCACAGAACACGCCCATTCGCCCACAAAACACGCCCACCCACCCACAGAACCCGCCCACAAACCACGCCCACCCACCGAACACGCCCATCCGTCCACAAAACACGCCCATCCACCAACAGAATACACCCATCAGCCCACAAAACACGCCCACCCACTCACAGAACACGCCCATCCGCCCACAAACCACGCCCACCCCCCACCGAACACGCCCATCCGTCCACAAAACACGCCCATCCGCCCACAAAAAACGGCCACCCACCAACATAATACGCCCATCCGCCCACAAAACACGCCCACCAACCCACAGAAGACGCCCATCCGCCAACACAACACAGCCACTCACGGACACACCCACCCAACTGCACACACACACTGAATGATTCTATAGAGTCACTTTAAAGATCTGGTGTCAAATTCAATTATTCGCCGCGTAATCAATGAGCGTTGGACGAAACACTGATATAAATATAAGGACTTGAAATAAAAACCGCAGTCAAAACAACAGCTGAATCTTCGAAAGTTTTTTTAAAGTCACGCTCATGATACACCGTACGAATATATGCCTCGGTGTATTCCAGCTGCGATGTAATAATGAGTTATGCAATGATGAAATCAAAAAGCGAATGTTATGGTTTCAGTTGCCATAAAAAAAAACTACAATTTTTCATTCACAAATTTCTGCGACCGGGAAAAAGAGAAAAGATAAAAACACACTCTATTTAAAATTGTAAAAATTTCCAAGACCTGATTTGCGGGTTGTTTATGTTAACAATATGCGCGCTGATAAGATCCATTCATGTGGAAAGAAAATCTATCGACCTCTCGTTGATCAATTATAGAATTGTCATTGGTTTACCACATTTTTCACCATTAAATGATCAGATAAGAACTCCAATCTTCCTACTATTAAAAGATATATCGTTGAACAATATCAAATGCCTAGTTTTAAAGACATTTAGAATCTCATAAACAACTTGCCTCATAATGATCATTTTTTTATGTCTTTAATTGATGTTTTTCTTTTGTTTGAGCCGTAAAACCCCATTTTTCCGATTGACACGTGAGCAGCTCATGCTGAACCTAATCATTCTCGAAATAATAGCGTTATTTCCCCATCCCTGATCACTTCTCCCTATCTTGTTTACAACAGTGGTATTGCCCATGTATGACGCGTACATATCTATATACATCCTCCTACTTCTCACTCTTTTTTTTTCTTTTTTTTTTCTGAGTCACCGAGACGATCTGCGTGGTACGGCCGATGATTTCGTGGAAGTGTGTGTGACAAAGTCCAAAAGCCTTTCGACAAATGAATATAAACTGGCGGATGATCACGATCTCACGATCAAGGGTACTGAACGTGTGTATCCGTCGTTTCTGTGTGGAGGAGAGACTAATGGAAAAAAAGCAAAGAAACAAAACAAGTGGATTGGAAGTGTGACTTATGAGAAGACCCTTCACGATTTACAATTTTCACTCAACTCAATTGTGGAACCACCCACCCATAGAACACACCCTCCCACCCACCAACCCGTAAAACACCCCCCCCCCCACCGGCCCATAGAACACACCCTCCCACCCACCCGCCCATACAACACACCCTCCCACCCACCCACCCGTAAAACACCCCCCCCCCCCCACCCACCGGCCCATAGAACACCCCCCCCCCTCCCACCCACCCGCTCTTTGAACACCCCCTCTCACCCACCCGCCCTTAGAACACCCCCTCCCACCCAGCCGCCCATGCAACACACCCTTCCACCCACCTGCCCATAGAACACACCCTCCCACCCGCCCATAGAACACACCCTTCCACCCGCCCATAGAACACCCCCCCCCCCCCTCCCACCCACCCGCCCGCCCATAGAACACACCCTCCCACACGCTTGCCCATACACAAACACACACGACCCCTGGCATAGTGGATAGTATGTAGGTACGCAGATGCCTACTACGTACTAGGTCCGCTCCGCCAGAGAATATTTTCCAAAATTTTTTTCTAGAAATGTAACTTGTCGATATGATAAAACTTGAATTACCATTTTCAGGGACAAAACAATAACTTCCCTAAATCGGAAACTTACAAAAAAAAACATAGTCGACAAATTCTCACCTTTGAAAGTGAAACGTCATTTATGTTTGAAGTCAATATGATGATGATGGGAATAGGTTTGTACAATGTTGAGCACGGATGTCGAGTCGATTAGCAATTAGTTCACTCCTAGGGACTTCCTTCCCGCCATTCGAATAACTACCGGACGTACAACGACGACATAGTATGGATGATGATGTGTGAACCGCAAATTTCCACAAGCACATAGTTACTTCATTGTGATGCTGGAAAAAATTGATTACGTCTGGGAAGAAATCACGGAGAAATCGCGACACAATCGTTCAAGCATTTCTTTGATGTCTGTCTTGTCTAAATATAACTTCAGTGGTTTTTTTTTCTGTCATAAAATTTCCTTTTTTTTTCTTAGATCTAAATTTATCATCATTGCCGTCTCATTATGTCGGTGTTGTCATCAGCTAATAGCTCCTGCGATTCGTTGTCGAATGGGTAACTATAAAGTTGTCGGTATGCAAACATTTATAATTCAGTATGAGCCAACGGAAATTTTGGCCTCAACAGTGCAAAGCGCACACTCGTGATACACTTCTTATTAATTCAGTCATATACGCGATAACGTCAAGTCATCACGAGTTGTCTCTCCGTGCACAATCATAATGACGTTACTCTATATTCATCTCTAAAAATTGCCGACTTACACTTTACAATTGGCCAATGTTCTATTTTCAATGGGAAAAGTTTCGCGGGGATATCGTCAAAATTCCTCAGTGTTAGTTTACTCCTACACTAACATATACTTGTCCGTTGTTTATCAATGGAATGTTTGGATCATTGCTCCATCAGATGTTTGTATGCAAAGCGCGAAATGTACTTTTCCGTCGATTGTTGTTGTTTATCTTTTTCATTTTTTTTACATACGACTGGCATTGCATTTACTCAACTGTCGTGTTTCTTCACGAAAGTTCAATTTTGTTTGGAGTTGATAAAGAATCGTCGGAGACGTAAAAATAGCATAGTCCGTCGAAGTGAGCTCAATTTTGTTTTGGTCCATTTTGCGAATTTGAGTATATTTATAAATATTAAGTCGGAGTTTTTTTTTCTTGAATGAATGACTAACTGGTGAAATCTCAACTTGAAATCGTCAACGGTCTGCCTGCACGCGAAGATATAAAATAAGCAAGTTGTGAACGAGCATCATAGCCCTCGTATGTGTGTGTGCGTGTGGATGTTTCGTGTGTGTAGATGAGCGGGTGGATGGGTGTGTCGTATGGGTGGGCGGGTGTATGGGTGTGTCGTGCGGGCGGCTGGATGGGTTTGGTGTATGGGCGGGCGAGCGGTTAGATGGGTGTGGTGTATGGATGGGCGGGGGGGGGGGGTGGCTGGGTGTGTCGTATGGGTGGATTGATGGGTGTGTCGTATAGGTGGGTGGGCGGGTGTGTTGTACGGGTGGGTCGGTGGGCGGGTGTATTGTACAGGTGGGTCGGTGGGCGGGTGTATTGTACAGGTGGGTGGGTGGGCGGGTGTATTGTACAGGTGGGTGGGTGGGCGGGTGTATTGTACAGGTGGGTGGGTGGGCGAGTGTGTTATATGGATGGGTGGGTGGGAAGTGGATGGGTGGGTGGGGAGTGGATGGGTGGGTGGGAAGTGGATGGGTGGGTGGGGACTGGATGGGTGGGTGGGGACTGGATGGGTGGTTGGGTGATTGGTTGTAATTGCCATTATTCATAAGATTTCAAAGGATTTCATTCTATTGTCAAGCAGTTCCATGCATTTCACAGTTTCCTATGCGTTGTCCGTATAATAGAGCGCCATACAGAATAAAGATTATTAATAACAATTGGAGCGATTGTTTTTTTCGGGTTTACTCTCTTTTTAGACCTGAATACCGTCTAGACGCGTCAATAAAAAAAAACCTAGTGGTTGGTGCCGTTGCAGAGGGTACATTGATAGTAATGCATTTATATGTGTCTGCGGCTCTATTTTCGGCGCTTACGAAAGTTCTGTTGACGAAAGTCAACTCGCAAACGAAGCCTTCCTATGATTCCCATACACAATTGGTCAAGGGAATGACGGTAGTCACCGAAATTTGATGCTTTCAAGTTGCGAAGCTCGAGGAGACACGTCAATTGTTATGTTCCCATTTTTTCCGTTGAAACCATGCAAAACGTCAAATTGTACTGTGGTGTCTTTTATGAGACTTGCGCTCGATGGTCAGACCGTACGAGTGAATTAGAGCCCGAAGGAAGAACTCAAATTGGGCGGCTGGCGGGAGTTGAACCGGCTTCGCTCAACGCCAAGCTTTCGTAAACACTTCCAACGCATCGCCGCCAGCCCTCGATTTTTTTATTGTCTCCATCATGTTCACCCTAGGAACCTAAACCTCAAACGAAAAAAAAATCCCTCAAAATTCTTTCGTCTCAATCAATTTCAATTTTCATTTCCAAGATTGAATTGAGAAAAGTAAAAACTGTCGTAAAATGTTTAACGTATTCTTCTATTCCTCCATTTCATACGGAATAAAATATGTATCTAATAATTAAATTACTCAGTGATTTCTAATAGATAGACCTACTTCAAAGTCGTTTAACGATGAACCTAATTTATAGTTTATTGTTTCGCCTTTTTCCGTCGAGTCGATAACTTTGTAGGTTTATTTCGTCAGTGCTTTCAATGCATAATGAATATACTATATCTTTACGTAAGCAATATCCCCGGGCGATAATAGGGTCATGAAAAGAAACGTGCAACAACAAAAAAATGGAAAAGTGGATGAGCATAAGGACATTATGCATCGGACGTTGCATATTTATCACTAATTACTCGGATGTTAATGAAGTTTAATTATAGAAATTTTTGATTCCCGAGGATCCTTTTCCCTGGATCTGACAAAAATTGTTCTCTAAAGGAATTACAAGACGAGTATGATGTAAACGAAAGATTTCTCTTATCTATCCCAACATAGTATCATTTACGTTGTGAAGTGCGTGAGTTTATGAGTACTACATCTCATTGATCTCCGATAAATATTTGTCCCGGAATTTATATAAATACTTGTTTTTAATGCCTCAAGTAACTCTCTCTGTTTATTTTTTTCTGATATGAAAATTATCAATATTACACACTTGTTAACGAATGTGTTTTTCTGTCGCACTTTGCTACAACACGCTATTTCGGACCGTATTTTCGTGATGGAAACTGGACTTTCATGTCGTAGGACCGCCCCCTGACCAATCAGAGCGCATACGGTCAAAAAAGTATCCGTAAAATGAATGACTCATAACTTTTGTGGACAGTTGTCGCGTAACCTGCTCTGATTGGCCCAGTCTCGTGCGGCCATTGGTCAACTTTTGAAGTATTTCAAATAGCGCGGGAGTATCTAGGGGCAAATAGCGCCGTCAAACGAGCATGGTGGTAATCATGCGGTTAGCAGTCAGCTGATCGTGAATGGCGAGCCTCGTGTTGTCAATCGTGCGTAGAAATTAATTAATGAACAAAAATGTCGAAAAAAAGTTTCCATCCAATGATCGTCATCTCTCTCCAATAACGAGATGTCCTAGCAAAATGATTTCACGCTTACTGCACCATGTTTTTTTTAAATTTTGTTATTCCGATTTCTGAGTGGGTGGGGGGGGGGGGCGTAGAAGTTTCTATAGAATTTTATACTCACCATTAACATCCCCCTTCGCAATTTAACGCAGTACGAGTTAACCGTCAAGAATCGTTTATTCGGCATTCTGACGTTCTTTATTGCGACAACTAGAGTAGATGCAAAGCATTGCCTTTACATAGGACCTTTTCACCGGCATATCTCTGACGTTCGCGCAATTGTCAATCGATAGAAGCAAAATAGTCATACGCATTCGTGCATTGTAAGTATCACCTTGTTGAATAGTGCAATTAAATTGCATATCTTGAAACTGTTATTCAGCTGTAGAATTGCGTCAAGAGCGTCAGTGTGACGCGATAATAGAAACTCGTCGACGGAAAGAGAAAAAAAAATAAAGAAAATATGCTCCATGCAGGTTTATTTGGCATTTTGGTCGGCTACTGATAACACCAATACTAGAGGATATCGATAATCGTACGTGTGTTCGACGCGTGGGTCAATACGTCACTCGTGCTCATGACTTTGTTTATTCCTACGGAAGAGCCATTTCATTATCGTTTCGGTGTTTAATCTTTTTCATTTTTTCTCATCGAAATGATTACGTAAAAAGTCACTGAATCGGAAAAATAAAGGAGATAAACAGTGTTAATGGGCCTCAAAACCTGGTTTGGTCAACCTGATGCTAGCCACAATCAGCGGAGAAGCATTGGGACCTGTCCCATGAAAGCTTTGGTCCACTATTATAATTATGCCTAATAGAAGCCTTGAAGCATCATCAACTAATCTTCCAATGACCATTAGTCAAGTGCCAACAATTCCCATGTGAATTACCATAGAAATGAATCAAGGCATTTTTGTCACCCCTGAAATACATTGGAGAATGCTACAACTTCTCTTTTTCATGATGGCCAAAGTCAAACTTATTATATGTGATGCGGTATGTCCAGAGTAGCATGAGCTCCTTTTCCCCCTTGTTCTTCACCTTACTTCTCTCCTCTTCCAGGGTAATGTTCGATACATGTGTGTGGGCCGGTTTGAGACTCGGCGCGCAGCGTGAGAGTGGAATGCGGGGATGTATAGCTGGACGTCATCGCTATACACTCCGGAGAAGGAAAAAAAAGAGGACAGAGAGTGTGTCTGTATGTGCTTGGTGAGATAGAGAGGCAGGCTACTTATTTCATTAATAGAAATTTTCAATTATGAATGGGAGATTCTATCCAATATTATGTTGGAATGTCATGGTCAATTTTCGGGTCCAATTGAAATTTTTGGTCGGAAATTTACGGAAAGATGGACTTTGGGTTAGGATTGACGTGATTCTTGGTATATGGGAATCAGAAGATTCTTGACATAACATTCACTTGCTGAGACTTTTTAGAAAGGTGTGTGTGTGTGGGGGTGGGTGGGTGTGTGTGAGTAGGTGGGTGGGTGGGCGGGTGGTTGTGGGTGGGTGCGTGTGAGTGGGTGGGTAGGTCGGTAGGTAAGTAGGTAGGTGGGTGGGTGAGTAGGTAAGTGTGTGTGTGGGTGGGTGAGTAGGTGGGTCGCTGGGTGAGTGGGTGGATAGGTAGGTGGATGCGTGGATAGGTGTGTGCGCGTATGTGACAGTCTCAACAATCGCGTCACATGAATGACTTACCAAGAATATGAAAATAAAAGTTCACCAAGTGAGATATGATCTTGAAAAATTCCTAACGCGTGTACCAATTTCTGGATTGTGACATTCCAATCTTTGTTGTATGCTATCCTCATTTGTGATGCGTACACCGTACTTTCCCGCGCATTCCGCGAAATTTATTGTTCTAGTTTACGCGCGAGTTTGTCTACCCCTAGCATCTGAATTTTCAATTAGTAGGATAACAATTTTTCTTGAAGCTTCTATTGACTTTCCCTCAGGAATGTTTCTCTGGTAGTGGACATACTGACTTTCTTTGCATTATGTAAAGCGGCTTTTGGACCATTTGAGACCACCTGACCTTTTCATTTCAGATCATAAAAATCGTTCGTACTTTTTCTGTAAACTGACGCAATCTTTGGAATTTTAAAGAAAATCGTTACACACATATACCGCTGCCAACACATGATGACAATTTTTGAAAAATTGAGAAAATCTGTAGAAATTTTATGGCTCTTTCCCTCTGGGGATCGACGAGTTAAAAACACGAGAAAAGATTTTGCGGGAATTTTTTTGGCGCGCCATTGGGGTCAACAACACCCTATTCTCCACCCAAGACATTGAACTTTCGGCGCCAAAATGCGCCGCGCCAAAAAAGTACTGGCAATTCTATGCTGCTCTTTCAGCTTACCGTAGAGGACATCGAACTGAAATGGCCTCTGGAGGTGCATTCCAGTATTCTACTCTTGCTACGTACCTTATAGTCCCATCCACCTTGTTCTTTCCTGTCTACTCTATTCTCAGTTTTCCCCCTTTTATTCCATACATACTCAACCCCGTTCCCCCGCCCGCCCCTCCCCACCGGGCCCTCACTCCCTCTCACTCGATCTCTGGTCAATATTTTACCATCTTCGTTTCTCATGCAACTCATCTGTCGACGCATCCCATTGCCCGCAACTTCTTCCTTTCGGTATCCAGCCCATTCCTTTATTTAACTTCTTCTCCCGCATTCCACAGCATCCGGTCGTCGTACCATCTATTACTATAAACGAATAAACGATGTATTGCCTTTTACTATATTCGTTGTATCCTTTACAAATATCGTTCAAAGAGCTAATGTGACGATGGTCGAGGTATAGTACAGAAATGATCTTGATTGTCCGAAGAGTTCTCATAATTTTGTATAAAATCTTGAGGTGCAACCCGATGAGAGTCACATCCAGATGAAGTCCAAGCAGAGGAATAGGTCCTCTCGGGAATGGAGTCTGTGACGCTCACACAAGCACTCTCAGCAAGCGTTGAACACTTTAGCACCAAAGGATGAAAGTTCGAGGCAGGTGGCTCTTGTGATTCCTACCACCAGGCAGGATCCCTGCAGATGTTATTGCTATCGTGGGCAACTGGGATTCACGAGTTCATCAACCTTGTTATTCCATTACAAAAAATCAACATGATGTCCCTGTCTGCCTTGGGTGTGCTAGCACCCTGCTGCACGCTTCAATTCGAATTTGAAGGTTTCAGCATCAATTCTCACAATCATCCAGTATCTATAATGGTATGTCTTATCTTGGTTCAGAAAGCTGAGCACATGCTATGTCGAAAGGGCTTTTCAAAAAAGCGGCATACCCAGACCTAGGCAAGAAAATTTCAAGGGAACATTGAACAACAGCTTCCTAGATCTCAGCCGCAGGTGGTAATGATAGCAGGCCCTATTTGGTTCAAGGGCTGGATCTGAATCCAATTCTGGTCAGTGCCAATCATTATCCAGCCTGCCTTACCATGCTTGGCAGCCTTGCGCTTCATTAAGATTGCACTAGCCACGGAGCGATGGAGATCCTGCAGTCAATTGAAGAATAGCGCCCTTTGATGGGTTCGGACTGACTGTATTTTAGTTACTAAGGATGTACACGTGAAATCTACTTGATATGCAAGAATGCAAGGTCATCGATAGATGAAGACCGAGGTGTCAACTGTTGCTTGGTCAATGACCGAATGCCGCCCCTTGTGACGGCCCATTCAGGCCTCCGACCGTCGGGGGTCTCTCCTCGGGGCCTTAGGTCGGGGGTGTCAGGTAATCGTTGGTCCTTGTCTCTACGGTAACTATCCTTCTCATACCCATACAAATCGGAATGAAAAAATCATATCGCTTCAATCATCATCTTATCTCCATTGGGTTAGTTAGATAGATCACGCTTCTCAGTACTGTGCGCTGTCTACCCTGGGTTCACAGGCTCCACGGAGCACCGTTGAACCTTGCCGTCAGGGTGTTAAACCATATATAGCAACTATTGCAAATATATAGCATATATAGCAAAGAAAATAGAAGTGATCATAGTAAAAAAAATCGATCACCTTTGGCGTGACTTCACTATCCGTACTTGGTCTGTAATAAATCTGCGCTTTAATAGTTTCTAGTAGTTTTTGATGGATTCGGGGTTTCCATTATCAGTTAAATTTATATAGATATATTTATATATATTAATGTTCGTAAACAAATGTTTCAATGCACGGGCATATAAACGAGCAGCCTTGGCACGTGGCACTTGACACATCATCCGGCTGGAAAAAAAGAAAACAAAAGGCCACGGGATTGACGCGAGAAAAAGTCTCACGTAGCTGAGACAATAAAGGAAAAAAAATAAAAAACAATGTATTATCGTTGGTGAAGACAAGCGAAATGGGAAATGACCTCGCAGTGAAAATAAGGCACGTGTAAAGGGAAAACATCGATATTGTTTGTTAATATTTTGATGACGATTGACAAATGGCTATTGACTCTTTGATAGGGGACATTATTGATTTACTCCCAAATTTAAACAATTTTTTAATGGATCTCCGTTGCACGGCGGATGTGTGTGTGCATTATTATTTGAATTATTGGGGAAAAATGGCGGGAAGAACAATAATGCTACAGGTGCAACCCGGATGTCACATTCATTCAGTTCGCATGTTTATTATTATGTAATGACTGTTTTGCACTTGTCGGTCTTAGTCGTTAAATTCGGATTTTACCGCTTTTTCGGGGGTGGCCCAATGAGCGAGTGGGAGGAGGGGCGGAGCCGGGGGGGGGGGGGGGGGGGGGGAAAGGAACTGAAGAAGATGAATTTTGTAAGTAATGAGCAAGATGCAAGCAAGGTGCACCGAGAACGAATGCTTGGAGGCCCTCCTCCAGTGGTGCAAACGTTGGTGGTTAACGGATGTTCCGTTACGAGACCGCATTCCCCAGAGCCACGCATGCGCGACGCGACACATTCCATTGTCTGCTACATTCTTAACCGGCCCCATATTCTGCCGATCGCTTACTTGATATTCGTACGTTGTTTCAAATTGTCTTTCTCCTTTCTTCAGCTTGGCAGGTATTGTTTTTTATTACAGTGATGTTCACTTGCTAGGCGAGACACTTGCACGCTTTAAAGTCATTTGAGGGGGTGTCCCGGTACAGATTTAACAAATAACAATTCTTGGGACTTTATTAAAAATGCCATACTCATAGATAAATTTCAAGATCTATTTAATAATCGCTGGCGGAACCACTTCATCTTTCACACAAATTTTACATCTTTTCATTCATCCACTGTGCTGAATATAACTGTAATGATTATGCAAGAGAGCACTTAACTAGTACGAATATGGAAACACGCATACAGACCTGTATGTGACTTGGACTCGACTGACTTCCGGCCGCCAACGATGCACGGGAGTTTCCGGCCCCTCGTCTTCCCATAAATAAATTTGCATTTTTTTTTCTACTATTTTTATTCACGTCCTTTTCATGTCTTTATGTCTTCACAAATCCATTCATCTCAACGCGACTGTTGTGTAAATTATTGCGAATAGGTGTAAGTCATAATGGTAACTCGACTTTGCGTTACCAATACGATAATATGCGTTGCTTCGTGGACCTAATTTCTGCGGCAACAATTTCTATAAATTTAAAAAATGAACCCCCCCCCCCCCCCACTTCCGGCCGCCAAATTTTAATTTTATCCGCGGATTGTGAAAACGGTCAATGCGGCAAAACAACATGGTGTTTACAAACATAAACTACCATCTTGAAAATAAATTCAATGAGCAATTTTTTCTCAGCCATTGGTCCAGCAGCATCCCATACATAAAATTTTCCCGCGCGTATTTTCCACCAGCGAATGCAAGTGCAAGTCATCCTTACACTGAGATAACTCGTGAATGATTACTCGTCTGAAATGCGTTTGCAAGATAGTATGCGACAACACTTGAGGAATGTCTAGTGCCTCATCATGCTGAAATTGTAATCAAAATAGCACATCCTCAACTACAAAATAAGCGTCATTAGTGACTATTCATTTATTTGATTATTTGTTTGTGTATTTATTTATTTGCTGGAGCGAAGAGCAGAGGGAAACAATAAATTGCACTTTAATGCAATTGCGGTAAAGTGTTTCCGGGCTTAAAAAACTTCAAACCAGTACTCCGGGCCGTTCCGGTGAGTCAGGGGGGGAGGGGCGGACAGCAAGGGCTGGGGCCCGCGGGCTACAGGACCGGGCTACAGGACGTAGCGTTCGCATCAGACTGCAGGCGCGTTAGAAACGTTTTTTCAGGCCTTATGACGAAAAGTACTGTGTCAGCCGAGTGACCAAAGACACTTGTTGTTACTGGATCCCTAATCAAGGGCTTGCGGCCGCTAAACCGCCATAAAGCGCTATTGTAGGGACACAATAAAACCAAGTGCGGTATTTCCGAAACATTAATAAGCAAAAGTAAAGTCAACATGGTCCAGAGTGCAGCAGCATTTGTTTTGAATAAAATAAGTGCCATTGTTTCAATATGATGAAAATAAGAGTTCTTTTGAGTTCATCTGCACTGGTGCCTAGCCGTTACGTATTATAGGCAGCGACTGCATTGCGCAAAATTGCGGGGCAAGCGTCCTCGTGCCGTATAACTAAACTATCGGGCAAAGAAAGCGTTCAACATCCGGTGCGCAAGTATCCTGGAGAAACCCCCGCCCCCCTACCCCTTTCCGCGAGAACTCATGCTCTATTCCCCCCCCTGCGCTGTTTTCTACCTTTTACCCATCACCGTTACTTTTTTTTTTCTGCATCGCGTTCCACATTCTCTGGAATTCCGCTATCACCTTAACTGAACTTGATTAGTTGTTTACGTACCTAGGTAGTGAAGATTGTCCTCCACTATCAATGAAAGCGACCAGATTATTTATCGGTGACACGCACTTTTTTTCCGCGGAGAAAATTTCTGTGGCAAAATTTCTGATAAGAACATATTTTGAAAAGCTCTCTAATAATTTGCGGAATTTTACATTTTTGGGTCCTTTATTTTCAGATCTAGTTTGCTATTCTAATTTTGGAATGTCGGAAAATTTTTTGATATTGAATTTTTTTCTTTTGTGTTTTTAATTATTTTTTTTTCAAAAATTAATTATTTTTGTTTTTTTTTTTTTGAAACACAAAAAAAAAATTTTTTTTCGGTTGCGAAATTTTTGGAATTCGCCGGATTTTTTTTATTTTTGGAAATCTGAAGAACAATCTGATGGGAATTCCAATAGTCGTTGATCAAGCAAAATAAACGATAATGATTTCCTTATAATTTCATCGTCCCTGTTACAATTTAACCGCAGACATATTCAATGTAAACATGACACCGTATATATGTAGAAATCTGTTACGGCCTAGACAAGTTTGCATGAAGGAGGTCACTGCGCAGTTCTTTGTGATGCGTGAGTTTGGTTACAATGTTATAGCCATGTGACTGGTAACTGTAATCCAAAAAAACGTAGTAATAAACGTATGTGTAATTGAAAGTAAAGGTGAGGGAAGATTAGCGGGATTATGTATCAGAAGTCAGTCGAAATGAGTGAGTCATATTTTGTCAGCAAATCAGATAAACTGATAATGACAAACATAACAACTTCTGACAATTCACAGATGACATAATCTTTCAATTTTTCCGCCAAAAAAAATTATGCAATTTCAAAATAATTTTTTTAGAATTTATCTCATCCACAAATATTCATTTTCCGTCCCGTGAGGGCGTAAAGTGAAATTTTGCACCCGCTAAGCGGGTGCAAATATCACTTTTGCGCCCCCTGGGACAAAAACATAATTTCTAAAAATAGCTTATAACACCGAATTGGTTCGAACAATAACTGATCACGATCAATTTAAACTGCGTATCACTCTTATTCTACGAATTGCGTGATAACAGCTTCTGCCATACTCTATGATAAAATTTTACATAATCTCGTGACCTGATTTACACAAGAGAATTTTAATATTCTTCACGAACGCATGTTTTCGTGGTCACGGTTGGACAACAAACGTTGAGTTAGATTAAAAAGTCTTGCCGAGCTATTTTAGGATTATTTTATGATCTGGTGGAAGGCAGCGGCGGCAAGGGGGAATCAATCATAACGAAACGTTACATGATCTCTGATTATCAATCTCTTTTTTAGTAAATGGACATATCAGTTTGTTTGGAGTAATTTTTAGAAATTCCATTAAGCCCAATTTTTCTCTGAATTTAATGGGGGGCTATATATATCTATCTATATATATATATATATATATATATATATATATATATAGCGTCTGTTTTGACCCTCCCGATAGGAAAAATTATTGTAATCATCTCAAAAATTAAAAGTAGAATTGTAAAATCATAAAATGATTTTGATATATTTTCAGTCTCGAGCGTTTGTATTGGCTGCAGAATTGTAAATAGAACCATTTCACCACTTATCTGTGAATAAATATTGTACATCACCAGCGAAGCGGTCAAACGAGTCAAGTCGCTTTCGGCCTGGTGTGTTTCCGGTAAATATCTCAAAATCTAAGAAAGATAGCGCAATTTGCATGATAACAAATTTGTAGATCTCATTGTGCTCTACAAAAAAGGTCCTTATCAAGTTGCCGCTATGTTTCTTAGATTTTGAGATATTTACCGGAAACGTGGGCCGGGCCACAGCCGACTTGACTCGATAGACCACTTCGTTACTGATAGGCACTCTTCGTTCAGAGATAAGTGGTGAAGTGGTTCTGTTTACAATCCTGAAGTCGGTATTAACGCTGGAAGTTGAGGAGATGGTAGTTTTTGTCAGAGAAAATTGGGATTTTCGAAAATTATGGAGTATTCAAAAATGGAGGAAATGAAGGAAACAGGAGCGAGAATCGAGATGTGGCTTTTGCGTTCGACTTAATGCAGAGTGAAAGTTCATTCCAATGCACAAATGTATTATGCAACTTGACTTATAGTTTCAGTTTCATAGGTTTCATGATATTGGTAGAGGAATTGATTATTCGCTGAGAAATGCATTCCTTGGGGACGAATAATTGTTATTCCTGAAGAGGATCTCCCCTTCCAGACAAATTTTTAACCGGAAATGATTTCATGTACACTCTTCCGCACAGTGAAATGCAAAGAATCTGGAAACTCTGTTTTCTTTTTTAATCAATCAGTCATCATTGCAGGAGAAAAACGGGGGAATTCCAATCTCATGCGCTCACTCTCCAATCTATATCCAGATAGATAGATCAATAGATAGGCGTTTATTGTTTAGAAATTTAAACATGGTACCCAGGGGACAGACAGAAGATCAACATTTGAATTCTGCAACCTGGTGCAACAATTAATGGTTTTCTCCTTTTTTAATGCTATTTTTTTTACCGAATAATTGTAATGTTTTTTATTGACGTGTAGATAATATTCCGAGGATCCGCAACACCGGGATAGAGATTAAAATTGAAATTGTGTGAAAGGAAGATAACGTTGTTGTTGTTATTGAAATTCTTTTAATTCTTACGGATGTGATTCAACGAGAAAAAATAGCGTGAGCCTAGTTATTCCCCGAAAAAAAAAGTTTCCGGGAAAAAAATTTTCCGGCGAATTTTTTTTCCCGGAAAGAACAATTTTCCGGCAAATTTTTTTCCCGGAAAGAAAAATTTTCCGGCAAATTTTTTTTCCCGGAAAAAAAATTCACGAGACATTTTCCGAAAACAAATTTACCCGGAAAATTTCCACGAAAGATTTTCCGGACCAAAAATATCCCCGGAAAATTTTCACGAGTTTTTCCGGGAAAATGATTTACGCGGAAAAAACCTTCGAGCATCACCACAAAAATTTCCTCCCATTACCTTCGACTAAACTTGATCAGGTGAAAAAATTTTGTATCAAATAAAGTAAAGATACGAATGCATCGTAATATTCTTTAGTGTAACGTTCCACTTTAGCTATCTGGCCTACTTCCATAGTTTTAACGTTACACTAAACATTCCAGACCACAGCAACCTTCTGCCACTAATCATTGATGTCAACAGATTGCATCCGTCTTATTACGTGTGCAAGTTTCTGCCGTTCGGCAAGAGATGGCGCCACTAGAAGGTCACGGAGGAAGCGTCATACCGCAGCGTCTCGATGCGCCTTCGACCGTACGCTACCGATATAGCCCCAAAATATCAGTGATTCTGCACTAGCTTTACACATTTTGTTCCTGCAGAAGCGTATGCTGAAGCTGCCTCGACTGAGACAAGCTCTCATTAGTCGTCTTCAAAATTCGAAACGATGTTACCAACAATTTGAACACACGATGAGAGTAAGAGATTAATCTGGAATTTGATCGAGAGACATTTATATAATTGTGACTCACGATGACACTCATTCAACGCATTCCAATTGCTTTACCTACAATCACACGGAGAACACAGCGGAATGTTTGGTAAGCTTGTGACGCACTACCTTGCGCACACTGGTGGCAGCTCAAATGTTTCACAACATATCGCAATATTCGCCTCGGTTTGTTTAGAAGATAGGCAAGGAGGTGAATTGCCGTGTACTAGAATGTTATAAGGAACCGAAGAGGTCTACTTACTTGTTATTTATTGTTGTTTTTTTTCATTCTTTTTTTTCACTTTGGTTCCGCCCTCGTTTTTCTAGGACGTCTATCCAAGCCGGATCCACAAGTTGACGAGTTTATTTTACAAATTCACGCAATGGCAATTCTTCAGTTTTTTTCTTTCAATTCTATTTTTAGATCTCCGGCGCATGGTTGTGTAAATAACCCCCGCGCTATCGATTTATGCGTTGAAATTGATGGAGGAAGGTACCTGGAAATGAGTAATAATTTTCCTCAATCGAGATTTTGTGGAAAAACTGATGATGTGTTTTTTCCTGTATCGACGCTGCGAAAGGGATATCATATATGAAGGAGTCAGCAGACAGTATTAGAGGTTCTCGAAAAGCGGCAGATGTTAGCAGCTCTTCGAAGTCACCCAGCCAACCATCGTCCACGCTTCCACTGGTTCTTGGTTCCATTGGATCCATTGCTAATGAGGAAATCCCAGAAATGATGGTGGGCCTGTCAAGTCTTTACGTATGACTGTAGATCAAACACTCAGCGGTGGACGAAAATTTATTCCCGAACTTAATTAAGGTGAACTTCTGGACAGTGATAATTTACAATCCTAAATTCTTCGATCAAGCTATCTCCGCAAGGCTGGCGATACATAATGAATTTACACACATGGCGAAACCTGCAAACTAAAGGTTTGGTCTCCATAAATCGAAGACTTCCAGGCAGTTCGCGAGGTCGCCATCTTCAGATTTGATTTAACGGAGGACAGAAAGAATAAATGTTGTTCCACAGAAACCGATTTTTAATTGCTACCTAGAACCAATTTGGTCAATCTTTAGGTAGACCGCTATCTTCAATGGTGATCATTCTCTCCCTGCAGTGGATCAGTTCTCCCTCCAGCCATTCGGAATGTCCACGGGAATTACTAATTAGGTAGGTCTTAGCTAGCAGCAGAACCACAGCGTGTGGTTTCTCACCCTATTGAGGCCCAAGGGGGAGTCGACTTGATATGCCGTGGCTATCTGCCTTATCGATATTCTATTTGTCGATAAGTCGTGATATGTAGCGGATACCAAGCAGCATCACAGGTAACTGTTCATGCATGAACGTTCAGAATGAACTGAGAAGTGTCCAAGATCGGCGCCACATTCAGCATTTAGCAGTCTGCGGTCTTACCTTACCAATCACCATTGCGCAACGGTCTTCAATCAGAGAATTTCGGGTAAGAAGGCCCTTTCCAGTCCGAAGCTGGAGGCCTGCTCCGTCGGGAGACTTCCCTGCTTAACCGTTGGAGCTCGAAGCACTCGACCAGAATGACTTGGATGCCTGCAAGCACCAGAAGATTTCAAGGTCTCAAAGCCTGCCTATCAGATAGATGAAGTTGATCAAGATATTCACGATCGATCCGTTGATTGGATCATGATATCAGTGTCACAGTCATTGTAGGGTACCAGGAAGCCATGATCGTTAGCTTCCTGGTCAGCATTCCCTGATTGGTTCGATTGGCCCGCGTGCAGGATGTTCTGTTGGCATGAAGATCGCAGTCAATCTAACTCAAGTTAGATAAAATTCGCTTTGCAAAGACAGCTTGAATTGCAGTTTGATCTGTCTTCAGTGATACCACACAAAATTTTCCGACCCATGATTATTAATGGTAGGTATCCACACGTGCCGACCAGAATGTTGTCCACGTAGCAATCTTCACTCGAGTTGGTAATGGCATGCTTGTACTCATGTGCGCTTCAAAGTAGTGGACACACGTAGTCAGGAACGCTACTACGTCAGAGCTACGTATTAATTTCTGCTAAATCACATCCCATTTTTCTTATCGTCAGCCGTATTTGACGTCACGAGAAAAAAAGTGAGTGCCTTCAAAGCGAATTCATGCGTCAAATCGTAAAAGCCAATATGACAGATGTGCAAATGTTTGAAATTCCGAATAATTCATGATAAACCAAAAGAACGATGTGACACGGGTGGATAGAGGCATCTTCTATACTTCCACTTTATTGGTACTCCATATGGGTTCTGACGTATGCGGCTCCGAGTGCAATCCAATTTTTAACTTTCTGATAAGCCCCCGAATAAAAAAACATGATTTTTCAATATATTTCCACGTTTCATGACATTTCTGACCATTTTTAACAAGATGTATATATATATTACCATTGCTCTATATTTATAAGATCAAACATAGCAAACGCTTTTGTGATGGTGAAAAATCAAGCGAATGGATCACAGTGGATTCATTCACAAAGGAAGGCCTCTGAATTCTCTACCGGTCTATAACATCTAGCCCCCCTCCTACCCCCCCCCCTCCCGCCCCCCAGGGGCCTTCCAGTACAGCAAGCCAAGAGTCTCAGGAATGTTCCTCCACCTCCTCAATCCTCTCCCACAGACCTTCTTTCCACCTCTCGTCTCGTCGAGACCATCATTTCACCACCTCTGTCCACATCACGAACATTGCCCGCGCTTTCGTCTGCGAACGTAGACCAAACAAAGGATGCCGAGAAGAAGTTGGTGACCGCCGGTGGAATTTCGGTTGGCGGCGCTCTTTCGTTTTATCTTATTCGCTTATCTCCTTATGCAAGCCGTCTTGTCTATATTCCACTTTGAATTAGTCTGAAGTGAAGCGCGGTTGGGTGGCGGGGTGGGTGGTGGGGGGGGAGGGGCGTTTTGATAATTTTAAGAATCACTATGTTCCCATAGTCAACATCCTCATCTTTGATCCTTGTGATAGAGCGCTTAGCAGATTCGGACCCGGAAGCTGCTCCGGAAGTGCCCCCCCCCCCGGTGTGTCCGGAAACTCAAGTCAACAAATTCGCGAAATCTCAAATTTTCAGGCTAAATTTGGAACGATGTCTAGCATGCCTATTGAAGCCAAAACCGCGTGTGTGACCAGACAAGTCTTGCCTAGTCTTATTCGATCGAGATTGGGACGAGACCGCAGCAAAAAGGCTATGATGACTACGAGACGCGACCTATTTTTAGACGAGACTCTTGCCCACATTTATGCCAATTTTCGGGTATTATACGGGCCATGGGAATTTGACCAGCTGTGAACAGGCTATAGAACTTCCAGGGTTGTGTGAAAAGCGCGGTAGTATCAAACTATAACAACAACAAAAGTGCTATCAGTTTTACTGCAGGTTTAAAGGTTTCCACAATTTCCTCAGCAACTTTCCCATGTAGTCGATGAAGTAATCGATTTTTTGCGGGATGATTGGAGGCGATATGACGTTTGAATGATGCCTTGAGATCAGTAACGAGATCCAGCGACCTATCTGCGCACAGTAGTATACGGACACCAGGCTCCCCGTACGGGGACTCGATCCGTGAACCTCCTGCGCCAAAGGCAAGCCCGCCAATAACTGACGTTCCGCCTGGAGCAGTTCCCAGAACGGGCCAATCGCGCGGCACAGTTCTTGGCACTGTTCGGTCGCTGGGAACCGTTCGCGGAACTGAGCGCACTGGGCAGCGCTGCAACTGTTCAACTTCAAACTTCAATAACTTCATGTGGGGGCGTCAGACAGAAAAGTTGAAAGGGAACTTTCGAATTGAAATTTAGCCCTCTTATCACTATCAGAAACAATGTCTGCGGTTTTGGGACACCGCGCGATGAACAAAAACTCCTTGTGGACTATATACTTCCGAACGAGACGCGCGCATCGCAAAACGCGGCAAAGTTTAAAAACTCTATCAATTTTTGAGTTCGGCGAAGTAGTCTCATCTCCGGAAAAAAATTGCCCATGGAAATAATGGTGGCATTTTACCGATGGCGCCACTTTCTCAGGCGAAAATCTTTCACACAATTGGAGAATGGGCCCCTGGGAATTCTCATTTTTACTCAAGCAGCATTATCAGTCCCATGGTGTTCGCGCTCGGTTTGTTTTTCCTTTATTTCTTTATTTATTTTAGTATTTGAAAGAAATTCGTGGAACTATGGGCAAGGTCAAAAGACCTCCCGACTATAGAGAGGGAATGATTTATAGGCCTGTTTATCGGTGGTGGCTTCTGATAGGTGTAGAAGATCCCAAGAACGGTTGCCTATTTTGTTCTTTGTTTCCATTCTAAGAAGTGCCCAGTAAGAAGGAAGAAGAGGGAAAAAAAAAGTAGTGAAGGGAGAAACGGAGAAATAACATGAGATGAAGGAGAGCGAGGAACTGCGGTATGTGGGTGTGTAACCGTGAGGGAATTCGTCAGGACCTAGGATCGGAAACCCACCAAACGCCTCTTCCATCTACCGACAAAGAGAGCTACGGGGAACCCCACACGACTGTAGACTCCATTCATGCAAATTTTTGTGGCCTAACAAGGAGAGCTAACTACCTGCTACTCATCATTTTTTTTCCCTTCTTTTCTGCTTTGTATTTCCCATGGAGAACCCGAACCTGGTTAATTTCTTGGGTTAACTGGGTAAAGATGATGCGCAAAATGAAAATCCAACGGTCTCGTCTGAGTAGATTTGTGGGATTTTTTTCTTCGTGATTAGAATATTTCAGCGAGTCGATTGTTGAGATGCATTTGCCTGCGTGTCTGGTTATGTTTATCAGCGACTGAGAATTTCGAGGAATAACTTCGGTTTCCTCCGGGATTGCAGCATCCTTTCCGCTAATATGAGTTTAACGGGCTGTCCCGTGGGGAAGAGGGGACAGCCGACAGAGAAGAGGCTTCCGATATCCCTAGGCAGAACTGGAAGCCTGGAGGTCGTGAAACGTATTTCCGCACCGGGAAGAAAAAGACGAGCGACCGAACCGTAGCTACGGATTTCAGCGGACGGATCTTCCCCCACTCCCGCCAGTCCGCTGCGCAGCGGACATGCGCACGACTTTACATGTCCCTGGGAGCGCTTATCATCAGATGGGATTTTTACATAAAACCGAGATTAATGTAAGGTTTTAATTTTCAGTCATCTCTTCAGTGTTAAGTATGATCTTTATCAAGTAATCACTTCATTGAATGATCGATTCTTATAAAAAGCATCTGATGATTGTGGGGTCAAGAATCGCCTGATTCCTAAACGAGGATTTTTTTTTCTGTGAATGAACTGACCTATGACCAGACATGACGCACATTGGGATAGTCCAGTGCAAGATATTTTCCTCAACTCTTCATGATCACTTTTGAGAGATATTAGAAATTGAAAAAAAGGACTTCAAATTACATTTGAATTTTTCCATATATTCACTAATTTATCCTTGCAGACATTCGATTGCCATGTGCAGTGCATTTTGAAACCAGAGATACCCACACATAAATACGAAATAAGCACGGAATTGCAACGTAGGCGATGAACTGCTACAAGCTGCACATTTGATGTAGCAGGTGGTCCGAGGGTAACGAGCGGTGTTAGTCGATGCCGACTATCGTCTGCTTTTTTTCCAAGTCTTCTTTCGTTTCCACCTCGCCCTGCCCCATGATAAACATCTTCATCATAAAGATATAATCTTTTACTCTACTTTTAAATGGCAATACGTAAAAAGTGTGGTGCATTGACAAGCAATGTTTCTCATTTCCAAGGTGAGAGGCTGGATGGAACTTGCCTTTTACTACATGTTGGGTACACACCCGCTTTTTTCAATGAATCAGAAATTGTCTACAACTTTTCGATTTTTTTCCCGGCATTTTTGGTGAAAAACTATGCTTCAATGTTTTTGAAAAATCATTAGCATCATAATGACTTTGTAGTCGAACATAATTCGCGCAAAACCTGAACAATCTTGCTTGGAATAATTGGCCTGGAGAAATGCAATTTTTACAAATGAGTACGTTCCCTCATGAAACTGGCGTTATGGTGTCAGAGAATATTTCTATCAGTGTATACACTGTAAGTGGCCGCTTTAGCCTCTCATCTCCCTTTATTCGCCTTGGCAGCACGTGGCCGACAGGTGAGCAACAGCCATTACGACCAGGTGCATTTATCCCCCATGAAAAAGAAAAATAAATGAAAAATAAATGAAAAAAAAATGAGGAAAGAACGGATAAATGCATCAAGCGGGCCGAGTGAGTGTGGCGCATCAGGCCTAGGTTCCCGCCCGGCCAAAGAATATTTTTTTCGGAAATACTTTCTCAAGGATTCCATCTGATACAGTAACATTTCGTGTGTGCTATCGGTGGTACCCATGAAATGGCACCGCAAGGCCGGGCGGGAACCTAACCGGAAGCAGTGCGGCGGGTCCATTATAGGTGCCCATAAGGCTTTCTGGAGGTTTACCCTGTGTTCAGAAATACGATGGCCTAAATGCCAAAAATCGGCCCAGCCACATGGATGGGTGCCCAGTAAGCCCTACCGAAGAAATGCTCAAGAGCAGGTACCGGGAGTGCAAGCGAAACGAACGGAGGAAAAAGAGCAAGTGAATTTTTAAAAAATCAGGGGATTCCCCTCCGGAAAAGTTAACAACGCAGATATCCGTGATTCAACCTCCATTCATTATCAGATGCTCTAGCGCGCGTGAGATACTGTCTTACGCAATATTTCGCCAATACCTTAAAACTTCATTTGTTGCTTATTCATTCCCCCGTTTTGGACCGAAGAATGACCTTTCACCATCCACAAGACGGCCTTGGATTTGCCAAGAAAATTAAAAATAACATTTTGTCGAGACAAACATTGAAGTCTTGGAAAAAAAAAAATAGTTTATGTAACAATAATTATCGAGTTCCTGTTATGTGTTGTTGTTGTCGTATTGGTAGAGTGAAAAAGTGAGGTAAAGTGGAGAATGCCGGCGCATTATGAAACGAATGTTGGTGACAACTAGACTCACGTTGGGTAATAATACTATCTATGTTCTATCCATACAATTACGAGGCGCCAGTTCACGGTACAATGACGTACATCTCAACAATTTTTTTTTTCCTCTTTCCATTATTACCGCGATAACATTTGCATTGCATAAGTTGCTGTTTTTTTTTTATTGAGGAGAGGGGCGCCAGGTTTGTTTACGATTCTCTCTGGCATTTGGGTTATTCACGTTGCTATTGATATTTCTAAAATTGGAGGATGACGAGGACCTTCCAATGTTTCCGGCGATCGATAAATGTGAGCGTTCGCCTGGAGCCCTTGCGATCCAGATGGGATGCTGCATGGGTCGACACCTATGCACTTATAGTTAAGCTGAGGGAGTTCAGTAGGTGGCGCTCGGCGCGACAAGAGCCCTGACTATGTTCGAGACTACCAAAAAAATTCCAATTGGGTCAACATCGCGGCAAAATTCAAATATCGCGAAAGATGGGCAAGATCCACAAATGGTTTATGGGTCACTTATGTTAGCTATTTGATGTAATGAGACTGAACAGCTAACAGCACCAAATGCAGAGTCAAATATATATATATATATATATATATGTATTTATCAGATCCGTTCTGTTACTTTCCTAAAAAGAAGTCAATTGACACAGTCTCGTCTTTAAATAGCGCATAGCTAACCCGATACATAAACACGTTTAAAAGAAGCCGATGTTCTCATGGGCAGTCGTGTTTATTTCTCTGATGAAGTAATATGCCATATATTTGGACCGGATATATTTTATTTTTTGCAGAAAAGCGGGTCAAAGACTTATCTCAGAAAAGACGCAAATGTGAATCACGGATGCCAACCGACGCAGGAACATTCCGTGTGTGCTATTGGTGGTCCCCATGAAATGAGAGGGCAAGGTCGGGCGGGAACCTAAGCCAATGCAGGAAGGGGTGCTCATTTTTGGTGCCCACCGTTATGCCCAGCGTAGGGGTTGCTGGAGGTTTACCCTGTGTTCAGAAATACGATGGCGTCTATGGCGGAACTCGGCCCCAGCCGCATGGATGGGTGTCCACTACGCCCTACCGAAGAAGTGATTACTTTCCCTATCAGCCAATTGACTGATCCAGAACGAAAGGGCTTGTATTTCACTCTATAACTCAGGTTATTCAACAAACTTCTCAATAGCAGAACCATTTTGACTCACTTTCTTTCTCACTCCATATAAAACTTTCTGCCTAAGGATTTCGTAAGACCCAAATAAGCACCGAAAATGAATGTCAAATGTGTGAGCAAACCTCATTGCCCTTTACAGAATTATAAATATGTAACCAGAAGTCCAAGAAAAAATTTTCCTCTCGATTTTTTTACATGTACAGTGGTAAACAAATTCAGGAAATTTGCATAATTTTTTTCCCCTTTAAATCAATGCACCTGCATTGAAAAAAAAAAACAAAATCACGTTATCTACTCAATTTATATTATTTGCACCAAGAAATTGCACCGGGTGTCTTCCAAAGCTAAGTTTATGGACCTCGGAATAAACCACCTGCCGACAGATGTTACTTCCAGCGGATGGCCACTCTCTTGTACACCTCAACCTTTGCCTACAGTATCATCTTCTCTTCGCATTATCGTTATATTTTTGTGCAAGCAGCTCTTTTGTTCCTCCTTGAGTTATTTCATTTATGTTGCATCATGGGTGGGGGGGGGGGGGGGGGGGGGGAGTACTCGAGTCTCTGCGCATTTATTCTATTTTTTTCTCTCCCTTAACTTTCACTTTTTCTCGTATTTACCTGCGACATACTTTAGGCCTCTCTCGTGGGGTGGGGTGGGGTGGGAGGGGGGGGGTATCAAGGTGTTTGGGGAGGGAGCTCATGTTACCACTGGAAGAAAGTAAACGGTCCAGTATCTTCACTGTCTACTCTCAGTCTAGCTTACAGGTCTCTATCTATAGTTGAGCATCTATATTTATGCGCTTACGTCGAGATTTTTCGGGGCGCGAAAACCGCGATTTTCCGGCCGCGTAACATGGAATTCGGCCGGAAACAGATTTTCACGCCTCGTCCTATAAATTCCTATTTATCGGTCATCGCTGACCGCAATTTTTTGGTAATTGCAATATTATCCGCGGAGTGCAATCTCCAATAAAAAAAAAATAGTTTTTTGCTAATACTAACCACGGATATTCGTCAGCTTCACGAGCTGTATTTTGATGTGAAACATTTAATGGCGCGTTGCGCGGGGCAAAAAGACGGCAACTGACGACAGGTGTCTTTAGCGCGGCGCTGACGTCAGTGCCCTCTGTCGCACGCCACGGAAAGTTCAGTTATGGAAGCCCTTGCATTATGCATCGCTCACTCTGTTTTACCGTATACCTATCTGATTCAAATTTGGCGCCAAAATTTTTCACACGTTAAACAAAAAATTGGATATTGCTGCGGACGATACTGTCCCCAAAAGTTCTCGAAAGAACGTCCTATCTTTTGATTGGAAATATATAAAAATATGTCTTATCATCCGGCAAAGTGTTCCAGCAATTGGATATCACCTACTGCCACTACCCAAATAGGTAATCTCTGAATTTTCCACCATTCACTTGTACATTATACCCACGAGTACCTCGTCATTCATTCATAAATCGTTGAGGCCCTGCATTTCTCGTTGGAGAGGCGGGACCGGAAATTACTATATACGTAAGCGAGTTTTAACTCCTAATGTAATGTGGGAGATACAAGCCCCACGGTTCGTGTAGGTGCAGGCTTGTTCACGGTCCTTATATGGGGGCCAGGTTTGTCCTGATCAGCGAGTGGGAGGTGGGGTTGGGGGGGTGTACAGAATTTATGTAGAGTAAACAACCTACGTATCTGTCACGGATTTTCCCGGGTTAATTACGGGATACAGCAGAATCATTGCGATGACTCGAAAGTTACAACAAATCGATCTTCTGCTTTTAAGCACCTGGTGTCTCAAAAAATATTTCTATCAGTGGAAGCATCCAAGAAACTCCAGGGTCCTTGGTACTGGACGCAAACATGATTTCGCACATTCCAATACTCATTGAATTCTTAACAAGGCACAAATACTATCTAATCTACACACTACATCATTATTGTCCACATGATTTTTATCACGATTCTCTCCATAGATTCAGTATCGTGAGTTCGCCAATTCAAAGTCATTGCTCTATTGGCTAGGAACTGCGCAACAATATATAGTAATGCAACATATGCTGTGCCATAGGGGTTGTACAGTATATATATGTTGCAATACAAACACTACATAATATATATATATATATATATGTGCATTTAGATTTGGTAGTCTCACCTCTTTGGATTCTTCCTCTATCAAACCATAGTGGCCAATCTGAAAGACAGAAAAAAAAAAGTATTATAGATGCAAGTGCGTCAGGTACAAATGAATGCACCTCTTAACAAAACGTTTAAAAAAATTTTTACAATGTATTTTTTTCCAAATCGAATTTTCGGGAGAGACGTTTCTCTGGACTCATCCGAACAATCTGAGCAACAAGAAGGAACAACCGGTTCAGGCGCAGGAAACTAGGCGTACTATAATTCGTATACCTATATCTACGGCGCGTCGCAAATACAGATATATCAATGGCCTGAGTAATGCGACAGAAAGTAATAACGCGCTTTTCATGTAGACTCTCCTTGAAATGTGCGCGTGACGAGCCACGCGCATCATGGCGGGAAAGGACGGCGTCAGCGTCAGGAAGCGTTCCACCAGCGCTCTCCCGCCGAAGAAACTTCGGTTCTACAATAAAATTAATCTGAGAATTTTCTTATCGCATTGAAAAACGCTTAATTATTTTCCATCCACACCAAGCTTTTTTTCCCAAAATTTTTTTCCTGTGTAGAGTAGGCATAAAAGCTTTATCGTTGTAAATAAATTACATCTTTTCCGTAAAATGATTGTGAGCAAGACCCATTAGCATGATAAGTACCGTCATAAAAGTGATGAAAAAAAAATTTGCAGACCCCTCCTCCGCCCCCCCCCCTCCCCTCCCACCGGCCCCTTTTGAGGTGATTTTTCCTACACGATCAGTGACACGTTAAATGACTGAGATTTCCGCGCCAGTTTCAACTGAGGTATTTGAACCCATTCTCCCCGTCTGTAGGCAGTCTGCCCCACCTACCATCGGCCCCCGAGACGCTGAGAGTATTTCCTTCCTTCCTTTTCCCCTCGTATTCGTCCCGTAGGACGACGACCCCTACATCCTGTCTTGCCCACGCCCTGTTTTATCCCGCTCTCCTAGCCAAACTAAATAAAAAACATGAAAAATAACAGATAATAGTAAAAGCGAGACGAGAGAGGATGACCCATCAGGGCCAGAGCAATAACTTGCTAACTTGCTAACTCACTATGCTATCAATAATTTTCCAAAATTTTCGCAAAATCGAAAATATCTCAGATCATAGAATATGAACTATGTATGTAGATGTCGGAATGTTTTTTGTCGTAGTTGTTCCTATCTGCAAGAGTCCTCAAGATGTAAACATTGCAAATTGCTGACCTTTATGCAACATGGAGGCCATTCGATTCTGACCTGAATGACGTCAATAACAGTATTGGTGCGTAATCGTGTGCAAAAAATTGCACACACACGACCACCTAGCCACCCCCTCCCGCCCACCCAGCCACCCACCTTCCCCCGCCCAGCCACAACCACCCCCCCCCCCAGCCACCCACCCACCCGCCCACCTACTGATCCATCCACCCACCCACCCGCCCACCTACTGATCCATGCACCCACCCACCCACCCACCCATCCACCCACCCACCCACCCACACACACACAGACATCTTTAAAAATAGTCGAAAATCAGATTTTTCTAATTCGGGGGGCAAATCAGTGGATCTCCCCCCCCCCCTCCCGGAAATTGAAAAATAGAGAAATAAAGAGGTACAATAGCAAAAACTGTGAAAGAGGTCGATGTAGCACCTGCATTTAAACAATTCCCAAACTCAATTCACCCGTTCTGCTTTAGTGGTCTATATAGGACAGATAAACCGAGGTCTATGGAGGGGCTCATGGATCAATAGTCCTTGTCTAGCTGCCCATCCTCCCACCTTGAAACTCTCAGTGGCCTCATTACAGCCCACCTAAAAACTCGCCACGAACATACGCAAACATTATTCTATTCAATTTTCATAGAAGAAAATATACCCGCATACGTGCTATATATTACTTTATTATTCAGTTTATTCTCAGGAAAATTACCCACTACTTTTTTTTGTTCTGTAGCAACTCTTTGAACATCAAACGGTGGAACTATATCCGTTAACGCTGGCACGCGATGACCCAGACAGAATGGCGACTAACTCAAAGGTTCTCCACTACTTTCACCTCTCTCTTATGTTATCTACGTTGCAAATTTTATATGTAATTTTGTGGAATATTGAACTGCAGCGGGCAATGCTGTAGAGAAAAATATATATATATATATATATGTATTTTTTTGCGATACAGGGCTTGGAGGAAACTAGAGCAGAAATTGTATGATGCTCGCCCAGGCCGGAGGTTGGCGTAGTACGACGAATGGGAACGGAGTTTATTGATTAGTGACGTCATTCTACCCACTATAAACTACGTCACGATTACGTTGGAGGAGTGAGAGAGATGGTGAATGGAGTACGGCGGAGTAACATTGATGTTCCGGGTGCTATTGTTTTTAAACTTGACGATCAAAGATCCATTTTTCCATTGAATTCTAACGTTTCGAGGCATTCAAAAAAATTCCTCGACCATCCTCAATAACACGTCGGTGTGTGTGTGTGTCTGTAGCTGTGTATGTGTGTGATGGAAATAATTTCTGAAAGGATTCTTTGCTAACAAATTGCGTTCTTCTAACCCATTCATTTGCAAGATGATACACAGTAATGCTTTGAACCTGCGATAGCTCCTTAATGACGCGTGCTGGCGACAAAAGTCATCAAACCTAAAATGTGTATTTTTGAATGAGGAACAATATTTGTTAGCAACATTTTTCGCTATCTTCAATAGTTTTTACGATAGAGCGTTATAGAATCTTCGAGAAATAACTGGGAACCGAATTAAAAATATGAAATATTTTATAGAAAGATTTTTTAAACAGTATTTTTTCCTCTGTAGAAAAAAATATATTTACTACCTCCGTTTGATTTCAATTATTTTCTAGAAAATTTTGATGTAGTCAGCAAACGACTTTCTGCACACAGACACACACACACACACATGCGCGGGAAATGAAAGTGAAAATCCCGAAAAGTGAAAATTTGATGAATCTGACATATTCCATTTCCAGACTGTCAATAATTGTCCATATCAGGAAATTAAAAAAGATCAGTCTATCTCGGCCCGACCCTGTGATGCGATGCGGCTAGCAGCTTTTCCAATGCACAAGTATTGATCGTCCTTCCTCGCACTGGTCCTTTCCCCTCTTTCAGTTTCCACCCAACCACCCAACCTCCCACGATCCCCACTATTTTCTTTTTTTCGTTTTGTTTTTTTTTGTAATAAGCCTTGACGCGAAAAAGTATCGTCGCCCTTATAGCAGACTCGTGGCTACAATCAATGGAGCAAACATTTGTATAAAAAATGGGCGGACCGAGTGAGTCTGGCTTATCAGGGCCACACGAATAATTTCGATATTATCATATTGTATATTGTATCTTTATTATTATCATTATGATTATTATTAATTTTACCCACCACCCACCCACCCTTCCACTCACCTATCCCACACACCCACCCACCCACCTACCCACCCACCCACCTACCTACCCACCCACCCACCTACCTACCCACCCACCCACCTACCTACCCCCCCCCCCTTCCCCACCTACCCCCCCCCCCTTCCCCACCTACCCACCCAACCACCCACATACCTAACCACCTACCCACCTACATACCCACCCACCCAACCACCTACCCACCTACATACCCACCCACCCAACCACCCACCCACCTAACCACCCACCCACCCATCCACCCACCTACACATACACAAACACACACATTTCCTTGCAAATATATTAAGGTAGTCTACAAGTCTTGCAAATCCCTCAAAACGACGTCAAATCAATAATTTCTCTTATCGCAAAATTGAAAATAATAAATTTTCCATCTCTCATCTTTTTCATTGTCACATTGTCAATGCCACCAGGATAATTGTCAACTTTATTACCGTTGTTTATGGGATAACTGAGGTTGACCTACATCTTCCCTATTTATTTAAAACAATTGTTGTTATTCCTTTTGTGCATTTTTTTTCAGTATTGTCTCATAAAGTATAGTTCGTTTAATTATACGTACCACGTGACATGATCTTATCATGGATAAAAAGCATTGTATAAATCCGCGGTGCAACCAACATTCATTTCATTTGTATTTTAAATATTCGACAAGACTAAATAATGTTTGTGATTTATTTTTACACGTTATTTTATGTGTTTTTTTTACTACCAAATATGTTTTGTGACGCTACACTTCACGAGGGCTTAACGAAAGTGTTACTCGGTGGTTTTACAACGTGCGTGACACTTCCACAATACAACAGCATTGCTCTAATCAAAATGATTTTTTACTTGTAAAAAATTAAACCCTTTTTTGTCTGTCTACGTCTGAGAAAAATCTCTTCGAATTGAAAAAGAAAATTTCAAAGTCAATTAACCCTTCGGTGCCCGCGAGCGCCGTCAATTCCTTCATTTCGTGCAATCATAATTTATGATATACTCAATCGATATGTTTGCTATCCAGAAATGACGAGTCCACGCTTACATAATCGGAGAATAATTACGTATTAACTTTTAAATGAAGTGCGGATGGAGAAAACCGGCGCAGCGCTCGCGGTGCTACCAAGCGCGTAGTATAAAAGTTCAAAGCCCTGTTTTTCAAATTTCGCGCCACAAATGTCGGATGGGACATAACACATACTCCAACCGGAAAATGTGGCATAATGTTGCACACCCTGCCCCCCCCTCCCCCTAACGCTCCTGGGCCGAAACCTCTCCTTTGAAAATATGACATCAATTAATCAGAACACCCCCTCAATTCTTACAGCGTCAGGACAGTTCAACTATTGAATCAACTATGTAACGACTCACAGGACGACGATGACGACGTAAGCCGTGATGCCTGTTACGGTTGTTTTTTTCGTGCAAGTAACAGACCCGCAGGATATCCCATGTTATTATCAATGTCAGCATGCGCCGATTTATATCTGGGTGACTCTAATTATGGACACTGCAGTGCTTATCTGAAGGTATTAAAAAATTTTACATATCAGTAGTAGAAATGGGGTGACGGATGATCGTTCGTGGGGACGCGGCGAGGTCGCCGCGATCTCCCTGCGACATTGAAACGATCAAAGTCACACCTCACACGATTTCTCCTATGTGGAAAGTCTTGTCATCTTCATGATATTTTCTCGTTCATGTTTTTTTTTTCAAGAACGCTACAAGCAACGCGAACACACGGGCCACGCCCACGACCATCTATTGCACGTTCCTAGAGTGCATACGACAAGTTAGCAAGGACAATTTGGTAACGTTCCCCTACAATACTACGTGTCCTTGGAACACGCCTCGGATTTCTCTCAGTGTATTCTTATCAGTTCATTTTTGTACATACTCACGGGTGAAAGATTATATTGAAAATTTTTGGCAAGAAAATATCAGTTATGGTCTTTCACAGCATCACTGATCATCATGATGTATCGATAAGTTTCCTATCCTTCTTCACCTGATTCGTAAATTAGTGAGGTGATTTATTATAGTTATAATGCAATCTGTACATACACAAATAATGTATATAACTCGCACAGGAGGCGCTGGTAGCAGTAAGAAATAATAGAAAAATCATGAGAATAAACAGAATCCAGGGGTTCATATTCACAAGGTATGTCGTCGTACGGAGGGGAATTTGTATTGTCAGAGAAACTGGGGGAATATCAAGTACACGCCGACCTGGTACTGGAAATATCGATCCACGGGGTAACCATTTATTTATTACTGTCAAATTCATCAATTATATTTTTTCTACTAACATACGCTCAAAGACATCCATCAGTAAGGCGGTACTAATCTATCTGAACATATGGACATGTCCAACCCCTAACCATAACCATCATTTTTTTTCCCCCATGACATCAGGAATTAACATTTTTTCCATCATTGCCAACATACAATTGAGCAAAAACAAATATTTCCCAAACCCAGTTTTCCAGCTCTTATAGTCATTTCGGCTTGCGCAATATCCCGGAAAAATACATCGGAATAATCCTGGGTGAAGATACTGGTTCATCAACTGGAAAATCCACTTCATCCACTATCGACTTCATCAATTGCTTCATCACAACAAACTTGACTCGCAAATGCAATACATCAAATTACATATCTTTCGAAATATGGAGATCTTGTTTTGTAAATAAGAGAGGGGCATGTAAATTTTCCTAGCGACAGAAAGAAACCCCGGGAAGTTTAAATTTTCAAAAAAAAAAAAAAAAAAAAAAAAAAAATCCGATCGAAACTTAACCCAAGAATTGTCCGAAAAATTTTGTTTTCCAGATTCGAGCCTGCGTGGGGGAAGCCCTGGAGTTGATCCCTGACTTTTCCCCTGAGGACACCTTTCTCGCCCAACTATTCGTCAACACAACAGCTTGCATTTTAGCCAAAACCCGCTGCGGTGCATTGAACCCAATAACCGGAACAACCCAGGAGCACGCTGACATAACTAAACTACCAATTCCCTCAATAAATGCAATTCTAGTCAATGCCAATTACGACATGAACATAGTACAGCTGCCCTTCATACAGGGTGCTATTGATGACTGTGCTAAGTACAGAAATATCCAGCAAGCACCTTGGCCCAGTGTCGAGTGTGCGAGCGGTTGAAACGTCCTCAGGATAAAAACGAATTACAATGAATTAACTGAAATAAATGACGAATGAGTGAACTATAGCGGTCACTGTATCACACTCTCTTTTGCAATCACATGTAGACATGTATATATGGATAGGCGCGTGATGATAATTCTGCATCGCAGATTCATTCAGTTTCACGTGCGTGCAACTAACGTGACCAGTGCAAAGGGTGGACATGGCAATTGTCGTGAGAAGCAAGCGACAAGGATTGATGAGTCTTAGTCAATGCGTGACGTCATCAAATTCACAACGTAACGAACAATGAACCGTTGCGTGTTTACGCGCGCGTTTGCGCGCTTCTTCCCTGCTAATAATTTTTCCTTCATTACAATTTTTATAAATGAAAATTGTCAGGCACTACTACAGTGACAATTTCAATCGACATTATAGTAACACATCAATACATCTTGTGCTGCTCCTTCCGGTTTCCGGAAATCATTAAATAAATAGATTAGTAATAACCTATTTGCAATTGTACTGGGTAGCACTGCGCTAAATTTTTTTTTCATAACTTACGATTGATGGTGTCCTCTCTGTCATTCTCGTAACTCACTGTTAATGTTATTATTATCATTCGTCGTTGTTGGTAAATTTGATTATAGTTTATTTTAATAATTTTATTCACAGGGTTAAAAGTTATAAACACACGACAAAACGGAAAAATGAGAAAAACTGACGGCCATCATGAAATTATCCGGCACATTGATCTGAAAATGGGTTTGCGTGAGGGGGTAATTTTCTAGAATGGTGATGCCATCTGGCGGCAGTGGGGGAGATTTCTAGGGACCGGGGGATTGGTAAAGGAGGTGGTGATGCAGGTTTCTGGATTTGAGCAGTTTGTGCGGAAGGGTCTTCGCTCCCTTTACTTCCGGTGGAGGAAGTTGTTTATCTATCCGCCAATGCGGAGTCAATTTTTTCTTTATGTTTGTGTGTATGTGTGTGTGTGTTTTCCCCTGTCTCTCCCTGCGATAGCCGCTCTTCAGCATTTTCTTCGGATGGGAGACAGGGAGCACTGGACACCCATCCATGCGGCGAATCAGTTTCCCGCCAAAACTTGCGAGCTCATTCCCCCCCCCCCTCCATTTTTTTTATTATTTCCTCATAAAAGAAAAATTTGTAAAGGCTCCACAGGTGATTATGAATTTTTGAAAGGTCCAAATTTAAGATGCTCGGAGAGCCCTCGTGAGGTCATTCACCGAGTTCTATGCTCTGCACGTGTCGCTGAAGACGCTAACCAACAAAATAAACACTCCTCGTTTAATGATGTCACGAGGTCGTTCAGAGCTTTTTAAATGTGGGCGTCCGTGAAAATTCATAATTAATCAGTTGGCCAAACAGAACTTCTTGAAATACAGATTATTGGGGCCGAACCGTTTCTATCATTGTATGTTTTTTTGCGAAAATGAGCCGAATTCAAATTCTCTGTATCTACCCCACCGCGTTGTGCGCATGCGCAAGTCTTGCCGCCATTTTGATTGTATTTGAAGAATTCGGTGGTGTGGGAATTTAACTGAATTTTACCCACTGATTCACCCTACTTAACCTGATTAAAGATTAACTGGAAATATTTGGGAACAGTTTGTCTCAAGATCTGTACATTGACTTGCTACCATTTTTAATTTTAATTTTCATCGATACTACGAATCTCCATAATTGTTAATGTTTCAATTTTCCTAGTCTTTCGTATTAAATCTTTGACTCTAAATCTCTATTTGATTGATAATATATATTTGATATATTGGAAATTCCTACCTTAAAATCGCCACTTTATGTTACATAAATCTATTTCGTACCTTGCATAATTAGGCAGTAATCACAGCTAGACGATGCAGGTGTTGGGGTCTGCTTCGGCGACGCTGGCTCGTTTTGGTGGTTCACTGAAAAGACTTTACAAGGTGAAGAAAAATAACCCAATAATTGAATATTTAGTACGGAATCATCCTTATAACATCCCTTATTTAATTGGGAGCATAGAATATTCGCCACATTTCCACGGGCAAATGTGTAGTTGAGCTATGTCATCCCCTGTAGCAAACCGAAACGCCCAGATCAGGTTCCAACTCGCAACCTTCGGATTACATGTCTTTTGCTATAACCAATTTAACTACTAGAGGTTTCAGTATTTTCCGCATCATTTTGAATTCACCAAGTGCCTCACTGAGGCAAATAACTTACATTCTAGGTTATTAAGCTAAACTACGCATTATCTTTCTTACGTATGTCTAACCCTAGCAAGATATACCTAATAGTAAGTTGATCATTAATTTCATATTTTTAAGGAGAAATATTCTGCCAATTATGCTGTTATTTCCAAATTTTGTACATTTTTGGAATCCTTTTCTTTACTATTTCAAACGATTTTTAATCTGAAGTACTCAATTTTCAAATATATAGTTTCTACTAGCTTGCACTGCCTTGATATTAGTTGAAAGCACCATGTCAGGATGGGTTCGCATTACCAAATTTGTTTATACAATATAGAAAATATTGTATATCTGTAGATTTTGTTGATTGTGACAAAATCCTCATTTGCCGGTGAGATTTAAAACGCGTTCTTTCACATTTTCTGCTACACAAGATTAAAATTTCATCATCGTATTCAAAAATTAATTTGAATAAAATTACACGTTAGGGATTTTTAACAAGTTAATTTTTCAATTTTTGACAATTAAAATTTTTACTTGTCAACTATTTTTTTGATGTCATACTCGTCCTAAAAATAAACATATATTTTGCAGTCAAGGAAAATGCAAAATAATCTGTACTGAAACTTTATTGTATTTCCAAGTTTGATGATTCAATATTGACAGATGGGTATGTTCGTGTTTTTTTTCCTTAAATACGTTTTAAATCATCCCTAAGTAATTATTCATGATGAATAATTCAATGTAGCGCGTTCAAATCTATAATTAATAAATTACAACTTTACATCACTTGTTAATTTAGTATGAGTAACATATTATATCTGTTAGATTTATTTCGCAGTACAATGTAAAAGTAGAACTTGGGATCATCCTCGCCAACTTATTTTACGAAGTAACATTGCACACGCATACATACTTAGTACAACTTAATGTGTCACCTTTCACTTACAATAAACATAAGTTTCAGTATGACTTTATTTTTCCCTCTTCCTCCCTCGCTCCCCACGTAATATATTTCACTTACACTATCTCCATTTATTTTTCACCCTCGTATTTGAATTAAATCTAATTTTCATTATCAAACGTTAATATGAATTTTCTCTCTCGTACGACTCAGCATTTTAATTAACGAGCCCATGGAAGAAAAAAAAATATTAAAATCCCAAAAAAATTCAAGATTTGAACCAAAAATTTCCAAGGGAAAAAAAACCTCTCTTCTCCAAAACATTTAGGTGTGTATAACTAAAATCAGAACCATAGTACAGTACTAATTTTACCAGTCATTAGAACTATTGACAAATATAATTTTTATAATTTTTATGTATTTCTCAAAATTACATAATCCTTGGTGATTTTTTTTAATAACTTATCACTGACGTAATTTCACAATCAGCTGTCTGACAATTTGTCGGATTTGGATAAGGAAAGTGTACTCCATGATCGAGTAGTCCTGGGAGAATTAGTTTAAAGGCATTAATGAAGAAAAATTCATTAAACTTCACAAGAAGTCTAATGATACAATCTCTTAAAAACATTAAATTTCAAAATAATTGGCTGATGAATAGACCTGTTTACTTTGACATGATAAATCTATCTACGTCAATATAGAATAATTGGTAAGGAAAGAAAAAAAAAAGAATAAAATTAGATCTAGTGATAAACTCGCTGCACTGTAAAAGCTCGTTTATACAAAGCTAATGGGAGAATGAAGGAGGTGAAAGGGCAATTGAAAAAACGTTCCACATCCTTTTGTTATTTTTACTCGTCGCACTCATGGTACGTAGCCCTGTCAGAAGATATAAAATGAAAAAAATTGAAATAATGAAAGGATAAGGTGTGAATTCAAACAAATAATAAATAGTCAATTTACCGTTGTTTTCCAGTGTTTCTACGTGACAACCTTCTCCCAGAATCGTTAGTTGTGAGTGTATAACGCTTGGTGTGAACCGGATCAGTACGCAATGAACGTGGTGCCATGGCCTTAGCCTCCTCAACTTTAATCATGAATTTTTTAATCAATTCAGGACAATTCAGATGGTCTTCAGGCTCCCATGTATCATCAGATGTTTTGAAGCCCTTCCATCTTATCAAAAATTCACGTTTTCCATCTTTCTTGAAATAGACATCAATGATTTTCTCCACTTCGTATTCGGCGTTGTCGTCCTCCTTGATACTGATATCTTTCTTGCCTTAAAACACAACGTATAATGAGCTTTAGAAAATGAACATTTAAGTGAACTAACTTAACTTTGCTCGAGGGCCTTCAGCCGGGGAGATACAATATTCACATTTTTAAGTGCTAATTACACAATTTAGCTTAAGAGAAAAATAAAAATAAAAAAACAGAATGATGATTATAAAAAGAGAAAATAAAAATAGAAATTTTGGTGGAACAAGATTAAGTCTGTCCAAAGGTTTTACACAGACGTTTATGGGGTGATAATTAATTTGCCAGTGGCCAATTTCATAGGAAAATATGCAGAATAATTATTTTTGGTATGAAAGTTTTTGGCTGCGGTTAGAAAATTCTAATACGAGAATTTTTTTCTGTTTATTCTTAAAACTTGTGGAAACAGAATGAAAATTATGCAAAGAGATGCATTCTTCACTCGTCGTTTTGATAATTTCAAGTACTCATAAATTATTACTCATTGCTTTACCATTTTTAGCCTTTTTCCCTTTTTTATCAGCCTTCTTTGAAACTTTGGGGGACGGCTCAGCCTCATCCGGATTTCCCTGCTCAGCAAGAAAGCCATCGATCAATTTTTGACAATTGAGATCTTTCTCCTGCTCCCACGTGTCTGAGTCCTCATCATAGCCTTTCCATCGTACCAAAAACTGGCGTCTTCCTTTGATCATTCTGTGCGCCACAATTTTCTCGACCTGAAAGCATCAAGCATCATCACCATGAGGAAAAAATGATAAAATCAGGCTGCCTCATAGAAGTAATTTTTTATTTTGACGAAATTTGAACCCAAAGTTATGTGTAAAAAAATGGTTTATTTCTGGAAAATATCGAAAAATCAAAATCAATTTTTTTTAAATTCACGAGATTTTAGTCAAATGCAGTGTTAGTGTGTAATCGCGCATTTTCGAACTCTGAAGTTTCGCCTAATCGCCGATGGGAGACACCGATGGCGGCGTTGTTGTTTGAGAGCGTCATGCGCGCGCTTACACGCCCTCACATGTGCGTGCACATTGTACGGGTTTGGCCCTCGAGGCAGGCGTTCGTAGGTGGCGTCGCGTCGCTTATTCCCGCCAATTGGCGATGAATTTTCATTTAAAAAATTAATCGTAAAAATTGATCTGGATGACTCTCATAATCAGTGGAGTGGTAGCGCCTCCATTGGAACTTCAACAAGTCCGAAAGCCCTAACAAATTCAGCGAATACTTCAATGAATACTTCAATAACGCGAAAAAAACTACCAAAATTCAGCATAAAAAACCAGCAGCAGCTCGATGAAAATTCTTCATTCTGTTCGCTCGCCTGACCAGTCAACTTTTTTTTTTGTCAATTAGTACGTGGCTCATGGTAGAAACTTGACTCTCAGCGGGACTCATCCTGCCATTGAACAGGGAAAAGAGGTTGAACGTGTAAATGTCAGTACCGTGGATGTATTAGGTGTTAGAAACCATGCGACATGATGGAACGCAACGGGGGAAAACGCTGAAATGTTCAACGCTGTTTAGATGATACTTCGTAGATCAACTTTGTGTAAGTTTCAATGGAATCGATCATTATAGATCTACAATGGCTCGAGCGGTTAGACGGGTTTGTAACTCAGAAGTCCTGTGTTCAAATTCAACCGACCCTGATTTATGCGAGCCCCAATGTAATGTATTCATAGAAGTTTTGCTTACAAAAACAGCCGAGGTCTCCGTCGTTGATTAGCATTCAAAAGGAGAAATTTAATGGCGTTAAATGACAATAGAAGAAAAAAAAATAACATTGATCATTTCACTATGTCACAGTAGATTAAAAAAAAATTGGCAATTCGTTATTTTCGTGGGACATTATTTTCTGCAACGTTTTCCATCATGCGCATGCGCGCGCGAAATTCAAATCCTGAAGCATCCTCATAAAAAAAGAAATTATACATCAAATATATATGTTGCCATAATATTTTCCCTTATCAATTATTGTTGAGATACGACGTCGTATAATTTTTTTAGTAACAGAAAGGCTGAAACAATTTCATCCAAACTCTAATGACTTGTAAGGTACATGAGGAACTTCCGATTCCCGAATGACCTCAATTGCCTCATTAGCACATGCGTAATGGCAAATGGCGCCAAACAGGTCCGCACACGCACACGCGCGCGCGCGCGCAATCTCAAAATTCCCTAAGCTTCAGTGTCCTTCAAAACCCACGTGCGTGGCAACAACACTATTTCCAAACTCCGAGTAAAAATCGGTAAATAAACAAAAGTCTAAAAGTACCAAAACATCCGGACGCGTAAATTTCCACAACAAAATAAATAATTTTTTCTCAACAAAATGAGTTCCAGCTTGAGACTGTAAGCGTCAAATATTTGCCACGCAAGAGAGTAGCCTGCTACCAGACTTCGATGATACTCAACTATAGTATAGTGTAGAGCATATCGTGCATATACTATAGAACATAAGTCGCTAAGTGCCAAGTCCATCCCAAGGCATTTATTACTACAATATTTGGCAATTGCATATTGTTAAGTTTACGCAAATGAATCAGCAAGAATTGTTACTCAATAAAAATAATAATAATAATGATAATAATATTGAGTTTAATGACGCTTAAGAGCCATGCGTTCGGTTGCATTTTTTTTCTAGACCGAATGCTGTTGATAGTCATTGAGAAAACATGGCGGCGCAAGGAAATACATAATCTAGCGTGTACGAACAATTGGCGGGAATTACCCCGGACAAATTTTCAAATGTTTCCCCCGAGTTCTAATGGACTAATAAGTAGGAAAAAATAGAAGGAATATAAGTGGATAAAAAAAAAAGAGCATCAAGTACCTCGTACTCTTTAGAATCATCATCAGGATCTTCCTCGGTCTCGTCTTGTGTTGAAGTTGCTGCCTTCTGTTCCTCCTTTTTCCGGCGTTTTTTAGCTCCCCCTTTCTCGCCATGCCCATTCTCATTCTCATCATTTTTCATTTCAACCTCCTCCGCATCCTCATTATTGGCGGTTACAGATTCATCATCACCATTTTTACCATTATTTTTAGCTCTGGAAGCTCGGCGCTTGCTTTTCGGCATTGCTTCAACTTCAGTGGTGTCCACTGAGTTCCCGGCGTTACTACCTGCGCCGCCATTTTCTTCCGATTCCCCATCACTATTATCATTATCGGATCTTCTCCTTTTTCCCTTCATACTCAATTTGCGCATTATCTTGTTAATGTGGAGATTAAAATTTCTCAATTTTAAGTTTTATTTTTTTTTCACCTTCACTTTTTTTTTTGGGGGGGGGGAATAAATAAAAACTTTTTGACCGATGCGGGAGTCACAATCCCACCATAAGCCGCTACAACTATACACTTGTATTATCAATGTGTTGAGATTATTGTGGGAACTCCGCGAGACTGAGGGGAAGTTTCGAGTGGCGAGAGGGGATGTACAAAATTACACTGATTTTTTCGATAATTATGAACTTTTACGATGTGAACTTATGCCCCCAACTATTTTCGTTTCATTCACTATTAAGCTTGTAAACAAATCGGAGAGAACTGCAGTTTCGCGACAGTAAGCGTAGCTTTCGACCCAAACTCTCCCCCCAAATTTGGCGCATGCGCGTTGCGTTGATTATGTACGCGCTGTTTGAATTCTGAGGAAGGTGGGGTAGATGGCGGGTGCGTCAGCCGGGGAGCGGGAGATTTTGAAAAGGTTGGTGTGTGGGTGCTGGACACGTACACTCCTCGTAGAAGTTTTCCTTTGGTGAAAAAGCAAAACGGAAAGAAACTATCGAAAATTGTAAAAATTTCAAAAAATAGAAAAAAAAAATCATATTGAAAATTGAAAATTTTTTCAGATCTTCTGACAAAAAGTATTGATTGAATTTTGTGAAAATTGATCCGCATGCCTACTGGATTCTCGGTGCTAATGTCAGATAGAGCTACCGCAATTTCACCATGAATATAGTTACCTAGGTAACCATGTTTGTTATCCCACCTACATTGACTCAATTTAACGGTGCCCTACCTCCCGTCAATTTGCTTTCTGCGTATTATTACCTGTCAAATTTTGACCTTAAATTATGGCTAAATCCGTGACAATTTACGAGAAACCAACGTCTCACCTGGGATTGCCAGATTGGTACGCCAAGCAATGGCAACTGCAGAGCTCCGCAAAAACTCAAATAGCGGATTCCTACGAGCTCCGCAATACTGCAAGAACCCTCCGAAATGAGACGAAAATTCGCACACAGTGGAATACTCGTATGAACGATGCAAGATTGGATGACCGAGTTAAGGAGCTGACCAAATGGCAAGAGGTTCTCGATAAGTTATCATGTCGCTTGTCATCAGAGATGAAAAAATTACGGGACGAACTATCAGAGAGTGAAACAGCGCTGGACAATACAGAACTACCACTCCAAGTAATTGCTCAATGCATATCTATGAGAGACTGCAGGAGAGGCACTGAATTGACTTATGATGAAGCAGACACTGAGCTCAAAAAGGAATTAACTGTACTTGAATTTGTGAAAAAATCAATCGCGGAGAAAGTACATGATGCTTGGGTGAGGTTGAATAAACTGGAGGAAGTAAGATTTCAATTGAACTTGGATCTCGAGGACAAGGCTGAGACCATGGCCATTGATCGTGACAACTTAATTTTGACAAGGAACTCTGGTGGAATCAGCTATAAACCAAATGCGCTACGAATACAAAAAGGGTATGGATCTAATTATGGATTTTACAGAAATTGTTAATAATAGTAATGTTTCTTCCAGCTCCAACACATACGAATCATGGCAGGGTCACTGTCGCTCCCTCCAAAACCTCGTTGAGGCCTCATTGTCAGACAGTCTAAGCTTCCGTGAAGCTCTTAATGTAATGCGTAATCGTGCGAAGACTGACACTGAAGCACAGCAAGACGCAACTGATTATGCATTACGAAAACGTATATATCAAACCCAAAAATCGAGAAATGAAATGGAGTGGCAGAAGAAGAAGATGCAGAAGGAAATGGCATCATTGATGAATGAGCTCACGAGACTTGAGGAGGCACTCAGGGATAAAGTTGATGCTGTCAAATGCGCTGAGACCAGACTGGAGAATCGTACCTACAGACCGGGATATGAGTTATGCAGAGATGAGCCAGCAGTTGGTTTAAACGATGAAGTCCTCCAGCTGAGAAATACGAAATCTGAAATCTCGACCAAAGTAGATTGCACAAAGTAAATATTTATCACAATCAGTTTCGATCAAACGATAGTTTTACTTGAGTTTACGGTTTAAAGGAAAGTATTGAAGACCTTCTGTACTTTTTCCTAAAAGTTCTGCAGTGTCACCCACCTCTAAAAAAATTTTTTTTTCAGAGCAACATTCAATGGACTGGAGTCTCTCTTGATCCAGATAGATCGCAATCTGGATGACAAGCAGCATTCATTAATGACGGATATAATGTGTTTGGACATGCGGGCATTGTTGAAAACTGGAGACCGAGCCCCTCTGATCAATGAGACTGAGCGTAATATCAAGTTGACTCAGCTTGAGAATGAAATACCACCGGAGTTGTAATTCGCTTTCCATTATGCGTAATCGTGTATAGTCTAGTCTCGTCATTTTGTAGGCACATTGATATCGAATAAAGCAACAATTTAGGAGTGAAGAGGTAGCTCATTTAGTTTACCCATAGAATGAGATGGCACGGCCGGGCGGGAACCTAACCTGCTGGGGGGAGGGGGGGGGGGGGGGGTCATCATAGGCGCCCGCCATCATAGCACAAGGGTTTCTGGAGGTCCTGTGCCCAGAAATACCATAACTTGAAGGCCTTGAACTGCAAACGGCCCCAGTCGCGCGGATGGGTGTCCAGTGGTCCCTCCTGAAGGAATATCTGAGAGGTTACTTCGGGGAGTGCAAACGAGAAAAACTCGGGAGCTTTCACAGCACTTGGTTACAAACACATTTTACACCTCCGCAATTAGCAGAAAGTAGCATAAATATAGTGACGTTATAAAAAAAAACATGGCGAAAAAAATTCGCCAAGGCGCTCTTTGAAAGAGTCCGTCTGCAAGTGTATCGTCGGTAAAACAGCACATGACTGCCGCAACGAGGATTGCAAGTGTTCACGTTCATTAAAATTTTCTTTTCAGTTGAAACAATATTAGAAGCGTGATTAATAATGTCGTTGGCTTATGGAATGTGCGAAACGCCGGGGTGTAAAGCTGTTGCGAGCCTCCAGTGTCCAACATGCTTGAAAATTGGCATTCTGGGCTCTTATTTTTGCACCCAGGTGAGTGATCATGGTATAGGTTATGTGTTAGGCCATTCTGAATCCTTGGTTTTTATTTTCATAGCTACACAATTCACTTTATTTACTTTTTTATTTATATTGTATTATAGAATTGGTAAATTTTGCGTCAGCTGTTCGCCAGTTTGAGATGATTGCGCATTTAGTACTTAATGTCTTTCTGATGTTGGAAATTTTGTTGATTAGCTTGGCGGCTAGATGAGACTGAGTCGTAGCAATTTATGGAATTTAAAGGAACTCCTCTGAATTCTCATTGATTTCACAATTATGTGATTTGTATCCATTCCCTAAGTTGTCCACTAAACTTAGCAGGAAAATTATAGTATTATTCTATTTTAGGATTGCTTCAAAGGAAGTTGGAAGACACACAAAGTTATTCACGACATTGCGAGTGAGTAGATCCCATCTAAAAATAAAGTCCCATGATACTCAGTAAAATAGTTTAACACGACAAAGTAACTCGGCTCATCCTTGACACTTCTCTAAGCACTATGGGATCCCGGAGGAATATGGAGATTTTTTGGGATTTCGTTTGTACAATTTTGTAATTTTTTTTTCAATCTTGGTTTACATATATTGACCAATTGTCACATTTTTTTTATCTTCGAGGACTTTTTAAATTTTGAAGTCGAATTTGTCCACCATATCCGGGTAAAGTCAGTTGCAAGGATGAGGCTTGGGCAAACAGTGTTACAAAAATATATGAGCTGTCTATTTTTATAATCCATTAATTTGTCTTTTTTTTTTAATAAATAGAGGGAGAGAGTGGAAAGAAATCATCATCTGGTGAATATAATCCCTGGCCATCGTATCATTACACTGGTAAATTGCGGCCATATCCACGTCCAGAAATACGACAAGTGCCAAAAGCAATAATGCGCCCAGATTATGCTGATCACCCAGAAGGACTTCCCCTGAGTGAGCAGGCGGTGCGTGGCTCAGCGCAGATTAAAATATTGGACGAGGAAGAGATCGAGGGTATGCGAGTTGCATGTAAATTGGGTCGAGAAGTGTTGGATGAGGCAGCTAAAGCTTGTGATGTGGGCGTGACAACTGCTGAACTCGATAGGATCGTTCACGAAGCCTGCCTCGAGAGGGATTGCTACCCATCGCCCCTCAATTATCATCAATTCCCTGCTAGTTGCTGTACATCTGTTAATGAAGTCATTTGCCATGGAATTCCTGATAACAGGCCTCTGAAAGATGGCGATCTTTGTAATGGTGAGTGCAGTCCAAAAAAAAATATCAACATTCTTTAGAAGTGGCTTTACCAAATATGATTTTTTTTTACAGTCGATGTGACGGTGTACCACAATGGTTTCCACGGTGACCTCAACGAAACATTCTTCGTCGGTGAAGTGAAACCGGAAGTGAAGAAATTAGTCCAGGTCACTTACGAGTGTCTCTCAAAAGCCATTGACATTGTCAGACCAGGGGAAAAATATAAGGAAATTGGAAATATCATTCAGAAGCATGCACAGGCGCATGGATTTAGCGTAGTGAGGAGTTATTGTGGTCATGGAATACACAGACTATTTCATACTGCTCCCAGCGTTCCTCACTATGCCAGTAAGTTTTCCCATGTTTCAAAAAAAAAAAATAAAAAAAAAAATCGGTGCTCTCATTTTTATACTGTTATGAAAACCAAATTTCATAATTCATGCTTCAGAGTTGCTCGAAAAAAATAAATTTTTAGCTAGTCTCATCATCATTATGCATATATCTATATATAGCAAAATTATAATTATAATCTATATATAGCATTCTTGGAATATTTTTCCAAGCCAATAAGGAAAGGATCGATAAATACGTTGCAGAGTAATTTGTTATCTGACATTAGCAAGATTTATAACATGGATTGATGAATGAATTTTCTCTTATCCAATTAGAAAACAAAGCAGTTGGCGTAATGAAACCAGGCCATTCCTTTACAATCGAGCCAATGATCTCCCAGGGGACCTGGAGAGACGAAATATGGCCAGATAATTGGACAGCGGTGACAGCTGATGGCCAATGGTCAGCGCAGTTCGAGCAGACTCTTCTTGTCACTGAAACTGGCTGTGACATTCTCACGAAAAGACGCACAAATGATGGCAAACCCTGGTTCATGGATCGCTCCTAGTAACTATCGTGGAAAAAAACTATTTTGTAAGATGTGAAATCCCTTTAATATGTCGTCGAAGCCCGCGTTATTTTTCAATTAGGGCCACACCTAACCCGTTCATATGAGAAAATGAATATTGAAAAAGGTACCACATGCATCTTGTCCATTGTGGAAATAAGACCATTGTGGATGAAATCAAAATCATAATCAATTGTCCAATAGTGGGAATCAAATTCATGTACATACATCGAGTATACATCTCGAAGAAAGTGAGAATTCAATCAAATATAAATCCTTTCAATCAATGTCTCTTGGTGATTTTTTAAACAATGTTATTACGAAATGGTGAAGGTCAGAAATAACATTTTTTTATTTTTTTTCCTCCAGCGTTAACAGACACAATACTTCAATTTTTGGTAACAGATCTAAATGACACATGACAAATTGAACACAGAATTTTGATACATCTGAATTTGTATTAAATTTGTTTATGCTGAATTTGTCATGTGTTATCTAAACATGTAATCCAATACTTCTTAAATCTAAGAATAAATAATTGCAAATAAATAATGCTCCATGTGAGGGACGAGCTCGCATCGCCATCAGGTTTGCGAAACGTCCAATGAGAAAATGTATTTACAGTGAAGATTTATCTCACTGCCAGGGTGAGACAATTGCTTCAGGTTTTTGCCTTTCATATTTTATTATTCTTCGTTGTTATCACTGATTCGTGTGCCGAAGTCAGAGTTAGCAGTCTCATAACTCTCATCGTGTGATGGACTCCTTGAACTCCCTGGATCCGAGTTATCGTAATCATAATCCTCACTGGATTTTTCGATACTCGTGGCCTCCTGAGAGTCGGACACCTTCGATTGAATCTCGGGGACCATGATTCTCAGAGGTTTCTTCTTCTCTTGATCCTCTTCAACTTGCTTGCTTTGATCCTGGAGACGCTGTTGCTTCTCATAATGCTTATCTGCCTTTTCCTGGAAGTCAAAATTCATGAATTATTTTTGTAAATTTTCCATTAAAAAATCAGACATGGCGCCCAAAAAAATTATTTAATAATTTTAAAAAAATCATATGTTCAAAAAAATATCAGAATTACCTGCTCCTGTTTAATTTGCTGCTGCCTTATCTGCTGTCGATGTGAATATTTTTGCGATGCAACTCTATACCTCCCTTTCTGGTTTTCCTCTTTCGGCACATCATCAAGTTCCTCACTAACTTGATACTCAACTCTGTGATTGCTTGGGAGGGGCTCATCACCTTGAGCCTCTTCGCTCTCCTCCTTCTGTCCTTTCCTCAAATGGCCCATCAGCTGGCTGTTAACATTGCCAGCAGCAGCGAGAGCTGCGAGTTTTTCAGCTGCTTCTCGATTAGGCAACGTTGTGTAAAATGGACTTGCCACACTGTCATCGCTACCAGTCGCCGTGAAGTAGTTCGTCTGCATTGCATTTGTAGCTGCCACAGCTGTGTCATAATCAATGTTGTTCTCTGCCTGACCTGAGGGCTCGGCATTCTGGTAATTGAGTGTGTCTTGATCAATGTTGGCGTTGTTGCGAACATCCAACACCTGCTCCGGTTGAAGATTATAGCCCGCGGTTACTCTGCCAGAAGCGTAATCTTTTCCCACTAGTACCTAGATAAATTCAGAAAGAATATTACTTCATGTATTATGTCTTCTCTCCAAAAGCCCTCAGATCATGATAATACCTGCTGTTCCAGTTGATGCTGATGTTTTTGCTTTTGCTGCTGCCTGAGAAGTTTATTCGCCTGTTCATCGTAATTAAATGAGTGCATTTGTGGTTGAGAAAAAGCTACGGGATTGCTCTCGGAGCTGAATAGCTGACCAAGCTGTTGTTGAATGTGTTGGGGCAGCTGAGATTGTTGTCCACCATATTGATTATCAAAGGATTGTGGGAAACTGTTGAGAAGATCGTAGAGCTGTGTGGCTGAGAGAGGAGGTCCAGCTGGTGCTGGATGCCCAACATGGAGATCGGGTGCTTGTTGACCAATGTGAATATCAGAATTTTGCTGGCTCATGTGAACTTCCCGTTGCTGATTCTGATCATTTCCGGGGAATACCACGTGCCCAGTTGATTGCTCTCCCTGTCCGGTACCTGTGTAGCCAACATGAAGGGAACTGTGCAAGTTCGTTTGCATTGGAACATTGGAATGTCCTATCTGAATGTTTGTCCCAACGACGCCTGCTCTGGAGATCTGGGGCTGATTGAGGAACAGCTCGTTGGACGGATGATCACTGGGACCTGTTGATATTCTTGCAGCATCGAAATCTACTGTGTAATATCCGGGAGAGACGGTCCGGTGGTCTTTGAAGTTTATTTCGTTGGTTTCAGTTACCTCGTAGGCATTTTGGGTGGGGGTGGGCGATGTCACTGGCCTCTGTGGAGATGCGCTTGTCATAAGGGTGCCATATCCGTAGTTTATCACTAGGGAATAGGAAATTATTAAGTTTTTCTTCAAGAACTTTGAGGTTTTGAACACGCAATAGAGTACCTTGTACATTGGGGTTGTACTCTCCGTCATGAGGGAATCGTCGATGATCCTCATGTCCACTTCCCTGATTGGAATTGTACTCTGCATTGGGGAATCGTGAGATGTTCTCATGCTCAGTACCCTCCGTTGGATTGTGCGGTTTATCAGCGAGACTGAGATTCGGAGCTGGGATGGTATGGATTGGACCCTTATCGTCATCAATACCTCCACGATGAGTAGGCGGTATCACGATAGGCTCTGGTCTATACTCGGGACTGTATTCGGGGACTTTGTTCATTACCTGAAATTCCTTGATGGGTGATGCATGGAGGCGCTGAGGGATCACAGCTACATTCGGCACTGCACTTAGGATGGGCATTGGATTTTTCCAAGCTGTTGGGGGAGCGTTGAAGGTCGGTCTCACTGGTCTGCCTCTGCAGGACATTAAAACATTGATAGTATGGGGAAGATACTTTCCTTTGAAACTGGCAATTTGGTCAACTCCGAAATCTATATCTGTTTCTAAATAGTCTCATAAAAAAGTTCGATTAAAAAAAAATTCCAATACCTCCGATGGAAAGTTAGAAACCAAAAACAAATTGTTTTTTATTTTCAGTTATTTCGTTTTTTTTTTTATTTTTTTATTATAAGAAGACAGTATACAAGTGAGATAAAAAATACCTGAAGTTATGAGGCTTCCCAAAGACCGGCCTCTTCGGCGGAAAGTTATTATTATTATTAATATGCACAGTATTTCCCATAGACACTCGATGACCAATGGACCATGATTTTTTATAGATCTGAGGTGGAGGGGGCGGTGGTGGTGGTAGAGGTCTTCGTATCTTGTACCTAGCTTCTGTCAGGCAGATGCATATTGCCAGCAACCAGGGAATCCAATTGAACACCTATGAACAGCAATTATCAGGTGTAATGTCTATAATCTGCCATTAGAGATAGACGACATCAAATGATTCTGCGTAGAATAATTATGGTAATTGACGTGAAAATAGTATGGGCGAATTGATGGCATTGGCCCACTTTAGCAGACATCCTCAATCCTGATGTCGGCCCACCAGAATGTCCATGGCTCCTGTCAATACCGGAATTCACGGTATTTCGATAACCGGACACAAGTTTGTCTCCACTGATCATTGAGTACATTTTTAATGTGTTTATATCCAACGTGCACGCGGCATTTAAGTGGGCCATCGTGCTACATCCACGTGATAGGGAGAAAAGCCTTGTATACCGACACTCAGTTACATCCAGTAACATAAGGAAATTATCGGCTTGATAATGATGCCATGATTGCTGGGTAAAAGGTTTACGGATACAGAAGTTTGTAAAAAAAAAAGTGTTAGCTTTTCTCCGATTCTAACGAAACAAAACCAGAATTCGAAATGAGAGAAATTGAAGTGATGGAATTTCTGAGGTTCGAGGTTGGATGTTGGGTTACAGAAGAACTTTGTGAAGTTTTGATGGACAATTAGCAGGTTTGATCTATCTTGACTTTCCCCGGAGCAGCAAGGTGGGCCATCGTCCTAAGTCTGTTCTGCCCCGGTTTTCGGTGAATATCTTGAAATCTAAGAATCATAGCGGCAAGCCGATGAGGACCTTTTTTGTAGAGCTCAGTGAGACCTACAAATTTCGTAATCATATAAATTGCGCTATCTTTCATAGATTCCGAGATATTTATGTTCGAATCATCGGCTTATGCCAGATGAAAAAGTGTACAATCATCTTCCCATGAAAGGAGAGACGCGATTGAGAAGATTATAGTCGGAAAAAAAAGGATGAATGAGATTTCTTTAATCATGTCATGACACTCGGTTTTACCGTACAGTGAAAATGCCAAATGGGAATTAGAAAAATTGCCTCTATCATTGTCTATTTAGTCCAGTGGTATTAGAAATTCTGATGATGTATTCAATCATTTTAATCAGCGTCAATTTGCTTAATCGTCACAGACTCTGAGAAACATTTGTACGTGGCAACAACTGAGGAGTCCCTGATTGAGTTAATGAGATAAAAATCCGCAGTATTAATATCGTATATCTATATATGGGCAATCATGAGATGGAGGAATTCCAGGACGTGACTATATGCAATAGCTCACCTACTTTGTGTAGGATGCTGCGTTCATCACTCAATCATTTTGCCTACAGTGCCGAAGTATTAATCTTAACATCCATCGAGAGCTGGCATTGACTTCGGATCAATGGGAATTTAATGATCATGGACCGCAAGTAAATAGGTTAATGATCTCGGCTATTATCATCGTTAGCTTGAACTTGAAAATTTGCAAATGCCCGGAACTTTATTTAGGGAAATTCGTCGGTGGCTAATTAACTGCATTAATAAATTAAAAATGTCTCCATAATTTTTTTTGTAATGGTTCTTTAGGTTTTTTTTCATCTTTCCATCAGTATTTTACCGTTTTAATGTTTTTTTAAAGGAATTTTAAGCCCCTGCGGATAACGCGGTGGAGTGCGCCCGCGTCAGATTCAAACAGTCAAGCACCACCCGCAGATTCCACCTGCGGTTACGGCCGAATTATGCGAGTTACAAAAAAAAGTCGTTGAACATAAAATGTGCATTTTTATCTGAGGAATATTTTTTCTTATGTACAATTTTTTCTACCTGGAACCGTTTTTGAGATAGAGCGCTATGAAACTTTAAACTGTCTCTGACTAGACAAGTATTGGAGCGACATATGTATATATACCTACAGTGTGGACTACACTAAACAAAATCGGTGAAGTTCTTCAATTCCGAACTTGATTTGTAGCTGAAAAAAGGGGATTAAGAAAATCGGAGGTCCGCAGAATTCTATTCTGAACTTGCTCTAGTTTCGCTAGAATTTTTCGGACCACCGAAAAAGGTCTTTTTTACCCAAAAAACATCGAAAAAAAAATTATGCAAATTTTTTCCCTCTTTTTTAAGTATCAAATTAAATGTATGAAGCCTAATAAATCAATGGTGTCCCCTTACGCGCCCCTTGAAAATCGTGAAAATCTGAAATCAGAAAGGGGAGAGGGTCCCCTTAAAGGACCAGTTCCCGACCTCCCAAAATCGGACGTGCAAAAAAAAATATCAAAAATTTCTACAGCACATAATGCAAATGAGTAAATTTTCAAAGCAAAAATTTTCAACAATCAAATATTTTTTACCCCCAAACACAATCAGTACAAATATTCCCTTATCTCTTTTATCAATGAAACAATGTCACTGACCTTCATAATGTCCGGTGTTCTCCCACGTTGACCGAGAAATCAAGTAAAAAAAAACGAAAAAAAAAAAACAAACAAACAAACGAATATTTGGACGATAAATTTCCACCTTAATTCACCATGAGAAATTGTCCAGGAAGGTAGCACTGATGGTTCTACAGACAATTAGGTCATTGTGCTTCCTTTATACCAAAGCATTTCTCCTTCTTTCCTTGGTGATTGCCCCCACTCATTGGCTTATTTCACTTGTCTACGCATATGTTTTGGGCACATGATACCACGTGGGACCACTTGCAACTCACATTTATACTGCCAAAATTAATATACTTCAATTAACTGCACTTAATGTGATAAGTGGATCATTGGGTCATGAAGTCCAATGGCGGTACTTTTCGCTTTCACAGGTGGCATTTGAAGCGCTTTGAGATTTTTTCACGTTAATTGGAATTTTTGCCCGCTGCTCGCATCCCCTAATGAGGCAATTAGTTAATTAAGTGAACACGCAGGCCAACATCAGGCAATGTTCTAAAAAAAAAAAAAAAAAACGCGGGAATTTGAAAAAAAAGGAGAGGGATGCTGAGCAGGTTCCAATGATTTAGCAATGGATCAGTTGGGAAAATAAAATGGTGGGGGGTGAAAAAGGCTCTTTGAAGTTTGATAGCATCGACCCCGATATTACCCCAAGGTGAATCACCGGAACGGGATCAATGTACCCTGACACTTCCGATTTGCCGGATTGAATCTTCAACGTAACCGGTCTATCCTCCTTTCTCTCCATATATTTCTAACTGCTTAATGTGTAAACGTACCTTCAATATTTCATGAAACATGTGAAAGAGATCTGTACCCAATGGTTGGAGGGTAATAGTGGACAAAAACATTGGATGATGTGATCCAGTGACCTAATAAGTTCACTCCTAACTGTTCAATGTGCTCAACGAAAATTTTAACATATTGACCAGTGATACTGCTGCTGACGTATGCAAATAATATAACGGTGTATATAAAGTGCACTTAGCATCATGAAGTGAATTAGTCTTGCACTTGGCTAATAAATGAAATTGGTAAATGAAGATTGAAGAATTAAATTAGTATTTGAGACCCAAAAAATTGTCAATTAAAAATATTCAAAATTTTTTTAGGAAAAAAAAATTTGAAACATGATCTTTTGATCCTTCAAAAAGAATAGCACGTCCGTTAAGGTAACAGTAAATCTTTCAAAGTTAGCGTCGCGTAAAGGTGCGTTGAGTGGTTACGGAGCGCGAAGAACCACCATTGATTACAGTTTTTTTTTCCTTTTCATTTGGATGGTCGACTTAACAGTAAAGGAGTAACTCCGAAAATACTGAATTGGGATTGGAAATGGTACATTTTTTAGTACTTCTTCTGCCGTACATTTATGAATTTCCCGAAAATTAGCAGTTCCAAAGGATTTCCAATATTTGCATAAATAAATATATATATACGTATATATATATATTGTGTGTCTGCGTGTGGGTAGGTGGGTGAGTCGGTGGGTGGGTGGGTGAGTGGGTGGGCATGTGGGTGGGTGGACAGGTGGGTGGGTGAGCAGGTGGGGGGTGGGCAGGTGGGGGGTGGGTGGGTGGGTGGGTGGCTGGGTGGGTGGGTGGGTGGGCAGGTGAGTGGGTGAGCGGGTGACTGGGTGAGTGGATGGATGAGTGGGTAAGTCGGTGGGTGGGAAGGTGCCTAGGTAGGTGAGCGTGTGTGTATGGGTGGTTGGCTGTGTAAAGCAGGTAATTTTAGGCTGACGGTACCGCTCGAACCGCCCGACCGATTCCATTTCCTTTTTTTCACTCCGCTTCACGTTACCTAAAATTTGAAAGCGCTCCATCCCAGAAAACGGTCCAATGAATCTTGTTCAACTGAAACACCGATGTTCATAGAAATTTTGGATCTCTTTCCCTACACATGTGGACAACAATGTACGTGCTCTCCGAAGAATCATTCCAATTTTCTCTTCTTCGCTGTTGGTCTCTGTGACCAACTTTGATACAAATTTACTTCTCTATTTACTCGTACGTTTACATCAAGTTTTGGTTCTTCTGTGCGCGATTTCCCCCCGGGATAGGCATGAAATCACCGATCGCTGATACCGATCACCGATGGGTATGGGGTATCTCACCATCGATGCGATATGAATCAAGATCAAAGGAGAGGAATATAGTGAAATTCCGTGAAACATCGATGAAAGGACCATTTGCCAGCAGTGTGCTGCATGATACCTATGATGGTACCATCCAAGCTTCCGGTTCTTCTGCAGGTTTTTGTATTGTCTCGCCTAGTTCTTTTTTTTGTATTTAGTTGATGGATCTGATTCAGCGAAATAAAATGAGATAAAGCTCTATCAACAATCGCATTCAGAACCCAGAGCCAAAACTGAAAGTTTCTAGCAAAGAGGAGGAGTTTCATTGCTTTCTAGGATGCCCTAAATCCGTGAACTGCCATACCTGCACTACCTGCTCCATCCAGAGTTGCCGTCAGCACCATCAGCTAGCTATTTCAACCCAGTGTTAAAAATGTCTGTCTTATCAGCAAAATACCACAGCCGATAACCTTCTGTCATTGCCGACACATAATTCCTACATGACCACCATTCACCTCCATCTCCATCGAAGCGCTGCGCTCGACCGCTCTACTGCACTATACGGTGCGCCCGGTGGCACCCATCCACTTCCGCTTTCATAATTAAACATATGAAAAAATAGAAAAAATTTTTTTCATAAAATCAATTATCCACCACGATAATTCAACATTACGATATCACGTGCGAACTCACCTCATACATCGTCATACCTCAATGAAACTTTCGCATAATAGCTGTCGTTCTCACGGCTGTTATCTCCCGGAGACACTGTGTCGAATGGCCTAACTCCCCCTCACCCTGACTTCCATTCCACCGCCCACACCACAGAAAAATTACCAACAAAAACCTGCCTAGTATTCCCCACAATTCCCCGTCACTCTTCACCATGTATTCAAGTCGCGCTATTACACGACGAAAATTACTGAGCATTTATGGTCAAACAAACGTGTCTTACTCATATGTATTGAAATAAACCTCATTGCTAAGGGAATAATGGAAAGCGTTTCTATTACCATGTATCTAATATTTGTTTCACGATATTAGCCTTAAACGTTAGTCCGTGTATGAAAAATATAGGTCACTGACGCCCATGCATGTGCCTGATTAATTTGTTTTCCCATGAAAATACCTATATCGTTAAATTGCAAGGGGGAAAAAAGTGGAGGAGACGATTTTTATTTTTTTAATTTTTTTTTTTATGCCGCGCGATTTACCACGTGAAGACAATGCAAAAAAAAGGAGCCTATGAAATGTTTCAGCCACGCGCGCTGAATATGTATATTACATATCTGTATAAGAGCCCAATGATATTTACCATCGTAAAAGCTTTACGCTCTACTAGACATGTGGGTCCCCCCTTAGAAAACGGCGACTGTACCTCCTTTACCTCTTTTGCGATTAAGATCATGTTATGTAATCAAACAATCACGTGCTCAACACAGATGTATTAATCCAATGGGCTGGTCCACGGCTATTGGGATTGCAAATGACGGTGGTGGATGTGGGTGGGCGTCAGGGGGTGGGTGGAGGCGGGGGGGGGGGCGGGGAGAACCCTGGAGGTCTTGGGTATTCCTTGTTTTCAAAACACCTGTTAAAAAATCTATGATCCAAAATGAAATCGTACAATCTATGATATGAGGAAATCGGATTAAATATTTTTGCGCTCATGTAGAGTTTCATGAAAGTTACATGACTACTGAAGGCGGGATGGTGGTGAAATTCGATTTACTCTTGTGTTGACGCTTGAAGTAATCAAGTCACACTACATGCTGATGAAGAAAAAAAAGTGTGTAAGAAGCATCAATCAAATTTGCCCCATAGTTTGTTGTAAAATTTTATTTTCGTTATTACCAGTTGAGAAATGTTTCATGCACAATTTTTATTCGCTGAAACTTCATGATTTAGCAAGATTGTTTCTAGCACCAAAGTAGCAAGTTACTTCCAATGATTACAATTTTTTATCAAGTCTTAAAGAACTCTTCATTTTATTTATTTTGCAATTACAGATGGAACTACTCTGATTCTCCATGGTTTAGCGGACACCTTGATATGTGCTAATGCACATTCCATCCACAATTTGATTTTTCCCGATACCTAAGATTGTAATCTCAGTTTGCTCGTTACATGAAATATTGTACGAAACTGGTGAGGTATGGCTTGGGTAGCTCGTGGGATTGTAGCACTCACCTTCGGCTCGTGCTACAAAGCTCATGAGCTACGGAACCCATAACTCATATGTTGCGTAATTCACGCTATTGGAGGTCATCAGTTGTTGGAGGTGTTTTGAGAAAAAAATATTGCCCTTACGGCAGCCCACGGCTTTACCATGAGTCCAGTGGCGCGTGCTGCGCATGCGCATCTCCGTTTTCCGCCGCGCCGGGTGGTGGCGCGTCGGTCTCTATCGTACGGCTTCGATAATTTCGATATAGGTCCATAGTTTCTTTCTCCTTCTTCTTCTTCTTCGCATTATTATTATTATTATTCGAATATTTTTGTTGCACAGAGATTCCATGACTCCTCTATTTGGATGACAATTGACAACTACAGTATTGTAAAAGCATAGAATTATCATTACGAAATTGAACGTGGGAACAGGTAATTGTTACCTACCACGAAATGTCCCTCATATAAGTAATGAAAAGCCTCGTGTATTATAAGCCCCTTAATAAACATATATTTACTTCATTTTGCGCGTCTGCGCATTCACAGTCGAACATGTTTAATGGATTCACATGTAGGTAGTAGCTTCAAGTATAATACATGCGCTGATGCATTTGTTAAATTCGCCACCACCAACGCTAGTGGCACTGGTTTTGCTCTTATTTACATCAACTAAACTTGATACACATGCAATAATTTCCGGTTGCATAGTACGTGATCATTACGACTATGTCTACCTCAGCTGACTGTCGCGGTACGTAACAGTTATCGGAGATTGACCTCTTATTAAAGCAGTAGCTGGTTATGCTAACTATTGAACAAATCTGCTATGAGCAGGAGTTCATATCATTTTAATAATTGCTAGAATTTTTATATTGTATGTCCTTCATGTCATCAATTGTTGTAATTTTTGTTTTGTTTTTTTTAATTGTACTTTTTTCATAAATTTTTGCCTAGTGCAGTATTTAAAATTTCAAGTTTTTTAAGTCAAAGTCAATCATTAAGCAAATTTCAGTGGATAAAATTAATTTGCAAATCGTAGAACCCCCCCCCCCCCCCCCCCCCCCCCCCCCCACTTCCCCCGGGTTGGGTTCTCGTTCCTGTTATCGGTCGAAATCTAGAAATATTTTTCCCTCCTATCAGTTGCTCCAAAAAATTTGGAAATGAAGATATATTGGCAGGTTTTTAAAGGAAACAGTCGATAGCACAATTGGAGAGCACAATGTACTCAGATCGTGTCGGAAAAACGCGCTCTCCCTGACAATGATGAATACCATTGCTGCTTTGTGCAACATTGGGTAAACCACATAATGGCCCTCAATTTATCAGTGCTATCAGAAACAAGAGCGAAGGCTTCACATGAAATTGGCGTGAAAATTGTACACTGGCAGACGGAGTTATATGATTGCACTACGCAATGGATGAATATAACAAGTGGGTAATGTAATACGAATTAGGTGTGGATTCTATTATTGGCTAAGAATTGCTTTTATTCACTCTCTTTCCCCCTCCCCCTCCCCTTGTTTACTTAACGCGAATTGTTTCAGGTATCGGGATACTATGCACTACGTGTTGTGTTATAATTTCAAGCGTGCAAATTAAAATATTCCCACTTTCCCCACTTCTTGGTTACAATTGGCGTTCATTACGTGATAATGTAATACTAGACAGTGGGTAGGTACCTGGAGGAACCTCTGTCAAACTGGTCAAACCGGGCTTTATTTCACATATAGTGATAAAAAAATTTTGGGGGGACCCCCCCCCCCTCCTCCACCCCTCCAATTTTTCCGCGGAACAGCAACTTTTCACCAAACCCATGCAAAAATTATTTACGTAACTACTTTGCATTTGTGGATTGGCAATTAGGTATATTCGATCTGCTTGGCTGATCCTGAAGAATTTTTCGTAAGGTGAACTTTAATTTTTCCGCTAATCAGAAAGCTCTCGTGTTTATGATTGCGCCAAATGGCCATTTTTTTTGACTGATTAATAATCAATTTGTCGCTCATTGCTCAAAATTTTATTGGCCTCCTTAAATAATTTATTGGCCTATCATGTGAATGGATTATCACTGATGGTAATCACTAAATGTTCATTTGCCAGTGATAAATCACATTGGTGTATAAATGAGACAGTATTCTGGATATTTCATAGAGCAAAGTAGAAAATGAAAATTTATGGATATAGTGTTAGGTGTTTTCACCGTTAAAGGTGAGAGTGTTGGCAGTTAACTGAGGATACGGGCATTTGTGTACTGGAACTTTCGCATACGTGTATTTGTAATTTACCGCCTGACTTTGAAAATCATTTTAAAAATAAGGAATAATGTTGTAATTGCATGTGAGAGCTGGTGAAGCGGATGGTACAGATAAGTTTAGCCATTTCTCTTGACATAAAAAATAGTTTTTATTGAAAAAAAAAAAAAAACGAGATGTATGGTTGTACTGCGCACACACAAATACACCTATCAAACACACACTATATGTTCATAACATGAATTAAATAATTACAGAGCTATCAAGGCCTACCCTAATTTATTAAAAGGACAAATGGATCCATAAAAAATTTTTTTTTACGCCTAATTTAATTTTACCTACTATTAACATCTGGAGTTAAGGTACTTCGGTTCCACTGCAGAGGAAAAAAAAAAATAAAATAAATAGTTGTAACATGTTAAATCGTCTAGATTGAATCATGAAAGAAATCCACTGATGAAGTCATAGAGCAATAGAGCTATTTCAACAAAATGGGAATGCTTATTTTTTTTTTCTGCAACATAATTGGAATGATTTCAACAATGGCTTTCTTTCAAGTGACTGCACGAACACGTGTCGACGGTAACAAAAATCATTACCCGACTGTGATTATTGGCTAAGAAAATAGAGTATAAAAACCTAGGGAATGAAAATATATAGAACCCTCAAGTGTTTAACATCACGTTACACTGTGAACACATATTAACCTATCGAATGTCACCTTGGGATGCCCGACAATCCTCGATTTGTTCACCATAAGAAAAAAGAAAAAAAAAATCGATGTCGCTCCTCTCATCTTGCATAACTTATTGCACAATAGTCATCAATGAAGAATTTTCCTCCCGTCTCGAAACGAAAGTTCCAAAGATTGATGATCCCCATGTGGAAAATTTCTATCAAGGCCAACGAATAGGTCAGTCTCAAGGTCACTGATTTTACCATGACCATAATTTTCTATATATTCCCCTATTGTTGTAAAGATTGCATGATAATCCATGTGCTCCGCTGTCGATACCACTGGGATACCTCAGTCCTTTAGCATTTAGAAGTAATACGCGAAGAAGCCTGCAACATAAATTGAGGATTCAAGGTCAAATCATGATGGAGAACATTGGAGAACATTGGTGATAATTCAAAAAAAAAAAAAGGGGGGGGGGAACTAGAAAGACAAGCAATACGTAAAAAATGGTGAAACTAGATTGTAAGCGATTACTCAATGAATGCGACAGTTGCAAGATCACGTAAGTAACGTGTCTGATGGTTAGCTTGGAATGCCTTACTCAGACGTCCACGTGATTTTCTGCGACTATCGCCATATAAAAACGATGATTCTCCAATCGTTTCAACACCTGACAATGATCGTGTAAGAGCGATTAAGACACTTGACTAATAATGATTTGAGATTTATTCTGTTATCAGGATAACCGCAAGGTGTTAATGGAGGATGGAAGCCCATACTGGTACAGATACATTGTATTCAACAGCTTGTTTGCTTCCTACTCAGTAATCTTGGCCTTGACTCTCCATCGAGCGAAGATCATTGCTCTTTAATTCGCCGAGAGGCATCTGTGCCTCGGTCCAAGGACACTAAAGTTGGAAATGTCCTTCTCAATGCTCCATAGAGTATGACCTCCGCAATGCAAGCCGTTGCGCTTGTATGATCGATTTCTAGAGGCGGGCGAGTTTTTAGCACGGTTTTCAGGGATCTAGGATGGTAACTAGTCGGCCGAATGGGTTTTTTTACGAAATTTCTCCTGAAGCACCTGTGGATCAGGCGGCGCAGTTCGCGCGCGAAATTCAAATATTGGAGCACCATGTAGAGATTCTATTTGCAAAAGAGAGATTTGGCTAATACGATTGATGTCAGGAACATTCTGTGTCTGCTATTGGTGGTACCTATAGAACGAGACCGCCGGCGGGACGCGAACCCAACCTGACGCGGGGGGGGGGGGAGGGGCGAGGGGTTACATTTTAGGCACCCGCTGTCGTATCACAGAGGTTTTCTGTAGAATAGAGAGAGTAGGACAACACACACACACACACACACACAAACACCGACCCACCCACCCACTCAGCCACCCACCCACCCAGCCCTCCCACCCACCCAGCCCTCCCACCCACCCACACACACACACACACACACACACACACACACCATTTGCAGATTTGTTGAGCCACATTTTAGCGGCCTCCAAAGATCAGTCACCCACCGAACATACCCCTTCGGTCTCAGTCCAATAGTTTCCGAAAATTGGAAAGTTAACGAAAAAAATGGAGATCCCTGTAGATCGATCGACAAGTATCTATACTTTTAGCCCATAGTAATGCAATGCATTGACTCAGCATGCACGTAGCATCATAATCGGCTAGACCGGAAGCTGGGTCAATTTGCCTGGGGCCTTCAGATTTTTTTTCTCCAAATGGCAATGAACGTATTAGTAAAAATGGTTTGCTCACTCAGACTGGCATCACGTGAATATCAAGGTCGTAACTAATTATTTCACCTCAACCTCTTCTGTTATCACCCAATCAGGACTGGTATTCCATGGTTGAGGATAACAAATTACCAAGATGGTATATTAACAAGCAGATTTCTTGCGGTTAACGTCAAGGTGTCCGGTGAAATGCATACATATCCATTTTTTTCTTCAAATATACAAGAGCACATACATGGTTTGTAATGCACCAATAGGGAATTGGAATTTAAGTTTACCACGAGGATGGAATCAAGGAGGAAGTAAACAAGGTTCCCATTTTTTTTCCATTTTTTTTTTTGCCATAACCCTGAACACCTTAATCAAATTAAGGACACCATCAAATTAACACCTTAATTTTGCCCAGGGAAAAATGGGGTCAATTGGATATTTTTAATTTGGATTGAAACAAATGTATGTCAAGTATGTTAATCTAAACGTGAAACATAAATAGTTTATTATGACATATTTTTTTTTCGTATTAGATGGTGGTGAATTATTAAAAACCAAATGAGCATGAGTTTTGGTAGCAATTGATACATATACCTATTATCATCTAGGTGTTTTTTTTATATACATGAGGTGCAAAAAAAAAGACTGGTCTCTTTGCCAATTCCAAATAGTCGTTGGAGTTGATAAATACTGGCACCTAACTATCATCGACCTCCAATTCCTTTACCTGAGTTGGGTGGCACAAAACCAAATCCACTTGCACCAACGATCACGCCACTGGTATCAGCAGGGTTTCCAGGTGGTCCCACCGGAAATAGCACAGGTCCTGGAATTATTTGTCAATGAATTGAAATAATATAGGAGGCAGATGGGACATAATGGGACATGGGTCCAAAATGGGACATCGGATAATCCTGAAGCACCTATCGTACCATTCTGAACATGTGTCCCATTATGGATTCTATCCCGTTATACCCGTTGTCCCATTATGTCCCCGTCCCATTCGACAAAAATGCTCGAATATGTCCCATTGGACGAACCTGCCCAACTATGTCCCATTACATCTCCTGCTACACATGTCCCATTACACATACTTTCCCATTACACTAGTTGTCCCATTGCACTATCTGTCCCATTTAACTACCTGCCCCATTTCACTATCTGTCCCATTTCACTATCTGTCCCATTTCACTATCTGTCCCATTTCACTATCTGTCCCATTTCACTATCTGTCCCATTTCACTATCTGTCCCATTTCACTATCTGTCCCATTTCACTATCTGTCCCATTGCACTATCTGTCCAATTACACGATCTGTCCCATTTACGATATGTCGCATTTTACTGGCTGTCCCATATTACTGTCTGTCCCATTACACGACATACCCTATCATACTACCTGTCCCATTATACTATCTGACCCATTATCCTATCTGGCCTACCATACTATCTGTCTCATTATGTTATCTGTCCCAATATAATATCTGGCTCATTATACTATCTGTCCCATTATACTATCTGTCCCATTATACTATTTGTCCCATGATACTATCTGTCCCATTATACTATCTGTCCCATTATAATATCTGTCCCATTATAATATCTGTCCCATTATAATATCTGTCCCATTATAATATCTGTCCCATTATACTATCTGTCCCATTATGATATTTTCCCCATTGTGAACCATGTCCCATTATGACACCTGTCCCATTATGGTCTCTGCTTTATGATGTCTATTGATATCCCCCCCAATTACCGATTAATCACATTAACTTTTTATAGGATTTTTTTTTCTCGCAAGAGGAATTAGCGATTAATCGATAATTGTCATCACAGCTCGTAACTAAATGCCACCGCAATCACCTCGAAATTAAGTGATTCATCGTGAGGAATGATCTGTAAAATTGCTCTTTTCACAGCTGAATGAAAATGTTTTCTTCTGCTATTTCTAAGTGGCATTATCACGACAGTTATTGCGTTCGGCAATGATCAGGTACGGTCGGCATAAAAAGAAGTCAGCAAAAAAAAAAAAAGGAAAAAAAGTCACCTAGTAGTAATGATTGGGAGATAATACTTCAGTGGCATTGCAATCGATCAACCGTAAAGGTTGTAGATCAACTATTTAAGATTACAAATGTCTATCATTCAGCTTGATGATGCACGTCTTTTTCCTAGCACTGTGCGGCTACATGAACGGTTATGTAGATGGAAATTGTCAACAGCGTCAATTAAATTCACACATACGTATGGATAGTTTTCACTGATAGGCAATTTGAAATGCAGGTAGCTGGAGGAGAGATATATCAGAGAAAGTACTGATGAAGACATTCACTTGGTGAAGTTATATGAGTGCATAAATTCACAAGCCACTCACAAACATCATTGACTTAATTATTCAAGTGGAAAATTTAAGGTTTATTTATGGATGCTGCGGTAACTTACCTCGATTAGATCGTGGATCTCGCATTGGTGATGCTGCACGAACGTAAGGGCCAAAGCCAGCGAATAATTGACTATAATCCTGGGTCAATACACCTGACATGATGGCGAGGGTAATGACAATTATGGCAATCTGGAAGATTAAAGGATTTACAGTGTTACATGGTGGACTTCTTGGGGGAAGCATTAAAGTTTCCAGACTTTTTTCCCCCTGACAGAATTTTCCGGACATTTTTTCCAGAAAAATTTTTCCCCGGAAAATTTTTCTCCGGAAAATTTTTGCCCGGAAAATTTTTCTCCGCAAAATTTTTGCCCGGAAAATTTATTCCCGGAAAGTTTTTCCCCGGAAAATTTTTCACCGGAAAATTTTTCACCAGAAAACTTCTTCCCGGAAAATTTTACCCCCGAACATTTTTTCCCTGGAAAATTTTTCACCGGAAAATTTTTCTTCGGAAAATTTTCCTCCGAAAAAATTTTCCCCGGAAAATTCCCATTCAAAAATCTTTTGCCCAAGGGAAAAATGTCCGGGAAAATTTTCACGGGGGAAAATTGTCCGGAACATTTTATCCAGGAGAAAAACCATTGATTCTCGCAAACTTCCTTATCAATTCTTATCACCTCTATTGGTCCAAACATTAACCACTTCCCCAACCATGATAAGACTTCTGGACTTTCCATCAATGTAATACCCCCTTAAACATCCAATTTAGCGTTATTCCCGGCTTAAGCTACTGATCTGCATGGCCTAGCACTGCGCAATAGTTCATGGACAAAAAAAAAAGAAAACGGTAAAAAAAGAAACGCGGATTAAATCTACGTGACGCGGGGGACCGCGATCAATTAGGTCTCCTTAAACCGGGCCTTATGCGCAGTTCAATTACGCAATTTGATACATATCATGGAGCCGTTTACCTCAATGCGGTAAGTTGGAGAAAATTCGAGGGACTTAAGGTATTTAATTTGCATCCACTCCTGTCCATTTCCACTCGTCCTCAGCGGGAAAAAAATACTGCAATGTAGGCAAATAGGTGAGGTAGGTTCGCACGGTTGAGGGACACAATCTCGTGACAATGATCCCTACCCTACCGTGGATTCCTCACTCTCACAAAAGTATTTTCCATTTACACCATGCTTAATAATCACCGGCATATTTTAAACATCCAGAACTACTGAAACGGAGCGCTCGTAATGATACCTTCTCCATGAACTGCATGTGATGATAATATTTACAGGTAATATTCATGATTTTCTTAGCACCTGACTAGAGAGTGGGCCGTTGGTTTAACCAGTTCATTACTCACATTGTTTAATGGAAAAAAAAACACGGCCGATAATTTTAATGGGATATTCCAGTGCACTATCGGGCACAAGGAAAAGCGAAAGCACGCGAAGCATCCAACGCGTCCAATGGGTAATCACCGAGGGCAGAAGCTTCCTCGTTGGATATCCATTTTCCTTTCTTCTTCGTTCTTCTTTTTCTTATTTCATTCGAGTTTCAGTAACTGTTACGTAAATTGCAAATGATGAAATGATTACGCTCCCCGCGGTTGGTCTCTCTTCATTTATCATCGGTTATAGGTATTTTATATTTGCGGTAAAAAGCCAATGACATGGTTATGCATGTGGGAACTGATGACTTTGAAAAAAAAAAAGTACAAAGTATAATTGTTTTATTGGAGTATCATGGATGTGATGCAAGTTGTCGGTGAGAAACGATGCGACTGTCGCCGTGAAATCGATTTACGATAAAAAAAAAAACCGGTTGTAATTGCAAAGGGATATAAAAGTTATTGGATAATAAACTAGTAATCCTCAGTCTGGGCATGTAGATCGAGCATAGATCTTTTTTTTTTAATTGAATTTAAACTTTCACGCTCATAAGTCTCGGTGTTGATGTGCGCTTGAAAATTCTGCAGAAAACATTTCGACAAGTGTTAATATAAAATGTACATTATCCTCAACTGCAACATCACTGATGTTTTAATTATCAATCGTAGTTATTAATTTTGCCGATCTTAATCAACGCGTTCCCTCAAGTGCAATTTCATGTGAATTTTTTTTTCCCGTTTTTTCACTTTCTATCATCACACGAGGTTTATACCTTGATTTTTTTTTATTCTAAGGATGTTATTGCAATTGTTAGGGGGAGTAGGGAGGTGGCCGACACACATGCCCGAGTAGCGTGACCCGACGCTTTATAGTGGTAGATTGTGCGATGTGATATAATACCACTAACGCTATTATATCGCTCATGGGCGGTGGATGTTGGTTAAGCACTTCCGAGATAAGTTCCGAGAAAGGATTTTTGGAAACACTTGGCGAGATTTGGGTGCGGACGGAATGAGAGTGCAGGATGATAAAATCTGCGGGATGTGCGGAGACCCCCTCCCCCCCTCCACCCACCCCTCCACCCGCCCACCCACCCACCCACCCTCCCATTCATTCACCCACCCTCTCATTCAACCACCCACCTACCCCCCCCCCCCCCCCCCCCCCCCCCCCCCCACGTCCTACTTATTGATAATAGTTCAAAGCTTCCCAGGACTGCGCAGAATGGAATGAAAAGTATGCACAACATATCCTTCCTCCCACTTCGCCTGATAAATTGCCCCTTAAAATAGCTAAAACAGAGGATTTACATTCTCGAAAGTATTTCTAATTCCGCAGCATCGAAAATTTCTTTCAATTCTTAATGGCATAGCGCGCACGATGAAAGGCAGATTTTCAAGGTTACTGACGCACTCACTTTCACCAGTTTTGCTAATTTTTGCCGATAATTGGTATTCATTTAGGCTCATAAATTGTTAGTTTTCTTGTAGCAGCAATTGGCGGGGTTAGAAGGTATTAATTGTCTCTACTCCACATCTAATTGATACTAATTTTTTTTTTAGGGCTTTGGTCCTGGGGATGTGAGCAATACCAATTGGATGAAGGAAAAGTGAGGGGCAGTACGGAAAAATATTTCGCGTCGCGCGGAACCGGAGGCTCTCGTTCGCGGGTACGCCATCCGCGGCGAAGCCGCGGATGGCAATCGACCGCGAGGCGGGGGTTGGTTAGCTCTCCGGGACGAGACCGGAAATGGAGTTTGGAGATATTTTTGGCCAAAGCCGGATGCATGGCCGAATAATTTGGGGTAGGTAGCTTGCTCCTATCAACTGGACTAGTTCGGGATGATAGACGGGTGAGCCGATTAAATAAATCAATTAACCAATCTTGAAGGTATTTAGGGGAACTGCTAATTGCAGAACGCCAATGAAGCAAATGGGGACCGGAAGTCACATCAGCATATCGACTAAGGCATGTGGATACTGATAGCCAATATCGATACATGACAATATCGATATACGTGTCGAGAAATCAGGGTAAGTATGGAAAATTCGCCACAGGCTTTTTAATCAGTGACTTCGTTATGTTGATCGCACGTAATCATTTGGATTTACCACTGGCTCCTAGGGTATTATGTTACAGCTAGTGGGTAATTTTTGTTCATTCGTTTGCACTATATATTACGGTTTTACTTTCATTGAGCTTACCCTTGTGTGTCCCTGCATTGCAACGATATATCAATGACATGTGTATTGTTTTTGAACCACAGAGCTTTCTAATTCATTTTTTTCCCCCAAGTGAAAACGACATTTCACGAAAAAAAAAAAGTGGACAATTATAGAATGTCCATTAATTTCGACGCGCTTTTCCATTGGCACTACGAACGGTTTATGGCCTAGCGGATTCTTCCAATTTTTATAGATCAACGATAAATTCACTTTGCGATAAGTTTGGCTGATAGTAATGGAAATGATTGATGAATTGCGATGCTGTTACGCCCATTGCCGGAAGAGAACGCTAAGACTTTTGCGTGTTAAAATTGGCACAATGGCCGGTTGTAGTTCCGGTGAAAAAGACTTTCAGTCACCTTGGCCGATGCCAAACTACAATTCACGATTGAAATAAAAGATAACGCAGACGATATGATATACGTATCGTGCACAAAGTCATACGGTTCACGGTGAATATCATGCAATGAGTGGGTAAAAAAGAAAGGCATTCCTGAACGGTGGCCAAAACAATTTTTTAGTTTTTTTTTTCGTCTCTATCTTGTTGGTGACATGATCGAGTATGATGTTGGTGAATGAGACAATTGGAAATCAAATGAAAGGTTATCGGAACAATTGCAGAAGTCGTTTCGATCGGGTGAGGTGGGTGAGGTGGGCAGGTGGCTGGTGTGGGTGGGGTAGGAGAGGTGACGTGGGTGGTGTGGATGGGTAGGTGATACGGATGGTGTGGATGGGTGGGTGAGGTGGATGGTGTGGATGGGTGAGGTGGGTGAGTGGTATGGATAGGTGGGTGGGTGGTATGGATGGGTGAGGTGGGTGGGTGGGTGGGTGGGTGGTATGGATGGGTGAGGTGGGTGCGTGGGTGGTATGGATGGTGAGGTGGGTGGGTGGTATGGATGGGTGAGGTGTGTGGGTGGGTGGTATAGATGGGTGAGGTGGGTGGGGTGGGTGGTATGGATAGGTGCGGTGGGTGGATGGTATGGATGGGTGTGTTGGTTGGTTGGTATGGATGGGTGCGGTGGGCGGATGGTGTGGATGAGGGGGATGGTTTATGAGAGATATTTTGAGAAGCATTGTGAAAACGCGTGAAAGTCGGAGGCTGCAGACACAAGAGTGTTGGGTGGAAAGGGTGGGATTGGGTGGTCATTGTGGGAAACTACGAATTAATTAATAAGTTGGTTTTTTTATTTGTAATTCATCGAAGTAATTAATATCCACTCTTAACTCATTTGACTTTTTACATACGTTATATTATATCACTCCAAATCACGTCATGGAGTTTAGTTAGCGGTTGGTAAATTAGTAATAATACTTTCTAACAAACACGGAAGTGCAGAGCAACGTGATTTTCAGTAACGATGACGAAGCACTTGAAAATTACAGAATAATTTATTAAAGTCGATAGAAGAGATATCTTGGAATGGATTAATGGATCATGATAAATTGTTTTTGGCGCAGAAGTTGGTACTCATTTTCCTTAGCTATGAGACGGCAAAAAAAATATGATAGCTATGAGAAAATTATGCTGAGAATATTTTCAAAAAAATTTGCAAAATGGACCACCAATGTTACATTTTTTTATCGATATATTGTAAATATTGGAGTTGAAGGAACCTGCCTTATGCTCAGGAATATTTTTCTTTTCTCACCGCATAAATTCTTAATTTTTCCACCCAACGTTGCATGAGCATTTTTATCAAATAACAGCGAAACATGTAAATTTTAATATTATCATCTAGTAGTTGGAATGCCACGGTTCGGCAGTTGTGAGTGTATAAACTGTCTGGAGTCAGCGGGTATGTGTATAACGCGGTGAAATCATGACGATGGAAAGGATCACGTGGAGGAAACGCTTCAGATCCTTAACGAGGCGTTAAAACACGTTTGAGACTTTCAAGTTAAATTTCGAGCCCCTGCGCCGGGATTTTTCTTTTTATTCCACATTCAAAATTATGTTTTTTTTTAATGTTATCTAACATTGCTATAATTATGCTATTTTTCGTATTAATTACCGACGTAGGTCTACCATATCAAACTTATGAAAAAAATTATTGATTGAAGTTGAATTAAAAAAAAAAATCCGCTATATCTATATGAATTTGCCCTGGTGCTCGGGTGAAAAGACAATCACTCATTCCTGTTATAGCATGTGTGCATGTTAATAACAGTAATGCAATAATACAATGTCGTTGGGGACTTGAGGAAGTCATGCGACTATGATTTTCAATGAATTGCAATGTTCAATTTGCGTGCTTTCTTTTTCGCGTGTTCGCTGTTATGTCAATTCATCCTAGAATTTGTTTCAAGGTTTCTGCAGGGAATTCACATGAAGTCTTGGAGTAAATGATACTGTGGAGTTTCTGTTAATAATGGTGAAGAATGCGTATGGAGTTTCGTACCAGAACACTCCCTCCTTGAGGTGACGAGACCCACCCACCCACCTACTTTTCTATGTACCATCCATCCACCCACCCATCCGTCCACCCATCCACCCACCCATCCACCCACCCATCCACCCGCCCATCCACCCGCCCATCCACCCGCCCATCCACTCGCCCATCCACCCATCCGTCCATTCATCCACCCATCCATCCGCCCATCTATCCACCCACCCACCCACTCATCCACCCACTTACTCACCCAACCACCCATCCATCCATCCACCCATCTATCCACCAACCACCCACCCATTCACCATCCATCCATCCACCCACACACCCATCCACCCCTCCCCTACTCATACACACACGCTCCGTATTTCATCAGGTGGTTAAAACCGATATCACATTGATCTTCAAAACCCACAATCTCCATCAATTAAACCGCAACCTTTATGAATTAATCTTAAATCATTGCAATTAGTGGAAAACCGACCGAAACCTACATTAGTAACTGCCGTCATTCACATAATATTGAATGAAAGTTGAAATCGTCTATGGACTGGTCGGCATCTAGTAATCGATTTGCATACCCCAGTCACATTTGTTGGTAACGAAATTTATCACTCACTACATTCCACTATTTAACGCATAGCTCAGTGTACGATAAACACAATTTACGGCACTGAGTGAATTAAAATTAAATGTCCATACTGTGCAATTATTACTCCTCTTGCACATCGTAATTCCAATGCAAGAATTTCATAGGATTTTTTTTTAGCTATTTATCGATATCGATAATGTGGGTTTCCGAATGTACCATCCATCTCCGCCTACGCAATCGAGCTCTCGAAAAAAATTGGAAAATTCCGATTATTTTCAATGCTAATGAGATATTTCTTTGACTTCGTATCTGCACCGAAATTTTTCTAGTCTTATCTCAAAAAAGACTAGGTGGGTGGGTGTGTGTGTATGTGTAGGTGCGTGGGTGGGGGGTGTATATATGTGAGTGAGTGGGTGGAGGGGGGTGAATATATGTGGGTGGGTGGGTGGAGGGGGGGGGGTGTATATGTAGGGGCGGGTGGGTGGGGGTGTATATGTGTGGATGGGCGGGTGGTGGTGTATATGTGTAGGTGGGTGGGTGGGTAGGTGGCTGGGTGAGTGTGTGGATGGGTGGGTGGGTAGGTGGGTGACAGAAAATCTGACTTGCTCATCATTGGTCAGAAAAATCAGAAAATCGACAAATTGAAGAATTAACAGTCTTCCCACTAAACTCCCCATAAACTCCCCAACACAGCGGATGCATCCACAAAAAAATTCTAACGTCCCTCTAACACCATGACTATTAAAATAATTTTCCGCAAAAACAATTTTCCTTTATTTCCCAAGTGATTATTTCAATCGCCACTAACATACGGTTATAAGAATACCATTGCAAAACCCTAGCGCTAAAGAAAAAAAAACATCAATCTTTATTTGTAAAAGGGACGAAATGTCCTTGAATGAAAAATCATATAGTTCAACAATTTTTTTTTTCACTCATCTGGTAACACCTCTTTCCTGGGCCCCAACTACTTCGTATGCAAATGACACTGTGAGTGAGTGTTAGTTGTAATTGTTAATGTTAATTGGGCCACCACCCCTGACCCCATTCCAATCATTCTTTTTTTTTTCTTGAGGTGCAAGCATTGGACACCCCCTGTAGTAATTGCTAGCCAATGTTCGCCATAATCTATTCAACCAATTTTAGGATTTGCTCAATTTAAATTACTGAGGCTGGGAAATGAATTATCGTGTCTGCGTATTTAATCTTTGAAAGGTCGCGCTAAAATTTTAAATTAACGGGATATGTGTATGGAACACACACACACACATATATCCACCTACACTCACTCACTTACCCACCCACCCTCCCACTCTCCCACCCACCCACCCTCCTACCCACCCACCCACCCACCCACCCACCCACCCACTCAGCCACCCACCCACTCAGCCACCCACCTACACACCCACTCACCCCACACACACAGAAATATACATATATACACCCCTAGAAACACACACACACACCTCATAAGCGTACGCAGAACATGAAACTTTCTCAACTTTGAAAAGTTCACAAGGCGGCGCAGCGCTCATCATGCGACCACTGATCAATGGCTCATAAAATATCATAGTGAAGGAAATACGTTACTTTAACCCTGTGCTTTGCCCATCAATTAGAAAATGAAATCTACATGACGTCAAGTTGAAGTATCGAGTGAAACATTTAAATCCCATAAACTCGATGCTGTACGATCTCATTAGGGACGATTTAACGAATTTCTAAATGGATAAGGTGCATGGCCAGCCTCATGAGAGCTATGTTAATTAGCAGTGCTTCGATTAACATCGGATAATGATGCCGTGCATGACAGTCATCATCGTTTAATCCGTTAGGGATGACGGGCTTCATATCAGCGGTATAAAAATCGTTATCGGCATCTGTGAGAAAGGCTCAAAAAAATTAAACCGCTACTTCAATTCAATTTGAAATTTTCTCCGGCCATTTTTTGCCGTTGATCTCAATTGCAGTAAATTGGATTTTTTTTTTATTCTTATTTAAGGTCGCTGTATTATGCTCCTTTGAGTGCTAATCAACGACAGAGGTCTACGATGTGTTGGTGAAATAAGTTGTAAGGAAAAAAAAAAAAAAATTTTTTTGTCGAAATTTCTCCAATTTTCATTAATCCTAATTTACAACTCATTAGTCTTTCGAAAATGTTCTCCAACCTTACACCAACACTCTAAATTTAAGATGTGTTTGCTATACTTTCTCAGATGTTTATCACACTGCTAGAAGAGCCTGGCAATGGTTAACCCGTCGTTGGTCACACTATTTGCTCTTTCTCTGTTAACGTCGGGATATGACGACTTTGGTTAAAATTCGAAAAAAAAAATCAAAAATTTTTTGTCATTAGGAGCAATAGATCTTCTTTGGAAATTTTCAGATTGAGCTGATTTCAAGTTATCGCAGGATTAAGACGAAGCGGCACATTCCTCATTACGCGAGCAGTACGGCTCAAGCAGCAGATTTACCATCCAATTTTTATAAGCGGCCTACAATCCCATTCGGAAATATTTATAAAAAAAATCTAGTCACAATTTCGATTTCACCATTGATTCGGGACGTCTGACTAATTCGCGAATCTCGCGGTTTTTTTCTCCGGACCAATTATGCCGTCGTTCGCAAAATTTTCCCCCAAATTACCCTCTAAATCCACTAGTGCCCGAACTAACCACGAAACAATGTCTTTTAGTAAACTCACCTGCAATCTCTGCTATTGATATCATTACAATCTTCGTCGCATCCACTCATTCATTCGACCCCCACTCATCCCCCCACTAATTACCCCCCATTCAATTATCTCAAGACAACAAATTAATTTTTTACTTTTAATTCACAATTGACTTTCAAATTTAGTTTTCACTTGCGCACGCGAGTGCAGAAAAATCGCGAGCGCATCCATATCACATCAACCGCAAGATCTCTTCGCGCCCAAAAAAAAAAAAAAAAAAAACAAAAATAAAACTCTGAGGATGAGATCGTTACAGTTCCACGGAAGCGAATTATCCTCAATTTCCTATTTATTATCACTGAAAGTTTGTCACTGAACTCACGCAATGGAACACTTGAAAAAAGAAAAAAAATGGATTTTATAATTTTTGTAAAAAACGAAAAAAAAAAAAAAATTTGAACACTTTACTTACGAGTCTCATGGCGATAGCTGATGTGCCGTTGATAACAGATGAATTAAAAAAAAATGCCGAGATAAATAAAAAGAGGGAAAACCTCTGTTGCTGTATAGTCTTGCTCGTTAACTGTTCTGGTATTACCAACGCGAGTAAAGAAAGAGCTGGACGAGCGTCACTGGACTAGTAACAACGGTTGTACAAGAGCGTACGGGAGGGGTTTACGGAGAAAGAATATGTGGGAGAAAAGTGGGAGGGTTTTTGTTTTTTAATCAAAAGAATTTTTCTCCACCGGGCTTATATTTAAATTAAATTGGTAACGAAGTTCGCTTTAGTTGCTTGGATTGATGACAATCTCAAATTTGAATGATGAAAAATTTGCCGCGTTCTTTGCCATACGAGAAGGCTTATTCGATTGATGAGGTGGGGATTCAAGCGTCGGCACTTATATATTGGGATAGTGGAGGCCGACAAGGACTCGTGTGGCCAACCCCCCCTCCTCCTCTTCCACAACAGATGTATCTCGCGGGATCCGGTGAGATGCTGGAAAACGACGGTCAAGGTAACATGAGGGCCTGGGGGTTACCTTGACAAGACTAGGCGGATAGGTAATCGCGGGGAGATACTTCCGGGCTTCGCGAAGCAACGCGATATTTTAGAATGGATTTCTGTTTTTTTTTCTTTTTTTTTTGCCATGCAATGTTGAACAGCGGATGGTGATTATGCTGGAAATTGAGGGTTAATTATCGGTGATGGTCATTGTGATTTTTTAATAAGGGATTAAAAAGGGGTCAACTTTGCAGCGGTTGACGATTGGGGACTCTGATAAGTCCCCGATTTTTTTGATAAAGAATAAGCACAAAGCAATTAATATTCAATTATTCAATGATTATTTTGCTATTACGAGGCGCTGGATATTAATTAATAAGTGAATGAAAAAATAGGGGGAAAATTATGCGATGATTATAATGGTTTCATCAGTCGGACATGATAATGACTGAGACAATAGAATGCAATGATGATTAGCTGAAAATAATTAAGGATAATTGATTAGCTGGAATAATAGGGTATTTTATCTCACATCGATGGGATTTGATTACGAATAGAAATTTTGGTTGTATTTTTAATTTGAGATAAATTTCATCTCAACAATCACCCAACCGCCCACTCACCCCACCATCCATTAACTCACCCACCCCACCATCCATCCACCCACCCACCCGCCCACTCACCCAACCATCCACCCACCCACCCGCCCACTCACCCAACCATCCACCCACCCCACCCACCCATCCGACCACCCACCCACCCCACCCATCCACCCACCCACCCCAACCATCCACCCACCCCACCCATCCACCCACTCAACCAACCACGCATCCACCCAACAACCCACCCATCCACCGATCCACCCACCCACCTTGCCCTCCCGCATCTTGCCGCGAGCCATGGACCAAGTGGCGGAATCTAACCATTTACGGGGGCAAAAGGACTTCGTCAGCTGCATTAACTGTACACGGTGTATTCAGTCTAGGACACCGTGAGCTTTACGTGTGTGTGTGCAAAGTAAGTAACACATGCAAAGACACACCGATGCATCCATAGATCAGCATCTTTCGAAAATTCTAACAAGTAAATATAAATGAAATCAAATAAAACAATAATAAAAATAAAATAATAAATTATTAACAATGTCATAAATATTCAACACAAACAATAGAAAATGATAATGAAACCGAATGCATCTATAATAACGTCAATTCCATGAATTCACTTTCAATTCTCGTCAAAACAAGATGAAAAAGAGCAACATTTTCCCTCAATTTACCAAGTGTAAAATATCCTTGATACGTCAAAAAAATTGTCATTCACACAATTCGCATATCCACTCCTCAACAAATTTCACACGGTGCATGCCAATTGATTAATAAGCACCGACATTACTGATCCACATGAAATCTTTCAATCACCTGCTAACGCATGTCTCTACATCGCATTATAATAGATTCTCCACGTGCTGACGTGTTTTTTTTTCTTTATCTCAATGCCGTCAATTGCATCCCACTCTGAATCTGGAATCCGGATGCTGAGTTTTTCCATTCACAATTCGAGCTATCCAAATGCATTGCCATAATAGCAGACGAAAGAGAGGAAAAAAAAGACAATAATTGTGGAGTTGGTGAATGTTAAAAGAGCTCAACGAGAATCGTGGAATAATCAAAGAATGATCGTCAGCTGATCATGATGATTTAGCGTTTACGTAAAACTAGATGGCTCGTTAATTTATTAAATTGGAAAAAAATCTGTATTGCCCCGGGCCGTTCATTAATACAATGGCAGATTGGAATTGTTAGCGTCAATTTTTTTTTTTTGCAACAGTGTGACGGTTGATGCACTACGTCAATCGTGGTCAGATTGCCTTGTGTCTGAAAAAATTGCAACAATTATGCGCACAATATAGCCATCCACCCACCCACACAAACGCCCACACACACACACAAATGCCCACCCACCCACAAACACGGCCGCCCATCCACGTACACGCCCATCCACGTACACGCCCACCCATTCATGCGTATGCCCACCCAACCATACATACCCCCACTCAATCATGCATACGCCCACCCACCCAACCACGTACACGCCCACCCAACCATGGATATGCCCACCCAAACATGCATACGCCCACCCAACCATGCATACGCCCACTCAACCATGCATACGTCCACCCACCCAACCACGCACACGCCCACCCAACCACGTACACGCCCACCCAACCACGCACACGCCCACCCATCCGAGCACACGCCCACTCACCGACGCACACGCCCAGCTATCCATGCACACGCCCACTCAACCACGCACACGCCCACCCAACCACGTACACGCCCACCCAACCACGCATACGCCCACCCAACCAATCACGCAAACGCCCACCCATCCAAGCACACACCCACCCATCCAAGGACACGCCCATCCAACGACGCACACGCTCACCCGCCCACCCACACACACACACATACAAATTCATTTTACTGCACTCTAAATACCATTTACGCAGCGAAAATATATATTTCCGAATCGGGATCATTGCAATAATTTCCCAACACCCCGAAATTAAAAATATTCATGAAGAAAATTTTTTTTTTCCCTATTACTCGTTACTTTATTTGTTCCACCATCTTCATAAGTTGAAGAAAATGATGGATGAGTAATTACGGCAATCTACCATTGGACACCCGGTATTCACCATTTTCTTCCCTCTATTTATTCATCCATCCGACTTCCTAATTGCATAATTATAAACAGCTGTTACATCGTGCCCCATGCACACCAAATGAGTGAATGGTACAAAAGGAATAAAGGAGCGACACGAGTCACTGGCAATTCGTGTCTTTTATTCAGCGAAAGTAATTATTCGATCGGTTTCCGTGATTTCTCGGTGTGATAAACTTGGCGAGAGTTAGTTTACTAGATCATGATTCATTTTGTGGAATTTAGCCAAAGCAAGAAATTCTAAATTTCTGAGAAGATATTCATTTGTTACTGCATTTTTTTGCAAATTTTTTAAATTATATTTCCACCCGCCCCCGACCCCCCCCCCCCCACCCCCTCCTCATCGGTCCCAAGGACCTGGGCCCTGCTCATGATCTAATGTTGGAGAACTGGTGAATCATATAGGCAGAAATTTACTGGACTTGTGATGCTGAGTGGCCTCAGCTGATGGCCAAGCTAGGCATTAGGTACCCTTTGACGAGTCTTTCACGCTGAGGGACATTTTCATAGCATTATTATTATTTTTTTAATGTCTTATGATCACTATCGCCTTACCTGGAATTCTAAGGGACTGGCAAATGGCCATCAGCAAGAACAAGGCTTTCCAATGCTTCAGTACGCCACTTAATTCTCTAAAATCACCAGATTTTCCCTTGAATTATGCTCAATGATCAATTTTACTTAACAATCACAGCGGTTGCATACTGTGCTCCTTCACTGCAATTAACTGATCGTTCATACATTAATCTAACATGCATAACGAGTCCCATAAAATATCTTATCAGCAAATGTGTAATACAAGCAATGAAAAATATAATTATGAGCGTGATAATATTGAATAAAGCCGGTCAATTTCCTTTTTTATGACAACATTTTCATATTAAATACCCGAAGGCCTTTCTATTATGCCCAAGTGAAATTTTCACGCTTCCGTCAGCTGCTGGCTTTTCACGCACGTTGCAATTTTTACTAGTTCCATTGAACCGTGTCTACGATGCACATCGCATGATCCTCAATCCATATTCATTATAGATGACGATTTCTATGCCCACTGCGATCACTTTCGGCACATAATTAAACACATTGCCATCATCTTCTTCCGATCCATACACCGGGAAGTTCGAAAAAAATTATGAAAAAAAATTGAGTGAACCTCAGTTCCAAATAACACTGTCCCAAAAATCCTATGGTACGGGGCAAATTTTTAATAAAAAATATCCATAATTTTCTGTGAATTATTTCTTGTTAATTGTCTCAAGATCTTGCACTTGAAAGTCGAAAGTAATTTTTTTAAGTGTAAGTTTCCCTCCAAAAACTCAGGAAAAATATTTTTACGAGGGATACCAGAAATACCAGAAAATATCGCGAACGTTGGGATGAAATTTCCTATCAAATTGCGTTATGAATTACAAGTATTCACGGTATTCACGCACATTCTTCAATCATCGTAAGAATGTATCGCTCAAATTCCCAACAGTGTGAAATGTTATTTTCCGATTGTCCAAGTTGGCGAACTGAATTTACATATTCCGTGGACCTAACGCCTTGGGCAAGTCACGCGTATTTGGACAGATATAATTAATCAATTCAATGGTTCCAAAAAAAAAAAAAAAAAAAAAAAAAAAAAAAAAAAAAAAAAAAAAAAAAAAAAAATGATTTCAAGGCGTACGGTAGTTCCAGATCAACCTTACCAAGAGATATAAATTTTTTCCCCTATAACCGGAAGCCACAACATATGAATTAATTATCGCCTCAAAAAATGACCCTCAAATAATTATTATTTTTCATTGGTTGTGGCCACTTTGTCAATGGAAGCCAAGGTGAGCGGTTAATTGGTATATAAAACGTAAACTCAATGGGCATAACCTAGTTTTTTTTTTTCTTCTTCCATCCTCACTCTGTCTAGTAATACAGATTAGTTGACCTTCAATGATAAAAATCGGAAATGTCACATTAATTGCTACGGAAGGTGAAATATGTTTATTTTTGTAATGAAATACAATTTATTATCACATAACGTATAAGGTGGTAATTATTACAATTCTTAATGTCATATTCAATAACCATTGATTCCGCTGCACTTGGATAGACTATGTCTGATATCCGGATGCCATACGTGATGTTTTGCACGTAAAACAATTTGACGGTCGTTTTTGCGGGATTAATAACCTAACGAAATTGGTTAACGAATTGGGCTTCGAATTGCTTACGCATCCACCGTATTCGCCAGATTTGGCCCCCACCGATTACTTCCTGTTCTCAGATTTCAAAAGGATGCTCGCTGAAAAGAAATTTTGCGATTGAAGAGGTGATCGCCGAAACTGAGGCCTGTTCTGAAGCAAAGGTCAAATCGTACTACAAAAATGGTATCGAAAAGTTGGAGGCTCGCTATAATGAGTGTATCACCCTGTTAGGAGTGCCCGTGTGATGCCTCAGTGTAATAGCCCGGGCGTCACCATCTTTCCCCGAACCCGAACTCACCAAGAAATTTCCGAGGATGGAGAATGTAGGACCTTCAAATTTTTCCAACCAGGTCCAAGAGCGCCAGACCCATGATATGACATTTCTAATGGTTGGTCGTGATTTTATCACTTTAGGAAAAGGTACCGTTGCTCATTGATTAAGGACAATTTTTACTCGATTAGCCTTCTGCGTTGTATTTCATGATGACTGACCATGGACCATGAAAGGCGCCAACACTAACGACAAATAAAATCCTAAAAATAATTTCGTGGCTCCAAAAATTGCATCTCAAAAATCCGAACGTTCACATCGACCATGATGATGCCGTCTTTAATGCAGCAGCTCATTGCCACAGTTCCAATTCTCCACCGATTGCTGAACATTCAGAATTACCAAAGCTCATTGCCTTTGATATCAACTGGTCCATTGCATCAAGATCATTCAAATTACCGGATGCTTTCCAAATAGACGCTATTCCTTCAGAACTTCCTACACAATTTAAAAATAATTAGCAAATGGATGGAAAAATGAAAATTATGACTGGTAATTTTGATTGATCTCTCATATGGCTGGTTATGATCTGCCAATAGGTCTATGACCAAAACGTCACCTACGTTACGACAGAGCGATTTTCTTACTGAATGTATTTGTCCATATTTTCAGAGGGAATTTATTGCCATCCTCAGACCGACAAGTGCCTGTCTTGGGTGCGAGAAAAGGATATCCGGTCGGTGAGTATGGAATTTATGGCTGAGTTTTTCCCTTTACTTGCATATCGTTCCTGTCTCGTCTGACATGATCCCAAAAAGGCGGGAAATACGCAATTCAATTTGCTCATTGCTGAATGATAGGTACATCCTTCCAGCAGGTGATGGAGGATTTCGTTGTCTTCATTCACTCAGGCAACATGTGGAACATACTTCGGCCAAACCTTCTTTAGTTGCAACCTTCTTTAGTTGCAACCTTCTTTAGTTGCAACCTTCTTTAGTTGCAACATGCATTACTTACAACCTTCTTTACTTGTAACATTCGTTACTTGCAACCTTCGTTAGTTGCAACCTTCACATTTTTTTTACCAGATGTAACCTTTAACCCACAATTTAGACACTTTTTGCAATGATTTTCATCTTATGTACCAAGTCGCTCCAGACCTCAGATGTTATACAGCGACCTTAAATAAACAAACAAAAAAATATTTTCTTGCGTGCTGTATTGACGAATTGTCGTTGCACGCAACGTTGTAGCTTTAACAGGATTTTCCCTAGTTGACCACATCAAAATAAAAAAACACACCCACACGCCCCAAGAATTGAGAGAGACATCATCAGGGGACAGTGACATGGTCGGTGAGTGCAAAATGAAAGTGCCAACGGAGGTGTCAACTACTTGTAGACGAACCGTTATGTTCCCGCCTATTTGTACACTCATGTAGCAATTCCAAAGTTTTTCCAAGCTGATCTTACTCCTGCTCCTGTTTCATGTCTATCCTGCAAAAAAGAGGTGAATTGTGCAGGAACTTCTGCCTTGTTTATTGAATTTCGTAATTTCCTACACTCTTAGATCCAATCACTGGTATATGAACCGGTCCCTCGAATTTCGAAATTTCATCGAACGAACGTTAAAGTCTACTTCACGCACACACGCATAATACATGTGGCACATGTTTTATCCAGTTCCGATACGTTCGATCGAGCATATATATTGGAAAAAAATTGGAATACCACAGTGAATGCTACACGCGAGCGTACGCAAACAACACCTATATGCCTACCATTTTTCTTGTGCGATAATGGGTTGCGATGGTGGAGCCGGAGACCAGGGAGTAACAATGCAGCTTTAGATTATGAACGAGAAATGATATGGTCCATTTTATCACCAATATTGTGCTCGATATCCTTCACATGGAATGCAATAATAATGAGCATTGGTTTCAACACGCGTAGCATTTTTGAACGTTTGAAAGTTTGAATCCTGAATGCCTCAGGAGTGAAAAAGGAAGCGAAATTTGGAGGCAAAAATTGGAATTCTCTTCTGTATGCTGCATTTTCTTTCCCATCGAGGCGCATCGAGTTGGCGGTCCGTAATCCGAGATAGCGATGCATGAATATGTAAGTTTGATAGACAACCAGCAGGACGGCAATCAGAGGATTTGCATTTTGGCGCAAAATGTATGGAAAGTTGAGCGTTCCTTTGCTGTGCAAAAGGACTGGTGAAGTCCACTGGACAGCTGGCTAGTTAAGAGATTACTTTCAAAGACATCTTGATAAGACTGAACGCTTCACGGAAATGCCGGATTGAAATTTTTTTACCCTGGTCTCAAGGGCGTTTTTATTTAGATAGTGCGCTCTAAGGAAGGAAGTTTGAACCGTGCAAAACATGCGAAATTTCACGTTCAGAAACCCCTATGATGGAACCCACTCTCCCCCCCCCCCCCCTCCTTCTGCGTGGAGTTAGGTTCCCGGCCGGCGGTGCGGTCTCATTTGATAGGTACCGCTGATACCATCAGCACACACGGAATGATGCTTCGGTTGGAGTGCATGAGAAAATATTTTCGAAAAATATTCTCAGGCGGCCGGGCGCTAACCTAGGACCTTTAAGGTAGTTGGGTGGGTGTGGGTGGGTCGGTGGGTGTGGGTGGGTTGGTGGGTGGGTAGGTGGGTGTGGGTGGGAGTGGGCAGGCGGGTGGGAGTGGGTAGATGGGTGGGTGGGTAGGTGGGTGTGGGTGGGTAGGTGGGTGGGAGTGGGCAGGCGGGTGGGAGTGGGTAGATGGGTGGGAGTGGGCAAGTGGGTGTGGGTGGGAGTGGGTAGGTGGGTGGGGTAAAGTCGGTGTGGATGGGTGTGTGTGTGTGTGTGTGTGTGAAACATAGAATGCATTCCACATAAATTTCAGAATGACTCATCAAAGGTTTGATGAAATTTTGTAGATGTCCTTCAAGGGCGACAAATAAAGGTTCATTTGAATTTAGTATTCACATTACGAAAAAGATTCAAGTAACCTTTTAAAGGCCTCCAAATCGGCCGCAAAATTGATTTCATGAGATCAATACAGAATTCTATTTTCATAATTCTTCTACTTAAGCAGACATTTTGTTGGAAATTGTGGAGTAATACTAGAATGGCAAACCATGGAAATCAATTTAATGCGGATAATTGATTTTTGCAGATTGAGAAACGAAGAGCTAAAGACGCATTATTACTCTCATGTTTTTAGGCTGTGGGCGTTGAGAGCTGAACTATACCAAACATTGAGAGGGAAAAAATTAGTGGCTTCTAGTTTTTAAGACCGAACTTTTTCCACTTTCGCATTTTTCGCAGCACGTATGATAAAACCCATTATACAAACTATCTCGATTAAGGTCTCAACAATAATCTAATTTCATTTATAACTATATTATTTTATACGAATAACATTTTCTGCCAATTTATTCACAGATTTTATTATACACTTTAACAAGCATATGTAAAAATTGTAAAAAAAAAATTGAAGAATGTGGTATTCAATATTTCAATGTTATTCGAAGCGCATTGATTTTTCACACATGATTGATTAATATAGTCTCAATAGAAGCAGTTGTGCATCACAAATAGTTTTATTTGTCACCATTGAATTGTTAATGATCATGATTAATTATTATCTATGAATAAATCGCATATTTCCATGAGTGAATGATAATACGTGAGAAAGTGTATCGGCATGTATCACCTGCACATCACGCGAAATGACCAAGATCTTATTACAAACTGATGACAAGTATTATGAAAACTGTGTCAATTTTTTTTAACGCTTCTGTAATTGTATTAACTTTTTATTTCTTATCGATCTGTGAGATTAAAGGCCAGTTGATTACTAAGGACGAGAACCGAAGTGAATTGTGACCAAATATTATGTCATCACTATGGAATCTATATACGACCAATGAAATTTGGGTGTCCAGATTTCATTTTTCCAGGAGCATTCCATGTGTGCTATTGGTGGGACCCATAAAGTGCGACCGCAAGGCCGGGCGGGAACCTATCCCGATGCCGGTAGGGGTCTCCATTATAGGTGCCCACCTACCAATATTTGGGTTCCGCCCAATGGCAGGAACATTCCATGCGCGGTATTGGTGGGACCCATAAAATGAGACCGCAAGGTCGGGCGGGAACCTATCCCAATGCAGGGACCGGTCTCCATTATAGGAGCCCACCATCGTAGCACAGGAGCTTCCGCCGGTAAAGTAAGCACTCACCTGAAATCTGATATAGATCACTTGCCCAAGATCTCAGTACTGGATAGATACAGCCACCGATGATAAGTTATCATGCGCAGGTGTGTTAAAAATTTGTTGGTAAAGTCAACTCCCAGCTTTCATAGACTGGGGTTCCCCGAATAGCATACAGATGGTCAGGTGAATGCTTATGAAGATTGAAGGCGAGTAGTTGTTTCGCTGATTGCGTAACGCCATCCGCGGCTAGATCTCCGATGGCAAGAAGATCTATGGATGTCTTCTAGCGAGAGACTAACCATTGATAACCCATCTGTCGGCAAATTGTTCGCGGAAACTATATCCGGCGATAAATTCTAGAGATCGATCAGACATTTTTTATATAAATTAGATAGGAAGGAGGATCAATGTTATCGAATGCGAAAGGTGTGTGTATGGTGGTATACACACGGGTGAAGGCGTTTGTGATAACCTACTTTGAGTCTGATGAGCAACATCAACGGAAAAATTTTATTCAGACGAAAATTGAGCGCTTCGGCCGAATGGGAAACGCACCTGTTACCCCCCCCCCCCCCCAAAAAAAGCAGTGCCAAAAAAAATCCTACCAATAAGTTTTTGCCCCTTTACATAAATCCATAAAAGCGTTAGTTCGTTGCGGGAATCAGCGCCGCAATGTTAATGGAATGTTTATTAATGTTGTTAATGATGTAAACTTAATGAATATGCGAGCTCCAATATTGAATTTAGTCGATATGTGGATTATGAAATCTTGCAACGCGTATTACGATTTTGTTAATAAAATTGAATGTATTAGAAGCGCGGGATAATTAAGCGTGACTCATCGGCATATCGCGCGAAAAATGCTTGAGGTGTTTGTAAAAGAATTTTCCTGAAGAAGGGGATATCTCGTCAACGCAGCGACCCATCCACCCACCCATCCACCCACCCACCCATCCACCCACCCACCCACCCACCCAACCATCCACCCACCCACCCGCCCACTCAACCGGCCAACCACCCCCCTTTCCACCCGCCCACCCACCCACCCGTCCACCCGCTCATCGACCCACATACACACACAGGCGCAGGCAGAGTTTGCATGTGTCGACCTGTGTTGGAGAATCGTAATTGAATTTGCTAATTTCTTGTTCTTGTTATTATACACAGCACTAGTTTGCCATATTAAATGCATGGGGGAAGCACATATTACTGATTCTCAACAACGATATTTTTAATTTTTTCACAGATGAGAATCACTGCCATCACAACATTCGCGTCTCGTCCCATTCCCTCTCCACTCATAGGAGATGTTGATCAATCGGCATGACAAACACTGATTAGAAAAAAGGTATAAAACTTGAAGCGCTCATGAAGCTGCCTGCATTAACTATGGTGCGAATGGTTCTGCTGCTGCTGCTATTACATTCTCTAGTTATTACTCATGGTATCATCCTTCAAATTTCAATTAAATAATCGGTGGATAATCGTTGATTAATTGTCTGTACAGGAGTGCGCGTGAGACGAATGACCGGCGGCGCAGTAGTCGCCGATAACAAGTATGCGTATCTTGTATCATTTCGTCAGAGTGAAAAGCCTAATTCTACGGAGGAGTACTATCATTTCTGCAGTGGATCTATCATCAATCATCAATGGATTTTAACTGCCGCATCGTGCTTTGCTACGTGAATATCCTGCATTTAATTATCACCTTTACATACGCACATCACCCGGTTCACAATGTTCCACCCAAAGTCGCAGCTTCCATAGCATTTTCCGCAATTATAAATTTTTTATTCGATCTGGCGACATCAGTTTGATTCATTGATCCAAAATGTGGTCAACAATGGACCAAAATCATCCATTAAAATTTTTTTGGCAAATTTACAAAGGTACCAGAAAGATGGTCGCGCCAAGTGGTAAAAGTCCGTTCGTCAGTTTTCCCTAAATATCTCAAAAACTAAGTGAGCTACCGAAAATCACCATAATACAAATTTGTAGGTCTCATCATGCTCTACAAAAAAGCTCAATATAAAAATTTCACTATCTTGCTTCAATTGTGAGATATCACGAAATGCGCTCAGCTCCATCAAACCCTAATCCATAGTCATCATCTACTTGTTACAGGAGAAATCCCAAGGTCGCATGGGCAGTTGCTGGTACCAGTGACTTCTTCAAGGGTGGTGATAAATATCACATTGATAGGGTAGTACTCCATGAAAAGTACGATAAACGTTATCATGACAATATTGCACTCGTCCGCGTTGCTGAGGAAATCCAGTTCAATGACAATGTGCAACCAGTTACGCTGTACACTAATGACTTCACGCAATATGGCGCGACAGGCACGGTTGTAGGCTGGTCTGTCAAGGTGAGGATTATAATATTTTTACTAGCAAAAAAAAAAAAAAAAAAAAAAAAATAATAATAATAAAAAATATTCGAATAATAATAATAATAAGGATAATAATAATAATAATAATTGTAAAAAAATTTAAACCGCGAATGTTCAGATTTTTTTCTATAACGGTTTAATAATTTCATTTGTTCACTGATGGTTTCGATGAGTTATCTGGTGAAAAAAAAAATCCTGACCTTGAATAAAAAACTTACATAATCGTACATAAGAATTATAATAATACACAGTGGGATGAATGCCCATAAGAGGCAGTCCACATGAAATCCTTCGAGTTGGAACTCGATGGTCTCGGATTGTTCGAGAAAATGAGCCGCAATATGCAATTAAAGCGCTGGTTTTTTTAAACTCTTCATTCCATTTTGTCTGGGAGTTTGCTGGTCAGGGTCCGTATTGTTGACGCTTACGAATGTTTCGTCGACGAGAGTCGATTCATAGAGGTAACCTTCGTGGTAATTCCCACGCATTTCGTAAGCAGAATGACCTTGGTCAACGAGACGCGTTTTGTGGAAGTGGAGAACAGGCCCCTCAGAGTGATGAGGCATGTAAATGTCCTTGTCGGAGGTGAAGAATAGCGAGGCTGGAGCGGTCAGGTCTGGTACCAAGTTTAAAATTCTTAGTGCTATGTTTATTAGTCGACGAAGCGATGTTATTCAATTGGCACCAAAAGACCGCATCGGGGAAGGGGGGGGGGGGGAGGTCCGCGAGGGCCTCGCCCCCACTCAGAAACCGAAATAGCAAAATAGAAAAAAAACATGGTGCAGTAGGCTTGAAATCATTTTGCTAGACCTTCTCGTAATTGGAGATAGATGACGAATATTGGATGGAAACATTTTCATACATTTTTGTTCATTGATTAATTTCTACGCACAAATGACAACACGAGGCTCGCCATTCACGATCAGCTGACTGCTAACCGCATGATTGCCACCATGCTCGTTTGGCGGCACTATTAGCCCCTAGATACTCCCGCGCTATTTGAAATACTTCAAAAGTTAACCAATGGCAGCACGAGACGGGGCCAATCAGAGCAGGTTACGCGACAACTGTCCACAAAAGTTATGAGTCATTCATTTTACGGATACTTTTTTGATCGTACGCACTCTGATTGGTCAGGGGGCGATCCTACGACATAAAAGTCCAGTTTACATCGTGAGAATACGTTCTAAAATTGCGTATTTCAGCAAAGTGTGATAGGTAAACATTTCATTGCGCAAAACTGAAAATAATTGTCTCTTTGAATTTCAGGACAATATTATGCTTAGCGCTAAACTTCACGACATCAATCTTCCAATCATCTCCAATGAGGAATGTAGAAGGGACCGACGTGGTTACATCAGTGATAAGCACCTTTGCACGTACCTCGATGGTAACCAGGGTCTGTGTTTTGAGGACGTAGGTGGGCCGTTAATCTTCAACGGAGCACAGCTTGGTATCGTGTCATACGCTATACCTTGTCAACTCGGGTGGCCCGATGTTTACACAAGAATCTCTGGGTATCTCCCGTGGATTCTTCAGCATGTGGAAAATTCTAGGACTACCTCCAATGATGTGCAGGGTAGTGATTACTGATAGCGTTGCAGTCTGCGGTCAATTTATGTGATTTTTTTTTTATTCTTGCACTAACTCTATGGTCTTGATGTCCTATGAACAGAGTCCATGTCTGATTGGTTAATAAAAAAAGATGCAAATGACTTTTTCGTAGCAACTTTTGACGAAGGATTGCTGGTATTTCGGTATGGTCGTATAGGGCAAAAGCATATTAGTCATTAGTTTTCGCAGGAAGGTGATTGGCAGAGGTAGTAATCTGGTGCATTTGAAGAGTGGGTACGGCAGTTTCCAGCGATTAGCAAGGATCAACTTCGGGAGAAGGGTAAGGTAGAATGCATTGAGGTAATGTGAATGGCGTCGGCAGCCGACATGGGTGGGATCTGTGAATGTTCCACTGGTACCGCAGGTGTACTCTCCTTTTTTTTCTACCTTTTTCCTGGATCCACTAACACTTTGTGAAGTGTCTGAACGGGGATTAGTTGGGTAGCCAGTCAAAGGTCTGGGATTTTGCCAGGTTAGAAATTGGAGCTTCGCGATAAAAATGGGGATCTGATTAGGCTGATCAGAAACAGGCAGGTCCCCCCTAGATTATGCCGCCGCAATCGAACGGTATGTCGGCCATTGCTACTGAATCCAATCAGAGATCTATGAACGAAATTCAGTTCTTATTAGTAAGAATGCGTTTGGCAGACCTTATTTCCGGCCTGGGAAAAACCCCGACCTGCAATAGATGAAATAGCAGATACTTTTGCGGTGCAATCCTGGTGGTCCAAGTTTGAGAGCCACTTCCTCGAATAGCAGCGATGCTTGCGCATTATTCGGACTGGAGATATTGTGGTGTCCGTTGAAAATGGGAACTCTTCTGGATCTAGATGTGAAAATTTCACTTTTCCACGTTTGGCATCCATTGCGGAAAGACACGCAGTGGCGTGTTGTACCATGTGTGTGCTCGGGAGGATCACGCTACCACGTATAGATAGATATAGTAACAAGATCATATGTGGTTATATTGTTTGCAATGGTATTTTTTTCGATTTTGGCCAAATTTAACATTGGGGTCTTATGGAGAGGCAAACTTAAATTTTTTAAAATTGAATTTTTGGTCCCGTGTGCGTTGATACTATCCAATAGGAACACCTAGAAGATATTTCCGTCAATTTTGGGTAGAAACAGTCAAATTAATTTTTTTCGATTTTGGCCAAATTTAACATTGGGACCTTATGGGGAGGCAAACTTAATTTTTTTTAAATTGAATTTTTGGCCCCGTGTGCGTTGATACTATCCAATAGGAACCCCTAGAAGATATTTCCGTCGATTTTGGGTCGAAAAATTGAAATTAATTTTTTTCGATTTTGGCCAAATTTAACATTGGGACCTTATGGGGAGGCAAACTTAATTTTTTTTAAATTGAATTTTTGGCCCCGGGTGCGTTGATACTATCCAATAGGAACCCCTAGAAGACACTCCCGTCGATTTTGGGTCGAAAGTGTCAAATTAATTTTTTTCGATTTTGGCCAAATTTAACATTGGGACCTTATGGGGAGGCAAACTTAAATTTTTTAAAATTCATTTTTTTGGCCCGTGTGCGTTGGTACTATCCAATAGGAACCCCTAGAAGATATTTTCGTCGATTTTGGGTCGAAAAATTGAAATTAATTTTTTTCGATTTTGGCCAAATTTAACATTGGGACCTTATGGGGAGGCAAACTTAAATTTTTTAAAATTGAATTTTTGGTCCCGTGTGCGTTGATACTATCCAATAGCAACCCCTAGAAGATATTTCCGTCGATTTTGGGTCGAAAAATTGAATTTAATTTTTTTCGATTTTGGCCAAATTTAACATTGGGACCTTATGGGGAGGCAAACTTAATTTTTTTAAAATTGAATTTTTGGCCCCGTGTGCGTTGATACTATCCAATAGGAACCCCTAGAAGATATTTCCGTCGATTTTGGGTCGAAAAATTGAATTTAATTTTTTTCGATTTTGGCCAAATTTAACATTGGGGTCTTATGGGGAGGCAAACTTAATTTTTTTAAAATTGAATTTTTGGCCCCGTGTGCGTTGATACTATCCAATAGGAACCCCTAGAAGATATTTCCGTCGATTTTGGGTCGAAAAATTAAATTTAATTTTTTTCGATTTTGGCCAAATTTAACATTGGGACCTTATGGGGAGGCAAACTTAAATTTTTTAAAATTCATTTTTTGGCCCCGTGTGCGTTGGTACTATCCAATAGGAACCCCTAGAAGATATTTCCGTCGATTTTGGGTCGAAAAATTGAATTGAATTTTTTTCGATTTTGGCCAAATTTAACATTGGGGTCTTATGGGGAGGCAAACTTAAATTTTTTAAAATCGAATTTTTGGCCCCGTGCGCGTTTATACTATCCAATAGGAACCCCTAGAAGACACTCCCGTCGATTTTGGGTCGAAAAAGTCAAATTAATTTTTTTCGATTTTGGCCAAATTTAACATTGGGACCTTATGGGGAGGCAAACTTAATTTTTTTTAAATTGAATTTTTGGCCCCGTGGGCGTTGATACTATCCAATAGGAACCCCTAGAAGATATTTCCGTCGATTTTGGGTCGAAAAATTGAATTTAATTTTTTTCGATTTTGGCCAAATTTAACATTGGGACCTTATGGGGAGGCAAACTTAAATTTTTTAAAATTCATTTTTTGGCCCCGTCTGCGTTGGTACTATCCAATAGGAACCCCTAGAAGATATTTTCGTCGATTTTGGGTCGAAAAATTGAAATTAATTTTTTTCGATTTTGGCCAAATTTAACATTGGGACCTTATGGGGAGGCAAACTTAATTTTTTTAAAATTGAATTTTTGGTCCCGTGTGCGTTAATATTATTCAATAGGAACCCCCAGAAGATATTTCCGTCGATTTTGGGTCGAAAAATTGAAATTATTTTTTTTCGATTTTGGCCAAATTTAACATTGGGGTCTTATGGGGAGGCAAACTTAAATTTTTCGATTTTGGGTCGAAAAATTGAAATTAATTTTTTTCGATTTTGGCCAAATTTAACATTGGGACCTTATGGGGAGGCAAACTTAAATTGTTTAAAATTGAATTTTTGGTTATGTGCGCGTTGATACTATCCAATAGGAACCCCTAGAAGATATTTCCGTCGATTTTGGGTCGAAAAATTGAAATTAATTTTTTTCGATTTTGGCCAAATTTAACATTGGGGTCTTATGGGGAGGCAAACTTAAATTTTTTAAAATCGAATTTTTGGCCGCGTGGGCGTTGATACTATCCAATAGGAACCCCTAGAAGATATTTCCGTCGATTTTGGGTCGAAAAATTGAAATTAATTTTTTTCGATTTTGGCCAAATTTAACATTGGGACCTTATGGGGAGGCAAACTTAAATTTTTTAAAATTCATTTTTTGGCCCCGTCTGCGTTGGTACTATCCAATAGGAACCCCTAGAAGATATTTTCGTCGATTTTGGGTCGAAAAATTGAAATTAATTTTTTTCGATTTTGGCCAAATTTAACATTGGGACCTTATGGGGAGGCAAACTTAATTTTTTTAAAATTGAATTTTTGGTCCCGTGTGCGTTAATATTATTCAATAGGAACCCCCAGAAGATATTTCCGTCGATTTTGGGTCGAAAAATTGAAATTATTTTTTTTCGATTTTGGCCAAATTTAACATTGGGGTCTTATGGGGAGGCAAACTTAAATTTTTCGATTTTGGGTCGAAAAATTGAAATTAATTTTTTTCGATTTTGGCCAAATTTAACATTGGGACCTTATGGGGAGGCAAACTTAAATTGTTTAAAATTGAATTTTTGGTTATGTGCGCGTTGATACTATCCAATAGGAACCCCTAGAAGATATTTCCGTCGATTTTGGGTCGAAAAATTGAAATTAATTTTTTTCGATTTTGGCCAAATTTAACATTGGGGTCTTATGGGGAGGCAAACTTAAATTTTTTAAAATCGAATTTTTGGCCGCGTGCGCGTTTATACTATCCAATAGGAACCCCTAGAAGACACTCCCGTCGATTTTGGTTCGAAAAAGTCAAATTAATTTTTTTCGATTTTGGCCAAATTTAACATTGGGACCTTATGGGGAGGCAAACTTAATTTTTTTAAAATCGAATTTTTGGCCCCGTGCGCGTTTATACTATCCAATAGGAACCTCTAGAAGATACTCCCGTCGATTTTGGGTCGAAAAAGTCAAATTAATTATTCTACTCTCCTGCCGAGTTCAACTATTCAACAAGAATCAAGACCTCCATGTTTTCTACTCAGGCCTTGAGGAGTGTCCTTGGTGTAATGCTACGTAAGGACATTACATTTGGGCTCTTGTTTTCAACCACCGGCGTACGCGGCCGGATGTGGATGACCCAAATTATTTAACTTCATTAAGACCTTTTTTTCCACTCAACTCGAAAATTCATGGGTGCCATTAAGGCTGAATAGACACCAGCCATAAATTGATCTATTCCACATGCGAATCACGTATTTAAATTTATATGCAATTTACCAGGAATCGTTTGCTTTTCATTATCGTCGCATGAATGCAGAAAATGTCCAGGGCACTGTCCAGGTAATCATGAATTAGACGCTAGATTTCAACATTACAATTGCTGTCACAGCGATTTACATATAATATCCATGAAAATCTCTCCCAAAAACTCCTTAAATTTGCATATATATACAAACATAATATGTGCAAGGTTTTCTACAACCAAACAAATTCTCCGGTTTTGGCAACGCAGAAGGAACGGAATGCCTTTCGAAATATCTCCTTCACCCATGACGGTGGTGCATTTATTCTTGATATAGAAATGTGCGTAAAATAGTAATGAGCATGTAAACCCGGTATGGCAGCTTATATATATATATATATATATATATATATATAACTCTCTCGAGTAAGTATGTGTCCGAGGGGGTCCATTTTGCTCCAGAGGGTCTTTTGTGTGTGTGTGTGTGTGGGTGGGTGTGCCTGTGAGTGTTTGGGTGGGCGGGTGGGTGGAAGGTGGGTGTGGTTGTAGGTGTGTGTCCGTGTGTGAGCATGCATTACGACCACCAATGCTCAGAGCAGCTAACCGCAGCACCGTCGTTGGCTCTCCTGCTCACCCCCCCCCCCCTCATCCCGGAAGCTACCCATCAAAAAGTGGAAAAGGCCTTTTCTGCTCAGCACCACCCTCTCAACCCACCCCTTCCCGATCGGCCAATACTTTTGGAACACCATATATAATAAACGGTTCCTTCGCTGTACAAATGTACACACTTTTTTTTATAATTTGTTTATGCTGTTTTCATTCTGCCTGACTTAATTAATGAATTTGATCTATATGACGTCAATCGTAAAGTTCATTACCTCATTTTTTAGACGGCGTGGTGCCTTGAAACGAAGGTACATGATGAAATCGTGGCCATGATAAAATTACAAGCTGCAACTATTGTGGTACGGGTGTATCGAGGCGTGAATATGTTTTCACTAAACAAAAAGTATTAGTTCACTCAGCTATACCCCTAAAAACTACATTATTTTTCTTACAGGCTGTTGCATTCGGACGCCCTCACTGCCCTTGATTTTTTATTACGTCGTGCACTGGCCACACTCATAGCTCTGTATGTATATAGACGGAGAGATGGAATTGTCAGTGCAAGAAAATTTTTTTTTTGGATCAAGCAATTTTACGCACCACTTCCAGCCGGATTGAATCAATTTTTTTATTAATTACTTCGAGGAAAAAAATCTCTCTCGACGGAAAAGTCTTCTTCTGTCAAGACTATGGCGATGACTCCAGATACCTCTTCAAGTTGGGTGCGCGATGCTCAAGGAAAAACGTGCGATAGAGTAATTCCCTTATCCTTCGTGATGTACCGGCTAATGGTCACTACGTGACCGGGTACAAACGAAATACTTACGTAAGTCGTCAGCGGTTTATTTACAATCCAACCAAATAACGTTACGATTGCATGGCACTAGCATAACTCCGAGGATGTTAGAATCGGGTGCAATTTGTGAGGGTATAAATGTCTTCTACTTGTAATGCTTCTATGTCCTTCCTGGGATTATGTTGATTTGTCGCTCATTTTTGAAGCAGTTTCTGGGAGACTTCTGGTGTGGGTCATCACGATGAGTTATAATGAAAAACAAACCCTGTTGAATTAATCTAGGAGAAAATTCTGCAGAAGAAATCGTTCAATTAACTGATAGTAGGGAAGTTATTGCTATGACCTTGAAAATTAAATGGCTCAGAACTTCGAAATTTCTCGACGTTTCACTTGACAAATTTCTAATGAGGATTCTGTTTCATTTGCGTCCATTGCTCTTATTTGTACTACCCACGATAACTGTTCTTTAGGATTTCTTCGAAGGGGACTAGTGGACACCCATCCATGTAGCTGGGGCCGACTTTAACCATTCGATCCATCAAATTTCTAAATATGGGGTAACCCCCCAGAAACCACTCCGCCACGACGGCGAGCGCCTATAATGATAGCGTTGGGGGGGGGGGGGGGGGGGGGGGGAGGGGGGATCCCACCGTATGTAACGGGCGGGGGGTCCCTGCACAGCACAGATGTTTCTGGAGGTTTACCCTGTATTAACAAATACAATGGCTGAAATGGCAAGTGGATGGGTGTCCCGTAGTCCCTTCCGAATGAATGCTGAAAAGTAACTACCAGTAGGTAAATGTCTACCATACACCGGCAAAATCCCCATTTCTAACATGAGTACTTGTGAAGACACCTGGGATTTACATTGAATACGATGCCGCCGGGCGTGGGCCGCCATTGGTTACCTGCTATTGTCATTATCATTGTTCTCATCCGTTCCTTCACATGATTACCCGCGCACCTGTCGTCACAGGCAACACCTAAAGGTCTCCGGCGACTCAATGGCTCATGACACCATAGACTCATCCTTCAAAATAACAGAAGACACCAACAGAATTGTCGGTGAAAATAGAAAACCGTCTGAATGAATCCTCAAAATGGGGAAAGTAGTGAAGTGTGTTTCCATGTATATAGTTACGCAAATACATATAAGTTTGCGTAATTATGCACGTAAGAAAAACATGTAAATCGTCGAGCTGAGGACTGTAAGGCCGTCAAGGTCTGAGGATACTACCGCCCGTTGTAGTCACGTACATAACCCAGTGTAGCGTTCCAGATCATCGTGAGACCGTGCCCGTCCTCAAGGTGGGCACGCCTTGTTTTGTCGCTCTTTTCCACAATTATTCATAAGACTTTGATACACGATGTCGCGGGCATGGTCACCACTAGATGTTAGTCAGTGATGTTTGTTGATATGTTAATCAGGGGATCGGCTTCATTGCAATTTCTCACATCATACATACAGCCATAATGGGCGCTTATGAATCATCTGCGAATGGTCATGGGCAGGTGGAGAAATAGTCCATAGGATTTTACCATTCAGAAGCGACAGTGGAAATCGAAAAAATTGTACAAAGTGTGAGACAGAACCCCCCCCCCCCAAGACAGATTTTGAAAATTGCGGAAGTTACAAATATCCACTGCAATAAAGTTTACAATATATATGACATTCGAGTTTAGTCATCATGTCACGAAATGTAAATCGCCACAGTAAGATTTTTTTTTCCAATGCCCAACACTCATCATCAAATGATTCATTGGATGACTCCAAGATTTAATGAAAGATATCATAATGACCGACTTCCGGTATTATTGGAGTTAGAAGAAATCGGGTAAATAAAATTCAATAAGAATTTAACATTCTCATTCGACTTTGATTGAGGTGGTGGGGGTGGTTAACAATGCCTCCCTCTGAGGTGCGGACGGATGGGATGACTAGTGCGACACAGTAGACGTGAGAAAAACTAGCCGCGATGTTGCAAGTGACCTCCTCCCTACTTCCTCCCATATCCTCCCTCTTCATATTTCCACTAATTCTATTCTATTTTTCTATAGTTCCTTCTTTTTTTCCCTACCATGCGCACACCTAAATCCACCTCCACTGCTTATTTACCTGTTTTGTATATTGACTACCGCTCGTTTACGTGCCTTCATAAAGCAATAGCTGAGTGGTCATAGGTTTCCACCCCCCTCTCTTGAGCCACTGCGGATGACCTCTTGTATGGCTGGAAACTACCTCGCACGCAGATAAATGTATACTAGCGAGTACATGTCACTCTTAGTAACATAACAACCTGAAGCGTCGTGCTGGTCTCCAGCAATTTCAAGGATTATCTTCAGTGTTGAGTTGAAAATTTTAAGACATCTTTCGCCTCTAGCATCATTATCGAGGGAAAGAAACCAGGATCAAAGTTCATGAAAGTGTGATACAGTTTCCATAAATTTTTCCAATTTATCAGCTGGATATGGAGGTGATACAGCGGCCGGTGCTATTGAGCTTAGTGGGACGGAGTAATTGGATCTGCGTAAGTCTCAAATTATTTCTGGATTTTACCGGCTCTTCCTGTTTGGCAGCCGCCAATTGACAGAACTTTTCGTTGGTTTGTTTCAGACTCGAGGACTTTTCGTGTTATTCACACTTCTGCAGCTTGTCCATAGTCAATTGGATCTACCCCCGCTAGGCAACTCTCGCTACGGTGATAATTACAATAGGAATCAAGGAGATTACAATAGGAATCAAGCAGATTTTGATAGAAATCAAGGGGATTATAATAGAAATCAAGGGGATTATAATAGAAATCAAGGAGATTATGATAGGAATAATCAGGATGTCAACAGAGGTCCACAGGATTATGACCGAAATCAAGACTTTAGTAGACGACCAATTGAGTCGGACTATCGGCAAATCCTCGCTAAGCTAGACTTCCAAGGGGCTGAAAGATGCAGTACCAATGTGGCTGCCCAGTGGGCCTACGAGACCAACGTCAATGAGCACACACAACTACAAGCGGTGGGTTTCATTTTTTTAATCGATAACTCACCCTAAAATCCATCAGCTTTACCTTGACAACCGCGTAACAACAATTTCTACCGGTCTTTCATGACAAAATCCACCCACATAGCACACTCCCCATCAGCATACATCAATCCTGATAGTGCTACCTGTATAATTTTAGGTGTCACAATGTTTTGGTGGTGGCATTTCATTTATCGGCCTACATCAAAATTTTCGTTATATTTGGACACACGAGATACCTCATGCTGGCTGTTTTCACATTACGTGCTTAGCATACTTTGATTGTGGTATACTCTCTGACACGCACACACATACCCAGTCAGTTACCAACCCACCCACCCCGCCACCCACTTACCCACCCACCCACCCACTCACCTCCCCACCCACCCACCTCCCCACCCACCCACCCACCCACTCACCTCCCCACCCACCCACCTCCCCACCCACCCACCCACTCACCCACTCACTCAGTCACCCACTCACCCACCCCCCCACCCACCCACTCGGTCGGTCATCCACCCACCCACCCACTCACCCAATCACCCAGTTATCCACCCACCCACCCACTCACCCAACCATCCAGTCATTCGCCCAGTCATCCATTCACCCATCCACCCACTCACCCATTCATCACTCACCCACCCACCAATCAAAAAATATTTTTTTCTTTGAAGCCCTATAAAAGCTCGTCCTTATACATCGTCCCAAAATAATCCAAAAGTATTATTGAATTTAAGTAATTCGCGATTTTTTTTTCTCCGCCATTTTTGCAACACAATACATTTCATAAAAGAGTCCTCGACCCGATCTCAGCATTCACGTTCCCAATCTTTGCATGCTTACCTCTCTGAATTTTTTTCCTATTATCATCATCATCATTGTCATCATCAAACGCTTAACGTGCAGCTCAATATGGGAAATATTCCCAGGTGTTGCCCATTGTCTTCGTCCCCCTTAAATCACAACAATTTAGTAGTGAGCTATTGCTCAACAGACTAGCCCAAAGAGCTTTATCTACTCAGCACGTTCATATACACCTCACAATGGTCGCCCCTCATGTTCCTTTAAATTCCAGAAAGTCGCGTGATTGTGATTGTAAGAATTATCACCGTGCTTACCTCATCTTCCAACACATCATTGAATGAATCAAATCTCAGGAAGTCTATTGTTGAAGAAATAATAATGGAAATTTTTTTAAAGAAAGTCAAGTCAAATGTTCAAGTTTTTCCCAGATTTAAAAAGCCCGCCAAAATTTTTTTTCGTGGCAAATATGAGGCATGTACTTATAAATAAATCGTGCAAGTACCCTAGTCCAGTAACTAGCAAAAAGTCGCTTGCATTTCCTTATCAATGTGCATCGCGGTGTTGTGTAATATGTGCGCTCTTCCTGCTATACCTTGATAAAGTTCAATAGCTGTACTTTCTCACGATGCAATACGCCCCGAGATAAATACTACCATTATCCTAATGGCCATTTTAAAAGCAAATGAACTTGAGCTCCTTCTAATAATCACCATAAATTACCGGGTGACTTATTATTGATGATATTGGAATCACTAGAGCAAACTGGTGCGATAAAAATGTGATTGTTGACGTGAGAATGAAGCTAACTGAATTGTATATTTCTCATGCAGTTGGAGACACAGAGGCAGTATGCAGAGTTCCAGAATCAGGCGTGGCTGTTGCTGCACAGGTTGGATCCATTTAGTCAACGTGATCCCTTCCTCAGGAGACGCCTCAGGTACTTGTCCGTGGTGGGACCAGCTGCCCTGCCGCCTGATCAATTGGACCGCGTGAGTAATCAAGCGTTACGTACATTACATGTGTGCCCTTATGAGCGTGTGATATCAAGGTCACAGGCAAAGCAGGTCACTGGCTCCATCATGGGTGACCGCGGAATTTTCAAACCGCAAAAGTGAAATGAGTTATACCTCTGTTTCTCTCACACAAAATGGAATTTTTTTTTTTATTTTTGACAAATCGGAGCGGCTTGAGCAATTTTTTTTTTTTTTTGCAAATTTGTCAAGGTCGGAAAAACTGGAAAAAAATTCCAATTTGGTTAATCGGGAAATTTATGTAGAAATTTATGCTTTTCGAAAATTATGTAGAATGCAAAAATTCAGGAAATGAGCTCAAACTTCAGACCGATAGCGTATATGTGGGGGGGAGGGGGGTGGGAGGGGCGGTGGGGGCGATCCGAAAAACGCATCGAGGCATTCGCACCGTCACGGCTCGATGCACGCACAAAATGCAAGAAAGAGAAAGGGAAAGGCAGAAAACATATATAAGATATTTGGCAGATTTTGAAGAAAAAAAAACATTAAAGTTTTTGGAAAAAAACACCGCGGACATTGTTTGTTCGATTTTCTTCAAACGATTAAGGAAAATACAATGTTACTGAGGAATTGCAACGAGAATCGGAGAAATGCAAAAGGAAAGCGGAGAAACTAATGGAGAAAACTCTGGAGATAACCAATGTGCTCGGTGTGATTGTTTTTAACATGAAGTGTGCTATTTGATTTCATAATTCTATAACAGTTGCAAAAAAAATTTTTTTTTTGAGAAGACACACACCTACACCCACTCTTTCTCACCCACCTCCCACCTGCTCGCCCACCCAGCGCCTCAACTACCCTCCCACCGACCCACCTACCACCCTCTCACCAATCCACCCACCACCCTCTCACCAAACCACCCTCCCACCCACCCACCACCCTCCTAAGCACCCACCCACCAACCCACCCACTCACCCACCCACCCACCAACCCACCCGCTGACCCAGCACCCCACACACACACAAACCCACACATCCACCCACTCGGGGCCTTGGCGTAGTGGGTAGAGTAAGTTTCGAATTTCCTCAAAGTTCAAATTTGATTTTGTTCTTCAAATTCTTCAGAATTAGAATTATATCCTCAAATTTTTTTAGATTTTGGGTTTTTCGTTTCTCCAAATTTTGGAATCACTTTTGGAATTTTTCGTAGAACTTTTAACAATTTTGATATTCTGAAAATTTTTGTTGTTTCCTATTATTAAGAGAATTCTGGAATTTTTTATATGCATTCCGTTATGTTTGTGACGTATTGTCGCTCAATCATGGCAATTTTAGTCATTAGGTGAAGACAATGGGAAAACAGATCCTGATGTTTCGTCGAGAAAAATGGGAAATGATTGCGTTCCCATAGTCCACAATAATTGTCTAAGCAGTCGCACAGTGCGATTTGAGTTCAGCTTCTTGGTAAAGAAGCTTGTACTGTGTCAATTTGTGTCAAGTAGAGGAAATAAGTGTCCGAGTTTTCCAAGGTCATCAGCCGACTTGAATCAGCTCACCAATTGGCAACCTGGTTCCCCTGGTCCCCCGATCCTGGGTCTGATCAGGTCGGCCGACCCGCTGGATCATGCACTGAAGCGACTTGATCATGATTTGACCAATGCCTCCACTAGGTCCAGACCTCCACAAGCCGACTCCCCAACTCCTCCATTTATTTAACGACAAACTTGATTTCCTACCTCAATCAGAATAATTTTAGCCTCACATGAGAATGAAAAATGGACATCCTGGAAGAAGAATGAAAACATATTTGCACTCTCTCGCATTTTGCGAATATTGATCTCACAGGAAACACTTAAAAATCCCAATTAATGATATATATCACGGAGAGCATTTAATTGCTCGGCTTGTTTTTTCAGCCAATCACCGGAACTAGAGCCACGCCCAAGCACTTGGCCGTCATTGCGCGCAGCATCTAGTCATGATTGCTCCTTAATTATGCAAGTTGGAAAAATAATTCCTGGAATATAAAATGCATTTTTTGCTGTGAGGAACTTATTTCAAATACCGATTGTCCGATGAGGCATTATGAATCATTTAAATTGTTTATGGCAACACTACTACTGTCAAAAGTCTGGCTTCTTTTATTCTCCTTAAAGTCCAAAATTGACACCTCGCAGGCCCATTGCGCCCCCGGGCGTTTCCCGCTAACACACACACACACACACAAGTTCTCCTCTCACTGTGGTCCGCGATCGACCCCTCGACCCCCCTGCAACCAGGCTACCAACTTTCAGGGGTCCAGATTCAGGAATTGCCCCCACCCCCTTCCGACCCACCAACCCTATTTGCTGCAGTCGACTATTACCGCATAGTAGTAAATATCTCAAAATCTAAGAAAGATAGCGCAATTTGCATGGTAACAAATTTGTAGATCTCAGTGTGCTCTACAAAAAAGGTCTTTATCGAGTTGCCGCTATGTCTCCTAGATTTTGAGATATTTATCGAAAACTTGGGCCGGGCCAAAAAGCAGACTTAACTCGATAGCTGACTTCGTTCACAGATAAGTGGTCAAAGGGTCCTGTTTACAATCCTAAAGTCGATATTGTCCCTTGAAGTTGATGATGCGCTAGTTTCGATTGGAGCAACCCGGGATTTTCGAAAATTATGTAAGATTGCGAAGGATCAGAAGTGATTGACGAGTAAGAAACATGACAGGAGTCCCAGTTGAACGATGTAGTAATCTTCATGTTTTTAGTGTTAAAATGATGTATGATTAGGATCCTGCAGATGAATGTGGATGATGTGTAAGAGGTGGGGTCCATTTGTTCACTTATATTGAGTATTCACAATAATAATTATGTATTGTTGCCTCAATGCATAGCAAATTCAAAGGATTTTCTCCGTCCCACCGTTACATAACCTCTTACAACCATCCCCAATGATTTATGTATTGTTCTTTCAAACTTCAATTAATTTTTACATACGGAATTTTTCAGTACAATCGAGTCATTAATGACATGCTGGCGATTTACAACTCTGCTACGATCTGCGCTTATAATGATCCGTTCAAGTGCGGCCTTAGACTTTATCCAGGTATGTATTATAGTTTTAATGAAATTGTTTATGATCCGGACATGTTCAAATTGAATATTTATATAATTATGGTTCATATTGCACAAGTTTAAGCCCGTCAATGGGCGCTTTGAAGCGTAGATCTCGTCGCGCAGCTGTTGCGCAATAGTGACACACGGGAGGCTTAGTATCGTGACGTCATTCAGTGAATGGAAGTCATAGGTGTGCGCCGTTTCAGAGGCCTCTCGGAGACTTTGAGTTTGCAAAATTAGGAAAATTAAAAATACGTAATTAATTTTTAGGTCCTAAGATTTGATTTTCACGTGAAAAAATTGATTATGCGAACCATGTATCAGTGAAAATAATTTAAAAAATTATGCGAGTTCCTTATTGCCAACGCCCTCATTCAGCCTCCAAGCGTATCCAACGATGTTCCACACATTAGCCCACGTTGATGATCGGTGAATGATGGATAGCTCGATATGATTCAACGAAATAATAAACTGAAATAATGAACAAATAGTCGCAATTAACAATGTTTTCACTATCGCTTTCGCATTGGTTTAGACTTCTCGTCTATAGAATTCATGAACCATCGCGCGGTTGGGATACCACCTTATGGTGCATGTCCTATTGGTTGATATTGGAGGCTGTTAGTTGATATGCAGGTAGTTTGCGGTAATCGATACACCCGTGGGGTGTCCGCCGGGGGCGTGTTTGCGAGTCTGATTGTCCTCCACTAGCTGGAGCATGTTATGCCGATCAAATGAAACCGCATCAAGGGCAACAGGCATGAATAACACACAATTTTTCCCCCTAGAAATCTCCAAGATAATGGCGAAGAGCAGGGACTGGGACGAATTGCAATGGGTTTGGATGGAGTGGAGACGCAGAAGTGGAACACCAATTCGTGATCTATATCACCAACTAGTCCGACTGAATAACGATGCTGCCAAGTTGAACAGTGAGTTTAATATTGCACCCAAAATTAATTGATGACTCTAATGACAATGATGAGCATAATGGAGATCCAATATTTGCAATCAGACTTTACTGATGCTGCTGAGTACTGGATGTTCCCGTACGAGTCGACAAACTTCCAGGCGGAAGTTGATGAAGTGTGGGATAGTATAAGACCGCTCTATGAGGAACTTCATGGGTATATTAGAAAAAGACTAAGAGATTTGTATGGGCCTGAAAAACTGGGAAGGCATACACCACTTCCTGCTCATATTCTTGGTGAGTATGACAATTGAATAGTTCATTTTTTGGTATCATATAAACGTTTTGACTCGGAAAGGTCTCCAGAACCGCGTTCGTGTGTGTGTGTGTGTGGCTGGCAGGCAGGCAGGCAGTGGGTGGGTTGGATGGGTAAGCGGGTTGGGTGGGGTGGGTGGTTGGGTTGGGTGGGTGGTTGGGTTGGGTGGGTGGTTGGGTTGGGTTGGGTGGGTGGTTGGGTTGGGTGGGTGGTTGGGTTGGGTGGGTGGTTGGGTTAGGTGGGTGGTTGGGTTGGGTGGGTGGTTGGGTTGGGTGGGTGCGGGGTTGGGTGATTGATTGGGTGGGGTGGGTGGGTGGTTGGGTGATTGGTTGGGTTGGGTGAGTGGGTGGGTGAGGTGAGTGGGTGGGCGGGTGGGTGGGTTAGGTAAGTGCATAGGTGGGTGGGTGTATAGTTGGATTGGGTGGGTGGTTATATGGGTTGAGTGCTTGGGTGGTTGGGTTGAGTGGGTGTGTGGGTGGCTTTAAAAAAAATTTCAATGATATGTTTAAAATTTATACCTCCACCAGTTGATTCATATCTATAACAATTTATTCCAGGAAACGTTTGGGCACAATCCTGGACTAATCTGCTAGATATAACCACACCCTACCCCGGCAAGTATTATACTGACGTTTCCGACGAGATGTTAGCACAGGTAAGTGCCACTTTAAAAGTGGAAAACAATCAAATCAATTGTCCAATTTTATTATCAACCTCACGATTTCCCTAATCTCAATTCAACTTTCAGGGATATACACCCATAGACATGTTCCGCGTTGCCGAAGAATTTTACCTCTCACTTAACCTGAGTGCATTGCCACCTGAGTTCTGGGCAGGAAGTATTATCGCCGATCCCGGCGATCGCCCATTAATCTGTCAGGCTTCCGCATGGGATTTTTGTAACCGAATCGATTATAGGTAGGCTTCTAATTAGCGCCGAGACAAGCTAATTATTACTCCTAAATTCCAATTACCATAGCATTTTAATAGAAAAAAAATAATTAATGGACTTACATTAATTGCCAAACCCCGAAGTCTTTACATATAGAACAACTTTTTATCCAAGACACCTCGAAAATTTTTATTAATATTATTACCCCCAAAAATCTCGAGAATTACAAAAATTTCATAAATCTCAACAATTAGAAAAAACCCAAAATTTTAATTTCAAAATATTTTTTTTTCAGAATAAAAATGTGTACGAAAGTGTCAATGAAGGACTTGATAACTGTTCACCACGAAATGGCCCACATTCAGTATTTCCTGAGATACAGTCATTTGCCACGTGAATTTCGCGATGGTGCTAATCCAGGTGAGAGTCCAAAGAAGGAAATCGAATTAGAAGTAGAAGAAAAAAAATTCTCAAGCTTACGTGAACCATTCGCATTTTTCACTTAATTGTATAAGTACCTAAGCGATATAAAATAACTGCACAAACACGCGGTATGTTGCTTGAAGATAAGCGCGATCTCCCCCCTCCCCCCTCCCTCTCTGCGCAACCCCTGTCACTGCAATTACGAACGTTGCCATTTCTGGATTCAAAGAGGAAGACAACAGACCAGGTGGCAGCGTTGAAAGTGAATGATCCAAGGAATTGCAGTAACATCTGCACTCCAGCATCCCTCTGTATCCGGTATTTCCCAGCCCAAATGATACCCAGTCTTCTCCACGTAATTACCCAAATTTTCCCAATTTTCCACGTCAACAAATGAGCCTCGAGGTCCCATAAAACGGACGGAAAATCTTCAGCGGCTTGAGAGCCACTGAAAATACATGTTTGAAAAACATTGGCGATTATAATTATAGCACTTTCACCATAGCCACTGGTGATTTTCACAACCGGAAAACTCGGTTGACTCGACGCGCATGTGTAGGAAGTCTTCCGGCATATTGCAATATTTCTCCTTACTTTTATTCATTAAAAGGATCTAAATGTTTGATATACGCTTCCGCTATTAATTTATCAAGCACTACTCGTTGTGCTAATTTTGTTTCTCCAACAATTTGTATTCATTAGTTATGTGAATTGCAGGTTTCCACGAGGCTGTTGGTGAAGCTATTGCCCTGAGCGTGGGCACACCGCGACACTTGCAGACCCTCGGACTAGCCAACAAGTACATTGATGAGCCTGAGGCGGACATCAACTACCTGTTCTCATTGGCCATGGAGAAACTACCATTATTGCCATTCAGCATCGCTGTCGATCGATGGAGGTGGGACATCTTTCGCGGTGTTGTCAATAGGGAGGAGTACAATTGCCATTGGCATCGGCTCATGGAGCTTTATGCTGGTACCAAACCACCTATTCTACGATCAGAGGATGACTTCGATCCTGGCGCCAAGTATCATGTTGCTGCCAATGTGCCCTATATACGGTAAGTCATTTCCAAACTTATTCTTACAATTTGCGGAGCGGGAACAGGGGATAAGGAAGAAAACCCTTCGTCCAATTTCTTCTTTGGTTCTTATTAATAAAAAATCTTACAAAAATGTACAAAATACAGAATCACTAATCTGCAAAAATTTCGGAGTTAAGGATTGTGTCAGAGAATTTATATATATATTTCTGTATATATATACATATATATATGTACACAGAAATTTATTTAAGAAAAAAAAAATATATATATATATATATATATATACAGAAATTTGGAAAATTGTAGAGCAAGCGAATTTCAATGTCTGCAAGTCAAATGACCAAGTAATATCCGACGTGAAACCTCTTCTTGCTTGAAATAAACCTTTTCGAATTACAATAATCAATCGCCAAAACAATTGCAATAACTCCATCAATATATCTACCTAAAGTAATGCGCAAGCTTTTGCACTCCCTCAATACCCATGAGAGGCAATCTCTCCCCCATGATCACCACCAAAATCCCCGCCGGTGAATTCATGATGCTCGGGTTCGTGATGCTCATGATGATGATGAACATGATAGGGTACAGGTACTTTAACGGGATAGGGTACGGGTTTAGCTACGGGATAGGGCACATGTTTAGTGATGTGAATGGGAACTGGCCTATCAACCGGCACCTTAACAGCATAGGGTACAGCTTTTTCAACAGGTACGTGAACAGTTTTTTCAACTGGATAGGGCGCAGGTACAGGTACTTTGACGGGATAGGGTACGGGCTTGTCCACGGGATATGGAACGGGCTTGTCGACGTGAATTTTGACGGGATAGGGTACAGGTTTGTCGACGGGATAGGGAATGTGCTTTTCCACGGGTACGGGATAGGGCTTGATCACGTGAACTGGGTAGGGTCTATCAACGTGCACCTTCACTGGATAAGGCACAGGCTTCTCTACTGGATAGGGCTGGGGCACATGAACAGGTACTTTAACTGGTACTGGTATGTGTTTCTCAACTGGGAATGGCTGTGGCACAGGCACTTTAACTGGATAATGAACCTTCTTCTCAACTGGATAAGGCGCTGGTACGTAGACCTTGTGTGGTACTGGTCTGTCTACTGGTACGTGCACGGGATAATGGACTTTCTTCTCAACTGGATAGGGCGCTGGTATGTGTACAGGTACCTTGACGTAAACTTTGACTGGTACCGGAATCTTCTTCTCCACTGGATAAGGCTGAGGCACGTGCACCTTTACTGGATAGGGCACTTCTTTTTCCACTGGATAATGCACCTTCTTCTCAACTGGATAGGGCACTTTGATATTCTTCACTATTGTTATCTCCTTGATCTTTGCTTCGTGATGATGATGGTGATGGTGATCGTCACCTAATCCATCCGAAATTTCACCGAAGCCCCCGTGGCCGAAGTCGTGGCCGACAAATAGACCATCATAACCACCACCATAATCACCTTCTGATTGATAAAGACCACGTTTCTCCTGCTTCTTCTCAATCTTGCTTTCGTCCACTGCTGATGTTGACGAGGCAGACGGCTCAATCTCTTTTTTCGACTCCTCCTTGCTGGCAGCTATATTCACCAGCATGGACACTCCTAGAAGCACTAGTATCTGGGACAAAAACCAATAGAAAAGTTAGGCGAAATTTTGGTTCTACAAATTTCTATTTCCCATTTTTGGATGCCTCCAACTCACCGAAATCCTCATCTTCTGCAATTCTGTTATCCGTCCGTCGTCCAGAGATTAACTGGATTGATCCCCCCTTGGAAGAATTCACTTTATATATCCTCCAAACTAACTGCTTTCCCCGCCAACTAATCCAGCCTATACTATATCTACCTTCTCGTCGAAAGTGAAAGACTTATTCTTCCACGTGTGCAACAAGGTGTACCTGAGATTACGCCGAAATATCTCAACCACATCGATGCACATGCTACAGATGTAATTCCCCACCCTTCAATGAAATATGACAAGTTGTCTTCCTCGATTGATTTTATTTTTAGATGGTGCGTACCGGAAGAACGGGTGGTGGGTCGTGGGTGGTGGGTGGTGGGTGGGGGGAGGGGGGTGGACTTCCGTTTTGTATTTGATATATGTAATGCAATCCATCTCTCCCAGATCAAATAAGGCATTCAGCATAATGCCGCCTTAAGAAAAATTAAAATAATAATAATAATGATAATGATAAAAAAAAAATTGAGAAAAAAAAATTAAAAATGGGGAAAAAAGGGTTCGACAGATTTTGCGATTAAATGGAAAGGAAGTTTTTTTTTGTGGTATTAAACTTCATCCAAGTGAATAACAATAGTGTTATATATAAGTAAAACCAGCGATGCATAGAGGCGAATAGCGGAAGGAGGATGTACTGATGCTAGCAAAGGCCAATGATGTAAACCACAAGAGGCCATTACTCCTAGGGTGAAGTAAAATGGGAAACATAAAATATTTGATGGAAAAATTTTGCTATTAATTCGTTATGTTTAGGTGAATCTTGGGATTGGTATTATGGGTGTCTTATGACATGTCGCTTTTTTTTTGCAAGCCATCACAAAAGATGGATTGGGTGAAAGTTTAATTTCCAACGAAACTAAGGAAGGCGACGTGATATATTCTTGGGGCGCTTCATACATCAACTTTCGACAAAACGTAATAATATGGGGACTTGTGTCACACTTCCGGTGTTGGTATTGAGTAACAATGCACCTGGATTACCTGAAATAACGTGGATAATAGGAAAGTGCGTAATGATGGTGTCTAAATTTTTCATGCTAAAAAAAATTGCCCATAATTTTCCTTAGTCAAATAATTCGCGGATTTTATTGATAAAAAATTGGGTAGACCATTGTGGACATTGTCCCCCACTCCTGCCGCGAATTATGATTATTTTTCAACACCTGAATGCTTTTAATCGCCCCTATTCAAGTGAAAGGGAGACTGCCGTCTAAAACTTGTATACTGTAGCCTGCATTACCGGTAATAAACGTGAATATCCGGCGAATCATTTTTCATCCGCCAAGGTAACTACCAGAAGTCATCAATTAGGAGTAAAAAAAGGAATGCATCATCAATTAAATAAGGAAGAATTCTTAGATAAAAAGTTGTTTAATTGGCTCAAGGCTGTGGACATTTACAATAATCCATTTCTGGACATTTTGATACCAATTTACGTGCAGCAATAATGTTAAAAAGTGGCGCCTTGACGATCGCGTTTCTCCTTCAGTGGACTGCTCCCATGCAGCTCCTCACCTTGCTTAAAAATTTTCACCTGTGGCCGCTGATAGATGAAGGGTGCTGCATAATGATTGGTTGGTGGTGTATAATAGAATACCGGTTTTGTTTCGACCTTGTAAACCCTGAGTGGTGATATGCCATTGCTGATTGTCGATCCGCTCTGCTGATGTGCTTTTCGCTTGGGGTCTAGGAGCTTCGCCTCGGATTTGCTCTCTTGTGGCTTATGCTGTACCGGGACGAACTGATAGTTGGTGTTATGATAGGGATTGCCGTAAGGATATTGTCGCACAAATCTGGATGATGGGAAATCACCTGATGACAGTCCAAATCCCGCTGACGCACTGCCAAAGGACGGTCCAAGTTCGGCGAAGGGAGGAAGTCTCCCAAAGCCGGAGTTGCCCTCCTCCTCCTCCCCCTTTCCACCCTCTTCGCCGAATGCAGGATTCTTGTCCTCTTCAGCATTACCACTCTCACCTTCAAAGCCCGGGCCAATGTCATCAAAATCATCACCACCCTCGGACTCGTAACTAGGTCCGAAATCATCCGCTTGGCGCTTGAACAGTGTATGTCTTATCTGGTCCACTGCTAGCTCAGCAGCCTCCCTCTCGTGCTCCATTCTCAGCATACTCTCCCTCTCCTCAGGTGATAATATTGTATAGCTAGGCAGCTGCTCGGTAAAGTCATATTTCCTTACGCTTGAATGGGATGCGCGTATTGTCTCAGTGCTGGTTGTGGAATTACCCGACTCCAGTGCCTTCTCAACAGCCTTCTCAGCTACTCTCTCTGCTGCACGCTCAACTGCTAATTCAGCTGCGCGCTCAAGCTCTTCTCTAGTACTTGCGCTAGTTGATAGAATTATACTGAGGGAGAGCAGGGTAACGCCTGCTACCTGCATCATCTGATTGAAGCATCCAAGAGATTATTTACATAAACTGCCTTTAAGGGTGCTTCAAAATTTAACGTTTCAATTATTTTTTCAATAAGTAAATTAGCATTCTCTTCTACCTGAGTCGCAATTTTGGGCTCTAATTATATTTATTTGCTTAAAACTATTTTGTAAATTTATGTGAAATTGTGTAGTATCGATTTTTTTCTAAATTACGTTTCATAATTTTTTCCTTTTGATTTTTTCTATTGCACAATCCCATTTCAATCTCAATTATCGCATGGTCAGTTATCTGTGGAGTATAAACGTGTAGGTTTAGTTATATATTGTTTCATTCCAAGGCCCGAAAATGTTTGCAATAATTTTTTAGTATAAAAAATATTCAGGAATTATTAATTGCGGATTAGCAAATTGATTAAGCTGGTTTGGTAGTCAACGGGTCATGAGTCTTGGCGCGAGTTGATTAATTCACGTGATTAACATGAGAGTTAATTTTTTCTGGAGACAAATTTCACACTTTCTGTTTTTTTTTTCTTATAAAAATTTATTCGTTGTGTAATTTTTTTCTGATCTTTCATACTGGAGAAAAAATTGGGTGTGGACGAATTTTAATGGTTTCATATGTCACAATGCTCAAATAATTTATTTGGTTTTTTTCATCTTGAAAAAATTGTATAACGTAAGTTTATAAAATGACAATTGAGGGATAGAGTAAATAGGCTAATGATAAATTATGAATAAATACTACATGATTAGTGTAGGTAAATCTTTAAAAAAAATAACAAGTACGAACCAAATTTTGGCGGCCCATGCCGACGGACAATGTTTCCAGTACAAGAAAATATGTTCTAATCTCCCAGCTTCCAACAATAAACTAGTTACCCGAGGATTGGTTACAAGCAATATTTATACCAGTTGTACTTTCCCCAAATGCTGTATTGTAAAATAATATTCAATGACTTTTGTTCTGTCCGCAATTTACCGTTTTTTACTGAGACCATCGATGATTATTTTCATTGTTTTCATGGGTAGTATTATACCCCATTATTGGCTTTATAGTTTTAGTAATTTTGCCAATTGAGTGCCTCTGAAGTCCACAGCATACGCTCTAATTGTAATTTTTTTCCCCTTTTTTATTTCTATTCAAGATTGATATTTTCTACACACTTAAAATCAATTTCTCGAATTCTGAGAAAAATTCACCGTGTTCTATACCAAATAGAATATAATAAAACTTTCCTCAAACTATTGAAAACAATTATAAAGTCAGTGCTATTACATCATTGCTGTTGGGTGGGGGGTAGAAGTAAAATTATTGGTAGCATTAATATTTGAAATATTTTCATCTGACTAGAGCCCATCGTGCAATTGAAAAATTGTAGAAAAATAATGTCAGTTGACATAATACCATTACTCTGCTATCACCTCAGTGAAATTCTAGTGAATCACAGTGCCCTAATAATAATGAAAATGAAGAAAAATGAATCACGCAAAGTGGCCTGTATGTCTCGGCCTACTTGCTAACAGTGGCATTTTTCCCTTCTTCTTTCACTTCAATACTGTTATCATCAGCGGTATCACCAGCGCCAGGATCATCTGCCATGTGCTCATAATCACTGGCTATAACTTTTCCCTTTCTGATGAGCGCCTGTGCTAAACCGCTTGTCATTTTCTTCTCAACATGCGCTTTCTTCTTGGGTGAGATTGCATTGCCAAGTGCTAATCCTGGACGCTCCTCCGCCATTCTAACTGAGTACCCCACATCCTTAAAAACAGGATAGGGCACTTCCTTCTCCACAGGATAAGGCTGTGGTACACTCAATTTAACTGGATAGGGTACATGCTTAATAACCTGTACCGGTACTGGTCTATCAACCTTGACCTCATATGGTACATATCTTGTTTTATAAACTGGATAAGGCACGGGCTTGGACACTTGTACAGCATAGGGCTTAGCCACTGGTACAGCAACAGGCCGCTCGACCTTGACCTCCACCGGATAATGAACAATCTTGTCAACTGGATATGGTTGGGGTATTGCTATTGGTATCTTCACTGGTATTGGTATGTTACGCTCCACTGGAAATGGCTCTGGTACCGGCACTTTCACTTCGTAATGTATCTTTCGTTCAACGGGATATGGCTCGGGTACATAAACTCTGTAGGGTATTCTTCGTTCAATTGGCACTTGCACTGCATACGGTATTTCCTTGTAGATTGGAATTGGTTTTGGAATTTTTACCGGCACCTTGATCATGACCTTGACCGGATGGTGAACTGCCTTTTCGATTGGATAGGGCTCGGGAATTGGTATTTGTACTGGATAGGGGATTTTTTTTACCACCGGATAGTGGATTATCTTCTCCACTGGATAGGGCTCTGCTACATTTTTGACTATTGTTATTGTTTTTTGTTCGGGGGGGTCGTCAGGTGTGTACTGATCGTGGAGACGGGATTCCGCTTCGGTTTCTGGGGCAGAGGTGTCCACTGCGTTGTTGGTGTCGGTTTGGGACTTTAGGACTGTGAGGTCCATGGTGGCTACTCCTGCTTGGTAGCTGGCGTAGTCTTCCTTGCGTAGGACACCTGAAGTGGGGAAGAAATGGATGAGGTTAGCCAGGGCATGTGCTTAAAACTGGGTCTAGAAGGGGCGAGTAGAGTCATGGTACATACCAACATTGGGATCCTCAAGGTCATGCGGATCAATCGTGTGGTAACTCTCCAACTGCGGCTTCTCCCAGGAGTACCTGTCCTGCGCTGCCAGCCGATGATGGCTGCAATCAAACTTTACTTTTCCATAGTTGAATTGTTTGGTTGCTATCATCGGCAATAGTAGGCACAATATCCATAACACGTGTCCCTGTTGGCAAAACATACCGGGTAAACTTGCAATGTACATTGATTGTCATCTAGACTTCATAGGCTTGGATTCACAAATTTAGCTCACCACGTGCCACATGACGATTTGTATAAAAAATAGTGAATGAGGCAGCTCTTGAGTACTCTCTGTTGGGCTGGATGAGACTGACAATTCATGCGATTTTTCCTTCTATATAATATGGTTGCTCGTGCAAGTGTGCCATATCTTTCACATTTGATACGGTTTTAGTGTACACATGTGCTCGGTAGTGCTTGAGATTGTTCGCTTGTGTTGAATGCTATTTCCCCCCCCCCCCCCCCCATGGAACAACAATAATCCATAGGAGAGAAGCATTAAACTTTCTTAATTTCGCTCGGGTCCACGACCCCAATCATTAGAGTTATCATCGCAGAGCGTTGAAAGTGAGGAGATCGTTTGATGGTTTGATTAACACGATAAAGTATCATGAAATTCATGGACATTGATGATTATATCTTGGGCAGAGATTGTGATTAGGCAGTTTGTTATATCTGGGATTATGCAGTTGACGGCGCAGGGTAATTATTTATAACATGTGAAGTTATTCATAATTCTGGGGCGGTGGGTTTACGGTGGTTACTCTCACTTACGGGAAGTTCGGGATGAGTAGTGGTGAAATTGTTACCCTCCACCCCCCCCCCCCCCCCCACCCCACCCGACCATTATATGTCACAAGTTCCATGATCCCCCCCCCCCCCCCCCCCACTTGGTCATCCCTCTGTTACGTTGAGATTCTAAAATGTAAAAATTTGCAAGAATTCTACGTTTTCAAATTTCGGAATTTTTCAAAATTTTACCAAATTTCATGAATTTTCAAATTTCTTGCAAACCCTTCAATTTCTCAAAGTTTTCAAGAAATCGAATTTTCGTTTTTACATTTTCAGATTTTCTTCGAATTTTGAAAATTACGAAATTGAAATTTTGCATCTGCCAATAATTTATGAACTAAAATTTGCAAACGTTCGAAAATTTTTGAAGTCATGAATAGAATTCAAGATCGTTTCCATTTGTTTCTAATTTTTGAGATTTCGAAGGTCTTCCAAGTTCCTCAGCTTCGAGACTTGTCCGATTCAGAAAAAAAGCAGGAAATCATCCAAAATTTCTAAGACTTCGAAATCTCCGGAGCTTCGAAAATTATGGTTGTCTTGTAGAAATTTCTAATTGATATTCATTCATTAAATTCTGAGGATTTCCGAATATATCCAACTTTGCAGCTTTAAATCTAGAATGATGCCAACCAACTCAGGAAGCGGTTGGGCTGCGACTGTTAGAGCCTCAACCACTTCACCGACCTCGTGGAAATGCAATCCCTGTCGCCATCTCACGGATACCGCCTCACGCGACGTGCCACTCATATTTTTTTGACTCCCCGAGAGGGGAGTTACACTCATCAGCTCGACTATGAAATTTCTCAGAATCATGAAATTTTCACTTTTCTCGACGTTACACACATTTCTCCAAAATTATTGTCACGTTTTTAATTTTTTTTTCAAAATATCCATCTCGGTGGAGAAGGTCTCAAAGAAGTCTTAAGAGGATCTCCCGAGAATTTTCGGATCCACCGAGAACTTCTTCGCCTTCCTCCTCGTACAGACCATTAGCGGTCGAGGAGAGGGTCCCAATCTTTTTTGGTACCAATGGTGCTGTCCCCATAAAATTTCGAAATACACATATTTGTCGTACACATATAAAAAATGATCTATACAAAACAACAATTGCACGTTGTTTTGGCATGTTGACACCCGGTGATCCGTTCCGCATTTCTAACTGCAGTGCAGGCTCTTGCCACAATCATTGCTACATAACTAACCAGAAATTTAATTTGCTTAATTAAAAAGGCAAATAAAAAGCCCTAGTTCTCTTATTGATTGATGATTTGGTGCATTCTAAGACGTTGGCGCTAAAGATAGAAATTTTCAATATCCAAAATATGAATATATTTCTCCCCTCTCAAACATCAACTACATACATTATATCCACGACATGTTCGCTATACTATATTCATAAAACACTACATAGCATATGACATAACTGCTTTCTATGATTGATACTGCTCATGCCTAAAACATCACTTTGACATTTTTATTCCCCATAATTTATCTACACTCTAAAACTCATAGAATAAATCGCTATATATTACTCCAGCGATATAGATCCAGCAATTTTTTTTTCTGGCCTGCAATTTTATTATTACCACCAGGTGAAAGTATTTCCGATATCCTGTGTGACCAACAAAATCAAGATTCCCAACAATGTCACAATGTTAATGGTAACGCATATTGCAATAACGAAAATACTTTCGTCCTCGAACGGTGCACAGCTATGCATGGAGACATTATTTCTGCAACTCCCCTATTTTGAAATCAAGTTTTCTCGACTTATCTTAATTCTTCATCGCTCGCTGCTATCTCTCTCGTTTCCTCTCCCCCCCTCCCCCTCCCCGCCCACTTACCTGCTTTCCTCCCCCTCCGCCCCTCTCCTCCACCCACCCGCTCTGGCCCCCTCCCCCCCCCCCCCACCCACCCTCTCTCGTCCCCTCCCCCCCCACCACCCCCTCTCCCCCTCCCCCTCCTCACCCACCCTCTCTCCACCCCCCTTCGCCCCCCACACCCACCCGCTGCCCTCCCCCCGCCTCCTCCTCTCACTCTCGCGACTTGTATGAGTAACACGGAAGACGTTGATGCGTAAGGATGCGATCCAATCGTCCTGTTGCAACTGAAAACTCTTACTTTCATATACACATTTTCATCACTGCGCACAAATCACCGCTTGCATAATACCCAGACTACTTTCAACAAGTTGTATGTATGTGTTTAGCATTTTATTGAGAACCCCATTGAGATGGTACGAGAACCATCCATGGAATAATCTGTAAAAGTTAATGTGCTCTTCACTGTCAACTGAATACTTAAAGTCGAATCTTAATCTGGACCACTTGTCATTGATGGGAGAGAGTAATTTTTTTTTCTCCAATGTCGTTGATTGATGATTAATCAGTCAGCTTGATAAGGTGAAATAAAGGAAAGAATAATCCTGGTTTTAATTTTTTTTTAATATTTATGGTACAAAAATACATAAATTCTGAACCTAATGAGATAATAGAAATGTGTAAGACATCTAACAGAATTATTATTAACATTAATAACCGAGCGAAGTCTGCAGACAATGGTCATTATTGAGAAAATCTATCGTGTATGGAGATCAGGGAATTGGCGAATGTCCCTGTAACATCGCTGATACACCAATTGAATAGAGAAATTTGGAAATTGATTTAGGTGACTGGGGACGAGACGAAATTTCCTATATTTCCGGAATCTCCAGTGTTTAAATGTCCTGGAAAATTCCAGTCTGAAAAGCGAAAAATATGACATTATACCCCAGTCGCCAAGGATGTAATCTTAACCATTAAATACGTAAGATCCATTGGTTGCTCTTAAAACGAATAATACGATATTTAAATAACGAAAATTGTCAGGTAATCATCGTGTGGATGCGCGTTGATTTTTTTTGTTTTTTTTTTTTATCCGAAAAAAGTGGGTCACTCGGCGTTGTTTAGTGATGGTAGTCGTATGACTCGCCGGAGCTGTATTGCACAGGCTCAGCGTATTCGTAACCACCATGTCCGTGATGATGTTCCTGGTGATGTTCGACATGGACCGGAACAGCTACAGGTACTTTGACTGGATAGGGAACGGGCTTTTCAACTGGATAGGGTACGGGTTTTTCAACATGGACGGGATAGGGTCTATCAACTGGCACCTTAACTGCATAAGGTACAGGCTTTTCAACCGGATATGGAATGTGTTTCTCAACCGGATAAGGCGCTGGAACGGGGACCTTGACTGGGTATGGTATGTGTTTCTCGACTGGATATGGAACTGGTCGGTCTACTGGTACCTTGACCGGATATGGTACAGGCCTGTCCACTGGATAGGGCACCTTCTTTTCTACATGAACTGGGTATGGCTTGAGTACCTCAACTGGATATGGCCTATCAACGGGCACTTTAACTGGATAAGGCACGAGTTTTTCAACTGGATAGGGCTGGGGCACGTGTACTGGTACCTTAACTGGATAAGGTACTTTTTTCTCAACAGGGTAAGGCTGTGGCACTGGTACTTTGACTGGATAAGGTACATGCTTCTCAACTGGATAAGGCTGGGGCACCAACACCTTCACCGGATAGGGACGATCAACAGGTACTTGTACTGGATAAAGAACCTTTTTCTCAACTGGATATGGCTGTGGCACATGTACTGGCACCTTGACGTACACCTTGACTGGATATGGTACGTGTTTTTCAACGGGATAAGGCTGTGGCACTGGTACCTTAACTGGATAAGGTACATGCTTCTCAACAGGATATGGTACATGCTTCTCCACTGGATATGGTACAGGTACATTCTTCACCACTGTTACGGTTTTCACATGATGATCACCGTGATAACCGCCGCCATAACCTTCCAGACCACTGACATCGTAGTCTGATGTGTGGAGGCTATGCCCATGTCCACCGCCAATGTCGTAGCCACCGACATCATAACCGTATCCATAACCAAGACCGAGGATACCACGTTTCCCATTCTTCTTCGATGGCTCTGTCTCCTCGGCTTTAGTTTCCGTTGCTTCGCTCTTCTTCTCCGCCTCTTCAGCAATTGCTACTGCACCTAGCAGTGCCAACACAAACTGAAACACGAATTTTTTTTATAATTATTCAATGGATTATTCAACCAACACTGTACACCCCAGTATTATGCAAATCACAGAACAAAACTTTACCAGAATCTTCATTTTGCTATTCATAATGGTTCCGGGTACGTCCAGAAGTGAACTGGATGTTGATTGCCAGTTGTCCGGGGCCTTTTATACACGGCACACTTTCGCCTTCCTCCGCGAGGGACCACGGCGCCTTTGCCCGGCCCATTACCTCGTACTCCCCACGTTTATTCTTTGTTCACCTAACGATATATACCTACCAACTTTATAAATCCGATATGTACGAAATCATGTGTGAGAAACTCCCCATTGCTAATGGTAATCGGAAATATTATCGGCCACCATTGGAGGGACCAATCACATTTGCGATCAATTGAGTCGATCCGCGATAACCCTGTCATGTGGACCAAATCCAGAAGATCCATTGGTCATCCAGGGATCTATTGGCAAAAAATTATTGACACATGTCTTTTGACAAATCACAGCGTTTCCGCGAAAACTGAAAGTTCCGCCGGTCACGAGGGGGATGAGGATAATTCATGGCAACAGGATGGGAAAAGTACGAGTTTTTTTTTCTTTTTTTTTTTTTGAGCGCGACAGTTGGCCGATTACGTAAAGGACGTTCCCTGAGATCGAGTGAAACTCACCCACTTGTTACCTACTTCTTTGAATTCATTATTATTACTGTTATTTTGATTGCGCGAGTTATGGTTTTCTATAGTTCTCACACGTGCCTTTAAATTCCTCGAGGGGGAGGGTGGGAGGAAGGGGGGGGGGGGAATAGTCGCAATGCTGACAAAAATTTTGTACTACCATTTTGACCTCAATAATTGCAGATTGTGCCATTGAACAAGCACGAAAATCCGGGAATTCATGTGAAATGAGGACTATTGAATGACAAGACCATGTTGCTTACATGATTTTTAATCTGCTTTTCCTTTCAGGCAAAAATTCAAAGTAGAAAGTATTCTTTTCATTCGACATGAAGTTTATAAATACTGGCATGACAGTTTTTTCTCCCTCCCCCCTCGCCCCCCCTCATCCTCACTTATCATCAACTTTTCCAAATTAGGCATTTAGCTCATGAATCACTGATTTTAGCATAATTACAACACATACACCCACAATCCTGATTTATTGAATCAATGTGTTACTGATGGCATAGTGGTCAACTGCCCAATTGCAATTGATACTTGCAAATTTAAATGGCTTTTTAATCAGATTATCTTTGCTATTTATAGCTGGGTCGTATTTATAAAATGACATAGATATAGAGATGATATATAAATGGTGAACGATTTCTATGATAAGCTATATATCAGGAATGCTATGTAATAAGTTTCTTGTATCCTCAGGGGATTTTCATATCCCCGAACCTGAATAAGACATTTTTTGCCATTATTATTACTACGATACGTTAGTGGGTGGGTGTGTGAATGGGTGTGCGAATGGGTGGGTGGGTGAGTGGGTGGGTTTGTGAGTGGGCGGGTGGGTGATTGTGTGAGTGGGTGGACGTGTGACTGGGTCGATGTGTGAGTGGGTGGGTGTGAGTGGGTGGGTGTGAGTGGGTGGGTGTGAGTTGGTGGGTTTGTGAGTGAGCGGGTGGGTGAGTGTGTGAGTGGGTGGGAGGTGAGTAGGTGGGTGGGTGGGTGAGTAGGTAGGTGGGTGGGTGAGTAGGTGGGTGGGTGTGTGAGTGGGAGGGTGGGTGGGTGTGTGAGTGGGAGGGTGGGTGGGTGTGTGAGTGGGAGAGTGGGTGGGTGAGTGGTCGGGTGAATATATACAAAAAGTACGTCTCAGTACTTTTTCCCCCCTCATATTTGTACTTATTCTAATCAAATTGATGTGGATGTTTAGAAATTTTGTCGCTGGCGTTCTGCAATTCCAACTGTATCGAGGTCTCTGTCAAGCCGCTGGGCAGCGTTTTATCAATGATCCCCGGAGGCCCCTGCATAAATGCGACTTCTACAGGAGTCCCGAGGCTGGTGCTGCACTCGGGTGAGTAAAAACATGAAAAAACAAAATCACCTAGCTATTCCATTTGGCATCATCCAATTGCCTTGCATTAATCTCATTTCTTGGAGATCTAAATAAGCGTGATATTGAGGTAGACTCGGCTAATGTACTAGAATGCAGGTGAGAGGAAGTTCGATATGTTCTAACTAGTTCTGTATAATTGTGGCTTGCGTATTTGCTAGAATATGATTGGCAAGGATCCATCGTGGCGAGCTCTAGTTAATGTGCCTGAATTTATGGTTTCCGTTAATGGGGGGTGGTGGGTGGGGGGTGGAGTGGGGGGGGGGGGAGGGGGTGGGAAATACAATGGATTCTTTGTGGAAATTAGTCATAATTACTGAAACCTGGAAAACTTATAACAGGATGCTCTGATACATAATATATTTCCAGTATACGTAAGAAGTTGTAATTCAAGGGTGTCCACTTTGCTAAAATAACTTTCCCTATGGAATTGCAATGAACTCGCCTCATTTATTATACATATACTTTTTCGCAGATTATTTTTTTTTTCCTTTCTCAATCTCTTCTGCTTTTTTGAACTAATTAATTTAATGATGAAATTCTGTTATGCGCATATTAATTTAGTTATGCCATGTATAATAATTAATTAAACGGGTATTTATTACGGGATTATATACGGCAGGCCCTGTTTTAGTGGGCTATTTACATTGACTGCGAAATATTGTAATTACGGTAATTAACTTCTCAATTACGCGATGTTATTGCGATGAGTGCGATTTGGAATTTTTTTTTCGCGATATGCGATTTCTGATGAATAATTTGGATTGTTTATCACGCCGTAACTCAAGAACAACTGGAGATAGAGCAAAAAGTGTGTAATGAAAAATGTTCCTTGCCTAAAAATACACACTTTATGTTTTACAGTGTTTTCTCCTATCTTGCATAATTAAGGCGCAACAGCAGGTAGAACCGGTGCGCACGCGCACTGCTAACAGCGCCAACACGTTGAAATAATATATACTCTGGATTTTTCACTCTCCAGTATTTTAAGCAGACCTTTCTTCATTTTCTACATGGTATTAACCGCGTATGATCTGACCTGTTATGCAAATTACGTTTCTCATCGCAACAATTCAACGTACTTATGTTTTGTTCCGCCAGTTCTCATTGTTATTCATTTTCTTCAACTCGCGAAATAACGAATGAAAAAAAATTTCCGACTAATTCTCCCACGTATCTCAATTAGGGAATTATTGCAATAATTTCACACTGGTTGCGCATCGAACAGGGTAATTTAATGATTATCACTCGAATTACAAGTCGGAGTAAATGACGCGAGCGAGTGACGAATGATTCTTCACAGTTCATTCGTTGAACTAGTGTTTCGTTACAAATCCGCGAGGTAAGCAAAAAGAAAAAAAAATTGTTGTGTTGGTAAATATGGAAGACATTGACGTAGCGTCTCTCGTTGCCTTAAATGTTGCTGTACTCCACTTCTCAGGGTGTTGCTCCTTATAAAAGCAAACACACGAGGCATTAGTCGCCTAGAGTAGATTGCCAGATTGTGATGCAACAATACATGCACAAGTGGCAAAATTGTTGGGATTAGAACGAATTGCTCAGCGTAACTGAAGTTGTGGGGATCCAGCAATGGCATAAGACTTAGTACTGGGAGGGGGCATGGGTGGGCTTGAAATATTGTTTTGACAAATATTCAAAGAATTGAATCATATCCTTTGCTGATAGAGGACGTTGGGATAAAATTTGGTGGGTGGGTCGGCGGATGAGGTAGATGGGTGGGTGAGTTAGATGGGCGGGCGGGTGTCTGAGTTAGGTAGGTGGGTGAGTGGGTGGGCGGGTGACATGGGTAGGTTGGTGGGTGGGTGAATGGGTGGGCGGGTGACATGGGTAGGTTGGTGGGTGGGTGGGTGGGTAAGATGGGTAGGTGGGCGGGTGAGATGGGTGGGTGGGCGGGTGAGATGGATGGGCGGGTGAGATGGATGGGTGGGTGGGTGGGTGGGTGAGATGGGTGGGTGGGTAAGATGGGTAGGTGGGCGGGTGAGATGGGTGAAAACTTTCGCCTTCATCTACAATTTTCATCCTCGGCCAAAAAGTTGTTGAGACCTTATGACGAAATAAACTATTTCGGCAATTTCTGAAAATGGTACATATACGTAGAAAGTGAAAATTGTACTTTGGCTTTTCGGACTCGGTTCAAGAGCTTTTACTGTCTGAAATGTAATAAACCAATCAGTAAATGAATGAATAATGAATAAATCAGCGGGCTAAACAAGTGTGACCCATTAGCGCTACACATTTTTTCCGGTCTATACTTTCGGGGTACGCTAATATTTTTGTTACCAAGTGCCTTTCTTCCCCGTATTGCCCCTCTTTTTTGACTTGGCAAAACCGGACACAGTACACATTTCTATATAAACAACGACGGTGAAATCCCTTGACGCTGCGCAAGCGCAGTTGGTGCTGCGCAGCGACACTGCGCGCCACTCCAATTCATCTAAATCAAGTGAAATTGGTTCATCTGGGAATAATTGTTTCCGTATAACGTTGCAGAATTTTATAATGTGGCGAACACTCCACCAGGGTCAAAACTTTCCCAATCTTTTTCATTTGGGCAGCGATAACCGCGAAGACCGCCGCGGTCGCGCTCATAGTACCTTAACGACGCTAGCGCTATCTCTGCAAGTTCTCCCGACTCGACGAATGAAAAATATTTTCCTGTGATAACCTGTTGGAAGAATGAACACTTAAATTTAAGACGTTATGAACACACATCTATTGACATTTACTCGACATACGTAATGATTGGATGAGGTAGAATGAGAGTGAAGTGATCAAAGCAAACATAACACGTTGGCATAACTATCCAATTACCCAGTTAGTACAAAATTGGTTGTTCTTTTAAATACCGGTGTATGGGGCGCTCTCTTCCTGTAATGGAAGAGTTGACTCGTAAACTCTCGCTTGGCTATAGCAATAGTAGAAAATAATCGTGTATGTGTTTGCTTGCGAAACACTGGTGAGTGCATTGGTGCATGAAAACCAGCGTATCAATGTCCCGGGCTAACGGTCGTGTGGTAAACACTTTGGTTGACTCAAATTTTATATCCGTTGGTGCTTGATAAAACATTTCAAAAGAGAATAACCGAAAAAAAAATGAATACTCCAGAGGTGACGTCCGTTTTATGTCCTTATACAGTGATACGAAAGCCATTGACTTATCATTAAATTCAGACTAAAAACATTTTTTATGACCCCCCCCCCCCCCCCCCGGCGTAATGTCTTTATTTTTTTTTCCTCCACCATTTATGTAAGATTAATTGAGCAACTGCTGTTGATTGTTTGCGATTGGCAAAATACTTTTTAATTTTTTGAAAACATATCACATTGATATATATGTATATATATATATGGAGGTGAAAATTTTCTCGTGAAATCAATTTATCAGATGGGAAATTTTCACCATCATGGTGAAAGTGCCACCTTAATCAGCTTTACATATGTCTCCAAATACTTTCGGGTTTTCCCCGAGTGTACGATAAATTATTTAGTGTAGCCGTAAAAAAAGATGAAACATTAAACAAATTTTTTGCTATCAGAATTGTTGGTTTTTTTCATTGAGTTTAGGCACGATTTAACTGTAGTAAAAATCACTGTAAGTGTTCTTCACAATCTCCGTTAGCTTCTCACCTGAATCATGTCTAGTCACTTGGGACTGAAGAGGAGAGTGAAATTCAAGAATCACATTGAAGGAAAATAGACTATTGGAGAACACTTTTTCTATTTTGTATTTGGACTGTTGAGGTATGATACTTGGCACGAAAAAAATTGGGGATGACATTGATGGATTTTTATAGATCTTTTTCACGCTGATTACAAAAGTAGTGGACACCTTGAAAAAAAAAAAAAAAAAAAAAAAAAAAAAATCTAGTTGGGAGAGAAAATAGTTTGACGAGAGCAACTTTGGGATTTTTTATCTCCGTTTCGTCACGTCAGAAAATTCTCAAATTTTTAGGGTCTTTCAGGTACAGAGTGGTCTACCAGTGATAAAAATTTCAGTTAATTTTATTGATAAGTATTCATTCAAGAAATATGTGAAGCCCCCGCCGCTGCTCCCAGCGTAATTGTGTGCATGTATTTTCGACAAATTATTCGGTAGGGCTATCCGCCATTTGTGGCGCGACATTTCAAAACGATGCGACGCGCGGCAACAGCGCTTAGAATTCCGCTACTACGCACCTGGTAGCGCCACGAGCGCCGCGCCGTTTTTCTCCATCCGCACTTCATTTGAAAATTGATAGCTAATTATTCTGCGATTATGTAAGCATAGAATCGTCGTTTCTGAATATCAGACATATCAATTGGGGATATCATAAATCCCGATTGCGCAATTCATGATATGTTTCAATTTATCCTGGGAAAAAATAGCGGCATCTGTGCTGAACACACAAATAATAGAAACGGTTGCATTATCACCTTTACCCAATCCGCAGTTTTTGTCCACCAGCGCTTACATTCTCAACTCATTTTGTAATATTTTTTTCCCGAAATTCTCGGTTTTCGGCAGTTTTAGCGACTTTCACATCTCTCATATAAAAAACTGAACGCGCTTAAAAATCCCCAGAAATTATTTTGAAATTGGCGTGCAAAAAAAATTGTGAATCACAAAGCTTCAATTCCATAAATCTAGAAATCTTTAGGTCACATAAGCGGAATTTTTTTCTATTTGTGTAATTGTCTTTGAGTATCAACGAGTAATACTGAACTTTTTTTTTAGTTGCATTTCCTTATTGAACTTCCCGATAGGAAAAGTTATTAGGATACACTTGTGTTCATTATGGCATCACAAGATAACTAATAAAATAAATTAACCCCGCAGGTAGGAGGTCTAGACAGTATTATGCATGTATGTCTCATTTTAAACTTCGATATCTCTGATAATAGAGACTATTAAGAATTTGTTCAAACACCTGTATAGAGACGTCGATTCGCCGACAGCGGGGTGCGTGTGTATGTATGTGCAGGTGAGTGGGTGGGTGGGGGAGGTCGGGTGGGTGGGGGAGGTCGGGTGGGTGGGTGAGGTCGGGTGGGTGGTTGGGCTTGGGTGGGTGGTTGGGCTTGGGTGGGTGGTTGGGTTGGGTGGGTGGTTGGGTGGGTGGTTGGGCTTGGATGGGTGGGTGGGTGAGGTCGAGTGGGGGGCTGACGTTGGGTGGGTGGGCGGGTGGTGGGTGGGTGAGATTAGGTGGGTGGGCGTAATTTCTATCGGGAAGTTGTACGTGCAGCCTGAATGGGTCCACTTCTTAATATGCTTGAGTATTCTCCAATCAATATTTCCTTCATACTGCTCAAAGAATCATCTCTATATAGTTCGCACATAGAGCAATTCGTACGTCTCTCAATACATAACGTTGCGAAATAGTTCAGCGCAAACAGGATAATCACTATTTTACCTGGCAAATCCCCTCTTGTTAACCGGAAATTATAAGATCGATGAATTACGAAAACCGCCGAGTCGAAGGGAGGTATCAATTGCCAGTGTTATACAGGCATTCCAAAATCCTTCATGCCCATTCACTAGTTCTCACGGACTTTGCGATTCACTGGGGCTTATGGTGTCCATGTTACTCCACATAGGGAGATGCCGCGGTCAACTAATTACCGTGATTCATAACTCATGTGTTATTGATGCTAGGTGGAAAAACAAGTGAATTAGTTAGCTCGAGGATTATGGCTTCAATAAAAAAAATTCTCGTTCAGCATGGAAGCCTAGAGCTCTTAGGTCTCGCTAGCTTAGTGTGCTCGTCTGCTCTTTTCCAAATTCCTCCATAACCTTCTAGTGGCGCCATCTTCCGTCAAACCGGCGAAGCTTTTTCGCACACCTGATAGTTTTTGTAAGCCACTGTACAAACATTCGCTTAACAATTTTAATGTACCATTAGCGGTGGAAATTGCAACAAATGAATCTCAATTAAATGCAATGATTTTATTCTCAGGAGAATGATGGAGAAAGGATCATCCCGGCCTTGGCCAGATACACTTCAGGAAGCCATCGGGGAATTTAGACTGGACGGAAATGCGGTACGCGAGTATTTTAGACCTCTTGAGGATTGGTTGAGAACGGAAAATCTTAGATCCGGTGAAGTCGTTGGCTGGTCATACGGTGAGTGAAAATCTCTAACAATCTTAATAGTCTTAATTGTCTTAGCAATCTTAAGAATCTTAATTGCGATAGACAAGTACAGTGTGAGGTACTCTTGAACTAGTACACATATATTTATTGATCCCTTCAGGATTAGAATGCCGCCCCTGTTGCCCAAACTACTGACTAATAATTAATTCAATTGCTGACGTATGAAGGACGCCCTAGGAATTAATTGTAACATCTACGCAAGTGAGATAGCCCAGAACAAGTATCTGGACTTGTCCTTGTGACTCCTCCCCATAACCGTGTGACACAGTTTCATTGGTATACATAATATGTGATATAAGCCTGAATTAATAGTATTAGCATCTCATATAGCTAGGACTCGCCCAGTGACAGCTAATAACACTGCAATTTAATTTTTTGTACTTATGGAAAAAATATACTATGATGCTGGTGTACCGAGACATAAGATTCAATTTTATTTCATACTTGATTTAAGTACATATTCTACTTTATTCAAGTATATACTTCACTTGATTCAAGTATATATTGTACTTGATTCAAGTATACATTATACTTGATTCAAGTATACACTGTGCTTGATTCAAGTATACACGGTGCTTGGACCAAGTAAGTATATACTTGAATAAAGTACGCATCGTAGTTGGATCAAGTGCATAGTGCACTTGGATCAAGTACATACTGTACTTTATTCTCATATAGGGAAGGCTCATGCGAAATCGTATGAGTCAGGTAAAACTGACTCCCTGCAAATTGGACCGCTGGGTAAAACGGTCCTCTAAGGTAAAATGGACCGCTACATAAAATCGATTTCTAGAAACACGAAAGATCAATATTCAGAATATTGTTATGCTCATATTATTTTAAAGGCCCGTTTTGCCCCAGCGGTCCACTTCGGACCCGAGGAAGCTCGATATTACAATTGTTGTTACACCATCTTCATTAGTAAAATGTTAATGACCTTTACTTATATTAATACATTGATCACTATGTCTCTTCTCTTCTTCAATTTGATCCCGCAATTGTTCGCCAGTGCCATTCGATCCAATAATACGAGATACGAGACGATAAAGTCATGGTATCATATCGCGGCATTTCCCCCTGGAATAAAATGCCCTTGTTAACAAAATCGTCAACATAGTCGCTCATGGATCATATCTCAATGCGCAAAAAATTTCTATAGTCGTCTTGCAGTTGGCAATTGTTGAGAACTGGGAGGTGGCTTGATTCAAAAATAAATGATGAAATAAAATTGGTCCAGATGGCTGGTGGGGATTTGCGGGAGTAGATGCAACACTCAGTTGAATTCCTCCTCGGAAAATCGTGAGACACGTTCAACCTCTGGGTACTCGCGCTTCTATGTCTCATTGCTCTTTTCTTTTCATCTCACGACACACTTAACTCGCTCAGACTTACTGCCACCCCCGTTTGTTATAGAACACCCACACTAACACAATTCCATTTCAATCTGAGGCGGTATGAGTAATCGATGAATAATTTTCTATTTACGAGGCTATGGATAATAGAACTAATGCGCACAATGCAATTTATTGGTTGGATGCCGAGGTTTCATGAGGTAAGCTGGACCAAGATGAGGACCAAAATAAAATTTCGATGGTTACTCAATGTCCTGTTCCAAAGCGACAAGTCGTCAGACATATATATATCAATCCTGCAAGTGTTCATTTTTACGTCACACCCGGATTCAAAAATCCAGGACTTTTCGATTGCATAATTGAGATGATGAAAAACGATTTCAATCGTTTTTTCCCCCATCCATTATTGATTGTTAATACCAGCGAGTGAAATGAAAAAAGAAAATGGAAAAGAAAAACTTATGCAAGTTCCGTATTGCTATGATCGACGATTGGGTGATTACCTGCGCTCCTACGAGCATTAATTTTCACTTATCCACCTGCAAAATAATCCCGACATAATCTCGAATTACGCGCGAAATTAGGAGTAACAAAAATTTTTGGCAAAATTAAGGCAAACATTTGTGAGAACAAGACATTAAGGTATGAAAAATATGAAGCACCAAATCACTGAGACTTCTTTGAACTTGAAGTTTCACCTGCAATAGCTTATGCAATAGTGAGGTATATCTGATGTATATGCCGTTACGTCGTATACCACATTTGCTTCGTACTGTTCATTAAACTCCCAACACCTCGTATTCGTAAAACGGTTCTTAATGGGTAACATAAGAAAAAAAGATTATACGTCACACGACCATAAAAACTTTTATGAGTTATGTGTTTGCAAAATTTATCTTCACGTCGGTTGGCAAATACACAATTCCAAGCTTTTTTTTTACGGCCTTGTGCCGAAAATATCTCTTACGCCTGTGTGAGCGAGAACGGTTTCCGGGGATACTAGTTTTTCTATGGGAAACATGGGCATGCTTCGAGGGAAATGTAAGAATATGTTGGTGGAATAGTAGACAATTGTCTACGATAACCGCACCTTGAGAACTATCTCATCATTTTTCAAATATTTCTTTAATATTGGAGATCATCGGGGAGACGAACCGAGAAACCGAGTATCATCCATCATTATTGGGATTTAATTAATTGAACCGAGCAGTAGAATGGAGATTTATTTAACGAGTCCGGCCGCGCACTTCCCTTTTCCGCCGCACTGACTGGCGTCGCGTCGGTTTCGGTCTTACGGTTTTCGATAATTTCGATATACGCCGATATTTTCCTCGCTCTCTGCTTTCCCTCATAGAGATTGATTGATTGATTGATTGATCAGCAGCTTATTGCTGTATATTATGTTGTACAAAAGAACAAAAAGCAATAGAATAAGAAAAAAAAACAAAAAGCTCAGTTGTCTTTGCGGCGCGACAAAACTTCACGATTTATCGATATATTCTCACATTGTCCTTTTTAGAATAGGATACGTGTGCATGTTGTCCTGTATATTATGGTAGAATAGTCGAAGAAAATAAACTTTCGATTCGACAAGCCAAGTACTAAATATGAGAATTTTTATTCTCTCGATATATAGATCAGCAATGTTCATTTCGAATTTAGTGACCAATGGTGGAAGTACCAGTGCGCCTGGTATCGTTTTCCGCGTTGGTATTGAGTAGACTAAATTTTGATTTAAATTGCATCAGTTGTACTCGCCGGCTTTCATTGAAAGCCGTTCACAGTTTAAATGGATTCGCAGATTGTACCACAGAGAAAAAACTTGTTTTCTTTCCATGTATTGAAACACTGTGCAGTGCAAGTGTAGTTATTAATTGAATGTTTGGTATTGCAGATGGTGATTACTGCAAGCGAAGCATTGAGACGGCTGGGCTTCAGGTCTATGGAAGTGGCTTTTACTATAATTCAGCCAATGTCTGGGGCGGATCCAGCATCACTGCTATCATCATTATCTCCATTGTATTGATGTTTTGAAATTAGCAGTGCACTCGCGTAATATGAATGCCAATACTATCGACAGGACTTTAACACCAAATAAATCTTTGGATCCTTCCAAAAATTTATTTTCAGGTCCACTGAAAAGTCATGGTTTGAAATACTGAAATTTGGCGCCACACGAATGTCGGAATAGAGAACTCGAATATATATAGGTATAGGTCCCATTAATTTTTAATTAATCATAAGGCCCATTAATTTTAGGTCCCAATGAGGACTCTGAAAAAAATTGAGGTAAAAAAAAAACGGTGGCACCGACGCTGTTGCTCGCGCGTATAGCAATCTGCCGCCCGTGGATTTTTCGCTTTTTGAGAACTGCAATTTCTGCTCAGACACTTTTATGGGTAATGGCCATTTTTTTAATTGAGATTTTGAAACCGATACGTCGAGATTAAAAAACCATTTTTTCAGAGGATCTTAATTATAAACTTATATGTCGTTTCAATTGTTGAGAAAAGTTGAGAAAATTGGCGTGCGGCACTTTGCTCATAACGCGGTTACCAAAAGGTTAAAAACTGATTCAACCAGAAGTGGGTTACGTCATTGAGACAGAGCGGCAACGTCCTCACTGGGAGTCTCGGCTCACTTTGTTTTCCGCGGAACTCTTTTCGCGAAATCACACGACCCGAAACAATGAGCAGCCTGTATCCCCTGAGACTCCGCCTCTCTATAGGTTTTTCCCGCACTTTTTGCTAACTTTCACCATGAAAATTTGACGGATCAATCGGCGGGGCAAAATTGGTTACAATTTTCTCGGAGGACATAAGAGATCAGTTCAAAGATTACGATTTCCGTGTTTTATGCAAATCGCGCAAACTAATGACGCAGGAAAGATAATGAAAGACGCGTTTTACTATACAGGGTGGTCCAAAATTTATCATTTTTATGTCACATATCGATGAAGCATGCAATTTAAATCCGGAAGTTCATTTTCCTTCGGGTGTTATTAACAATTTCAATTGTTTATGAGGCTGTATGATGAGAACGGTTAGAGATAGGGAAAAAAGTTATTAATAAATGTTGTTACTATCATCGAAATACACAATTTATGTTTGATGATTTTTTTCACTACTCTCGTAATTAAGGAGATGTGGGTGATCGTAATGACTCCGAAAATGAAAAGGGCATTTTGCACAATCCACGTTTCTGGGCTTTTATATTTCAAATTATTTTCCTTATCGATATCCAAAATGAAAATAAAATTCCGAATATCAAATTTTTATCAAATGAGCCTTTGAATAAATTGTGGTCCAATTTATTATGAAAAAAAAAATACACGAACGAACCAGAATAATACTTGGTGCATCCATAATATCTTTCACTTTTGGTGTATCCAACATTGGCATTCTGTAATAACAGAATCCAATTGTCAGAGAATCAGCTCAAGAATCTTCAGAGAAATATAATGGGCCTTCATTTCGTGTATTCATTTTCTAATCCAGTTGAATTTACTGAATCTTGATGGTATTATCTTTATTACCCTGAAATTATGGGATGAGTACTGATCATTGATAAGTCAATTGAAACTTTCATCGAAGCGCAGAAATTGCGTGCAACTTCTTTAAACTATTACAATCTGCCCTTTCATCCCCTTTCGTCGGATTCTACATATATATATATATATATATGATTGTATTTCATTATTGATTTACATTTAACAGTTTTCTATTTCTTTTCGTCCGTTGGATGTCATTCGGTTCTGATTTCGGGAAGAAACCAAACTTATGTGTGTGTGCGTGTGGGTGGGTGTAGGTGGGTGTAGGTGGGTGTGGGTGGGTGTGGGTGGGTGTGGATAGGTGTAGGTGGGTGTGGGTGGGTGTGGGTGGGTTTGGGTAGAGGTAGGACCGTATGGGTGGGTGCGGGTGAGTGTGGGTGGATGCGGGTGGGTGAGGCTGGGTGGGTGGGAGGGTCAGCGGGTGGATGGGCCGGTGAGCGGATGAGTGGGTGGGGGGATTGGGGGGGGGAGGGGCGGTGAACACGCACTCAGCCCACTAGTTTGTAATAATTAACTGTCCTTGCTGTTCAACAATGCATTCTATTTTCAATAATTGGGCAATGGAATACGAACAGTATTACGTCATTGCAAGAGCAAAATGATGAAGCGATTACGGAAATATCTATAAATAAATAGGCAACGTGGTAACTCTAGCGAAATGTAGTTGGCATCATATATTGGATCAATTGTATATAAGTGAAAATGTTGGTAGTTATTAGACAGCAATTTTAAAATACATATGTGCAAATTGTCAATGGCTTATGTACGAACATACCTTATTGTATGATACTTTCATTTTAAATTATTCAATAATTTCATGCTCTATTTGAATTTCCAATGTTTATGGAACCATTTAAAATTGTTATAACTTTGGCATAATGTAAATATTTGGAAATTCTGATTCTATGTGCAATTTTATGGTGTAATTAAGACTGCATGACTCACTTAATTTCATTTACATGGCTAAGGAAACCCTATGAATATTTGACCGTCATACCTTTCTACTGTCGGTACCTCCATTCTCCAAAGCAAAATGAATTCTCATCATGTTTTTGTATCATACGTTAATAAATTATGTAATAAAAGCAAACTCAAGGGTTTTTCTATTTCTACTTCTGCTACACTTACTTTCATTTTTCAGAGTTGTCATAGATGTGTTTTTATGCGGATGAAAAAAACATTTTAACGATCCACGTGCGAGCCATGAGACGACGTATTTTTTATAACTAATGATTTTGTTTTCAATAATAAAAATTGAAAGTTCTAGGTTACCGGTGCATTCTCATATGTGACCTTGCAATACTTTCGCGCCAACTATTTGATTGAAAAAAACTATTTATATATATAGACTTCCACTATAAATTTACCAATAAAAAAACACCACTTTTTATTGAACAAATGTCCAAGTAGAACGCTTCACGCTTCAAATATATCATGCGTAAAATATACTCCGCCTAATCAATAATTTGCGTTCCTGTTTGCGAACATGAGAAAGTATGCATTTGAGAAATCAAACTTGAGGGGTGTAGTCAGTGGCCCCCATTCAGGAAAAATTTCTCGATGTGCACTGCCAATCCATAACTTTACTTCACAATTTCCAAAAGTTGTGAATTCTGAGAAAAATTTTCCAAAATTTTCAAAATCGCCAAAATGTACAAAATTTGGAAAAATCCAAAATTTTCAATAAAAAAAAAGTTGACTAAAATTGAAAAAAAATTGACTCATAAGGACAGTTCTCACTCGAGTACCGCACGCGCTTGCCATCCGCGACTTCGCCTCAGATCTGCCACGGGGGGGGGGGGGGTGGACAACGAGGCAAAATTGATAGCGAAATGATCGACTATTGATTAAGCATTGATAGATCGAACCCATCTGGAATTCTGCACTCCATATAGTTGCCATCCAGCGAACCGCCGTGGATGTTGCTTTTTCACTCCATGCAAATTCTCATCAGTAACAACATACATAAAGATGTCTAACTGTGAGCGGTCTTCCATGCCGTTGAAAACCATCCCGCCCTTTTGATTCATCAATGAATGAGACAAATAAACGGCAGTGTCCACTGGTGGGGAGACAAATGCTGGACTCAAGAAGGGTCGCGGTTCATTGTCCCATAAGTGCATTCTGTAGTGTCGCATTGGCCTTTGTACGGTTCAAAACACATGGACATTGAAAAATTTAGGACAACTCTTTTGCTCAATGTTCTTTCTGCCCAATTGCGGGTAATGGAGAATTGAACTTGCCATGTAGTTTCATAAATTTGGTGACAGTGTTTTTCTGTTGATAATTGACCAGTGCTTCACTGAAGGATCTCCCAAAAAATTGGCAATTAAGTGAAATGACCAAGGATAAACCCCATAAAGTGACCAAAGAAATACACCCGTCTGTTTTATTTTTACATACCTAGGGCAATCGAACCCGTTGTACCGTACCAGTGACATTTGAATGATTCTGTACTTACCGAAAGCTCCTTGGATCCCACATGACTAGATTCAAACAGAACCGCTCCATAAATTGGCACCCAAATGCGTTTATTCACATGGACGTAGCAGGTGAGCTTCTGGGTATGCTCTCCCTGGATGTCGATAAAATACTTTAGTGCTTTGATGGATTCATTGGACATTCATGGACATTGTGGAGGCATAGAACAAGGTGGAGTGCATTAGGTGCTGTATCTAGTTCCATCAGTATTGTCCTTCAGGTCTTTCCAGTGCAAAGTTAAATCAAGATGACGATGTCTTGGACACTCCCGCAGGTCATCCTCGTCCTCAGCATCATCGTCCTCCCAGCAGTGGTGATGTCAGAGACCACTGAGCCGTTGACCGGCAGCGTATGCCATCGCATAGAAAAGTGAGAATATAGCTTGATAAGACGGAAAAACTCGAATGAGACGGTTGGAGTCCAATGTCCTTGATCTTTCTGCAGGTGTTCAATTTCGGCGATGTGCACTTGTATGTGAGCAATGGAAATTCCTAGATCAATCGGTCCATAAGGGTCCAGAGTGGCTATGTCAAATCAAATTTTCTCGGAGTGTGTCATTACTATGCGGAATTCGCGGACGAAACGTCTCCTAAAGTTGATGGATAGGACCCCTGAATGTATAAATCTATTACCCATGGTAGTTTATTGTAGTTAACAGCCATTGATACCCCACCCACTGGAGGCACTTTGTCGGGCATTTCCGTTGGGGGGCGCGAACCAACGATTGGGATGTAAGTGGAGTAGTGACTGATTAAGCACTCGGAAATGTTTTTCAAGAGACCGTTCTGCAGTTCCTAAAATGCAGAGTGACATTTCAAATTCAATAATAATTTAATTCATTAAAAAAAAACATCGTAGGTTCCGAAAAAATATCCGCAACTTCGATAAATCGTCAAATTCAATGAATAAATTCGGTAAATCGGCGGCCCATCGCTCTCCATCCTTAGCGGCCACAAAATAATTGAACAGATCTTTTAAAATTTTTCAATTATTAGGCCATGCTCGTTGCACAGTATTTCTACTTCCCTGCTGCTTCAAGTTAATTGACTTATAGATTGCGGTGTAAAAACTTCGTCATATAATGCAAGAGCGCTAATTCCACTTTTTCGGTGGACTCGTCACCCCATGTGGCCGCTAAGGGTTAATGAAGTAAATTGATTTCCGAGATATGAAATCAATGTAACCAGCTTGTAGTCAGAGGACGAAATGAGAAAGTACTGAAATATAAAAATTATCCCGTCTGGTATATATAACAATACTTAAAAAAATAGAGGGGCTCATATTTTTCAGTGCCGCAGAGTCATCTGGAGAGCGGAGAGTGTACCGGACTATGGTAACATTTATCTCATTCAGAACATTATCGACAGCTCGTTTTTCCATAAACAGGTTGGGGGTGGGCGGAGGGTGGGGGGGTATTCCTTTCTCCGCACGTGTATATTACAAGACCAGTTCTTCGAGACCGACACTTCACACCTCCAACTTTCTATGTTGGCCGAAGCACAGCAGCTTCGGGAAGCATCTGCTGATAAACCAGGCGTCAGTACTGAGATCTCCAATTTTTTTTTAAATTATCAATAGAGCTTCCAACTTCTTAAATCCAAATTGATACTCCATCTCTCGTCCATTGAGCGGTTAATTTATTGCAATATGTAATTACTATGAAACGCATCAATTAACCAACATGTGGGCGGAGTGGCCCCCATTCGGGCCACACATATAACATCCCGATAAAAATAGCAAAATCAGTTACGATGTTCCCACAGAATACACATACACACATCGGACTATTATCGGTGGACACATTGGTTATACTGTTAACATCCCTATAATTGTTTCTTCATAGCTAGAAAATTCTTATTTCCATTGATTTTCCAGCTACACACTAACTGTGTCTGAGTCTTATCAGGAACCAGTGCAGGTCCAAACGTCCTTCTGGTGCTTCGCGATGCCTCCAAGATGCTCACGGAGCCAAATAGAGTGGAGAACTCGTTATAGAACTAAAGTAAGTTATTTTTCCCCCACTTATTTTTCTAGAAGTGTAACTGATCATGAAAAGTATATACAATGCTTGTATACAATGTATCTTTGAAATATCCTATGTTCAAACACATGAAGAGTGGTGTCCACACTTCGTCTTAAGAAAAAGGTTTTGCGAAAAATTTTTTTCACCGATTCCGACCGATACCAGGAACGTTCCATGTGTGCTATCAGCAGTGCCCATAAAATGAGAGCGCACGGCCGGGCGGGAACCTAACCCAAGGGGGGGGGGTGTATCATAGGTTCCCGTCGTAGCATAGGGATTTCTGGAGGTTTACCCTGTGTTGATAAATACCATGGCCTAAAGGGCGGAAGCCGGTCCCAGCTACATGGATGGGTGTCCAATAGGCCCTCTGACGGAATGTCCGTACAGGAACAGAACTGGTGACTACTGACACTGAACGCTACCAATTCCGCCAGAAACTTCATCAATAAGACCCTTACAACTGATTGCAAACAATATGGCAGCAATGAAGAAAATTCCAATAATCATTAACGCGAATTATCTGTTCTCAGGATGAAGTTAAGCAGAGAAACCTAACCGAGTGCTGCGACGGATACGCCTTGCAGAAATTGACAATCAATGGATCTTTGGTGAACAAATGTGTAGCCATTTTAGATTGTCCTCCTGGATTTATCGGCAGGGACTGTGCGACCGGTAAGTACCTCTAAAAAATCCGCCGTTTACGGCTAACCATTCCTGGGCAATAAACAACAGATGCTTGTATAAAAAAACCACACAATTTTGCAGAATGTCCAGAGGGTTCATGGGGAATTTCCTGTAGACACATATGCAAATGCGGAGTTGATAGAAGCTGTAACAGGATTGACGGTCGTTGTCATTGCCTGGATGGGTGGATGGGTGCTGGGTACGTACTTCCATTAGAAACTTCCCCCTGATTTTTTTGACCAGTCCCCCTCTCCGTTATATACGACCTTCACCCTAATCATATTATCCTCTGCACAACATGCTGCACGAACAAAAATGTAACAAACGAACAAGCAATAAAAATGTAACAGTAGAAGCAAGCAGGATGTATAACCAGGAAGATTCTGTTCCAGCTGTAACGAACCCTGTCAAATGGGTAAATATGGATCAAACTGTTCCCTGGATTGTCAGTGTGGTCCGGACAATCAGAGCTGTCACCACGTGACAGGCAGCTGCCTCGAGTCCCCATCGACGACGGCAGAAGCCAGCAATTGGTCAACGTCGGTGTATGACGCTTCTACAACAGCATTGTCATCAGCAGACCATGAGAGCTCAAGCTCACCAGTGCAATGGGGTGAGAATTACTCTATCAAATGCATCAGACACCTCACTCCACTCTGGTATTCCCATCAATTCATCTTCTTCGTTTGTTCATATGCACAGGTCACAGTACTCACAATGCTAGCTCCAACGACATGACTCCGACTTCCACCACCGGAACCACCATCACGACTAAACACCCTAAGGCAAATCCACTGGCAATTGAGGTAACTACGCTACGGCCAATTGTTGCTATTTTACATGTCGGTAAAGAAACTACAATCAGAGAGACGATGACATCGGATTCCAATCAAGGTACAACATTCTTTCAAAAATCAATTGTAATGTTCATTCTATTCCAAAAGGGAACTTTTGAGACACCCATAGGTAAACTAATTTCACTTTTCAGGGAAACAATATGACGACAAATTCGATTCACTGGACCTAGCCATTGCATTGGTGATTGCTTCAATTGTCTGCCTGGGTTTAATAACCCTCGCAGTAGTTGCAATACTTCATGTACGCACAAAATTATTCGAGACAATTCGTTTGGCGACTTACGACGGCGAGAAACTCGATTTCAGATCCACATCGCAACTGCGAGAGAGGGGAAGCGCTGGGATATTAACGATAAATCGTACCTCCGCATTAATACCATATGATTATGGTATGTTTTTGCTGTTACATTCTGGTGTTTCATGTTCTCGCACGTTTATCAATGAAATTATGGAAACAGAATTTAACTGGAACTGATCTATATAGTAACTGGACGGCTCAACCCGTCAAGTGCAAGTGAAACCGCTCACATGATGATCAGCGCCTCAACCGGTAGCGGTACTAGGTGTCGCGCAACTGCGCATGCGCAGCATAGTGCGGCGCGGTGAAGAGCAGTAATTTGACAGCGGTCGTTCCGCACTAACCGCACTGTGCCGGGTCACTTCCGGTTACCGCTCGGGGCGATAGGGCCAAGCTATCTAATTACTATATAGATCAGTGTCAGCCACCCTTGACCTCACCTAAGGTGGGTGTGCATAAAATGAGAGCGCCAGGCCGGACGGGAACCCAACTCCGGTAAGGGAGGCTGGGTGGGGGGGGGGGGGGAGGAAGGTCGATCATATGCGCCCGCAAAAAAAAAGAAAAAGATTCTTTTGATCGCAGGTTTGGTAAAGTGGCTAGATCATGTCACAGACTCCGAGTTCAACATCGCCCGGAACTTGATAGCAGTTGTCTCTCCCTTTTCATGGCCACTTGATCCATGATTTATACACCATAAGGGGATGTTTATGAGGAATTAGGGAGGTACTGATAAATCTTTACAATCTTCCAATTATGGGTTTCAGAGATACCTAGATGTATGATGCCGCCAGTGTCTAAGACACTTCCAAGGATGAGCGAGACCATAGCGAGAGAATCAATTAATTCCAATCAGTATTCGAATATGCAGCTTTTTAATAGTCTCAGAGGTGAGGAAAAATCAGAAGATAGGGAGATAAGGCTTGCATGAGAAAATGGTTCAAAATTGTTTTTCAAAGTATTGAAGTAGTGCCATTAAACCGTTAAGAAGAAAACGCAAATTTTTAATATGAACATGACCAGAATTTTACTCTTTTTTTAAAATTAATTTACGTATAATAAAATATTCATAATTTTGCATAAGACAAACAGATTGATTATTACGTTCATGGGGGCCCGTTGAATAATAACGTAAGTCGAGGGGTGTAGATTCGCGGTTTGTTGGTATTGTACATGGAAGGTGGGGGGGAGGGGGGGGGGGGCTACTCAAGCTTCAGAGTACACAATTTTCGCTGCACCATGAACCATATACGATGGTTTATTTTTTAATTGTGTGATATCTAGGACAGAAAACAAACTGAGCGATGGGAATGCCCCATTGAAATCAAATGGGTTGTTTAGCTGCTTGGGTTGTGCAGCTGCAGTGGAGTATGATGTCATAATAACATCTGTCTTAAATTCCCGAGAAATTTAACCAATGTTGTATGTATAATTGTGAACGCTGTAGTGACAGATGAGACTTATTCCTACTTTAGATCGTTTCATTAATTTCGAAAAAAAATTTGGCAAAGTCTCGATCATGTGATCAACAAAAGATGACTTGCAGTGCGTTCAGGCGGTTCTTCCGGAACGAAGGAAGAGCGCGGAGAGTGTATTGCGACAAGGATATTCGACTCCGTCCGTCTCATCCGAGTTATTCCGTGTTATCCGGGCCAATGCGGTCTCGCGGATAACCACCACCGGTTTCTCAAGACTACTTAATTTTAGAATTGATGGTAGCATTTGATGGGAATCTGATTGCAAGCGACTGCTTTACTTAGATTATGCTTGTCCGTCTTTTAGGTTGAGGTCAATTCAAATTGAGACCGCGCTTATCAGATCCGCATTTTACGAGAATAATCGATAATTTAAAATAGGGATGCTATGAATTCGTACATTTGACCTACATATTGTGTAGAGGGGGACAAGGCAACAGATAAATTGTGCTTATATCAATAATGCGTGTGTACTTTTGAATTGCAGAGCTCATGGAGGCCCATTACGATCGTCCACCAAATGTCACTAGCGTTCATGAAGCTGAGCATCTGTATGACGAAATTCCTCTGCAATCCATGCACCTCTAACAGATCAAACAGAATTGAAATTGGTAGCAATGCAATCCTTACGTTGAGAAAAAAAAAGGATTCTAGGAGAACGGCATTTACTTGCCCGGAGTAGCAGGAAGCACATCCGGCATTTCCTTCTGAATGAATCCAATCTAAGCCAATGGCTCGCACACTCAGAAAATTAGTCAACAAATTGTACTGCTATCAATCCAATTTCACTTGACTGTTATTGTACGTAAATGATGTGTGTACGATAATTAAAAATAAATCAAGGAATTTCCCAAGCTATCGATGTCATTTATGCCTGCGCATTGTTGCTTCTGTTGATAATGTTGGAGATAAACTGCGAAACGTGGGAACTTTCTTAGGTCCTCCTTTGCCCGCGTAACATCACCCGGTGTATTTGGGCGCATGATGGTGGACCGCCTACGTCGCTCCCAGCGTAATGTTGCCGTAATGTCGTAATGTTGCCGCGACCGACGAGAGAATTGAGACAAGACGACATAGTTATGACTCTATACAATGCGCGAGAACAATTTTATGATTTTCGCCAATACGAGAGAAATGTGACAAGAGACGAGACGTCGCGACTAAAATTCTATTTAAAAAATCGTTTTAATGATGTCGAGAAGTTATTCATTCACCCCGTTGAGGATCACACACCTCCATTGCGTTTCCTTGTTCTAGTCCTTAGCATCATTACATTCATCATTTTTCAAAAAAAAATCATACGAATAAGGAAGAGAATAAAATTGTGGGAAACAAGTTTTTCAAGTTGATTTATGACCAATAATTAAATTAAGATGAGGAAAGAAATAAATCCATGGGTTTCATCGACAAGGACATTGTGTACTATTTAGCATTGGAAAAAATAGTTGGAATTTGAAATCGATTCTCTTGTCCATCATGACAAGTTCAACTATAGATACCACAATGTATAGACCAAAATCTACATTTCGAAACGACAAAAACTCGAACAGCTGAGTTTATCAAATCAAATCAATCTCAATTTCCCGAGTTCATGTCCATTAAAACCTCAAAAAAAATTATTTTCTCTCTCCGTGTATAGGATCGTCGGAGAAAAATCTATTCTGACCTTCATGATTAATTTCCCAACGTCGTACAAATGAGTTGATTCCTAAAAGTAGCAATGTCGCATCAGTGGATAAAGGTCAAGCCATATTTTCATTGAACTTAAGTAATAAATAAGTGTTAATGATGACCGCATGATACCAGAACTTCTAATCAGCTGACCCGCAGTGGCACATCGAGTTTTACGTAATCATGAGGATAACCATTAGTTAGTAGTTCTGCGAGCATCAGTAGGTGAACATGGCATTCACTCGGTCCTCAATTTTTGGGATTTTAATTTTGGTGGTTTTTGCTAGTGCACAGTATACCAAGGGAGGTGGCTATCATCAGGGAGGTGGCTATCATCAGCAGAACAACGAGACACGATATTGCCAGAAGAGAATTCCGTGAGTCGACGAACTCAGTTGCATTAATCCGTCAGGCCTTTTTTTATGTTTTTTTAACGTCGCTATATTTATGCTCCTCACCTAAGTGCTAATCAGCAGCGGAGATCCATAACGTCGCGGGCGAAAAAGTTACATTTTATCCCTTATCGCTGCTGCGTGAAAAAAGGGTAGCCAAAATTTTGGGAGGAAAATGAAGCGGGGATTGCAATCTATAGATATTTTCAATCCAGTATACTGATAGAAGCAAACAGCGTCAGCTTGACCCTAGACCCAGGAACCCCACCCAGAATTTCCTTCCAAATGAATTCAATTCAAGACCTCCGTCATTGATCAGCACTCGAAGTAGCACAAATATAGTCATGTTCAATGACATAAAAAAAATTCTAATTATTAGAACCAGGATCTTGTTATCTATTCTGCTTTCAGGTATCAGCAAGCATTAGCCTTATACAATGATACTGAATTGCAGACTCCAGGAAGATATGGGCAGCCTGCCAGACCCGTAAGAATTTTCAAATTTCCATCTCGCATTCTCTATTCATTTGCCCCAAATATGTCTTGAATATTGGAACACGGTCAAAGAAGCAGATGATCATCACGACTGTCTTCCCACTTGAACAGCTCTTTTTTTGTTACATCCTGTCAATAAGGAACTCCCATATTTTTTTTATTTTCCTTTCTGCTCACTTTACTCGCTGGGATTGAAAACAGATGATAACGAAATAGATCAGATTAAATCGCGAAAATCGGCCGCAGCCACTTGGATGGGTGTCCAGTGGTCCCTTCCAAAACGAGGGGGCGGGGACAAAAAAAGCAGCCTGTTGTCCCCATGCTTTCAAATCCTCTATTTTCCTTCCAGCATTGGAATGACACATTCAGCAATGGCTACGTATGGATCCTGGATTGCTGCGAAGGTTATCATAAAAGTCCTGTGACAGGTCAATGTGAAGCGAGCTCCAACGACTGCTCTAGCAGGTGCTTTGGTGGTTCCTGTATAAATGGAGTTTGCACGTGTGAAGCAGGATGGTTACTGACCGACGGAATTTGCAAACCCCTGTGCAGACATCAGTGCCCAGTTAATGCTTATTGCTTCGCTCCGGACTACTGCGAGTGCAAACTTGGATGGGAGAAAGGACCGGATGGCGAGTGCAAACCTATCTGTCCTGGTGGATGTGTTAATGGCGATTGTGTTGCACCAAAAGTCTGCCAATGTAGGGCTGGATTCTTGTTGAATGAACAGCGGCAGAGTTGCGAGGCAGTTTGCGAGGGTGGATGCCCACATGGGGAGTGCACAGGTCCTGGAGTATGCACCTGTTATCCTGGGTACATATAAATTTTTTAAAAAATGTCCAGTAATATTGTCTTCCATCTAGACCAGATAGTGATCTCAAATGTTCTCAACAGGTACATGAACGCACCCGGTGATCGTGAGACCTGCAAAGCTCATTGCCCACTTGGATGCACAAATGGTGACTGCAGCTCTCCAGGAGTCTGCACGTGTAACGTCGGCTACATCAAGAACCTAGCCAACATCTGTTCACCACAGTGTTATGGAGGATGTCCGGAGAATGCTCGTTGTCTTGGACCCAATCGATGCATTTGCAATCCCGGCTTCGAGATGGATTATCAAAATAACAGGTGCATAACATCTTATCAGGCCTATCCTGGCGGCCAAAATCACCCGGGTGACGTCAATCATTCGAGACCGTACCAGCCACGACCTGACGGCTACAATGTACCTGGAGAAAGCCAGTCGCGTCCGGGCGGTTATAACCAACAGGGAACGTACGACAATGCTAACTGCGATCGTCCCTGCATTAATGGTGTCTGCATGGGTTACAATATCTGCAGTTGCAATAACGGTTATGAGCAGGATCCCCTTGATCCTAGTAGGACTCGCTGCCTACCATCGTGTCCTTCTGGCTGCCCGAATGGCATCTGCTCCGCGCCAAACCGATGTCTCTGCAATCCGGGATTCGTGAAGGACAGAAGTGTCAAAGGCAGTCAGAGATGTATTCCGTCAGCTTCACCTAATTATTAAAGCGCAACTCCCTAGCAGAATGCTGTACATTGAATGCAAGGAAAAATAACTCGTTCGTATATGAGTTATATACCACGTTTTATATGTAAAATTGTATTGTCAAAAAAATAATTGACAATATAATTCTATCCTCAAGATTCTTTAGAAATAAAAAGCCAATAGTGGCGAAGTAGGCCGTTTTCCATACATCACTTCCCCTCTCTCTGTTACTCCAATTCACCCAACTTCCAGCTTGATTTCTCTCCTGCTTCGCATAGAAAATATCGATCTGCGGAGGTTGTCAGTAATGTAGGTCGAGGAGTGGGAGTGATAAAAAGTCAGATGCGCTGAATCCAGGGGTGGTTGCACTGTAGCACAGGTGTTTTAGCATTGACTCGCATGGTGGCGCTGATAACAGGACAAGCGCTGTGATGATGTCCTCTCAAGAGCCTACTCCGCTTGTATTAACGCCACTGTACAAGGTTGCATAACAGATTTTACTCCTTAGAATTATCACACGTGGCTTTTGCCTGAATGTGTTACAACAAGGTGGGTTTATGATTGTGGTGGGGAGTGTGGAAGATTGTGTTCAGGGTGACCGATGGGGGCCGGTACAGCTGAGTGGAATAGAGATGGCGATGCTCCATAGATGCTCGTTTACCGGGGTAGAAACGCGCGGCGGGGGCGATGAGCGCGCTTCCGCTTGCTTTAAGATTGACCTATTATTGTTGGTGCTTGTTTACTTATATTGTTATACTATTGAAAGGAAATTGTGCTGAAACACACGATACTTTTATTAGTGCTGATAGAAATTTATTAGCGAGGCAAAAGAGTTATGGCGATTTGGATAGGGAAGGAGCGCAAAGCGGCGCGCCAAGGAGGACCAGCGATGGTCTATATGACGAGGAGACGGATGGGAAGCTATTGCAAGAGCGTGATGGAGAATACGACGGGAGTAACTCGACAGGTAATTAGGTATAATATCCAATCAATCTATATAACTAGATCTCGCCGAGTTTCTTTGATAATCACCATGGATGTCAGTGACGCATTGATTTTTTGACGGTTTTGGGGGAATGGTCGATTCATCATGTACGGACGATGCTGATTAGAAATGTGAGGGAAATTGCTACGGTGTGGCGACATGGCATCTCATGTGACCGTACATGAGGGATCCCACGATATTCTTAGAGCAGTGTGAAAAAAATAGGCTGTTTGTATGCTTAAAAAAGAGATCGATAATTTTTTTTAGATTTTTATAATTGTTTTAAAAAAATGCCCAAAATTCATTTTTGTTTTATTGCATATATGCGTCAACGTTATGTACTTATAACGAGGTGTATCCCCCCCCCCCTCGCGTATAAAAAATTGGATAAAATTCCAAAGCAATTTTTCAATTGCTAACACTACTTGGTTTCCAAAATCATTATTTTGATTATAGTAAGAAAAATGTGACGCTCTGCGTTAACCGCCCTAAGCCCTGAAATTATGAATTTATATAATACGGTAAAATACGTCGAGTGCATAAACACGGGTAAGAAAGGGTTTTAAAAAAGGGTTAAAAATACCGTTTTGTCCTTGAGTGATCGATGCCTCACCGAGAACTTTGCAATTCCGTACGCATCAATTTCCAGGTGTTCTTCAAATCGAGCGCAAGTTCCGCTATTAGCACCAGAGAGCCAATGCGCTATTACAGAACAGATCATAGAATGTTCATACTAGGCATTCCAATTTTTCGCAATTTCAAAGTCCATAACTGAAACCGTAACCGACCAATAATGAAGAAGAAGGGGACCCGCTGCCCAGTGAGCCAATTACGGCGGGTTAATTAAGAAACATTATAGGCTCATTGTGTTAATCAAATTACAGAGAATGGACAATATCTGGGCTCTTCATGCGACAACGCGTGCAGTCCAAATTTACAGCACGTTGTTTGTGACAAAAACACGGGGACATGTACGTGTGAGGAGAGTTATCCGGTGCGGATTGGGCCCGAAAAGGGTTGTGCTAAGGGTCAGTTCAATGGCCATAGTTTATTTTTATTCATTTATTTGAATCCATTCGTAACTTTTTCATGTCTTTTCTACAGCTAAAAAACTCGGAGAACAATGCTTCTATTTAGCATCATGTACATTCACCGACCAACATGCAACGTGTACGCAGGTACTGCACAATGCCGTATGCGACTGCAATGTTGGTTACCATAGGGTCGTCCTGTCAAGACCGACTAAAAAAGTATTCTGCGCCGAAGGTATTTATAGCAACTATCAAATCCTGACTATTTCGTAGGAATAGTCATACGAATGATGCCAGTGAATCTGAAAAAGTTGTCTCTTCTAGATCTTGTGCTGATAAAGACTGACCTCGTTACTCTTCTCGGCGTAGCATCTGGTATAGCTGTGCTCACCGGGTTAATTTGCCTTGTTCTGAAGTTATTCAGTAAAGCTATGTACTCATCACCAAGACATTATGCTGATGCATGCCAGGATCCGGCAATGTTATACAGCAATGATGCAGGTGAGCTTGATCTGCCATGAGAGCGGTAGGTCGCCGCTACACGTGTCTCGCTTTATATGTCACATGTCTATACATATAAAGATGTTCATAGTTTTATGCATTTAGTGATTAAATGAAATGCTCCACTATTCAGGTATACCAGGGACGCTATCAGGCAGGCCCTCATCCCGCACATCCCAGTACACCAGCGATGGCACATTGAGCTGCGGTACGTTTACGCGGCAACCTAGCACTCGCGGCGGCCATGGCTCACTAGCGCCAGCGTCGCGCGCCGGCGCAGCTCGTGCCGCCGCCATTTTGCTCATATCATGTCACCTAGAAGGTGTTGATAAACGAAGGACACATCGACGTAGCCATAGCGACGTTGCCGAAGGATCCAACGGTCTTGGTACTTTACACAAATTTTCATGTTTCACCCCTTACTCTCAGCTTTTGTGGCAGAGAGGTTCTACTTCCTCCTAATTCCCTGTTTTCCCATATTTTTACGGACAAAATTGATTAGATAATGAATTGTCTGATATATCATTGCAAATGCGGGGAATCCATCTGGATTTGATTTTTTAGATAGATTTTGACATTTTCTTTTACACTTTTGTACTTTGTGTCAATAAATTATATTTTGAGACAAAGTTCAATTTGTCCAGATGCAACTGCGCATCCTGTATGAACTTTTGTTTTCCCTGATATACCATTAAGTACACCCTACATGTCACAGTACTTGATATTCCCTGCATGTACTTTACATGTTATCCTCGATGACCATGGGCTGCGGTAACCATCGAGGACCGCTACAGAGCGACAAGTCCATGGCTTTCATGAGTCACTTTTACAACAGCGGATAAACAATCCAAAGATATGTGAGAGAAAAGGATGAAATGTCCGTGGGCGCAGGTACATGAAAGCAAAGTAATGTTTCATTTCAAAATATTTCAATTTTTTCTCTCTCTCTCTTTCTTTTCTTAACTCTTGATGTTAGCGGCACGAGTATATATATAGTAGGCGAAATACCGTGAATTCACTGTGCACTAACAGATCATTCATTTAACATCAGCAGGTTCGCGACGTCCAAGTTTAGCGTCAATACACAGCACAACGTCATCAGCAAAGAGTTACAGTGCAAGAAGACTCGAGAAGGAGAGAAATGATAAGATGCAGAGATTGGCACTACAGGAATTGCGATTAACTAGGCAGAAAGAGCAGGAGCTCCAGCAGCAGCTGCAGTGCCAGCCAGCACCTAGTCCAAGGACACCTCATTCGACGGATGGATTATTGCCAGCTGTGGAGGAGAGTAGAGAGGTACTTTGATGGAATTAATTTGGTATTAGAGGGGACGCTCCCTAAGTACGCGACGTTGGGGGTTCAAATTTTCGGAAGATGTAGTTGTAGAGATCCCCACTCCGTCAGTGCGAGAGCGCGAGCAGGGGAGGGAGAAGCGGTAGTGGGGGAAAGGCGCGCGCATGGGCGCCCAGCGCACAAAGCGGGCATGGTATTGAAAAGCGAGAGTGCACATGAGGCGGGCGAAGGAGTGGGGGCAGTTACCCCTTGCGTGCCTCTGGTGAGCGTTGGGGAGCTTCCACTGTATTGAGAGTTAGCACAATGTTTGTCGTTGAACATCAGCAGATGAAGATATTCTTCATGGATAACTAATACTATAAAAATTGTTTTAAGGAGATATTAACGGTGATAGCGTCAGAATTGCTGCCTGGTTCCCAAATACCTCAGACATCATCATCGAGTAATGAGCGATCATCACTTACTGTGTCAGTGGCATCGACTTCATTGATAGTGCATAGTTCGATGAATACTGATGAAACAGCCTTCACAACTCCAATGTGCACATCCGCCTTCGACAAAGCAGCCGCCGCTTACACTAATGTAGTGGACATTTTTGATTCATAACGTGGAAGTGAATTGCATACAAGAGCTATACTAGATCGATTATCATTGAAGATTAAGTTTAATGACTTTTATTGTGTTCGAATGAACAGATTAAGTTCGTTGTTCGAATTGAGATGCGTCTCATGAAATTCCTTAGTGGATCGGAATATCTTGATGTTTTGGAATTTTCCATGTTTGTTATAAAATATTTCATCATATACTATTACGTAAAATAAATTCATTGTATACCGAGAGAAGTTTTCTCAATTTTGATTTTTACAGGTACGAGTCCAGTGGCGCGTGCTGCGCACGCGCATTTCCTTTTGCTTGTGATGCTACCAAATACGTGGTATGAAAATTCTAAGCGCTTTTTCGGGACAATTAATACCGGAAATTGAGGAAGAATATTGAATTTTGGCAACAGCGCAACCGGAAACACATGGATGTCGCTGCCGCTCATCATCCGGGGGAACACGTCGGGCGTAACCTTCTGGTGGCGCCATCTCCCGCCAACCCGCGGGAACTTATCTGTACACCTAATACCCACTCGTTTTTTTCAAATCTGTCAAATCTGAAATATGGATTTCTAAATGACTATCTTTTTGCGGTCAACTCAATTTTCCGGGAACCGCTCATGATTACGTATCACGACCAGATAAATTATGCAAAAAAATCAGCAGAACGTTCAGCCCAATCGATAGGCACCAATTTGTTCAGAAGTCTCTCCTGTCCCTACCGCTCCTCACATTCATATAAAAATTGGGGCCTTCCGTTACGATGAAAAGCTTAGAATTCATAATCCCAAAAATTGCGCACCATATAACGCCAACAATTTTAAAAACTTCTGTAATCATTTTCACAGTTTTCGGTGTTGTCCCATGTGCATTGACCATCATCAATTCTCCGATAACTAATACACTAGCACCAACTATCTCGTACTCTCGACATCATCGTCTATACAATATCTGCCTTGCAGCTTTTTTCATCCTCAACAATATGTTTTTCTTGGTAAATAGTACTAGACCCGAAGGTGCTCCAGGATCCCAGCTCTTCGAAATCCTGATAGTTGTTATGGGGAATACAACAGCAGCTCTAATAATCATCATCGTGTACTGTAATCGGACCAATGTGTTCAGGATTATTGACCAGTGGAACCAATACGCGCGGCAGAAATCCCAGTGTCAATTCACAATGTTTGGAATAGCAATTTCAAATCCAAATTTTATGCGAAAGATACCGAAGCAAAGGCCAAAACTGAAGACCTCATTGAAATTGATCGTTGGATTTTGTGTCCAAATAGCATTGATCGCAATTTCGTTGATGAGAACATCATTGGATCGCGTAGCCACCTACGTTCTGAACGAAATGATTTGGACGTCTTTGCTGATGGAATACAGTGCAATATTGGACTTGTTGGTGGACGAGATGAACTACTTAAACGGAAACCTACTTTTGCTAGGGAAATCCCTGATCGAATACCCATCTTGTGATGCAGGGATTCTGCGAAGTATGGATGAACTCATGGAAGCTCGAAGGACACTTTCAAGAATGTTGACATCACTAGAGCTATTTTATTCACCAGCAGTTATAGTGGCCCTTTCTTGGTGCTTCCTATCGTTACTGTATAACATTGAAACATTTGTGATACCATATGTAGTGGAATACAAGGAGGCAGAAGGCATGTACATGGTCGAACAGTCTTCGTTCATCGTCGTCACTACTTACGCACTCGTGATGATGTGCTTCAGTGGAGAAGAGATTGCGCAACAAGTTGGGTAACACAACGCCTTTTGACGACCGAAAAATCACGCAAAAATATTTCAAAAAAGTTGGGATTTACGACAGCAACAAAAGTAACAGAAAAATTTTTTTTCTTATTTTAGATGGAGAAGACAAAAAAAGTAATTGCTCATATTTTATCCAACCACTTGCTGAAGGAACGACAGAAGAATTCGGTGAGAAGTATTCCTAGTATATCGATTGAAAGAGAGGGAGAGAGTGCCGGAGAAAAGGTTCCTTCCTCAAAAAAAAAAAAAAAATGAACAATTCATCGATCGAACATATTTGTTTATAGATCAAAAATTACGCTCTGGGATTAATTCACGAGACGAGTCGTTTGACAGTTCTTGGATTCTTCGATTTGGATACATCACTATTGATGTTGGTAATGCCAATGATTTACTCATCATTTCAAACCTAATAATTTTTGCCGCTCAAATTGCAACCAATGAAATTGGTGCCAGTGACGTCACGAGCAACCAAGACAAATTTGAACCGATCCATCTTTGATAATTTTTTTTGTAATAAAAATATCGGGATATATACATATATATTTCATAGGTGGTATCACGCGATGGCAAATACCACGCTTAGATCGGTTGGAATTTGGGGAGGGGGCGGCGCACCGAATATCGCTCCGCAAGTTACTTCCCGACAATACCATTCGTACGAGGAGCATTTGTGAAGAAAGTCACAGAAAAATTACCCATCTCACTTGTTTATTTTCTATTTTTCAAGATATCGAATGCCATAATAGTCTATCAACTAGCGTTGCATCAATTTGTCAGCGCCAATCGAAAGGGAGATGATAATACAACGTAGAATTATGACGTACAAAGCTTCTTTGCTACAGCATCCTGGACCATCTGTAGTGTCCATCATAAGCTTATGTGCTTTAATAAAAAAAACCCAATCTTTGTCAAGTTACCAAAAGCAAGCTCGACTTATTGTGGTTGACCTCTCAACTACTGATTACTCATCGACGATTTATATTTATACTGCATTAATTTCTTAATTAGGGATCTAACGGACTGATCTGATTGACCACTTGACAAGTTTTCTAGCCCGTTGAAATATTCAAATGACTTTTCGTTACTGAACTAGAGATCAGAGGAGATTGTTAGCATCGCTGGAATTTGGAGTTTGTACATGTCTTCCAGTGTGCGGTCGATACTGAAGACCAATAACCACATATGTCCCCATCATACTGAGTATCTAGAAAAGGATTGATCAAATCAAAGTAAACAGTGGCGAGCAGAAGTATTAGGGAGATATGGGAGAGCCTTCATACGCCTTACAGGAGCGCAGGTACGTATGAACAACCACAGTGCACTTCCCATATCTCTTCAGTTTGGGGGCTGAGGTATTCCGCGTATGAGAATTTACAGAGTTCCCCCTCCATGCTCGCAACAGGCGTGGCTACAGAAAGGGGGAAGACAATCTAATGACTCGAGTGGGAACCACGCATGGTCTCTTGAGCCCTCCCCTCTCCAAAATGTTTATATTACATCGCTCAGGAGCGCACGCGCGACTGCGTCCAATGAAACGCCCGTCCCCCTCCCGCGCAACTTCTAACGTCACGCGGAGTGGGGACGCATTCCCCTGCGCTCACGCCTTGGAAGAGCAAGCCATATTTCTCCTTATTGGATATACTATATACTTTATGAGAAAAAATATAAAAAAAGTATGCGAGTTCCCCATCGAAGAATAAACATACTTACTGATAGCAACAGAGTACAGTCCAGAGAAAACATTTTGCAAGCCGTGAAATTGACTCTCCTGTTCAGCGACTCATAGGATAGATCGATCATCTGAAATTAAAAAAAAAATCAATCTCCAATTTCCCCATGAACAAATTATGCATTACCATCGATTTGATCATTTGATTCCCATCATATCCGCCTATGATATCGTAAACGATAATGACCGTTTTATTCGTCTATATATAAGAAAAAACGTAAATTAGAATACTTAAAGGATATTCAACTGTAACTAAGCTACACACTTCTTCGGTTAGCTGATGAATCATGATGCTCAAATACCCCGCAATCCATATATACTCAATTGTCCAAACGATCCACATCAAAGTGCTCAAATCCGGCTCCCGATTTTGGAGTATGAATGAGCGCAGCAAGTTGTACGCATCATTGATACATGATCCACAGCAGAGAATAACTCCAATTAGAACCGGAAGTGAGTAAAAATCGGCGATATTGTTAGCAATGGTATGAAGAGAATTGTAGGCAGTTCTGATGATGGCAAGAAGCTCTTCAGCTCTTCTTCCTTGCCGATGAACATCAGCAGAACCAAAAAACAACTTGGTCATCAAATTTCGATTGCACATCCTCAACAGACTTCTGTTCAATGCCTCGAACCTGTTCTTCATCAGTATCAAAATCATAATATATTGAATCCAAAACCAGGTATACACCAAGTCCAGTATCGCATAGTTAATGCTATTCGTCAAATTCGTCGTTGCCCTAAGACTCAGAATTTGTGTAAAAAGCCAAATAACGAGAGCAGTAAGTATTACAATAATTACGTGACCTTTAGTTTCCCGCACGTTGTACAATTTTACCAGAGCCCCTGATACCGATTTATCGTACTCCATTAGATCATTTCCAATTGTCATCAATTGGTGGTGAGAATAGCAATATACGATGATAATAAGACCGCAACTTCCGTTGGTCACAACGAAGATCAAATCCTCCGTGGTGATTTGAATATTTCTTGAAAGAATCGGCGCTATCAGTACAAGGGCCACGATAACACTGTATATGCAGCGATTACGCGACGGCGAAATTTCAACGCTATATGCTGATTCCCTGAATTCGTCATTCACAATTTTTACGCGGAAGGGTGCGAATCCAAGTAAAAATGTTATCTCTTTGAATACGTGGAGAGCTATCCAATCAAGAGTTGGTTTTATTTCCGAATAGAATTTGGGAAAAGTAGGCATGGTAAACTGGAGTTTTAAATTTGAGTGTCGTGACATACACTGAGTTTTCCTTGCGACATATTGACTGACTGAAGTACCTGCTTATTTATGAAATTTTTAAGCAGTGGCGGGAGAATTCCATAATTATATGCTGCCAACAAAAATTTCGCGGAAATTTTTTTTACCGACGTCAGCATAACGATGGAATCTCTCCCCATTTGGAATAGAAAAAAATCAATAGATATTGAAACAGAAAATTTTGCCAATGTCATTTAAGAAGTGGACTCCTCCACTATAATCTAAATCTATTCATACCCCACTTCTCCCCTGAAATACCTTATTTAATAAAACTCAACATGGTAACCCATACCTTTTATCAAAAAATAATTTATTTTTTTTTTACACAAAATAAAAAAATCTCGGAAACACGATAGAGGTACCCTATGTATTTGCACTGGAAGTAGAGGGCACTGGATTTTCAGATGAGTCCCGAAGAAATGGCTCATGCAGTACTTTGTACAATCTTTGTGCTTTTTGCACTCCAAATCCTGGACAGAGAGATATCGCAGTTGACGTAGCCTTCATAATACCTTCGAATGAGCCAAATGTTCGTAGTAATGTCAGAGCATCTGTTTTGTTGACCGATCTGACTGTTGTCAGTGAATTCATGACCTGAAAATTTTGATATTGAGTACATAAGTAATTCCATGGGAATGATGACAATTAAAAATCATGGCTCAAAATACTAGAGCTTCTCGAAAATTAGAGAAGAACTGTCTGAAATTCGCAAAAAAAAAATAGTAATGAAATTCATAGAAAAAAAACTGGGAAAAAAATCAGACTAAACTCCTGACCAGTACTGTAAGTAAAAATTACTTGTTGCTGTGGATCAGAATCTGCTCTCTCCATAATCATCTCAGGTGGTTTATTCTCAAATGATTTGTAGGTTTCGATGATTCTAGCAGCTTCCTCAGCGTTCCAGGCCAGCATCAATGTTAAATCAGCAAGAATGCAGATTCTCGTGAGATGTTTCAGGGAATGATTGGGCTCAGCGACGTCAACCTGCAAGACTCATTGAGAATTGAGTAAACTATTCGAAAGTTAAATGGGCTCTGAAGGGAAATACATATCGAACTCGACAGCGAAAAAATATTTTGAGTACATCTCATCTTGGATATTGGGCACAAAAAGATTTTCAGTTGATAAAAGTTAGCCTGAACATTTATTGAGGAAAAGTTAAGTAAATAAGGCATACCTGAACGAGCAGAACCCTGAGTTCATAGGCATTTCCAAGAAGCTTTAAACGTTCGTGAATATAATCTGGATTCAATTGATGGTATCTTATGGAGAGGAACAGGGCACACACACGTGCACCCATCAAGTAGTCGGGAGTAATATCTGTGTACTCCCAGGGTAAATTTTTCATGAATTTCAGCAGTGGATTTCCTCTCTAAAAATAAATGAGTAATTAGTCAGCTTCATGAACATTTTAGGAATTTTTTATCACTTTTCACATTTTGAAATTTTGAAATCTTTAAATCTTAGAATTTTGAAACTTTGAAATTTTGAAATATTGAAATTTTAGAATTTTAAAATTTTAAAATTTAGAAGTTTTGAAATTTTGAATTTTTTTATTGAACAAAAAATGATAATAATAAACACTGACAGTGAGATCGAGGAAAATTAAAAACTTAAACTTGAAAATCAAAAGTTGCAATATAACTATAGAACGATAGATGACAACTAACGACTTTTAAACTTGTACGTGTTCGAATTATTTTGGATTTCAGACGCAATAAAATACAAATCAACAGCAGTACATTTAAAAGTGACAGTTGACTTACTTGTTTTTTGTTGACAAGAATTGTATGTGCACTTGTAGATTTCGAAGCTGCCGGTATTGTACCTTCAATTTTCGTTTGTTTAGGTGGTGGGGCTGCACTAACTTCCCCAGAAGTTGATGTTTTCTCACTCATTGTTTAATTTAAGATTTCATAGAGAGCCGCAGATGAAAAAGCAGGCTTTTGAAATAACCCAGGACATGTTTCCTATGATAAACACAGCCAGGTGACTTGATTCGACTCACACCATACGGTACTTCCCTCTAGCGTCAAAAGCGAAAAAGTAACACGAATGCAGATGGACATTTTTGTATTGGGAAACTTGTTCAATAAAAAAAACAATAAACAATGATTCTCAGTATTTTGTTTTTAATCATCGATATTAAATTTTCCCTCTTGCAAAAACAATTCAATAAATCTACTCATACCTTTTGAAACTCTGGTCCCTCTCGCTGAAATGCCCATTGTATGCAAATTGAGTCGTATCTCCTTGCCACAAATATTTTTGTTGAATTGATTAATGAACAGGAAATAGAACAGAAAGAAACAATAGATTCATAGCACCATTTATTTTTCTACAATAACTATCGAATAAATACTGATAAATTACCTAAAAATTTTGCATTTTCCCGCCTTTCGTTCAACGATGCAATTTGACATTCGCAATAATTATAAATGGCAATATACAATGACAGTTGAGTCTAATAATTTAAAAAACAATCTTTGTGACCTCTAAACTTGATTAATTTGACCTAAAAAAGGCGGTCTGTGTAATTTACTCAAAAATTGAAAAAATTATTCTCAAGTTCATACTGGAATTTTACAATGGAGTATGCGCATGCGCATCATTACTTTTCTGCACCGCGCGCATGCGCCATTTTCCCTCGTTCAAAAATACAACGCAACTGTTGAACAAATAAAATTTTTGAATATTTTTTTCATATAAATAATCTGATTTAACCATAAAAAATAACAGAATTTCCATAACATTTTTAAACGTTTTACTACTGAATTCTAACATTAATATTTTGTTTTTCACTAACGAAAGATTGAGATCCATCGTAGAGCTAGCAAGCAATACTTCGTGATCAACGGTGTAACTTCATCACAAGTCGAATCGATTCGAGTTATGTCGATTTTTATAATTCGACGTACATAACTATTCTATAACATTAAATGTCGCTTTTCGCGCCTTATGGTATAAAAAAACTTGTCACTGGACTCGAATAATTTTTCTCACAAATGCAACTATATAACTACGAGATGATATATATATCTATATAATACGTGGCTCGGTACCGGAACAATTGTGTTTTTGCTGTAAATTATCGAATTCGCAGTTAGTATTTTCCAGAAAAAGGGAACTTTTGAGCTTTAGCTCTCATAGTAGCCATTTTTGATATAGACATTTTCGTTGACATATATCATAAATCCACATTTGGTGAAGAATCATTCGATAGTCCAGATGACGTAAACTATATCCTCTATTTTCTGATGAATTTTGTATTACATTGTGCTACAATATTCCTAATTTTTGTCTCTTTGTACTGTGTGCTATAATGCCTGATTAGACTGAAAAAACTTAGCGCGCCGCATTATCTTACGATTTACCCACCATTGTTGTCTCCAACCCTTTCAACGCAATTTACTATCGCACAATTTTCGACAAATTTTGTAACATTTGTAAATTTGTTTGTACTGCATTTTACGTAACCTGATTGGCCTCAACAATTCAGCGAATCATTTCATTATTTGACCATTGTATAATTTTTCAAAATTCCCGCCAAACCTCTTCATTCTTTTCCACCAAATTTACCGTCATAATGTCCGCTAAATTTTGTCTTCCATTCCATAACAATATTTATAGATTTTTTTATTTGTACTGTATCTTATGGAGCCTGACTGTGTTAAACAATTCAAAGAAATGTCGCATTATGTGACAATTTAATTAACATTGTTGTTATAACTCCAAATCCCTCGTGTCTTCTTCAACCCCAGATGTTCATCATCTGACGCTCACTTCTTCCGTCCACCGATATTTTTCTTCCCCGTTTTGTTCCCAACTTTGGCCGTTTTCTTGGCAATTCTCTTGACAGGTTTTGCCTTAGTTTTTTTAGCGACTACCTTGACCTTGGGTGCTTTAGCTGCAGGTGCTTTTGCAATTTTCTTCACAACTTTCTTCGGTTTTGCCGCCATTTTTTTCACCGATTTTACGGCAATTGCCGATTTCTTCAGTGGCGCTGTTTTGGCTACTTTTTTTGTTTTAATTTTTTCCGATGATACCGGAAGCTTGAAGGAACCAGCTGCCCCTTTGCCCTTGATCTGGACCAGACCACCAGTAGCAACTGCCGATTTGAGATAACGTTTGATGAAAGGTGCTTGTTTCTCAGCATCCACTTTGTATGTACTCGATATGTACTTCTTTATGGCTTGTAGAGAAGAGCCTCCACGTTCTTTCAGTGATTTTATTGCAGTGTTAACCATGTCCGCTGTTCTTGGATGTGATGGCTTCACTCTTTTTGGCTTTTGGTGCTTTTTTAAGGTACTCGATGCACTTAAAGCCATTACAGGGAATGTAGATTTCATTGTTGAATTTTTATTTATTTCAATTTCAATTCCAATTTTTCAATTTCAATTTTTCAATTTTTCAATTTTTCAATTTTTCAATTTTTCAATTTTTCAATTTTTCAATTTTTCAATTTTTCAATTTTTCAATTTTTCAATTTTTCAATTTTTCAATTTTTCAATTTTTCAATTTTTATGTGTAATGACAAACAATTGCCAAATTAATTGTACAATTATTATTGTAATAATTTAATTGGGCGATGTCACTTTCTCTTTGCTTTGTTTATTGCGATTGTTATCACGTGGTATACACAACTTTAGTATAGGGTATTGGCGGGAGACCCGGGAAAACACTAGGTAGTATTTTTAAGCGCGGACCATGGAGACAGGCGCGCGCTCTCTTGTGCGCGTATAAGCCTGAGATAGTCACTCAATGCGGTACCATTTCTCATGTATTTCATAGTAATTTACCGGATATTGGTGATTTTTTGGTTAATCTGAGGTTATGGAGAGCGTTTTAAATATTCAGGGAACGATTCGGTGTAAGTGGGAATTCAAATTTTCGCGCGTTTTTTTGAAAAATTGCGGGAAGCTTGGAGCAGTACATTTTGAGGGGTAGTGCAATGGTCACAAACAATTGTTGAAAATTTGAGTTTGGAGGATTTTGGAATGGTTTTTGGACTATAGGGTGCTGAGTTATAATTGAGGGGATGAATTTAGGGGGTGCGAGGGAGATTAGGCGGCGTCCAGAACGGTCTTTAGGACTTTAAATTGAAGTGTCTGGTGCAGCTTTTCGCGACTAAACGTGGTGCATTGTGCGAATTGAGTATTTTCATGGATTAGAAGTAATTGCGAATTTGAAATGCCATTTTTGTTCACTTATGTTCACTGTTTTTATTTGTTTATGTGTTGTAGGAACTACGGCTACCCACATCGTTCAACTTTCAATTACCTTGCCCGTGCTAACGAATAATGATGGTTATTAATTAGGCTGAGAAAACTTTGCAGTGAATATGCAGAGGTTCGACCATTAAGTTGATAGCTAAATTCTGAATTGAACATTGCGAACACTTCTAGGATTGGTTGAAAATCTTTCAGTTGATACTATCTATAGGACAGATGGCACTTTTGCTACCTGGAGAATTAACAAAATTTCGATGCGCCGGGCCAACTTCCTCGCGTATTGAAATTTTTCATCTTTATGTTCTCGTTTTCAGGAGATTATCGTCTTTTGTCATGAGCGCCAATTCGAAAATCCTGTGCGAAAAACATGTTAGCCACGTATTCGCTTTTTTAAGGGTAGTGAAATGTTCCCCTCCGAAGGTTGAGATGTGTGTGTGACTTTGTGGGTGGGTGGTAATTTGGTTGGGTAGATGGGTGGATGGTTGGGTGGGTGGGTGGTTGGGTGGGTGGGTGGGTGGTTAGGTGGGTGGGTGGGTGGATGGTTAGGTGGGTGGGTGGGCGGGTTTATGGTTGGGTGTGTGGGTGGGTGGGTGGATGGTTGGGTGGGTATGGGTGAAAATCAGGTTCTAGTATGGGGTTAATTTATGAATGGTCCATTATTTCTGAGACTGAACATTTGACGAAATTTTGAAAACATTGAGTAATTTGGTTCACTTCAAAATTGAAAAAAAACACAAATCGTAAATATTTGAACACATCAGGGAATGTCAGAAAATTGGATAATCTTAATGATTTGTTTTCAAAGTCGTAAATCCATTAAAAAACCCCATAATGTCGAAAAATCTGAAAAATTTCGGAGAAGTCGGAATTTCAAGTTTCCAATTTTTTCAAATCACTAATCCCGAACTTTTCAGAAAGTGTAAACCGTCTTGAGTTGATTAGAATTAAATTTTCTCATCGAAATCGACGTATTGAAAAATTACATACTTGTCTACCGAAACGATACATATAGCGTAGAATGTAGCCCCATAGAATACATCGACGAGTACAGATGCAATGGGTGTAGGTGGGAGTGGGGGAATAAATGCACAACGCAAATTGCTAACTGAGTTCTATAGATATTCCTCCTGTACCACAAAAATTAATAAAAACTTTGCAGAATTTTCGAAATCTCGAGATTTTTCGCAATATGAAAATTTTCAAACATTTCCAAAATTTGACCAATTTTATCATTTTGAAAATACAACTTTTTTGTTTTTTTTTTCTTTAATCTGTGATGCTTTTCATTCTCGAGAGCAAATTTTCGAAAATTGCAAAAAATTTCAGAGTCAGAAAAAATTGACCCATTCCCTCCCTTTTGTGAAAAATTTAAATCGCTGAGGTCTCAAAAATTTTAGAAAAAAATGGTTTGAAATATACGAATTTCAAAAATTCCCCATTTTTTTACTTTCTCTGAGTTCAAATAGCTGTATTAGTTGACGAGGTGTGATCCCATAGAAATCGACATTGAGAAATCACTCTCATCTACCAACAGGATACATATAGTGTATAATGCAGCCCCATAGAATCTCTCGACGAGTAGAAATGCAATGGGGATCGTCGAGTGGGGGGAATAAATGCACAAAGCAAATCGCGAACTAGGTTGTACAGGGATCCTTTCTGCACCTCGAGTAACTGTTCTCCGATAGCATCCTTCCACCATTGTGGACTGCAATCATCAATGATCAGGCTCCACTATATATGTATATACATGGATAAATTTTTTTTCAAGTCACCAATTTCAGGAATATTAAAAACACGTGTATTGTGAGTAAGATCCATGGAAAAATTCCGCGTGTGCTCGGGGGGGGGGGGGGGGGGGGGCGCAATATACCCACCCGCCATCGTAGCACACGGGTTTCTGGAGGTTTACCCTGTGTTCGTAAATACGCTGGCCTAAATGGCGAAAGTCGGTCCCACCTACATGGATGGGTGTCCAATAGCCCTGCGTTTAGAAATATGGTTTGTTTCTTTGACGTTCAACTCGTAACTTCCATAGGGGAATTGGGGGGGGGGGGGGAATGGGAAAATTCCCAACAAGCTCAAATTGGCTCGAACCCGTAGGTGGAAACTTCTAACAATCGATTTTGTGCTTCAACAATAACGACAATGAAAAAGGACCGCTATCGAGAAGCGCCACATGCCGCCTCTATATTTCGAATTTTTACGAATTCCAAAAATTGAACCTGGGGTAAACTATACAGTGAAACTACGCCCACATTTTCTTTGTCGTTATTTAACGACAGGAAGATTCATCGTTCTTGCCATTGTGGATACGCTCCGGGTATAAGCGATACCCACTGAACACAATAGGATGTAGTGAGGGCGTTCACGAAAGATGGCGTATGAAGTTTATCTTCTGAACAACCGTGAAAACGCTTTCTGTAACCGTTTCAGTATTGTGTATATACTGAACACGAATTTGAAAGATTCTCTAAGAATATACAAAACTAATTTTGAGAGAAATACAACTCACCCCCTCAAGATATGACAAACTAAATATATTGAAATAATGATAAGTTAACATCTATCCATAATAAAACGAAAAAACGAATAAGGACAAAATTGATTCAAACTGGCGCTTTGTCGGTTATGACGTCACAAGTTACAATGGCGGGTCTGTACTTACCATTGCCGTAATCCCTTCGTCCCTGAAGTGAAGTGGAAAGTTTCGTACGATTCTGGTTCGTGGTGTCAATCATTTAAAAACGTTTCACTTATGGACACCCGTAGAATGACCTTGACCTATCTGTCACCCGAGATACGAAAACCTCGTCATAAAACAATAAACAATAGACCGTTCGTTAATTTCAAACCACCCAATTGTCGTTTGTGACGTCACGAGAGTTGCAGTCTCTATGCTTCGTATTGGCTGCCCCCACTCCAATCGTGGTAAAGACGGCCTGTGATTGGCTGCTGCGGGCAGCGGCATCCCCGTAACGCTACAGCTGTCGTCACGTGGTTTTGAAAACAACGTTTTGAATATTCGATAATTAAGAAAATAATAGTGAACATTTTTTGCTGGTAATTCCCCATTATGAAGTACATATTTAAAAATGAAAAAAATGAAACAAACGGTAAGGTGTCCCTATTCTATTCATAAGTTGTTCCCTTGTTTCGAAGATATATGTTAGCGATTGGATGCGGGGGATACAATGTGATTCTACGAAAGATGGCAGGTACTGTCTCTCCTCTCCACCGTGAAAGTTCCTCGTGCCTTTTGGATGTATATATCGTGCCGCTGTCAGAAGCGCGATCGGTTTGTTTTCCACTGACCACGAGACTGTTTACACGGTAATCGATTCAATATTCAGTCACTCACGTTATAAACGCGAAGCGCAACTTTTTAATTCATTGCGTCCGGGGAATTCACCAATTTCAAATTAAAGCCCCCTGGAATAAGTTCCACATTTTATCTGGATTTAAAAAAAAAATTGGAGAGCGATAATGGGTGGAAATCATTCGAAAAATTCAAAAGATTTTGAACAGGCATCACCCGCAGGCGCATTTTCCATGTAAGTGTATTTTTCTTTATTATTCACATTAACTTTTTTATTACAATCCTCAATTTTTCGCGCCTGAAAAAAAGCGCGGGAAATGCTCAATACACAATAATCAAAATATATTTTATAATCCTGGTATCTCGCATTGACTATCAATTGTCGGGAGAACCTGATTGTTAATTGCAAATGACGCGGCAATTTGAATGTCAATTATCTTGTATTTTTTTTTCTGCGTGATGGATTTTAAAATCATACTGAGAGAGAATATCGTACCAAGTGTATTTTCCGGGAGATGACTGTACCACGTGTAACTGTCATCTTATTTTCTCAAGCTAGCCTGAATCATGTTTTCTTGTACATGCAGACTCGCCTGTAATTCTTTACATATTTTAGAAAAAAAATTTATTGATCTATCTCAACACTTTTTTGTTCTCCGTTACTAAAATTAAAGGGCCTTAAATAATAAGGAACACGTTTATTAATTTTTCTTTCGGAAAAAATTACTAGCAAAAAAAAGTTTTTCCTGTTTTTTTTTTTTTAATCACAAATATTCAAAATGACTGCTTTAAACCACCTGAGAACAGCCGTAACGTAACGAAAGTGCGGGAGCCAATCACAGGCCGTCTCCAACTGCGCAGCCAATAGGAATAATCAAATTTAAAAAGTCGTAGTCATGGAAACATTAGAAAATACAAAAAAATGGAGTAGTAACGGTTTTAAAATCGCCAGCTTTCTGAAAAAATCGTACCAAATAAAAGCAAAGCTCGGAAAGATTACAAAATTCGAACTTTGTATTTTAATCTTCTGACTCAGTCACTCCTTATCCAATTTATTGCGCTGATCACACAGAACGTAATGATAGAGATAAAATCTTCCGACAGTGTCGCACCATCCATATATGTCACTGTGCTTTTCGTACTATAAAACCGGGAAGATCAGCTGTTGAACAGCTGACTCGATGACAGCGCCTCAGTGGGAAAGATAAAGATACAGAGTAAGAATTTAAACACCTACTCATCCGGCGATTTTACTGATTAATTTTACTGCCAGATCGAGAGACGGATACTGTATGTCCTTTTCACTTGCTTTCTAACAGAAGATTTTTCTACCAGTCATACCTCCTTAACGATGCAAGTTACAGAAAAAGATCATCCTACATAAAATGTGTATTTTCACATAGGGAATAAGTTTCTTCTGAAAAGTTTTTTGCTAACTTCAATATTGTACCCAGTGGAACAGTATGAATTGAAATTGTTAACATTGCATATACTGCACGATTGTCATCCAAACTGTCCTCCACTCGATCCTGCACGGAAACGCTTCGATTGCGACCTTCATGACAACGGTAGTTTCATCTGTTCACTGATTCCATACAATTCTTCAGACTGCCCTACCCCCTTAATTACACAAGTTATGGAAACAAAAATTATTCCACATAAAATTTTGAGAAGTAACTTTTCTGATATGAATTTTCCAAATTATTTTTTGTAATTTTCTCATCGCATTGACCTGGAAATTGAGATTTAATTCTAAATTATAAGATCAATGGAAATTTCATGTTAATTATTCCTTGTTAATAGCTTCAAGATTTTTCACATTAAATTTCAAGAATAATTGTCCGACAGTGTACCCCTGACGTAATTGCTAGACATAACATGATTACGCTCATCAACTCATCAATGCATTGATGCACATGTGAGCACATTCAGAACATATCAAACTTTTCCAAAACTCGGAAAGCCCGTCACTTTTATCATTGATAAGGCGAAGAACAAAGAAAATTGCCAGGCAATCAGCAAGATAAGCTTTCATAATTTCCATCTATTTCCATTGATCTTGCGGTTATTAGCGAAAGGAAAAAAAAATACAGAGGTCGGCCAACGCACAGCTGATGATAGCAACATCGTTCCATTATTGCAGAATATCCTAGCGTTAGTTATCACTCAATCGCTACTGAAGTCGGAACATTCAGGGGAAAGTACATTGCGGAATTCACATGAATACGTGTAATCATAGTTTCTAATTGGCGTATATCAGTAATTAGTAACCAAAATGGGTGATCGGTGGCTTATTTAGGTCGCCTCTTGTTGATAGTTTTAGCGGAATTTATTATCGAGGATGTGCTCCAGGAAATTGTTATTATTAACTGGTCAGTGCGGTGATTTGTTACCACGGAGAATAACACCAGGATTTAGCCTTGAGCTCAACCGAGCTTATTCTATTTTTGAGCAAAGGTTTGATATTCAGGAAATGAAAATTTTGGGACAAAATTTCTGATTAGAATTAATTTTCCAAATAATTTTTTTAAATTGCTGAAATTGATAAATTTGCTTTGGCAATTTATAGATTTTATGAGTTTCTCAATTTGTTGAAGTTGTTTTATATTTTTTTGCACGTGGTTTTCTTGCACGTGTTTTTTTTTTTTTTTTTTTTTTTTTTTTTTTTTTTTTTTTTTTTTTTTTTTTTTTTTTTTTGTAATTAGGATGTTTTTAAACCTAATAGAATTTTTTGTAAACAAATTTCTTTTGGGAATTTTGTCGAATTTTTCAAGCTTCCGAAGGTTTTTAAGTGCATTACATTTTTTTGTTGCATGAAGTACATTAACTAGTGAGCCGCTTAATACGTTTCTTGCATTCGTTACTACAGCTCAACTATTTTTTATTTTAAGCTATTAAATATAATTAGTGCGCTCTTTCGAAGCATGACACTGCGAAAGAATATGCGCGTGCGCCAATCCCCACTCGCTCCAATTTTCCTACTGTACTTCCGATTGTATTTAACTTCAATATTACTCCCAAAAAAACATTTTTATTTCGCAAATTTGTGATAACAAATTTTCTGCTTGAAATTTTTTCCTTTTCAAAATTGGGAAATTTTTGTAAATATTTCCAGCCATAGTTTCCCAAATTCCCAAAATCAAAAATTTTCTAATTTTTCATCCGTTTAAAATTTCCAAAATTTTCAAAATTGGAGATCTTTTGAACGCTCCCAAAAAAATCTCAAAAATTCGTGATTTTTTTTTCAAATTTCAACATTTCCAAATTATTTTTCAATTTTTTTTTCATTTTCTCACAAATTTTTTCTCACAAAAATGGTGAATTTTCAAAAATTTTCATTAACAACTCTCACCAACAATTTACGGAACTCTTCGCTCTGCCTACCGCATGACACTGCCAAATGATGCGCGCCTGCGCCCACCCCCCACCCCTCCACCGCCCAATTGCATTTCCAACTGCACAATACTCCCACTCCCAAAATGTGGGTGTGGGAGTTGTGGTTGAGCATTGATGGTTTATAGAGCGTCGGCGTGACTTGTACGTTTGTCACTCATTCTCCTCAGGGTAAAGGGTGACAGTCTTGCCGAGGACACCGGCAGAGCAACTTATAGGACAGCACTACCTGAACAAATCAGCCAAAACATGTCGAGCTTGGAGCGGGACAGATTGGGACAGCCTGGACCAGGTGATGGGATCAGTGCTAATCTCGTCCGAGGCCTTGATCATCTACGAAATCCACAACTGAATAAGGTAATAAAAAATTTTACACACTTTCTATTTTTCACATGTCCTACACCACGTTGTCCGGACGTCCTGGGGACTTTGGAATATTTTTTTTGCTATATTCACCGAAAAATTGTCGTAAAATATTAATTTATCTATTTTTTTTTTAATTCCATTTCAAAAAAATAATTTTTTAAGTCACATTTTAATTTACGTGATTAGCATTGCTCGTTTTTCAATTCAATTCCATACATGAAGAATTTTTTTTTGTTATTGCATCAGCTTCCAAAAAATCGTTTCCTCCACTCATTCATGGCGTGATAAATCACAGTCTGGAAAAAAATTAATTTCAGTAACTATATCATGCTCGATTTTCCTGAAAAGATGAATAGACATTATGGCGCTCAGAAGATTTTGTCTGAGCACAACCGCAGCATCGACTTCTGATACCTCATGAAATCATTTCGAATTTTTTTGTGATTGACTGAAATTTACATTCTTGACAAGAAGGGCTTTCATATTTTTTCATTCGATTCTACTATTGAGCTATACTAACGCACGTTGAATAAAATGTCTTTGGACGATCTTTGGAGGACCTCTCCAGAGATCTGGGTCATTCCCGGAGGCTCCCTTCGGTGGTACCTCTAAGGGAAAAGAACGGCTTTTTTTCGTTTATAAAATTTCATTATTGTATTATTGAATTGTATTGTTGAGGTATGGCGAAGAAACCGGTTCTTTTCTCGAGGTTTGATATCATTTTGATCCGTTTTCGATAAGGATTGTCGGGGTGTGCGTGGGTGCGCGCCCGCGCGTGTGTGTGTGTGCCCGATTTTTTTTTGGTTTTCATTAAAAATTGCCAGTTGCTGTTCTCCAGGCGGAAAGGAGTCTCAACCTTGAAAAATTCCTCCAATTGCTCAAAAGGCTTTATCAGGAAACAAATTAGAGATAGGAGAAAAAGTGTGGAATAAATGTTATTCCTTGTGTCCATATATAGTATTATAACTTTTTTCATGGCGAAAATTTTGAATATTTACAAAAATACGATTTTGAAATCTTCAATTTTTGTCATGCATCCTGATTGATCCTCTGAATCTCTCCAAAATCTTTCATAAAACAGCCAAATTTGGCCATTGACAATGTTTTTTATCCATACAAAATTTCCATTTGATAACGTCCAAATTGCGGCACTTTGAACTTCTTCAAATTTTTTTAGAAACTATTCCTGTGGTCTCTGAAAATTGTCAAACTAGCTCTAATCTAGTTTAGATAACGGATAAGTTATCAAGGAATCGTCATGATAGATATCGACCTACGGTTTTTATTTTTAGAGAAAACTAATAAAATCCCGATTTGTTCGTGATTTTTCCTGATACTCATCTAATCAAAAAATTTTCAAAGTTTTTATTTTATTTTTTAGTTATTGATTTTTTTCTGAATTTCAAAAAATCGATTTATTAACCGATCACCATTCCAGGTATCTCCAACAATTGTAGACAATTTTGAAGGATATATATATATATATATATATATATATGTGTGTGTGTGTCTTTGCTTCCGCCCCTCTCGTTCGTACTCCGCCAAATCCCAAAATCGGTAAACCGTAAAATTTATTCCAACCGGAAAATTTTCCAGCGCCTCGAATTTTCCCCACAGCCTCCAAACTTGTTCCTTCGAAATCTCCGGGAGCAGTGCAACAAGTTGTCAACGAGTTATCGCCCTAATTATTCTGAAAATTACTTTCACTGAATAGATTCGAGAGTCGCCCTCGCCCTTGGCCGTGTTGTCAGAATAGTTTGAAATTACGTCATACGCTCGAGTGCCATCATAATTGAACTAGTGCAATAGTGCTCCATAATGAAAATTCATTAGCTTTTACGATAACGCCAAATTACCGATTCGTCATAATGTTTCATAGCAAGCTTCACCTTTTCATTTTCCCATCGATCGTTTCTATTTTTACAATTGACACTTGACACCCATAGTCAGTGAAACGCAAGAAGGGTAAAAAATGTAATAGGACTCGACCTTGAATCGTTATAAAATCATGTAGACATGAAAAAATCCTGATTGATCCGAACAGTTTCCTACACCCACAAATCTATTTGTTCCTCAGATTCCATCCGGAGTCTAGGTTCAATTAACCCTTTCAGCCCAGGATAAATCGGAGCATATCATGAACTGTGCTATCAGGATTTATGACATCCTCAATTGACATGTCTGCTATCCAGAAATGACGATTCCAGCCTGACATAATCGCAGAATAATTAGTTATTAATTTTTAAATAAAGTGCGGATGGAGAAAAACGGCGCAGCGCTCGTGGCGCTACCAGATGTGTAGTAGAAAAATTCTAAGCGCTGTTGCCGCGCGTCGTATCGTTTTGAAATGTCGCGCCACAAATGGCGGATAGTCCAGCCGGTGACAGTCTGTGATATTATTATGGGATATTTTCGAGACAACTAATTCAGGTAACTGAAAAAAAATAGTCTATTTCGCGATGGAAGTTGGACACCAGAAAAGCGCTGCGGCAACAGCGCAATCGGAAGGCCGCTCATGCGCAGAAGTATTAATTAATGAACCGAGAACTATCTTTCCGCTTGTAGCCGATCAAAATGGCGGGTTTCGCAGTAGTCAGCTGATTGCGGAAGGTTAGGTGCCTGGAGAACGCTTTGTATTTTTTTACCCCTTTAACAATTGATCAGAGGTCAATGACCCTTAAGGAAAAAATGTAGAGATGCTTCACCGTAATGCGGAATTATTTTTTGTTTTTTTGTTTTTTTTTATACAAAAATTTTATTCAAATTTTTTTTTTGAGTGACCAAATAAAAAAATTTGGCCTGCATCGGATTGGAGAATGATGTTGGGCCGGAACGTCAGAAAAATAAATGTCGTCTCTAGTCCTTCTTTCTCAATCGATGAGTCTTCTTTTATGCAGATTAATTGTGCAGCGTACGCCTGGAATGATTAGACCAGATGGTAAATTAGAATTTTTCGAATTCGTTGGTATCACCACCAGCAATGACGTACTTCGACGAGCCCCTCATGTTGTATTCATCGTTTATACGATTTATACAATCAAAATAAACACAATGTTATCTCATGCTACCCTATCCTCGAGTAACAAAAGCCATTTCCTTCATTTTCACATCGAATTATGCTCATGGACTTTAAACTTTCAATTAAACTAATGAGCTGCCGACGATCGTTTCAAAGATCATGTTCAAGTTCAGTATCTGCTTGAAATAATTACTTGAAAAAAGGTTAAAAAATGAAGATTTTGTGTGCATTAAATTCAATGACACTTGGAAATTATTGTAAAGTCAAACGAAATGACATATGAATTTTTTTTGTATCAATGCTCCGAGAATTCGTTTTGAGGTCCCTCATTCTCATTTTGTGCTTGGCGCAATTGGTTTTGTCCTTTCATCTTCTCCATGTCACGGAATGTTGACAAGTGAAAAAATTGGCCCGTGCATGTGAAAGAGGTCTCATACATAATTCATTGTTCATGGTAAGACAAGCTCCGTTGGGGTTTCCTTCGGCTATCGATCCCGGGTTTTGTCCCTTGGACTGCTAGAGGTACCTTCATGTTGAAGGCACCCAGGGCAACGGTATCCACGGGCGTTTGTTGTCATGGGGTGGTGGTTGGTACACTGCAAAGTGCCAAATGAGGTGGGTGGGTGGGATTATATCATAGGTGCATTGTGAGCCATGGGTCCTTACAGTTTGAGTTGAGAAAGCGTCGGCCATGGAGAAGGATTGGTGGACATTTGTGCCTAAGGAGAGCACCTGGATGATCATACCTGAAGCGCTTCTCGCTGGTGATGGAAGGGTATCGTCATTCATATCTTATTATTGACCTTCTGATAGATAAAGAACTTGTGTACACTTGATAAAATTCGATGCTAGCTTCTGGCTCGTTATATCAGAAGGATGTGTGTGTGTGTGTGTGTGTGTGTGTGTGTGTGCCATTTTTCTTCAAAATGCTTTCCTTCGATTTTTTTTCAAATCCCCTTTCTCTACACTCTGCATGACAAAGTCACAATAAAAAAAAAAATGAAAATGAAAAAATTTGAAAAAAAAGACATATATACCTAACTTAATTTGTGCACGTGCACTCTTGAAAACGGAATATTTATCATTATTATCACAAAAACATCTCAATAAAATTGTCCAGCGGCAATAGAAAATAATTCAATCGGCTAAAACTAGTTGCACCTGATAGAGTAATTGTCCTTGAAGATCACCCGAGTCGTGACTAATTATCGTTAGAATTCATTCGGATTAACATTCCATTCTCTTGTTAATTAATTTGAATTAATTATTTTTATTTGTATTTTTATATATCATTATTGACATGCACGTATGATATAAATCGTTCGCCATGTTCGCCACTCGTAACTTTCATCCTCAGTGGTGGCAAATTGTACCATTAAGGAAAGAAAGTTAAGTTCTTTTCGAAATGCTCTCGAGGCATTAAAAAATGAGAGAATTGTTTACTGGTGCTTTGTCTCCTCGTTGGCTATATACTTTCCAGATGTTTTTTCAAACATGGAAGTCCCCGAAGACGGAACATATACTTAGAAAAATTTCGTGTTGTAAAATTAAAGTTATTTCGTCAGCCTTATGGGTAATCGTAGAACGAAATTCTGACACTTTGGATACCATGCCATTCCCCTAAACTGATGTCCTCAACCATGGTCACATTAACACCTTTTTTGGAAAATGCCCGAACCCTAATTGGGACCATAGGGGTCTGACGTCATTTTTGGGAAAATTGAAGCAATTGACGTTAATGGATGGAAAATTTTGGTTTTCTGGGAGAATAGGCTGGTCAAAATGATGATATAATGGCCCCCTATGTATTTTCTACTCCATTAATTCCGAAAGGGGCCGTCTGTACGGACCCCCGCTGGGGGGGAGTCTCAGTGGATGGAGACCCCGCCAAATGACACGATGGAAAATTACTGACTTCTTTCTCTCTCATTCCTGCTGCTCTTTCTATTCCGGCACTTAATTGACTCAAAAGCCAAAGTTGCCGGAGAAATTTGGGCCATTAACCCATACCCTCAGACGGATAATTCCTATGGTGCGCATGTTAAAGGTCACGTAGCCCAAGGTAGCTGCTCTTCAGCATTTCTTCGAAAGGGAGCAGTGGAGACCCATCCATACGGTCGGGGCCGACGTTCTCTATTTAGGCCATCGGATTTCTAAGCCCAGGGTAAACCCCCAGAAACCTCTATTGTATGAGGGTGGGCGTCCAAAACCCCCTCCCCCCCCCTCCCTCCCTCCCCCTGTGTCGGGTTAGGGTCCCACCCAGTTCTGCAGTCTGTGTGTGTGTGTGTGTATCATGGTAACTTTAGCATACAATTACGCGGGAACTGAACCTGAACCTGTTGAGGTCAAGTCAGGTCCAGATCGAAAGGCGTTTTGTCGCTTAAGGTCATTCGATTTTGGATAAACTCTGTACACTAGTTTTACTGGTGTCACTACTGTGAAATGTTTATAATGGCGTAGCTTAAGAACGGTTGCAGATAGGAACTATTGTAATAGACGAAAAAATTTCCTCACATATAAAAACACATTTTATGTTCTATGGCTTTTTCGCCTAAACTGCATCATTAAGGCGTACCCGCAGGTAGAATCTGTGGATTGTGAGCGTTTGAACGTCGCGCACTTCGCAGAACTACCCGACCGGTGTTTGGGGCTTTGAAAAACTTGGTGAAAAAATATGTCAGACAGAAATTGCAAATTGACAATTTTTTTTTGGTGTCCCCGGGGGAAACACAAACACTTGCGGCCCAGTTTTTTTTCAAGAAATATTTTTTCTTCGGTAAACCAAGTGCGAGAGTTCAGAATTCACTCTAAAGTCCAATTCGCATCCTGTTCTGAATGCATTTCAAGAAATGGCTGTGACGAAAAATGAGGTTGAATTGATTATCCTGAGTTTGTGAATGACTTTTAACAAGTGGTCTATGAAGTGCAAGTAATTAAAAATCCCATTTTTTCTATGTCTCTTCCATTTCCTTTAATTGCCAACCACCAATTTCTATATTCACATTTTGAAAAATTGTGAAAATTTCCAGAATTTCCAAAAACCTTCGAAATATCAAAAATTTTCAGAATTTCAAAAAAATTCCCAAATTTGAATGACTTTCAAAATTGCAACATTTTCAAAATGTCGAAAAATCTCGATAAACGACAAGTTAATGAATTTTAATTAATGAATGACATTGGGTGAATTCAGCCGTTCTCCAATTAGTCAGCTGATTCAATGTGGACCAAGCGAGAGGCTGCGTGAAATATATTTGGACCCAGAGAAAGGAATTACTCGAGTAACAGGCGGATTTCCTAACTGTGATTGAGTCATTTCCGGCTTTAAACAATTAAATTGCACAAAAAAAATAACAATACAGTAGTAAAGTGGCAATATGCTGTAAATCCATTTATCTCCATTTATCTCCAAGCTGAATTTTGCATGAATATCTTGAAATCCAAAGGCGATTGAAAAAATTTCATTACTTTTTCTGTAGAATTCTTTTTCTATGAAAAGTATTTGTATCAAATATTTGTGGTCTTCCCCCGATTCTGAGAATTCACATTTTTCATTCTGACAGTTTTTATTAAAAATCTGTGTGGTAAATCTTTTAAAAAAATATGGTTATGGCGAAATGTTGGTAAAACGTTAAAAATACATTGAACTGTGGAGATTTGTCACTCAAAATTTTCAAAAATTTGGACCTAAAAAAAGCAAATATTATTGGAAATTTTGAAAGTTGAAAACTCATAGTTTCCTATCAATAATTTATGTCTAAATCTTTGATAAAGGTCTACGTTGTCAATTCAATGACAAAAGCACTCTCCAGTACCTCCAATTAATCTTCACCTTGTGCTGTTTATTAGTCCGTTCAAAATGCCTGGGGCCCAGTACTTAATCTCCATTATTATTCTGATGAAAATCTGGGATCCTTGGGCCATTCTACATCATGAATCTTTAAAAAAACAACAGGATTGCAAGTCGCGAGGTGCAGCAAGCCCGGCGCGTCTTTTCCAACTTAGATCATTCTTTTGAAAATCATTTTATCAATTACTGGGTTTAGCGAAGAATATCACGGGTATCCGAAAGAAATAAATTTTGAAAATTAAAAAAAAAATTAAAAATTTCAAACTTTTGAAAATTTTGAAAATTTTCAAAATTTTCAAAACTTTTAAAAATTTCAGCAATTAAAAAAAATTTAACAGTTTAATGTATTTGAAGAATTAAAAAAAAAACTGAAATTAATTTTTTGTGAAAAGTGTAAAAAAATCAATATTTTTTATAAACCGCCGCATTTTATTGATCTGAATGCAAGCCTTGAATCGACCTCTTCCGATGTCAAGGGCACGGTCTCTCAGTCTGCTTGTGACTTTTATGATGCAAAAAAAGTGTCTGCAATGTTTTCATGATTAAGCACCATCTCAGTTCCATTCAATTATGATTCAATTCTATCAATTGGACAAGAAAAATGAAGGATTTTAAAACTTTCAAAGTTCGCACTTTGGCAACTTCTCATTTTGTGAATTTTCTGTTTTTCAGGGAATGGCATTCACTATAGAGGAGAGGCAGACACTGGGCATTCACGGGCTACTTCCCGCTGCTGTGAAATCGCAAGATGAGCAGTTGGACCTCTGCAGGCGTAACTTGGACAGATACACAGATGATTTGTCTAAATATATATATCTCACAGGTTTACTGGTAAGTGTACTTAGGAAAAATATATTTGCTATTGATAAATATTTTATAAAAAATGTAATCCTCAAAATTATTCAAGTTTCCGGCATTTTACCCTTTTTTCAAATCTCCATCCAGTTGAATTTGTTTTGGAATTGTCTCGAAGCCTTAAAGAATTCTGAAAAATTGGAGCTTACAAAATTTAGAAAATGTTCAATTGCTCGAGTGGGTAACAATTTTTTTTAATTTTTCACTGGTCCAAAAATTTACAATTTTCTCTGACTCAACAGGACAGAAATGAGCGGCTTTTCTATCGTCTCCTGGGTGAAAATGTCGAGAAGATGATGCCCCTGGTGTACACCCCAACAGTCGGTCTTGCATGTCAAAAATTCGGTCTCATCTACAGAAGACCCCGAGGTCTCTTCATCAGCATCCACGACAAGGGACACGTATACGACGTAGTGAAAAATTGGCCTGAGCACGATGTAAGAGCTGTTGTAGTTACCGATGGCGAGAGAATTTTGGGACTTGGTGTGTATAATTCTACTCTGTGCTATTGCATATTCCGTACTTTACAATTTTCGATTTTCGAATAAAACTGAATATTGCAAATGTTTTTCAGGTGATCTTGGAGCTCACGGCATGGGTATACCCATTGGAAAATTATCCCTATACACTGCCCTAGCTGGAATAAAGCCCCATCAATGTCTTCCCATAACCTTGGATGTTGGCACAAATAATCAGGAATTTTTGGAGGATCCGCTTTACATTGGTCACAAGCACAGGCGTGTAACTGGCCAAGAATACGATGAATTTTTGGATGAATTTATGAAGGCCATTGTCAAGCGATATGGACAAAATACTCTGATACAATTTGAGGACTTTGGAAACTCAAATGCATTCAGGCTTTTGCAGAAGTACAGAAACAACTATTGCACATTTAATGACGATATACAGGGTACTGCATCAGTTGCAGTTGCTGGCCTACTTGCTTCACTCAGAGTTACCAAAACCAAATTGTCCGAAAATGTTATCGTGTTCCAAGGAGCTGGGGAGGTAACATAAATTCCAAGAATTTTCAGAATTTGCAAAATCTTTTAAATTAAAGAATGTCAGCAATTTCAACATATTCAAAATTTTTGAGAAATGAGAAAAACTTATGATGCTTTCAAAAATTGCACAATATCAAAATCTGAAAAAGTCTCGAATTCTCAAAAAAAAATTTTACTCGTAGGCTGCTCTTGGAATCGCTGGACTCTGTGTGATGGCAATGATGAAGGAGGGAGTGACAGAGGAGGAGGCCATCAACAAGATCTGGATGGTGGACTCAAAGGGGCTGATTGTGAAGAACAGACCAGCTGGTGGTGTAACCGAGCACAAAGCTCGATTTGCCCGAGATCAGGAGCCCTTGGACAGCCTGGTTGAGGTTGTCAAGGGAGCTAGACCAACTGTGCTCATTGGAGCTGCTGCCATTGGTGGTGCATTCACCAAAGAAATTTTGCAGGCCATGGGAGAGTTCAATGAGAGGCCCATTATTTTCGCACTAAGTAATCCGACCAGTAAGGCTGAATGTACTGCTGAGGAAGCCTATGTTGCGACTAATGTAAGTAAAAAAGTTGATTCCTCCGGTTTGTTTAAAAAAATTATCGAATCATCCCTCTTTATCAAATGTCTTGAAACGTTTACATATCTCCAATTTTGCATATTTAATTCTAGGGGCGTGCCATCTTTGCCAGTGGTTCTCCATTCGATCCAGTCACAATCAACGGCAAAACTTATCATCCAGGTCAAGGCAACAACAGTTACATATTCCCAGGAATAGCATTGGGAGTCATCTGCGCTGGCATGAAGAGCATTCCTGAGGAAACTTTCCTCATTGCTGCTAATGCACTTGCTGATATTGTTACTGAAGCTGATCTAGACTCCGGCAATCTCTACCCACCACTCCAAGACATCCAGCTGTGTTCAACTAAAATTGCGGTCCAAGTAATGGAGTATGCCTACAGAGAATGTGAGTATAGAAAAAAATAGTGATTTAGAAATCAGAAATTTCCAAATTTTCAGAAATTTAAAAATCGCCAAAAATCTCATTTGTTTTAATTATTTTTTCAGCTCTTGCAACGGTTCACCCAGAGCCCACCAACTACGAAGAATTCATCAAAGCCCAATTATACGATACAACCTACAAAACTGCCCTGCCTGTAACCTACTCCTGGCCCAAACTATGAGGATCGTTGTAACTAAATATAACGAATGAATTTCAACCTTGGGAATTTTTTAATTCCCTGGTTTAGGATATTTTTGTGATTCTTACTGATTATTGGCGGACCAGAGAATGATGAAAGTAAGCGGATTATTGTAAGGATACTTTAGCCTCGGTGAGCGTTTACTTATTTATGTTGTACAGAATGAAATAAATATATCAACTATTTGGTTGATCAGAGCATTAATTGTAGGTCCAATTTGTCTCTCATTTCCTTCTACCCAAATCATCAACCACGAACTCATCCAAAAACCAATTTACAGGTGATACCTAAGAACATTTTTTCCCAATTGTAAACCCAATTGAGAACTTGGAAAAATGTACAAAGCTTGACAGGGAAAATTAAAATGAATTGGTAATTTTATACAATTCAAATTTCGCGCGCTCCAAAAATCCGCATATTCTTCTTATGTACTTTCAATACATATTTAATTTGGAATGATATGTTGAACTTGTGCCACGTGGTCTTCTACATTTTTCCCAACTCAGAAAAACAGTTCAATTTTTGATTGACATTTTTACACAAAAGTCACTACCACCCTAATGCAGAAACCTACGTTTCCGGTTGCGCCGATATGTAAACCAGTTTATGAGCAACCGGCTGAAAATGGTTTCCAAACAATAACAGCTCCTTTGTTCATATTCACTTCTGCACTGTCAATTGTGTCAATAACTCTTTATGACGACTACTGATGGGTCATTGACCCCTCCATCTCAGGTACCGTACAATGAACGTATTATTTAAACATTGTGCTCTATATTTGCTGAATTTTTGTAGTCGCAAAATTGTGACATAACCCTACACAATGTTTACACTTGTCCTGAGTATTGCCAAAATTATTACTCAAAATTTTCTCGGTTGGGCCCGTAAAAACTTTTCTCATGTTCGCAGTGTAAAAACGAATTAGAAACTATTAATTTGCAACGGCTGCGCGCGCATCCTAAAACCGAAGTTTTTGACAGGGACTGTCAAATCGGAATAACTTTCTTGACGTTCAAAGCAATTTTAATTGTTCTGAATCTCGGAAATTTATACTCAAAATCAAACGAGTAGTTCTTTTCGCGGTTCAATTAAATTTCAATTTTCAAATTTGCAAAAAATTCCAAACCTTGAAATTGAAAAAAAAAAATGTCCAGAAAAATGGAAAATTCACCACAAAATTATTTTGCAGCTCAACATCATGGAGAACCCCATGGAAACCCCCATGGAGTCGGTCTCCCCGAATCGCGAACGAGATGAAAATCTCGAGTCCCTGAAGAAGTATCCACGCCACAGACACTCAACCGAATTAAAATTGAATTGTATCAAACGTTTCGAGAATGGAGAGAAAATGGGAGCTCTGTCCCACGAGTACGGAGTAGCCAAATGTACAGTTCGTTCTTGGGTGAAAAATAAAACAAATTTGATGGCACCGAAAGCAGTAAGACCGCTGAAGCCAGAAGGAGAAGTGACGATAAAGCAAGAACCTGGGGTGTCTGACTCCGATGGTGAATTTCTTTTTTCTTCTGCCATTTTTGAAAATTAAAAAAAAAAAAAAAAATTCAATTTTTCAATTTTAGAAATTTTAATTTCTCTCTCAAATTATATTTTCTCTTAGATGAAACTTTACTAACTCACACTCTCATTCAAGTTTCAGGCACTGTAGCCAATGGCGCCAACGGATTACTTCGTGATGGCAGTGGAGACGGGTTTCCATCTGGGAAACCAAAGCCCAGACCCAGAGCTAAGCCCAAACCTAAAATCATCAACAGGGAGCTCGACATTCCACAACTCGTCAATAACTCATTACTCAAATGGTATGAGTGCTATCAGCAGAGGGGAATTACAGTTACCAGAGAGCAATTTGCAGGTACATAATGAAGGAACTAATAACAATACTTGATACGAAAGTGACGTCGTGAAAGTTGTCAATTGTTAAATGAAAAATTCAAAGAAAGTACCAGTTCACCAAAAAAAAAACTTCCTTTCTTATTTTTCAGATAAAGCTGATTCCTTTTTCAAAAAACATGGAATCGAGAATTTTTACATGACAAATGAGTGGTTGGCCAAGTGGTGCAAGCAACACAGTTTCAAACTCATTCCTGAGAGTCTCGAAAGTATTCCAATGAGTCAGATAACAGACATAGAATTCTACAGAGAGTTAAAAAATACCTTGGGCTGTACAGATTACCAAAAATCTCAGGTAACATCAATACTATCAATTTGTTTCTATGAAGCATTCTATGAAATTTTCCAAAGAATCTAAAAATTTGCAAATCATGAAAATAATTTTTTTTCGATTGTCTCATTTTGTTTACATCCACAGGTATTTAATTGCTCAGTGATATCCTGGAACTACAAGCTCCTCCCCTTCACCCTGGCTGCTCCACCAGACAAGGATGATTACATGAGAGTTTTTTCCTTCGCTAATGCTGACCTCAGTCTCAAAGTGCCCCTCATATGCACCCTCAACTCGGGTAAAAAAAAATTCTGGCAAAATGAGTTCAATTTGCCACTTTACTCAACAGAATCAGACGCAGAAAGACTGGACTCCACTGTGTTCACTCATTGGTTAAATCACGAATTTTTGCCGCATGCGATCACGTATGTGGACCAAAAAAATCTGCCAATGAAAATATTGATGATCCTCGATCAGGAAATTTTTGAAGAACCAAAAGTCACCATTGATTTTGAGGGACTCAAGGTCATACTCGTGTCAAAAAGCTCGAGCTTTCTTGTACGACCTTTTGACACGGAACTTGTGTCACTCATGAAAAACTGCAAGCGCTCCTTTCTTAAGAAAGTCATGAGTATGTTATCGAATTTTCAAATATGCAAAAATCTCTTAAACTTGCAATCTGTGTAATAATCCTATTTGCCTATTCGTTTTCAGGTATGACTCAGGAGAACTCCAGTGTACCTTTGATCCAGCACTTAGGTAGCATCAACAATGGTCATTTTTTGGCGTGGATTAAGATGCATTGGAAACGGGGGCCCGAGGGATTATTGGAGCTTACCGACACACAACTCGTGAGAGGTTTGCCTGGAGGCAAATCCCTGAGCGTGGACACCATTGACCGTTGGTTCAAACGCTGCCACCCCGACATGAAGGACAGAAAGTCGACTGTGATTATCAAGAATGAAATCGATGCAGATCCCATCTCCACTCAAGAAGCCAATACCTATATCGAAAAGCTCATCTCGTACTTCGATTTTCATAAACTACTACAACCCGACGAAATGTTCGTGTTCAATAATGCTAAGCAACGTATCACGGATATATTACAGTTGAATCAAGTGGGATAATTTTGCAAATGAGTTGGTAATCATTTCTTCTGTTTTAGAACAACAAAACGAGATAGTCAACTACTCGACAGAGTAAAATTTCTGAACTTTTTATTTCTCAAATTTTTGCATTTCTCAAGTTTTTGGCCAAGTGTAAAAAGCACTTTTTCCTCATTTGGAAAATTTGAACTTTTTTTTTACTTTTCTCAGAGCTTTTTTCAAGCCAATTTTAATTTTTCAGTAATCAGCGTAAACAAATTTTTCTCAATGCAAATGTTTCTCTTCAAGTAACTTAATCTATCCTCCAATTTACTAAAGTACGGTTTGTACTTTGTGATTCTCTCATTCATGTCCAATGAATGATGGAATTTGGGGGGCCCATGGGTACTATCAATGATTAGTGTTGCAGAAAAACTCGATTTAAAACGTGCGAGCCCAATCACTCTATTTGACGTGCCATTGATTTAGAATTTTCTTCACTTCAGGTCGACCTCATTTTTCTTTATATTTTTTTTTACTTAAGTTTAGGTGTATATTGATTATACAAATGGGGAATGACGATTCCGCTATTTGGTCCAATTAGGATGTTGGAATTTTAAACGAAAAAGACAGGGAAAAGTAGCGTGCATTCCTAATATATTCTTCCAGTGTTCATCAAAGTGATTGTCTTTTTTTTTACGTTACATGATGACTTAATTTCAATTTTTTGCATCTACCTCATTCGATTTTTCACCAAGCTCACCCCCATTAGACTAGTCAATCTAGAGTGTGGATGGATTTCGAAAAATCAGAGGCTGAGAAAAATATTGAAGGGATCCGGGAAATCAAATTGTCTTCTCTCAAATTTCCTGAAATTTTGAGAACGATAAAAATTTGTTTTTTTCATTTTTTGGAATGTCTGAAATTTTTCCAAATTATTCTTCCGATCCATCGAGATTCCTTTTCCTCAGGCGTAAATTAATTAGGGAGGATACCCCACATAAAATTGATCATCTAGATTGATTAGTCAATTTTCCATACATAAATTTCAACGTTCTGTAATTAAGCATTTCATATTTTCGTACGTTCTAGCAATTAAATTGATGGTTCCACCTCGACCTATATATATATATATATATATATGACTATTGAGTGTGTCGTATGATAAGAATGATAAGCGTAGCTTAAGCAACGAAAACGTGAATAAAAGTCAATTTGTGAAAAAAATTATTTATTACATTTAATTTATTATTACGCCTAGAGTGAGTCTTACTTAAAGAGGAGTGAAAAATTTTGTTGCCTTGATAGTGCTAGTCATCATTGATGAATCTTTTTTTGTACGCATCAGAATTGTTTACTGAGTTGAACTATGAATCAGGTAGTACGCATGTGGGACAGCAATCTGGATAAGGTTTTGATGTGTCTGATTCTGTCTTCGAGTCTGGGCAGGACACTACACCACAACTAAAAATATTGGCATTTCAAAAAAATTATGAAATCTGGGATTGTACAAATTTGGGAATCATGAAATTTAAATCACCCAATTGACTCACCTCGCGTAATGCACGAAACCGCCCTCGAGGCAGGTTCTTTCCACGCAATTCTCATCGGTCCATACATCACCAGCTGTACAATTAACTCCCTCTGATCCCGATAATGCAAAAATTAATATCATGGTAGAATAGAATAAACCCAGCTTGAATAGGGAAGTTGCATGAAGTTTCCTGTTTCACGAAGTAGCCCCATTACTAGATGAATTACAACACGTACTACTTAACGAGAAATCTATGGTAATTCCCTCCTCAATATTTTTGAATCAATTATAGCAAATTCGTCAATCTCAAACCGCAAATTTGCTGTTTGCAACGCCACAATAGTCGCGCTGGTGTTTGAATGCTTTGTATTGGACGCCTCCGCTCCAATCAGCTTAAAGACGGCCTGTGATTGGCTGTCGAGCGCAGACGCAACACGTCACAGCTGTTCGCACGTGGTTTGAAAAACAGTCGTTTGCAATATTTGATAATTAAAAAAAACAAAGAACCTAATTATTTAGTGGTAGTTGTCCTCATTACAGATTATGTACTTTAAAAAACAAGCATGCAAGTTCCCTACTATACTTAAAGGAGGGAACGATTTTTGATGGAGCCCGCCAATTTGCCGCGGACTTTGTTTCAAAGAAACTTCATGTTTGAAGGTATTCAAAACATTTTTAGACACTTGTCAACAAAATGTATTTATGTGTGTGTGTGTGTACTAAAAAATCTTCAATGAAAATTCTTGAATGAAAAATCGGCTTCGGAAATTTCTTGTGAAAAAAAAAAACATACTTTCAACTGCTGTTGCCGCCGAAACTCCATCAGTCCAATAACACAAAATACCAACAATACAAAATACAAAAATAATCCTCATCTCGGTGCGTGTACAAGCTCGTATCACTTTCCACAATTTTCAAACTGATTTGAGGAGCAAAATATTGTCAAGCGATTTATATACTCGGTCTACCATCGGCCTTTCACTGGGCTACTCGTTTATTGACCTTGTTATCGGGATTTGACCAGGAAATTAGGCTCAAAAGCGAAAAATATGTCCATTAAGTTCTACCCATTACCGCAGCTATAAATCGGAGAACCGATTTACATATGAAGGCCGAAAAACAAGTTTTACCGTTTTTTTTCTCTCCCCTAAATAGTCAAATTTGTTGCACGTATTAGAGGAAACAAGTGTTGGAACTAAAAATTATTTGATTTCGAATCATGAATTTTTTCGATGCAACACTATTCTTCTTTCGCGAATAACATTTTTGTGCAACTATAAATAATTTCGTTATGCATTTTTTGCTAAGTCGTCCGCGATATGAAGACACAAGAGCAAGGTTTTTCAAGGAAAATAAATTTTATGAATGCGAAATAACCAACGCGGGTCAACAATTGCCTCTGCTATATATAAGTAAAAACACAAACTGAAAAATCCCCCAAAATATCTAGGGAAAAAATTGAAAAAAAAAAAAAACGTTGAAGAACTTCTATTGTACCATGAGGCCCTCAATTTTGCCCACACTTGAATCAATCCCCCGATTTTTCACGTAAACAAATATAATTTACTCTGATTGGCTACTTGAACACAACAGCAAATCAAAATAGAGGAAACTGAATTTTGCTGGATTTTAAGGGACCGCGCTGACCTTATAACAGTTTTCGAATGAAACTCCGGATTTACACATGCTCCCTATTTCATACCCTACAAAAGAAGTAAATAATCACCAGCTGGAACTTGAAAAAAATAAATGTTCACCATCACCCCAAAATTAGAAACGTCATTGCAAATTAATTGATAAAAAAAAACATCCATGGAGGCTCAAGGTAAGACAAATTTATTCGCTCAAATTCAATCGCATAACATAAGTCGCCATTTTTGCAAAATTTTAATCTTATCCAAAATTTTATAAAATAGCAATTTATAATTTATATCGCAAACTAATAATTTTTTCTCCACATTTTTTCTCTACATTTTTTCTCTACATTCAACCACCGTCTAGCTTCGGGAATTTCAATGCTTACTTAAATTATAAATACTCTTACTGATGAGATGTCTCAATTTCAGCTCCCCTGAATCGCCATTACTATTACAACCAAATTCGAGATTGGTTGAATGCCCATCGAGACTTTGGCTATCCCGAGGTGTACTCGGCGCTCAGCAGCGATGAGGATCGAATTCGCTTGACGATGGCGCTTCTCGCGGAGAACGGATTCCTCAACGACGATAGAGGTGGTGAAAAAACAAGTTCATTTGAGAAGCACGAGGGCCTGTCCCAGACCCTTGGATCAGCCGCTGATGATTTGATGATGAGCCAAAAGAAATTGCGCAAAGGGAACGTTCTGCTGGAGCTCTGCACAAAAGCGATAGCTTACGCTCCCATCGGTTCCAAGGAGCTCGCGCTCGGGTATGGAAGGAGAGCAGAAGCACTTTTGCGGCTCAAACTTTATGAAGACTGTATACGAGATGTCGAGAGGGCTCTTCAGTTGGCCTATCCTCCAGAACTACGAGCCAAACTATGTTTGGTGAAGACTAAAGCCCAGGCGATCATCCACCCCCATGACAGTGTGGTTGTTTTGAAATCGGCAGAGGAGACTAGGGAATATCTCAAGTTCCTGGACAGCCGCAAAAAGGGAAATATCACAACTGCTCTCAATAAGATCGTTAGGGGTAGGTGCACCAATACGTCAATTTGTTTTTCGAATTTGAAACCATGGACCGATGGATCCATGGACCAATGCATCAAGGGATAATGGATCTTTGGACCAATTGATCTTTGGACCAATGGATCTTTGGACCAATGGATCTTTGGACCAATGGATCTTTGGGCCAATGGCTCTTTGGACCAATGGATCTTTGGACCAATGGATCTAGGGACCAATGGATCTTTGGACCAATTGGTCCCTGGACCAATGAATCAGGTGATGAGGTCCAACCATTTTGCAAAGAGTCCTGATCAGCTGGACATTCAGATCGAATCAAAGCGTGAATGAACATTTTCATGATTGGCAAATACAATTACAGGAAAAATGGGTCAATGTCCAGGGCCCCTGGTAAAGTGGAAGGACAAGTGTCATTTGCCAAGAGTGACGGGACCCAAGAACGAAGAATTGCGTGGAGCCTCCGACGCTATCGCCATTCGTTATTCCACTAAATATGGCAGGCACTTAGTAGCTACCAGAGATATTCAAGTGGGTGAAATTCTCGCTGTGCAGAAACCCTATGCAGCAGTTCTCGAGTTGAACAGAACGTACACAAATTGCTGGTATTGCCTGAATCAAATTTGGTCGGGGGTTCCCTGTAACCACTGTGCTGATGTTACATTTTGCTCCGAAACGTGTAGAGATCGAGCTTGGCAGGAGTTTCACGACTTTGAGTGTCCTCTGGTGGGCCTCATGATTGTGGACAAATTCGATCTGACAGCTTTCATGAGTGTGAGACTTCTGATCAAGGCGTATAAAGAAGCAGGTGGATGGGCCGAACTGAAGGAAAAGACTGAGAAAATAGCACTCCATTCTGGTAATCTTCTAATAAGGGACAATCTAATACAAAATTTTACCTCCCTAGGGTAGAACGTCGTTTCTGCTTCCGGTGATAAATTTCCCGCGAGGGCGGGAAAGCTCACTTTGCGTCCGCGGGGCTGAAATAATTTCCATTTTTTTTTCTGATGAAATACTCACATTACGAAATATTTTTCAGATGCCAGAACCAAAGGATTTACCTCAAATATACTTGATGCTACTAAATACGCAAGTATTTACACTTTGAGCAAGTGCACTGAAGAACGCACGATGGAGGATTTATTCAGATTGTCAGTTGGAGCTACAAAATTTGCATATCTGTTTGCAACAATGACTGATATATTTGGCGAGAAAATGGAAGGGGAAAGAGATATTCTTTTGAACCACCCATGGGTGGTTTTTGCCGGGACAATTCTCCTTCAGCACACCCAAATTCATTCGATTAATTCACAAATGGTAAATAACTCAGCGTGTAAATTTTATTTGTTAACTGAAAAATTTTCGTCTAATTAATTGAGGGTCGTTTCCACGAGTCTCATTGGAAATTATCAGCCAGTGAAGCTCTGGTGACTCTGGTAAATTTTACTTGGAGTTTTTGGGAGGGTTTAGGGTCTTAAAGAGGTGCTACGGTCATAGGTCAATTCGTCCCATGGACAATTCATTCCAAATTGGCTAAAAACATTCTACTTATTTTCTTAAGCTATGCGAGTGGGATCCTAAAGAAAAAGAGAGCTGGGTCCGTGCAATGGCATTGGTCCCGCTCTATGGATTCATCAATCACAGCTGCAATCCCTCGGTGAACTATACCTCCTATGGAAACTATATGGGGCTCTATGCAATTAGTCCTATCAAAAAGGGCGAACAGGTACACACAAGCAAAAGCACAAAAGTAACTTAGAAAAATGGCAAATTTGCAATTTTTCTTTTTCCTACATCTTTGTAAATATCAAATTTTTACATTCAGAAATTCTCAAAACTCAAATTTGCCCAATAATGACTGTTCACGGAAAATTCATTTTGTGAATAATTAAATTAAACTTTATTCAAACAGTTTGTAGAGAGTTCAAAAGGTTCTGATGATTTCCAAATCCACTTTCGGAATCTCTGTAACGCTCAAAACAAAATTTTTCCGCAGATATTCGACCATCGAGGAATGACATTTGTAGACACGCCCCTGGAGCAGCGCCAGCTCCACAAGAGGGAGAATTTTTTTTTCACCTGCGATTGTCCCCCGTGCACCCAAAATTGGCCACAATTTGCAAATCTCACTCCTTATACAGAAATGAATCTTCCGTATTCAATCAAGAAGAGAGTCGAGACAATAATGTCTGCCCACAACATGTTGAGCATAATGAAGCGTCATTCACGAATTGATACCATAGCAGACATTCCGTCTTCTATCACCCGTATATTCCAGCAACTAAATGCGCTGTATGAAATTGTAAAGGAGCCATGCCGTGAAATTGAGGAGATCAAGAGAACTCTGCATGTCTTTCAGCGTCAATCTGGCAGCCGCTGTCAATCACTTGAAGTTTGACAAATTGTAAATCTCCGAATAAATTTATTTTAACATTTTAATACATTTTTTTCCTCGATCGCTACCCGAAATCCGCCGCGTGTCATGCGCATGCGCAGGCTTGTTTCCTGGTTTCTGCCACGCTTGTGGTGGCGCTTGTGTTTCGGATCTGCTGTTCTCGGATTTAGTACAAGTTTGAAATTTTTTTTCTTAATATCAATTTTTGGAAGGCCAAAAAATGCAAAAAATCTAGGAAGAAAAAGTAAGTATTAAAATTCTGATAAGAAATGATTGATAACACATGATATAAAAATTATGACAATTCTTTATTCATGTAAATACATTACAAAAATCAATAAATCATTTATTCAGCTGTTGTTCATGCAGAGTGGACGGATCTGTGATTTGTTAAAATGATTGGCTGTATCGTTAATACATTAATAAACGAATACTAATTCGTAATATAAAATCCTCAAGCTTAAGAACTAATGAACACATCGAGTATCAAATGGGTATACTTCCTTATTTTTTATTCTTTAATTATAGATATAAGTTTATATCTAAATGCAGAGGAAAACTTTTTTTTATACAAAAAAAATAGGAACAATAAATGGGAAATAAATTTCATTAACTAAACCTCAGGTTTCAATTTTGTCAGTTTAGACCATCAAGCATTTTTACATAAAAAAAAGGAGATATACTCACTGACTCAATGAGAAGAAAATACGATTTAAAATATAAAAGTACAAAGTTCATTCCTAAAGGAATTGTGGACGGATAATTTCATTCATATCTCAATTTTTTTTCTATGTTTATTTTATACTCAATATTTGCCAAAGAACGAAAGAAAAAACTCGAGATCTTTGGCGAGTCAACTTTGATAAGAGAGTCAAGCTCAATACCCTAAAATTATTTATTAAAATATACCTCTGATGTTGTGTTGAACAATTGTACTCGCGTTATGCCCTACTATGTACAGGCCGGTAAAAGTTCCCTAGTAATCAGTGTCAGTAATTGATCTGCTATTTTAAGTAAAAAATTAATTCAGAGAAGCTGTACAAATGACCAAACTCCTTTTGCAATTTCGAGTGGTAATATTGAAATTTTCAGGCATAAAGAATCAATTAGGTATGAAAAAAATCGATGGGATTTTTCTTTTCCAGTTTACATTATTAAGTCAGTGATAATTCCAAAATACTTTAAATGTTGTTGTTAGTTATGCAGTTATAAAGTTGACTAATCGATTCCATACAACTTAATTTGTTCGTACGTCCGTAATGCGTTTGACATGAAACTTTTCACTCGACTTCGCATTCATACGAATTCGGAAGGCACAGAAGTTAAAAACGTGTAAAAATTTTTTTAATATAAATATTAAAAAACATTAAAATGCGATTGAAAAAAAAGAAAAAATCCAGAAATATCAAAAAGAAGAACCTCAAGAAGAATTTACAAAACTGGAGGAGATCAAAGCAAGTAGAAAGACATTGTAAGAATCCTACAAATTCCAAAAATGTTAAAACCGTAGAAAAAAAAGATAATTTCTTTTAACTCAAAATTCATCATGATCCCAAAGTTCCAATTCTATGGTGCATATAGATCTACACACATATTTGTTAATTAGCTATTGAAGATCAAACGACGAAATATTCATTGCTTATCAGTTACTGCGCAACTAGTATATATTTCTCCTGCCACTATCCTCGAAAAAAAAAATATATATTCACCGATCCCTGCTGTGAATACCAATAGATAATATCAATGGCTCCTAACAGATCTACCCAACACTAAACTCCTGTGTTCTCAAGTACCTAACAGCAGAAACAACTACAGAAATAACTAAAATAAATCCAGAAGACTTGACAACCGCTGCAAAATTATATATCGGACAGTAAGGGCACTGCGAGCTACCACAAACTTCACAAATATTCAACACATACGTATCAACTGAATCAAATATAGTTTCATTGAACCTTTCAGGTGCATAATAATCATAAACCCGAACAGGTAAATACCTAGACATATTAGCAACTGGATACCACCTTTCAACAGTAAAATTAACACAAGTCTCTTCGTTATCCAAATAATCGAAGTAGAATAATACCTTCTTCTCATTCCACTGAAATCTCGCCCTCTGTAGATTTCTCACTTGTCTCGAGCGTGTATACCTATCCAAATTTTGTTGTTGAATCATATAGCCAGTGGGAATAGTGACATCCAGCACCGCCATTCCTGATCTAGCTGATTCATCGACATTTGTCCATCTCTGACAACTCGTGTACATAATATGAGACTTATTTCTCCCCGTAAAATCCGGCTTAACAACAAGATCAAAAGCTTTGAGAGGTGGTTGCGTCTGGAACTGCTTATGATCAACATTGTACTGCACTGACATCTGCAAAATTGCATAACCAGCGCCTCTGGCCTCGACCTTCACCGTACCCCAAGCTTCTGGAATTTCAATCGCTTGTCGTTCAGCAAGACCTTTAGAACTGATCGTACGTAATATGGGCCTTCCCTTCAAAGCAGTAGCCTCAACCTTGATCTTCAGATCAGTTACTTCCCTGATTCTAGATTGAACAGTATACTCCATGAGTGCCTTCATCGCCCAAGCGGTATCCTGAGTAGATGCCCAACCACCATCCGTTAATCTCTGAGTATTCAGCCACTTGACAATCGGCTCAACTTTCACCTTTTGACGAGCTACATACACCAAAAGTGCATAAGCTGTTGTTTCAATATTCTCAGAATCGTACTTATAGGGCAAACGAGGTAGTAAGTATTGCTTGTTGTTCTCAGTTTTGGATTCAGAAATATTTGAGGGCAATACTTCTCTACCCCAATACATTCCTTCGCTCTTGTATAAGGTCCTTGTCATGAGAATATTGAATGCCTGTTCAGCTGATGATGATTTAGCCAGTAATAGAGCGTAAGCTGTTATGGCAATTTCGTAAGGTGTTCCTCTTCTGTCCAAAAGATTCAAATTCTGCTCCAGCCATTTGGTGGCTTTAGCAGCACTGAGTGCTACCTGAGAACCCAGGTCACCTGTCAAATCCTTGACAGTCTTCAAAGTGATCAATACATGCGCTGTCAAGCTGATATTTCTATATCGAATTATGCCCTCGTCGTCTTGCAGAGTGCTGTTGACCTTCCTATCCGGGAACCAAGTGACTTCGTAGAATGATCCGAATTCAGTCTGGTGTCTTAATGTCCAAGCTATTGAATCAGCTATGACTTTTGGATCGATGTATATGTAATTCTCCCATTCGTAGAAACTTGCTTCTTGGAATACTCTTGCGCAGAAAGCAGTTAGCCATACACTTGGTGATGAATTATTCCAGTCACTTCGGAATAAACTGAACGAACCATCCATGTTCATAAAGGACAGCTGCTTTTGGTACAGAATATTCATGTAGTAAAAACTCTGTTTCTCCACTTGTCTATTTCTCTGGTTAATCAATCTCATATGCATTGTTGTGTATACGTTTGCAGCAAAACTGAACATATTTTGTTCAGCGCAATCTGATGGCAGACCGATTAAACTCGTTGCATTGACTGGCATTGTTGGGAAAATTGGCCCAACGACATCACCAACAATGCTTATGGTCGCTTTATTGGATCCATATATGTAGTAACGTGGTTCAGAGTATGAGATAATAGGACTCTCGGTGATATTGACGTGCATAAATTGATTGTAGAGAGCTCGATTGCTGAGATCAAGGAGAATAGACTGATGCCTATACTGAGGTAAACCATCAGGCTCAACAAACAAATCTCGTTCAACTATGTCACGACCAATGATAGTCGTAGCATAAATTTGAACTCGAATTTTGCCAAGTCTTTGAGGTACAATGGGCAAGTAAACAATTGAAGCATCCTGCGCTGGAATCCAAATGAAGAATTGATGCTCACCAAATGCTGTTCTTGGATTATATGATTGTACAATACCATTCTCCTCTACGTGAACGAACTTGTAGTCACTGGAGCCCACAAGAACAACAGTTGCTTCGATGTTATACTTCATGTAATTGAAGACAGATACACGAATGCCAATTTGTTCTCCCTGTCGTGATCTGTCTGGCATTTCTACATTGATGAAGAATGGCAGTACACCAGTGTACTCTAGGGCTTTTGGTAACATTCCGAAGCCTTTGCTGGGGCTCATGCTGAAAGCAGTGACCATCCAGTGGACTGGACGCCTGGGCACGTCGATGTTGAAGATGTGACGACCATGGGGACCAATGTTTATGTCCTTCCACAGCCAGACATTGTCGTATTGTCGTTGAATTCTGTTGAATCTGTTCTTTCTGAAGAAGGACAAATCAGTGGCGTTTCTCGTTTCACATCTGGCCTCATCGGTTCCATCTTGACAATCGAAAATTCCATTGCATCTTTGGTCGTCCCTGAAGCAACGATTATCCGTGAGGCATTCATAGAAGCCCAGCGTTCTATTGCAGTGCTCGGGTTTTCTGAAAATGTGAGCATCGGTGAAGACGATTAGGCCGACGTACTCGAACGTTCTGTTGACGTCGATTCCGAAGGTTGACGAAGGGAAGTGGACAACTTCGTCAGGATCGCCATTGTGGAAGACCCAGGAATGTGAGTGAGTGCCGTTTGTCTCTTCACCGAAGTACGCCATTCGAGATATTACGTTGGCGTAGGTTAGTTCGTTACCTGCTTGCATCGAGTAAAAAGCACGGTCGATGCCGGATAACGCTACGTACGCTCCGGGCTCTCCGTACACTGCTATTTCCACTCGTTCACCTGTTCGGGCTTTCTTGTTGTTTATGAAGACTGTGAAGTTGTTGCGGGAGATGCCGTTGACGGGAACTGTTAGCGAATCTGCTACGACTTCTCCGTATCTGCAAGAATGGAATGATGGATTGGGTGATTTGAATAAAAAAAAAATTGACCGCTTTGAGTTGAAAGTTTGAAGTTTCAGAAATTTTCAAAGTGTAATTTGGGAAAATTGAGCCAGATTTTGACATTGAGTAAGATAAAAAATGAAGACTGTTTTAAGAATGTGAACCTTGTGGAAAGAAAGTTATCATGTTTCATACCTCCCCACATGATAGACAACCGCAGTAACAACTGGAGCCATTTCAGGGCTGAGTGGAATTGAGAATGTCCTAATATTGTGCTCCATGATATCCTGACCACTAAGTATTATAGTCCCTTTGGACAAAATGACGTAATTGAAAGTATCGATGTAGAAATTGGTCTGCACGTGGAGTACCAGGTACTCCCCAACTTTAGCACTTTTTGTAGAAGTAAAAACTTTGATATGCTTTTGATCCGGGGATTCGTGTGCCAAAAGAAGTAGCTCTGCTTGAGAGCTGTGGCCCTCGCCATCTTCGAGGAGCGCAGAAATAGTTATCTTTGTTATCGAATTGAGCTCCATCTGCGCCTGAAATTATTTGAATCACAATAAAATAGAAAAAAAAATACAAAGTCCTTTTCTAATGCTAGACTTTTTGAATTTTTTTCCACTACAATGTCCTCAAGAAATTAGATTGAGTACCTTTGACGGATCATTGAGCAGATTCAATCCCTTCCTCAAGTCAATTTTCACGTGCCAAATGGAGGGATTTTCGGCGGATGCTCTTAATCGATCAAGCTGGAAATTTGTTCGACCATTTCTCTTGTCTACATCAGCTTTAATTGTCATCCGGGCATCCCTCAGTTGCGTGTGTCGTAGTACAGAACCATCGTGGAAAGATGCAAGAATGTTCAGGTCGAAAGCCATGGCGGGCTTGAATACTTGGGGAGATCCACCGAAAAAGTGGACTCTAACAGTTGAATTGTAGATTCGAGCTGTGGCATAACCCACCACTACCTCGTCCAGGAATCTCTCGCCCACAGTTGCTTCGATCGTTACCTATGAAAAATCTTGTGGTTAGTATTTGTCCACTCACACACACACACAGACACATTGAAGATTAATTACCTCCATGCCATCCAATGACGGAGAATAATTCAACAAATCCTGCATAGGGTATTCAAATCTGTACGTCCCATTGAAAAACCTGAGGACCGGTGTATCTCCATACCGATCCACAACTTTTAGCCAGGGTGGATATTCCTCCCGAAAGGTGAGAAATTGGGGTGCCCTTATCGAGGCTTGTGCTCGGTATTTGTCAATGGGTTTGTATGTAGCTCTGAGTGTTAAATTTCCTCGTACAGGCGCACCAGATGTATAATTCGCTTGAATAATTCCATGAATGTATGGATCAGTGTCGAAGAAAAATGCTGGCATGGTTACATTAACCTCAAATCGTGTCTGATAGTACTCCTCAACGACGAAAGTCGTCTCCTGTGGCTGGCCCTGGGCGATAACGCGGATTACCCAGTTACCGAACACTGGCTGGTCCGATAATTGATAAGCCAGGGAAACAGTACCTGAATGAGATACATAAAAACAAAATCATTTGTGTTCATGTGAAGCATTTGCAATTATTCCTGTGTGTTATTTGGGTACGTCCATTCGAAAGGACCCTCCTTTGATGGCCTCAAGTTACGTAAGGTTTGATCAAATTTTTAACCTATTTCCAAAAATGTATAAAAATTTAGAAAATTGTAAAATCCTAAAAACTTTCCTAAATTTCAATAATGTCCGATTGAGCACAAATTAAAATATTCTAAGATTTTTATGAAATAAAAAACAACTGGAGAGTCTAGAAAATTAAAAAAAAATTGCAAAAGTGTCTAAAATTTTCAAATTGAATTTTCGAACTTTCAAGAATGACATTTAGCAGTAGTTTATCGCATGACGCATTTTCACTAAGGACATTAATTATGAGAGTAGAATAACTTCCTATCGGAAGGTTAAAAATGTCATCGTTTTCCAAACTATACCTAAATTGCTCTGTCTGCTGAGCCATCTTCGCATTATCCTTCCATTTGGGTCCAACATGTAGACGTCTACAGGATCGATGAAGGCCTTTAATTCTGTATTGATGGGAATGGCACGAAATCTGACAGTTTGGCTCTGCATGTAGACGGGTTTATCCAGCTGGATGAAAATTGTCAGGGCCCTTGGACTGAATGTCAAAACAGTCTCATTGAGAAAGGCTTGGCCCCCAGTCAAACCATTATACAAACCCTCAACTCGAAGCTTGAAGTCACCTTCGACCTGCACAGCATGTAAAGAATAGATTTGAATTTAGACTTTTAGAATAGTAAGACATTTTTTTGACAATATTTGAAATGCTCTTGATCTTCCTAAAATGCCAATAATCTTCGAATTTTCAGAATTATGTGTTAACGAATGAGACATTAAATAAACCTATTGAAAATTACGACTTTAAGTTCAAATGCAGTTTCTAACATTTTTAAAATTGGTTACGATCTTCAAATTTCGTACACTAACTAACTTATTTTAGCAACAAAAAATTACAAACCAGTGTGGGAGGCATTCGTAGCATCAAATTTTCGGGAATATTTTCTTTGACTTCTTTGTAATCAGCAGCTATTTCCACGCCATTCTTCTGAATTGTGGCCCTGACAGTCATTGGAAGACTACTCCGAAGAACATCCACGGCGACTCGATAGATCTGGCCAGGTCGACACATCCGGGAAGCTACTATAAAGTAGGTGGCCTCCTTAAAGATGATGTGGTCATTTCCTGGGTTTCGAGATCCTGGCGAAAAACAATATATAAAAATTTCAATTTTTTAAAAATTTTCAAGGAAAAAAAATCCAAAAAATTCGGAACATCCAAAAAGTTGTGGAAATAAAACCAAAATAAAAAGAATAAAAGTTCTGTAGATTACACCAATTCCAAAATTTTGAAAGTTGCACAAATTTTAGGAATCTCAAACTTTCAAAATTTTACAAGATTCAAACTATGCAAAAATTTCGGCAATTTCAACAGATCTTTTAAATTCTAAAGCAAAATCCTCTGATTGTTACCTGGGAAGCCTGGAGATTGATCCTGACGATCATAAGAACTTTGGTCGGGTCGTTCATAGTAATTCGGGTCAGGTCGATCATAGTTATTTGGGTTCTGACGATCGAATTGGTTGGGGTAGCCATAGGAAGGATTCTGCGGATCGTTTTGATCATATCTAGTCCAGGGGGGCCTTGTTGTTTGGTCTGATTGCTGGGCAATAGCGGAGGCCAGCAGCAGTGCCAGTAGTTGCCACATTCTGAAAAAAAAATTATATTGTACGAGCACCTAAAATGCATTTAGCACTGATCCTACCAAAATCGTTCATAAAGTTCCTAAAATTATCTGAAGACTTCGTGAAGGAGTTAGTTCATTGCGAACTTGGTCACTAAATCATTGACAAATTTTTATGGAATCCTGCTTTTGCGGAAATTAAACAAAACGTGAATTAAAATTTCCAAATTTATCGAACCCTAGTGTCATTAGTCCTTTTTTCTCACTTTGCTAACAAGTGTCAGATTGTGACGCACCCAGCGTGAGTGACTTACTAGTTACGCCCACGTTAGTCAGTGGCACGTATCAAATCATTTTTTTTTTGAATTTTTAAAAGCTTATATGACACAATTTTCTTCAGATTGGAAAGAAAAAAATCCTTTAACTATATTCAAAATACGTTGAAATGTGTAAAAAACAAAATTTCCAAATTTTGTGGATTTTTTGAATTTTTTTCTCGTCCTCATCATAATAATGGTACATAATTAGTGAAGATATATTGTAGATATTTGGATGTGGAGTTCCAAAAACATTGAAAATATTCATCTTAGCATTGTAAATTTTTTGAATAACAGCGCTAATAGGATCGACAGCGCGTGCGCTCAACCCCATTCCAATTGATAACAATTTAAACCTCGAATGCGCTCCTGATGACACAGCCTGACACACCCTGCACTACCTCTCGCACGATTGCTCCCACTCCGTAAAAAAGTGTATAAAAAATTCGGGATAAGCGAAAATTCGCTAAAAGCCCAGTAGTCACTTTTGATCCACAATAAACATTGCAACCACGCGGGACTAACGATATATAGTACTCCCCTAGAGCGGCTAACGCCCAAAAATACTTGAATGAGTAACTCACCTGTCGGTTAATTGGCGTCACCGACCCCACGATTCACCTAACACTAAAATTTGAAACTCTATCATTCAATGATAAACACAATGATTATTCAATGGTCAAACAGCGAGGATACGAGCCTCGTTGTTTTTATTATTTAAACGCGAATTTTGTATGTTTAGATCATAACGTTCATAACCAAAGGAACCGATGAAAAGCCAAGTGCTATACTAAATGTTTTACGCTCCTACACATAAACAACATACTATAGCCATAAGTAGACGTGCATAGTATAGTACATAAGTGACTGTCGACTTGAATTCTTCGATGCGCACTGACTCACCGATCATTTTCATAATTACTTGCTGCGCGCGCATGCTCGGCATTTCAAACGGAAAAGCATATACAAAATTCCATAGAATTTCTTTTCATAACTTTATTCAAAAAAATCTCATAGTCATATTCCCGTCAATTTTGGGTCGAAAAAATCAAATTCATTTTTTTCGATTTTGGCCAAATTTAACATTGGGCCCTTATGGGGAGGCAAACTTATTTGTTTTAAAATTTCATTTTTGGCCCCGTGTGCGTTGATACTATCCAATAGGAACCCCTAGAAGATATTTCCGTCGATTTTGGGTCGAAAAATTGAATTAAATTTTTTTCGATTTTGGTCAAATTTAACATTGGGACCTTATGGGGAGGCAAACTTAATTTTTTTAAAATTGAATTTTTGGCCCCGTGTGCGTTGATACTATCCAATAGGAACCCCTAGAAGATATTTCCGTCGATTTTGGGTCGAAAAATTGAATTTAATTTTTTTCGATTTTGGCCAAATTTAACATTGGGACCTTATGGGGAGGCAAACTTAATTTTTTTTAAATTGAATTTTTGGCCCCGTGTGCGTTGATACTATCCAATAGGAACCCCTAGAAGATATTTCCGTCGATTTTGGGTCGAAAAATTGAATTTAATTTTTTTCGATTTTGGCCAAATTTAACATTGGGACCTTATGGGGAGGCAAACTTAATTTTTTTAAAATTGAATTTTTGGCCCCGTGTGCGTTGATACTATCCAATAGGAACCCCTAGAAGATATTTCCGTCGATTTTGGGTCGAAAAATTGAATTGAATTTTTTTCGATTTTGGTCAAATTTAACATTGGGACCTTATGGGGAGGCAAACTTAATTTTTTTTTAATTGAATTTTTGGCCCCGTGTGCGTTAATACTATCCAATAGGAACCCCTAGAAGATATTTCCGTCGATTTTGGATCGAAAAATTGAATTTAATTTTTTTTCGATTTTGGCCAAATTTAACATTGGGACCTTATGGGGAGGCAAACTTAATTTTTTTAAAATTGAATTTTTGGCCCCGTGTGCGTTGATACTATCCAATAGGAACCCCTAGAAGATATTTCCGTCGATTTTGGGTCGAAAAATTGAATTTAATTTTTTTCGATTTTGGCCAAATTTAACATTGGGACCTTATGGGGAGGCAAACTTAATTTTTTTTAAATTGAATTTTTGGCCCCGTGTGCGTTGATACTATCCAATAGGAACCCCTAGAAGATATTTCCGTCGATTTTGGGTCGAAAAATTGAATTTAATTTTTTTCGATTTTGGCCAAATTTAACATTGGGACCTTATGGGGAGGCAAACTTAATTTTTTTAAAATTGAATTTTTGGCCCCGTGTGCGTTGATACTATCCAATAGGAACCCCTAGAAGATATTTCCGTCGATTTTGGGTCGAAAAATTGAATTTAATTTTTTTCGATTTTGGCCAAATTTAACATTGGGACCTTATGGGGAGGCAAACTTAATTTTTTTTAAATTGAATTTTTGGCCCCGTGTGCGTTGATACTATCCAATAGGAACCCCTAGAAGATATTTCCGTCGATTTTGGGTCGAAAAATTGAATTTAATTTTTTTCGATTTTGGCCAAATTTAACATTGGGACCTTATGGGGAGGCAAACTTAATTTTTTTAAAATTGAATTTTTGGCCCCGTGTGCGTTGATACTATCCAATAGGAACCCCTAGAAGATATTTCCGTCGATTTTGGGTCGAAAAATTGAATTTAATTTTTTTCGATTTTGGCCAAATTTAACATTGGGACCTTATGGGGAGGCAAACTTAATTTTTTTAAAATTGAATTTTTGGCCCCGTGTGCGTTGATACTATCCAATAGGAACCCCTAGAAGATATTTCCGTCGATTTTGGGTCGAAAAATTGAATTTAATTTTTTTCGATTTTGGCCAAATTTAACATTGGGACCTTATGGGGAGGCAAACTTAATTTTTTTAAAATTGAATTTTTGGCCCCGTGTGCGTTGATACTATCCAATAGGAACCCCTAGAAGATATTTCCGTCGATTTTGGGTCGAAAAATTGAATTTAATTTTTTTCGATTTTGGCCAAATTTAACATTGGGACCTTATGGGGAGGCAAACTTAATTTTTTTAAAATTGAATTTTTGGCCCCGTGTGCGTCGATACTATCCAATAGGAACCCCTAGAAGATATTTCCGTCGATTTTGGGTCGAAAAATTGAATTTAATTTTTTTCGATTTTGGTCAAATTTAACATTGGGACCTTATGGGGAGGCAAACTTAATTTTTTTTAATTGAATTTTTGGCCCCGTGTGCGTTAATACTATCCAATAGGAACCCCTAGAAGATATTTCCGTCGATTTTGGATCGAAAAATTGAATTTAATTTTTTTTCGATTTTGGCCAAATTTAACATTGGGACCTTATGGGGAGGCAAACTTAATTTTTTTTAAATTGAATTTTTGGCCCCGTGTGCGTTGATACTATCCAATAGGAACCCCTAGAAGATATTTCCGTCGATTTTGGGTCGAAAAATTGAATTGAATTTTTTTCGATTTTGGTCAAATTTAACATTGGGACCTTATGGGGAGGCAAACTTAATTTTTTTTAAATTGAATTTTTGGCCCCGTGTGCGTTGATACTATCCAATAGGAACCCCTAGAAGATATTTCCGTCGATTTTGGGTCGAAAAATTGAATTTAATTTTTTTCGATTTTGGCCAAATTTAACATTGGGACCTTATGGGGAGGCAAACTTAATTTTTTTAAAATTGAATTTTTGGCCCCGTGTGCGTTGATACTATCCAATAGGAACCCCTAGAAGATATTTCCGTCGATTTTGGGTCGAAAAATTGAATTTAATTTTTTTCGATTTTGGCCAAATTTAACATTGGGACCTTATGGGGAGGCAAACTTAAATTTCTTAAATTCGAATTTTTGACCCTGTGCGCATTTGTACTATTCAATGGGAACCCCCAGACGACATTTCCGTCGAATTTGGGTCGAAAAAGTCAAATTAATTTTTTTAGATTTTGGCCAAATTTAACATTGGAACCTTATTAAATTGCTTTTTTCCATTTTTGAGGATATATAAATCGCAGTATATTGTTGTCGGTTAGCCCTATTTTATCGGTAGATACCATTATTTTCCCCGAAATACCATTATTTCTCCCTCCCCACCATGAAACGAGCTCCACGGGTTGGCAACGCCGGTGTCGGTATACCAAATTCCTAATTGCGCTTGCCATTTGACAAGTGATGTTTTCCATTTGTACCCCATGAATCATGTTTTCACTTCAGAAAAGTAGGTGTGCACTATAGTAAATTGATTTTGCAATTTATTCTGATATCTGTCGCACAATTATGGCTGATGAGGATTATAAATCCCCGTGTAATCGCTTAAGGTATGTTTATGTCATTGAAAAAACTTATACTTAACCTCACTTGGCACAGGAACCCGGCATTGTCAAATTATTTGCCTTGAATTTAATTCTACGTTGTCGATAAAAAAATCTGTTTTAGGATTTATCTTTCTGCAGACCTCCGTTTTTTTTCATCCAATAGAAAGATAATATCTTACAATTATTTAATTATTAGTCCTGAATGATCAAGTTTATTTGACATTTGACGTATACAATTTGACAAAGTGCCCACAAATATTAAACTTATAATGTTTGAATGACGCAATAATATTTTATTTTTTTTTAGTGCCAAGGAGTTAATGTTAACTCGAGGAATACGTGCTGAGGCTTATGATGAATTTGCAAGGTCATCTCTGGTTCTTCCAAAATGCGGAGAAAAGTTATTTGAGCCAAATGGCTCATGGCTTCAGGAAAAACAAATTAGTACGAATTTGGAAAATATGAGAGACTGTTTGAAAATCGAGCGGGTCAATAGATTGTCTCAACTCGGGTCAGCTGAGTGGTTGCCCAATGAGAGGAGAGCCCTGGTAACCAAGAGGTCGGGAATTGAGTGGAATAATTATGGAATTGCCATTGGGAAAAACCTTTATTTGATTCCTGAGGAGGCCCTACTGTTGCTAGAAATGGTAAAACAAATTTTTTTCATTTATAAAAATTTCAAAATTTTGGAGTTTTTTTTTAATTCTTGAAAGCTAAAAACACACTTTCATTTTTCTCCTAAAAACTTATAGAACTGCCTGGAGTTGGTGTACAAGGGTCTATCCCTATCGATCCAACAGGCTTACACTCTTCTCCTGGAATCTCCTCACTCGGAGGTGACCCTTTCAGAGTACCAGGTTTTTAGTCACCTCTCACGATTAGGCTACCGACTCCAGCGCTTTCACTACGATAGGTCATTGACTCCTCCCCAAGAGTCCCAGCCAAAAAAGAAGCTCATCATCCCTGAAAACGGTCAATGGACCGACGAAAAACCTCGTCATCGTCGACCCTCAACTCCCGAAAAAATCGATCCGGATGTTCTGGAGACGTTAACCACCCTACTCAGCAGCATTCCTGAGTCTTTGGAATCAATTGACAATTCTGGGTAACTTACAATATTCATCATTTCCTGAAAATATTACTTCAAGGGGCTATGCAACTTTGGTAGCAATTTTTTAGGATGAATACAATTTTTTTTTTTGCGAAACACAAATTCATCCATTCTATATAACACAAATATAAACAGACTATAAATTTACTTCTTTTAAAATTTGGCAAAAGACTAATTGTCACCTTGAAACTCACATGCCAGAAATGCCATAGAAGTTTCCATAGTCAACGGAGATTCTCCAGCTTCTGATCTCAAAGATGCAAAAAAGCCTAAGATCTCGAAACTGGAGATCGTCTGCGAAGAAACTGTTATTGATCCCATCAAAATCATTCGATCGCCAGAGACCCCCAAATGGACAGCGGCCAGAATTCAGCGTAACGTAAAACAACTCCCAAGAAGAAACGATAAACGAAAGAACGTTTTAGTCTCACCGGAAAAGACAATTGCGGATTCTTCGGTCCAGTCTAAAAGAAGGAGGTATCCCACTCATTTTTACCTCATTCATGTTGACATAAAAAAAAACTGTTGCTCGAAAATTTATACGTTTTTATTTACTACAGGCACGAGGTCATTGACCTGTCTGACGATGATGTCCAAGAAATTTCAATAATCCCCTCGCGAACTGATCTGCTCAATCAATTTCCCAACACTGCGGACACTGGCTGGATTAGAGTTACTAACGACTTTATTCCTATGAACATACATCCTCACAAGCAGATGTATAAGTGTGACAGGAAGCATTTAGATGTTGTGTATGAAACTGATAAGGCATTGAGAAGTTCTACAATGCCAGAAAGCAGGGTTGTACCTTATAACAGTTATAATCACAGGTGGGTCTTTTTGCACCTTCAAATCAGGCTCTACTTATCCTTAATTAATTTTGTATATTCCCTTTTTTGTTATTAATTATTTACAGATTTAGGGGGAATGGCTCATGGCGATCAAATTTTCGAGGAATGGGATTTAATCCGTCTTTTGGAATCAGAAGAGACATGAGAAATCCCTTGTGGGCACCTGGTGGTAGTTGGCTCAACAGAATGGAGAATATCTCCATCGGTCAAGCACACTCGAGTGTGTTTGCCAGTCGATGGTCATATCAGCAAGTCAACGTCTTCAGGAACTCCATGGTATTTGGTTGCAGTATCGCAGCAGCTGGTTTTTATAATTCAGTAAATTTCTGCAATAATGTCATCTGGCAAGCGCAGAATTTATTGAGGGGGAGAGGGTACGACTCTAGAAGGTGAGTTATTGTGGTGATTGGCTGTCGTATTTTTTAAAATTTCTGAAAACCAAATAAAAAAAACTTAGGTTATTGCATTATGGTGTTCAACTAAGAAACACTTAAATTTCTCAGTATTAATTTTAATAAAATTTTTTGAAAGACTCTAGACAGTCAAGAGGTACTACTTCGTATAAGTAACCGCATAAGCCTGAAATGGCATTCGCCTATAAGACCCAGCCATGGCTTAGAGTAATATATTTTCCACTCCCTGAGTGTTTTCCCTTTTCCTTCTTGACCCTCGATGGTCACCATATGTACATTTTGGGAAAACCAGGTAATAGTAAAAACTAATGTAGAAAAAGTTCTACCGAAACACTTTGTTCGGTTTTACAAGCAAATGAAGGTCCCAAAATAATAAAGTGATAAATCTAGCCATTTCCAAATGGCACAAATGAAATTTGCAAGAGGAATGAATTTTGTACCTGGGTAAGCTCTGCAAAGCAACATAGGTAAATTTCTTTCTGATTCTCTGTAAGGGATTTTAGAAAGGGTTGTCAGGATAATGAGTTCGCTTGTCGTCACACAAAGTTTGGTACATTTATATAATCTATCTCTTTATTGGAATGACCGCGTACACGTCTTGTCTCTTTCTTCGGTTACGCCGGACTGCCCATTCTCGCGGTCACTCAACCGTTCGTTCCTATACAGCTTCTCCTTACAGTCATACGTAATTACCCGAATTTCGAGTGAGTCGGCAAGCGCCTCACATCTCTTTGTAAATTTCAATCATTTCTTTTGATTCGAGGCAATTGAGAGGAGCCAGGGGAATGAAATCTCTTCCCCCTACTAGTCCAAGCACAAGCTCGATAACATCTTCGCTCTTGAGGCCACCAGCATCTTCCTGGACCGAGCTGAAACAAAAATTAAAGGAGGCTAAAACTATCACTATTGACGATGATGACGACAGGATGGATTGTAGTGAAGTCGAGGAAAATATTCAGCCCCTAGTCGGGCCCAAGCATGCAGGAAATATAACGGAGGTGTTCGAAAGACTGCAAATTATTAAATCCGCCCAGGAGAAGACCGTCAGGAAAAAAAGGGGCGACCACAAGATTTCGTATAAAGTTTACCCGAATAATACGATGCACTTCAGGAAGTCTTGTCCTGGAGCTCCGTTGTTCAATATTGTTGTTACCAGGTTTGTGACAATTTTATTATGAAATTTTTCGTGATCTCTGTCGTTGATGATCGCTAGATGATAGGGTAAATATAGCAGCGTTGGTTGAAAAAAAAAATAATTACTGGGATCTTTGCAGCTACCAGAAAGCGTTTCCGCAGCCAGTGGAGCTCAATAGACTGCAACAGGATGGAAACAGTTCGTCAATTGTATTTGCTGTAGTTTCAAGATCTTCAACCACGTATCTTCAAACTGGAGTGATTGCTCTGCCAAATTTATCCAATGAATAATACTGGTTACCGCGTTTTCTACCTAGGGATATCCATTTTGTTGATAATAAAAGAAAATTGTGCAAAAAATTGACACTTAGAAATCCTCCTTTTCAAAAAATCTGCCCGGGTCCCCGAGCGTTACTGAGTCCAACGTTGTTTGCGGCAATGCCTAATACCCAAAGCGCGGACCATGGAGAAAGGCGCTCCCAGTAATACGGTGAATGAACAAATGTATAGTAATACTACCGCAATACAGTGTTAGTCCTAATAATTACATTTCTTCATTGGGTTTTTTTTAAATTTCTATCATTTGCTTATAAGTTTTTAGATGACGATGAATTAGGAGGACAGTAAATTTTTTGGGGATAGTTAAAATGTAGAGGCCCTAACAGCAAATTTGGAAATTATAGATATAGTAATATCTAAAGAATATACGATGTAATTGATGCATGGAAAAATGAAGCTCCAACGTTGTGAATGAGTTGTGGCCCTGAAAAGGGCCGATTGAGTTTGATGGTCGAGTTCAAAAATTTAAGCTCTCTCTCCACGAATGCGACGAGCCAGCTGAATATCCTTGGGCATGATGGTAACTCTCTTAGCGTGGATAGCGCAGAGATTGGTGTCCTCGAAGAGGCCGACGAGGTAAGCCTCGCTGGCTTCCTGGAGAGCCATAACAGCTGAGCTCTGGAACCTCAGGTCGGTCTTGAAGTCCTGGGCGATTTCACGAACAAGTCGCTGGAAGGGGAGCTTGCGGATGAGGAGTTCCGTGCTCTTCTGGTAACGACGAATCTCACGAAGAGCCACGGTTCCGGGCCTATAGCGATGGGGCTTTTTTACTCCTCCGGTGGCTGGCGCACTCTTACGAGCGGCTTTGGTAGCCAATTGTTTCCTTGGAGCCTTTCCTCCAGTGGACTTACGGGCAGTTTGCTTGGTACGGGCCATTTTGACAGTTAGTTGTCAATGGAGTGTGCACAACACGAATGTATTTTTACGCCGGAAAACCCCGTATATATACCCTGCACTAACCTCGGATTGGTTCAGAGAATCGGGATGGGGGAACATATCGGCTGACAGGAGGCGTGTCATTAGGATGAGAAATTTTAACGGGCGTATAACAGCATACTTCATTCTGATTGGTTGAAAATAGTAAAGTGGGGGGGGGGGAGCTTAATCCCGTATTATTGGTGGATTCGTGAGTAGTGGGGGGCAGGACACTCTGCAAACTGAATAAAAGAGCGCGTCGGCAGTTTCAGAGTCAGTTCAGCTTCGGCTACTATTCAGTACAGTTCAAGCGTGTTCATCGAGCAAAGGTAAACATGACTGGTCGTGGAAAGGGAGGAAAGGGATTGGGAAAAGGAGGAGCCAAGCGCCATCGTAAGGTGTTGCGTGATAACATCCAGGGAATCACCAAGCCAGCTATCCGTCGTCTGGCTCGTCGAGGTGGTGTCAAACGTATTTCCGGTTTGATCTACGAAGAGACCCGTGGTGTCCTCAAAGTGTTCCTTGAGAACGTCATCCGTGACGCAGTCACCTACACTGAACACGCCAAGAGGAAGACCGTCACGGCTATGGATGTGGTCTATGCTCTTAAACGTCAAGGACGTACTCTGTACGGATTTGGAGGTTAAGTTCTTCAACGCAAAAAAAAAACAATCGGCCCTTTTCAGGGCCATCAATTTTTTTTAACGTGAGAAATAAAAAGCTACTTTATCGATTATTTGGTTAATAGGTCAGACTGAGCTAGAAGAGTGCTATGATATTCTATGTGAATATTTCATATTTTGCAGTTATTCTTCTCAGCTTGCGAGAAGAAATTTTTGGCGCCAACTTTTTAAATTTTTCCTTTTTTACGGTTTTTTTTAAATAAAATTTTAAATATTTCAATTTTCATGTGAGATTTTTTCGAATTGAATGGAAAATGTAGATGAATTTTTGCCTTGAAATTTGAATTTTAGAGATGTTTTCAACTTGAAATTGAACTTTAGAAGTCGTGTTAATCATTTTTCAGAGTTTCGATGTAACTTAGTACTCGAGTAATGAATTTTTCTCATTTTTCTATTTCTCATTTTTGTCAATTTTTTGTTAATTTATCCCAAATTATTCCTTTGATAGGCGGAAAAAAATGTACAAATTTTCTGTCGCTTTATTCTCTCTCGACTCCTAAAATTTCATTGTCGCAGACCCATTTTTCAGCGTTTTGTCTAAAGTTTTATGAATTTTCATACAAGCGTTGAGAAAAAACTCAAAAATAAGTTAACGGTGATAAAATTGAGTCCATAAATAATAATGTTATGCACAAATTGTACATTTTTTCCCCGCAAGAAAACGAAAAAGTTGGAGTAAATCGTTAAAAGATGGTAAAAAAATACGAATAGCGGTGAATAGCGCATTCTGTGTTCAACGTTGTGATTGGTCGAAGTTAAATTTTCGACCGGGCGGTCGAAACTTTCACGCCAACGTTGAACATGGCGTTCACTAGCCAAAAAGTGGACATTCAGAAAGACTTATGGTGAATTTCGTAAATCATGCTGGATATTTTTTTTACAAACGCAATGGTGACATGTATGTCAATGTTACAGAATTGATTGGACAAATTATAACGTAGAAATATGGACAAACTAAAGATTTCCATGAATTTGAAATTTAAATTCGTGTACAAGCAACTAAAAATATTCATACTGTAGCGGTCCGAATGTTTCTCCGTGTAAAAATTTTGTGGCCCTGAAAAGGGCCGATTGTTTGATTTGGTCAGTGTTAGAACACTTAAGCGCTGCTCTTCTCGGTTTTCTTTGGCAGAAGTACAGCCTGGATGTTGGGGAGAACACCACCTTGAGCAATGGTAACTCCGGAGAGTAGTTTGTTCAACTCCTCGTCGTTACGGATGGCCAGCTGAAGATGCCTGGGGATGATCCTGGACTTCTTGTTGTCACGAGCGGCATTACCTGCCAACTCAAGAACTTCAGCAGCCAAGTACTCCATGACTGCGGCCAGGTAAACTGGAGCTCCAGCTCCGACGCGTTCTGCGTAATTTCCCTTACGCAAGAGACGATGAAGACGACCAACTGGGAACTGAAGACCAGCTCTGCTGGAGCGGGTCTTTGACTTTCCCTTAACTTTTCCACCTTTGCCACGGCCAGACATGTTGATAAATTTGAGTTGAGTCTTAGGGAACGAAGAACCAACTGGGATTGATACTTTTTCGTGGCCCGGCGACCATGCTATGTAGCCTTAGACGCCTGAACGGCCGAGCCAATGAGCGCGCTGTACGGTGGACGCCACTGTACGACTCACGCTATTGGTGCGCACACGTCGAGAATTTCAGCTTATATACGGCGCAAGACCAGCGCAAAAAATATCTCACTTCTGTGCTCCTCAGTTACTGAAGACTAGTGAACTACAATGCCACCCAAGGCTAGCGGCAAAGCTGTGAAGAAGGCTGGGAAAGCCCAGAAGAATATCGCCAAGGGCGACAAGAAAAAGAGGAAGAAGAGGAAGGAAAGCTACGCTATCTACATCTACAAAGTCCTCAAGCAGGTCCACCCCGACACTGGTGTCTCCAGCAAGGCCATGAGCATCATGAACTCCTTCGTCAACGACATCTTTGAGCGCATCGCCAACGAGGCATCACGATTGGCCCACTATAACAAGCGCTCCACTATCACCTCTCGGGAGATCCAGACCGCTGTTCGTCTTCTTCTTCCTGGAGAACTTGCCAAGCACGCTGTCAGTGAAGGCACCAAGGCCGTCACCAAGTACACCAGCTCCAAGTAAATTGCTCCATCCGCGTCATCGAACAAATCGGCCCTTTTCAGGGCCACAACATGTTTACAACGTATACCAATCAATTAACTATTGTGGCAGTCGTCTGTATTTTTTTCCATGTCTAGAACTTTCACCGAATCCATTCCATTACAAACCAATGCAACTTCAGTCTTTCATATTGCTACCAACAGACTTTGCATTTTTTCCCACTATCCTTAGCTGAGTAAACGGACAAGGAAGGCAGCACCATGGCGAAACTTATAAGTAAGTAAAGACACATTCCTAAATGCTTTGACACGTGGAGATTTAATTTCAATTGAGTTGTATTTATTGGGTATCACGCAATGACGAATGAACAGATTTTAATTTATCTCTGTATTACTATAGTATTATTTCTGCTGTGAAGGGGTGCCTTATTTTTTTTCAACATCTTTTCTTGTAGTGCAACGCTCATAATTGCTCCGTCGTGTTCCTCGGAGGGTCTATATAGCGTCAAGGTTCACTGCGATAATCTGGTAGGTAACTAGTGTACCAAGTACCTGTAAAAAATGAGCATTGCATAATCATTTGTACGTGCCGAAGTGTTGTTTTTATGCGACCAATAAAATCCTGCGGATATCAAGAAAGTTGAGAAATAACCAATTGTGCTCCAGGATTTTGTACGTCTCGCATCTAGATTAGATTATAATTCTTACCGAGAAGAGCAGTGTACAGTCCAATGAGAAAAAGCCATATGCGGTAAATGAAATTCGTTTATGGAATAATTCAAGAGAAAATTCGTTGAGCTGTAACAAGGTTTAACAAAGTTTTGTTAAAAACAGAATTGCTTTTTTTTCTTTCTTAATTTAGGATTACCCAGGAAATAATGCCTTCGTTATTCTTGAATTTCTCCGTAAGTGCATAAATTTCAGTCACAGTATCATTAATCTGTAATGAATATCCGATTGTTATATTTTTTATGAATGAGGACTTTATAAATCAAAGCTTGCGTGCATTTCTGTCAATTGATAGATATACGCATGTGTGTGCAGAAATACTGAGCGTGTATGTATGAGGGGGAGGGGGGGGGTGAGGAGTGGGTGACTGGGTAGGTGGGTGGGTGAGTGGATGGGTAGGTAGGTGGCTGGGTGGGTGAGTGGATGGGTAGGTAGGTGGCTGGGTGGGTAGGTGGGGGGGGGGGGGGGGGTGTCTAGTTTTGACATGAATCAGTACCCACTTCTTTCATGAGCTTCTTGATGGCCACAGTCAAGTACATAATAGGGCACATCTGAACACACATCCAAAACAAGCTGTTGAAAATATTTGTAAAATTATTTTGCTCGGTAGAGCTCAATAACAGGGCTATAAATTCATATAAACCCATTAAGCAATCGAAGCACATATTCCCAATTGCAAATAAAATTGGTAATGAGAAAAATCTCGAAACACCGTGAGTTGCTTTCCATAATAAATTTCTTGTCAATCTAAGACTTTGCAATTTTTCCAATGCACCGTCAGCTTCTGAGGTATCAGCATATGCTTCGTTTATGGCGCGAAATCTCATGCGCAAGATGTGCGCAATCGAGGCGTACTGGAGCACAAACCAACAGGAGACAAGTGAGTTTGGTATGTCGATTAAAAAGTGCCATATGTAGAACTTGTCCGTCAATAATTCCGTTATGAGCAGTCCAAGCCACAGCGATGTGATTGAGGAAATTTCAAAAATTACTAAGCTTCCGGTAGTCCCCCAGGAAGTGACTTCTATAATGAAATATTTGAACCCAATAAGTTATCGCGTTATTAGGAGATTTTGAATTTTCAAAAGTTGTGCTTTTTTGAATAAACTTTTGAAAGAGGAAAAATAAATTTAGGTAAAACACTGTATACATACCGCGTTCTGTCACTGTATTACACAATTGTTCATGCAATTTGTACAATTGGTTGCCCAACTTCACCAATTTTCGTTGCTTAATCGTATTGCAAATGATGATTATAAAAGCTGAAGTATTTCCCACTGTTGATAATGAAGTCCTTACAATTTTTTCTTCAAGTGAAACCCGCTTAACCGTCACAAAATTCGGCATTAAATAGCAGAGTGTGAATATTATGTAACTCAGTAATAGCGCATTATACGTGCGTCCGTTTTTTGAATAACTTAAGTTGCGACTGCGTCTACAAGTTTTCAGGGGAACCTCTGAAATTTCGAATTTGTAAGGAGCCAATCCAAGGGCCGAGAACATGGTGTAGATAATTTTCACGATAATGAGAGTACGCTGCGACACCTTCGGATAATCCATGGCCAATTTTCTGAAGACAGGCTCAAGAGAAAACAAGTCCTGCATAATTTTTTTTTAACAATTATTATTTATCATATATTATCGTATATCAAAATGACTTGCCGATTAACGAGCTACTAATACGATCCCTAATTCACAGTATCTTCATCAAATTATTTATTTCCATTAGCATAGAAAGGGCAGCGACCACCGACTGGCATGAAAAATGAAATTTTCGAAACCCATCACTCGAGTTAAAATCGAAAGGTCGCTCGAATCTATTGAAAAATTCATAGATATTCTCAGAACCGAATTTAGGGTTATTTGAAAAATACAAATAGTGCCTCATGCATTTTGCACATTATTGATCAGACTCGTGACAACTATTTTTTCTGTACTATATAGGTCACTCCGTTATTTATTGACACGCTTTTTTCACACATTTTTAACTGTCCGGTAGTAATAACATTTTCAGATCATTTTAACGAAATGTGTGTGTATTTTTTGTCTCCATCCCCCTCGTTTGTATTCCCCAGTTTATCTGCTCCAGAATTGCTTAAGGGAGCACTGGACAGCCGCGTATTGAGCTGGGGCCGACTTTCGCCATTCAACCCCTCGTATTTGTAAACACAGGGTGAACCACCAGAAATCTCGATTTGCGGGTGCCAATGGTAGAGCCGCCACCCCTCGAGTCGGGTTAGGTTCCCGCCCGGCCATGCGGTCTCATTCTATATATAGGTACCGCCGATAGCACAATTTCAATTTTTGGCGGGAAAACCATAACCTCCCCTGTGAGAAATAAAAAAAAAATACATAGTGCGGCACTTTGCTCATTACGCGACCTATCCAAGGTTGCACACCAAAAAATATGACCGGCGCTAATGTATGTATATCTATATACACGACACAGGAGTAACGAAGAGTATGTAATTTCAAATGTGGCGGGAAGGGAGGGGGGCCGAGCATAAGCCGAGCGCAACCGAAGGTGGCTGAAGTCACCGAAGCACCCACGATTATTGTCGGCTAAATACGCCGTAGTACGTGGGAGAGTGTGCGAGCGCTTGGAGTTGCATTAAGCCCCTGACGTCTTATTATTTTTTTCCGCGACTGAAGCCCACAGAAATCCAACCTAGTGCCTCAGTCCCTCGTATTCCCAAAGTGAAAACAGTGACTTTTCGAATAAGCAAGCGACATTCGTTGGATAATCAGTAGTGAAGTGACAAATAACTATTAATAAAATGCCGGTATTTCACACTAAGACCATCGAGAGTATCCTCGAGCCCGTGGCCCAGCAGGTAATTTCAACAACAATACATCATTTCTTTCAAATCAAGTTAATTGGTTGACCAATTCAGCCACTCCCAATACATTTCTTCATTTATTAATGGACTCGTTAGTTTTTTATAGTACTCCAATTCAGCCTTTTAAGTCGATTAAGCTCCGGAATTTCTCAGAATTTTGAATTCGAATGTTGTAAACAGTGAAAATTTTTAAATGAGCAGTGGGAAGTGGACTTATTGTTGCACTTAAACTTTTTTGACATTATCAAAATCTGGTAAAATTTTAGGATTTTCTGGTCAATTACATTTTTTCTTTTGTTATCGAATTAATTTGACTTAATTTGTTTTGTAATTCCAAAGTTTTCAAAATAGTGTGAAATGAAAAATGAAATAGTAAAATTTAAATGCCCAAAATTTGAAAAAAAACTATATTTAATATTTGAAAAAGTTTTTCAAATTTTTGAAAAAATTAAAAACATCAAAATTCAAAAAAAATCGAAAAAAGGGAGGTCTTCAGGGTCCTGAAAGAACTGAATTTGAGATCCATAATTCAGTAAATTCGGAAAAAAGTCACACTCCAATTCATTTTCCAATTTTTTATCTTTTTTGTACGGTAGAATGTTTCTAAAGTTTTTAAGTTAAGTAATAGCAAATTTTGATATATTTGTAATAACGTTGAATTGCCTTTTTTGAATCCACGACCTCTAATTCTGAGAATGTGAAAAATCAAAAGAAAAAATTCACCGTTTTGGAATCTTGATTGCGTTTCTAACAACAATAGATCATTTTCTTAAATGACCTCAATTGGTTTGGCAATTCCGCCACTCCCAATGCATTTCAACATTTATCAATGCACTGATCATTTTTTAATATTCCCCCGACATCTATATAGACGATTGATCCCATAGAACAATTGGGAATTTGATTGCAATTAGATCTTGTGGATGAGTTTCTGAATGACCAATTGTGGAACATTATTGGTATCAATCTAGAAACCGAGTGGGCATCTAGAATGAGTGCATGTGGACTCAACCACGATTTTTACGGAATAACTTGCGATCGAAGGGAGATAGCGAGAATCTTAAAAGAACTTTTTTGTAGAGGGAAATGTATTGTACAAAAAAGGTTCTTATAAACTCTGCCCCATCCTTAGTAGTTATCGAGATATTCTCGAAAGATTATGGTAAGGTACAGATTTAATTATCGGATTTGAGAGTTTCAAGGCATTAGGCGATTTTAGACGAGACGAGCCGAGCCGAGACGAGACAAGACAAGACGAGACAAGTGTGTGTGTGTGTGTGTGTGTGTGTGTGTGTGTGTGTGTGTGCTCCAAACTTTTTCCCGCCGATCTCTCACGAACAAACTATCGCATCTAGATGCTGGCGAATATTGAAATTTCGTATGTATCTCGAGAATAAGCCAGTTTGTGGCCAAGTGGTGCAATACTTTTATTTCCGAAATAACATTAATAACATTTAACATAAATCGGAAAGTAATTGGGACCCTCAATTTCAATTTTTTATTCCGAATGTTAATAGCTACATGTGAATCATTCTCGAAATCACTAGGACAGAAATACAGGTACATTTATGGATAGATCTGGGAGCATCAATTAATCAATTAGGAACAGAGTGAAGAATGGAATTGGAGTTGCAACTCCAATGACTCCCAGTGTTATCACCATTCTTGTGTTTGTACAATAATAAATGGCTGTATTCGACCTCACATATATTTAGGTATGACATCATTCATTCAGTGACTCGAGGTGGCCAGTCATCGATATGTGTGAGCTCGAAAATTAAAGGAATTTCCCAAGCGTGAGATTATGAAAACATATATATATATATATATATATATATATATATATATATATATATATATATATATATATATATATATATATATATATATATACGTGACGATTTGCCACGCAAAAAACGCGTATAGAAAAAAAATATCGCAGAAAGTTTTGTAGAGAACTGGCTCAGGTAATGTTCATCATAAAAAAAATAAAAAAACAAATTCTTATTTTGTAGAGGATCTCCAAAGCTTGATCAAGTTCGATCAACCTTTGGATTTTCGCCAAAAAAAAATTTGATACAGAAACGCTCGCGAATCCAAACTCATCAGTTTTGCATTTAAAAACTCGAAATTAACTCAACATTGTCGGATGAATTATATTCGTTGAAACTAGTTCAGTGATTCATAGAAATTAAATTAGGACGGAAGGTCTTGATTGCTGGTTTATAACGCAAAAATATTTTTTTCCCTAGCGTAGACTACGCCTGTTCGCTTGGCCAATGCCACATCTAAGGTTTATGAAGAATTCTAAAAATACATGAAGATGAAAATAAAAGCCCATCCGGCCGAGCTTTTACAGCTCGCCCGAGGGCTCGTTTCAACAATTCATTTGGTCTAAAAATGGGAGGTCCATAATAGCGAATTTGTATGATTCGTATAAATTGGTAGGTCCCTGTTCGATGACATCGGTTGCATGATGAGCGGTGCGCCGCGAAATGTAGTCATAAATTAAATATCAATGTCCTGGACATTAGGGTATTGAAATTAGCGGTTTGTAGCGGAAAAATATTGATTACGGATTGCCCTCAATTTCGAATATAAATTCCGGACATTCCGAGAACGCCAAAAAATTTCATAATCCCAAAATTGGAAAACATTCCTAAACCCGTGGGCTTCTACCATTACAGTGGTTTCGAATCCCTACCAATTCGAAATGTGAAGGCAGTATGATGAAAGTACCGAGAGGCCTTCAAGATTGCTCTCACGATTTGCTGAGATTTATATAAAACTATTCAACGACCTCGCACCAAATACGGATATGTTTATTTCGTATGGTTAATTATTCGTATTTTTTTTTTGGCTCTTTGAACCTTAAAGGTTTGTCCCTTTTGAGTGGGGACATTAAAAAATTGAAGTGCAAGTTTAAAATTCAATTCGTGCTCGAAACTTTCGAGTATGACAAAATTTTTCGAGTTCTTATTAACAAATTTTAATTGATATATATATCACCTATTTATAATGAAATTGAAAGATATTCCGAAACTGGGGAGAAAATGTAGTCGGAGCAAATTTTTTTCTTTGCGTGAAAAGACATATTTCACATTCAATACTTATTTCTGTATCGTTCCTAATTCACGAACAAATGTGGGACTTCAACATTGTTGTTGACTCTTTAAAAATTGAATTGTGAGTTTACATTCTCACAAAAAATTCATCACATCATTACCGAAAACACTTATAACCTTCCGCATAAATAATAAAATATGCAACTTTGCATAACAGCCAATTCAAAATGAATTCATAATCAACGATATCATAAAAATATTTACGTAATTGCCGAGTGTTTACCTCGCTTCATGTCTCGGTTTAAATTATGAGAGACTTTTTCGTAATATACAGCACGAAAATAAACCGTTGGAAACGCTAGTGGGTGCCAAATGGGCATTTTGAGATATCCATGACCCCGAAATTTGAATAAAGCAGAGAAGCACCTTCAGGGTTAAGCATATCTCAATTAAGGAAATTAATTAAGTTAAAAGTCTGCAAGTCCGGACATCTCATGGAATTGTAAAAATCAAGGTCTTAAAAAGCATTTTCAAAAATTTGAATCTTGAAGATTTTTTTGACTTGTAATTCCCACAAAAAATTATTATTTTTCAACGATTTTTTTAAAATTTCGCTGTACATGTAAAGCCATTAATGACGAGTTAAGAAGATATAACTTATTGAATAAATATATTCACAGGTCTCGAGGCTTGTCATTCTTCATGAAGAAGCTGAGGATGGAAACGCAATGCCAGATCTTGGTAGGCCGGTCCAGGCGGTCAGCATGGCTGTTACAAATCTCGTCAAAGTGGGAAAAGAGACCATTAATTCATCGGACGATGCCTTACTCAAGCAGGACATGCCATCGGCCCTTCAACGGGTTGAGGGAGCATCCAGACTACTCGAAGAAGCATCAGGATTACTCAAGCATGATCCATATTCTGGACCAGCTAGGTATTGATTTGCATATACATCGCAATTGGACTGCTCGAGACTGAATGTTCGAAAAACTGACGAATAGAATAAATTGAGCAGTCTAGGTCCTATAATGTATTGCAAGATGCTAATCAGAAAGACGTAAATGCTAACTTTCACCATCGTTTCTAAATTTATTTTTATTTAAAAAATTATTTTCAAAAATACCATGTTACGTTTCTCTGATTCTATATCTTGGGGAGGCATTGAGGTGGAACTGAAAAATTTTTGTAAATCATTGTTGATGAAAGTTCGAGGGCTCTCCTCAATCATGCTAAAAAAATTTTAATTTCCCATTGTTGAAAAAAATAAAACTCTTTCATTCTACCTCGGCTCCCTTTTACCATATAGGATATAATTATAAGGATAATATATCAGGATTATTGCGCTGTGATGTACAGGGACTGAGTAATAATGCCACATAAAAAATTTGCCCAGCGCATTTTCAGCCTCAGTGAGAGAAATAGAGTACCTGGAACAAACTAGAGGGGATGGCGGGTTTTTGAGAATGTCCAGGTATAAGAATTCCCACAAAAAGAGAACGATTTTTTGGGAAATTTGCCAGATTTTTCCAGCGACTTCCTACAATTTTAATGCCAGAACTACTGAAATAATGGAATTTGACTATCAGGTTCCTATTGCACTTTCCAAAAACCAGTTGTCGAATTTTTTCATCTCTTAAGAAGGCTAAATTCTGATAGACCAGAAAACTTTCGACAACTTCAGATAACCCTGGCAACTTCTATAAAATTCCCAAAAATTCTGGAGAAGTGTAAAAAAGTTTTGAAGATTTTTTTAGTAATCATTAAAACCTAAAAAATGATTTTCAATTCAGCGAGCCATGTGACACTCGAGTGGATATTTTGATATTAATCTGAATTTAGAATTCCCTGTACCCATTAGAATTTCAGTACTAAATGGAATACTAAAATTACTTATCCAATTAATTAAGAATCATTCATTTCCATCATTGGGAGATTTCTGTGAGTTTGAGATATAAATTTTGCAATAGTGCAGCATCGAAAGAAGGCCCTTATTTCTTTTTACAACTTCGCTACCGATATGCTTGTTTTACTTATTTTTTACAGAGGTAATTACAAATTAAAAATTCCGAAATTTTCTTGTATTTAGAGTCCAATAAAACATCGAAATTTAAAAAAATTGCAATTCTAAAAGAGAATGAAAATTTGTCAATTTTTATAATTCTAATAAAAGTCAAACAAAAATTGGAGAATTTTTCAATAATTTCAGAATTTAATGTTAGGGGCACGGCAAACTCATCTATTTGTTAGTTGATAATCCAAAATATTTGAAACGCAGAGGAGTCTCCATTAAACGATTTTTCAAAACTTGAGTCCTCTCGATTGGTCCCATTTCCCAAAAATAAATATCTTTATTTTCTCAGGAAAAAACTGATCGAAGGATCCCGAGGAATCCTACAAGGCACAAGCTCTCTGCTTCTCTGCTTTGATGAAAGCGAAGTTCGGAAAATAATTCGAGAATGTAAGCGAGTACTGGATTATCTGGCAGTTACTGAAGTAATTGAAACCATGGAGGACCTTGTGCACTTCCTGAAAAATCTGAGTCCATGCTTGAGCAAAGTGTCGCGCGAAGTCAGTGCTAGGGAAAAGGAATTGACCCATCAAGTCCATCGGGAGATTTTAGTCAGGTGTTTGGATCAAGTGAAGACTTTGGCACCGATTCTTATATGCTCTATGAAAATATTTATTCATATCATATCGCAAGGGGGCAAAGGGGCGGAAGAGGCTGCTGAGAATCGCAATTATTTGTCTGGTCGCATGTCGGATGAATTGAATGAAATCATTCGGGTACTTCAATTGACTACGTACGATGAGGAAGAATGGGATGCAGATCAATTAACGGTAATTGCGCAAAATAATTGAGCGAAATTTTTTAGACGAAAACTTTTACAAAAATTGAAAATTGAATAATTGAAGGACTTCCAAAGCATGTGAAAGCTCCATGAAAATTGAATATTATACGAACAATATGTCAAAATATGTGCAACTAATGCAGAAAAATGGAAACTTCTCTAGGTGCTGAAGAAGGCGCAGAGTGCAATTGAGTCTCGTGTTAGAGCAGCACATGATTGGTTGGACGACGGTAGAGCAATGCGGGGTGGTGTTGGTGAAAAGAGTCTGAGGCAAATTATTGAACAGGCCGAGCGGCTAGCCGAGCGTTACCTATATCCAGCCCAGGCAGATCCCATGAGGAAACTTGCTGGAGAAATATCTACTATGACGGACGCACTTTGTGAACTTCGGCAAGATGGAAAGGGTACATTGCTAAATCAATTAATTTTTACTACCGTAATTATGGCATTTGAAATGTTTCGGAAAAAGCTTTAAACTTTCAACATTTTCCAAAAGTCAAAACAATCTAAAATTTAGAGGTAAAAATCCCACTCTGAGAAATTAAACAATACTTAACAATTCTGAAAGAAATATTCAGGGAATTAATTGACAATTTTGGATATTTCAAAACGGCCAAAAAACGATATACAAATAGAAAAATTCTAAACGTAAACATATTAGAAATTTGGAATATTGTTACGTTTTAGATTTGCACGTCATTTTCGAAAGACAGTTTGCATCAATTATGTGCTATATTTTGTTTCAGGTACTACACCACAGGCAGAGTCACTTGCACGAGGTATCAAAGAGAAACTGAACGAACTTCGAACATCAGTGGCGTCTGCTCTAGTAGCAGCTGATAAATCTGGCCTTGCTCAAACAGCTCATACAGTGTCAGGACGCCTTGAGCAGGCTAACAAGTGGCTCTTGAATCCCCAGCTCGATGACCGAGGACTCGGACAACGTGCCATTGCTATGATCATTCACGAGGGTAAAAAGGTGAGATATGTGTGACAATCCATAAAGGAAAGAGGACTACGTTTTGGACCATAATGCACTTTTAATAAAATTTAATTAAAATATGGGATACATAGTTGTCCAGTATTGTTTGGAATGCCTTCGTCTGCTAAATGATTCAATACTGAACGAAATATAATTGTTAATGCGGCTGAATTGGATGGCTAAATCAGCAGGGTATTGCATACGTGAGTGTATTACCATTGAAAAAAAATTACGCTTCTGTCAAATTATATATCCATCTACTTTTTATATTTCTTTTATGGTTGGAATTAATGCAAATTTTGAACGATCTAGAATTTAAAAAATTGGGACATTTTGAACCATTTCAAATTTTTGACTTTCACACATATTGGGGAATTCAAAAATTTTCAGATCTCAATGTCAGTTGAGTCATAATACACATGTATTTTAGGTTGCGGAAGGTTTGCCGGGCATTCACAAGACCGAAATTCTCCAATTGTGCGACGAAGTAGATACTCTGTCCCGCCAATTAGCGGACTTGTGTGCGCATGGGCAAGGAAATACCCCGCGTGCCCAGGAAATTGCACGTCAATTATCCCAAAAGCTCTACGAGCTTAAAAATCGTATTCAACAAGCAGTTGTGTCCCGCGTTGTCGAGGACTTCATTGACATAACAACACCGTTGAAACAATTTACTGATGCTGTGCTGACACCAGAAGGTACACCAGGTCGCGATCAGAATTTCAACGATAAAACTCATGCCCTCCAGAGCTTTTCAAATCGAGCAGCTAAAACAGCTAGAATGGTGGCAGCTGGTGGCAGTGGTGGCAATAAAAAACTCGCCGAGGCTCTCTTAACAAGTGCATCACAGGTAAAGTAGTATTACGCAATCAGGCTAATGCTCGTTCCCTCCAGGGGCCCATGCAGGTTATTTCTCCAAGATACGAATGAAAAAAAACGAAAATCTAAGAACTTATATTCAACTCGTCAATCATTACAGGTGGAATCATTGACACCCCAATTAATTAACGCTGGTAGAATTCGCATGAGTTATCCCGAGAGTAAAGCAGCACACGAGCACTTTGAGAATTTGCGTCAGCAATATGCTGAGACAATGCAGCGCACTCGAGGCCTATGTGACGAGGCAACTGACAGTGCTGATTTCATAAGAACATCTGAGGAGCAAATGCAAAAGCATGCATTTTTGTGTGAAGAAGCAATCGCAAAACAGCATCCCCAAAAAATGGTGGATAACACGGCCGCAATTGCCCGCCTAGCCAATCGTGTAATTCTGGTGGCTAAACAGGAGAGTGATAACAGTGAGGATTTGCCGTTTATACAACGGGTTAATCAAGCTGCTGATGTTCTTCAACACAGTGTTACTCCTATGGTTCAGGATGCTAAATATGTCGCGATGAACATCACCGATGGACCGTCGATTTCCAGGTTTAGTTCATAATCTTCAATTTTTTAGAAAAGTTCTTGACTTAGCATCTTATTTGAAATGTCGATTTTTCATCGGATATTTGTGGTACCAGGCATTTCCAGCATTTTCAAATGCCTTTGGGAGATATTTTTTGGGAGATTATTTCTTCTATAATTTTTATCACACTACCAGATTCATTGTAGCCAAAAGATAACTAGCACTAGCACATATACTTCTGTTAAAATAGTGTACAATTCGTAGAGATGCCTTAGAACTTGGAGTTTTCCTGAAAAATCGATGTTTCGAATTTGGGGGTATAGCAGTGTAACTGAAATTGAAACTTTCGAGAATTCGCTGATTAATTTGTGTGTGTGAGTGGGTGCGTTTGCTTTGACTACTTTCGTATAGTCAGTATTGACGGGGGCATGTTTAAAAAAAATCGATAATTTTCAGGTGGAGAGAGAGCAATAGAGCGTTACTGAATAGCGTGGGACAAGTGCGCAGAGCACTTCATACAGATCAGAGAACATCTCCGGATCTTTCCCAATTACGCATTCATGATGGTAAGTACTGTTCTCTATTTTTATATGTCAAGAAAAAAAGGTTTGAAAAATTTGAGTGGAGTTGACAATTTTTATTTGATCTTTAAAGCAAACTAAAATGTCCGAATCTTTCCAACAACATTTTTTAAAATTTCAAAAAAATTTAAGAACTGCAAAAATTCTTACAATGAAGGCCCCTCTTAAATATTGGAAAATCAGAAAAAAAAATAAACGAGAATGTATAAAAACATAAAAGGATTAAAACACCAAAATTTTAAAACCCTGCAATTTTTTTTGCGATTTCAATACATTTGAATGTTTTCGGTTTTCATATTCGAGCCTAGCCCACTTATATTTTTTCGAACTATGTAGGTTGAGGTACTTCTTCGGCCGATTTTTAAGGAATGGAAATGTAGATAATTTCTGCATTATATGACCTAGAAATTACAGTCTAAAAAAATCGAAAAAATAATTTTTGTTCAAAGTCAAATTCAGAACGATGAGTTCAGTAAATGAAAATTTTACTGAGGATGTACCTTAATCATGATACATTGTAAAGACAAATGAATTCAGTATGTAACTATATGTAGACAAATATTGTACGTATTTATTACAGAGGAAAGAGTGCCCCCGCCTAGGCACACGTTTTTCGCTGACAAAGGTACAATTGCGTGTGCACGAATTTCAATTTTTGCATGAATAATTATACTTGGAAATTTACTCGATGACTTACCTAGATATTAACTCTCTAGAAGGGGTTACTGGTAGAAAATTTAAATATTAGTTGTGTTCTTTACACAATAATTTTTTAAAGGAAAACTTGCCATTCATACACGTCATCTCATTACCATTTTTCTTTGGAGTCCAAATGATTGCAAAGTATTAAGATCTTCGTGAATGAGAAAAAGAAATTAATTCTGTAGTGTTGGGGTAAAGCGAGGGGAGCTAGCTAACCTTTAGGCTTGCTGTTTTATGAATATTTCTCAGATGATCAGGTTCTATAAAAAAATCTTCATGAAGATTATCTCAACTCAAAACGTTTTTTTTTCAATTTTTGAAATTGAACAAATTAATATTATCAAATTTGAGAAGAAATCGAGAAATCAAAAATGAAAAAAATACTGGTTCAAAACTGACCGATACATTTTTATACACATCATTTTGCTTATCGAAAATTGATATTTATTTATGCCATCTCACCATCATCTTTACATTGTGTTGACTACCAGTGGGTGAACCACTGAGAAATCAGCCGTCTCCTAGCAATTTGGGAGCGATCAGTCCTATCCTGGGTGTCGGAAAACCGCAACATGGGTCCGTTAGTCCTTTACCGAAATGGGCACGTGGAGGTACAGAATAAATAACCGTGAATTTTCAATTGCAAGTAATCACAGGGGAAGTCAATGTGCGGTCAATTATAGATGAAATGGATGTTTTGTAAAAATATTACCAAAAAATTAGCGGTTTCTGACTCGAACTGGCATTATAATCGATATTGTCGAAACGAGTCGCCAAAATTTGGTGAGAAATTATCTGATACAATATTCGATTACCATAACAACACGATCATTCCTCGAAATGAACATCGTTCGAGTCGAATATATCGAACAGCACAGGAGCGATTCCTTATTGGCCACTCTGAGCGACTTGAAGTTGGTTAGTTTTCGCGCGGCAAATTCAAAAGCATCAGAGAGCACGTCATGCATCTCTACCCTGTAATGAGTCATGTTAATAACAGGGATGTCATAATTTAGCTATAGATGATACAATAAATGATTCTCCATTGTACAATCATTCACAAACATACGAAAACTGTTTTTCCAAGACTTCCATTACATCCTGAATTGTTGATTTATTATTAGTGAAACTTCTTAGGCACTGTAATGTGACAAAATTTGGAGGAAGAAGAGAACTGAAAAAATTAACGTTTCTAAAATTTCCGAAATTTAAGAAATTATAAAGAATACTGTGCCTGGAGGTTTCACTTCTATCGCGCAACGCCCGTTTCTTTCCACCTTTGCTTTCTCTAAATGCTTGTACTTCTTCATTAGGAGATAACCCAGATCTTCTTTACGACGAACTAGCTTCTGACGATGTTGACAAATCGCCTCACGCTGGAGGTAAATTCTATGAGCAAACGAATCCGTGTTTCCTCGTTATGAGCAGTTCATTATTTTCTTTACATATATACGGAGACTTTCTCTATTCCTACTGGTGTCTATTGCATCGTTTTTTTTTGTTCAATGTCATTTCATGAACTTCATCAAGCATGCGAACAGATAGCCTAACCAATCTAGACTTTAGATTGTTGTAACAAAAGAGCTCTGCGCATAAAAAAAATACCATCGATCCAGAAGAGTGCACAGAACACGGCGCGAACGATTAATCTACATCAGAAATCTATAAATATTTTTACCCGAAGTATTTTTTGGGTATTCATTTATCGTGTTTCTTTTGAATTTTTGGTGCCGTAAGCCTTAACGATGAGATAATAATCTTGTTTTCGATGGAAGAAATTTTATACGCAAATGAACATCGTTGGAATCGAAATATATCGAGAAGCCCAGAATCGACTTCTCATTGGTCAATCTGATAAACGTGAAGTTGGTTATTTTCGCGCGCGAAATTTGAAATCGCTAGTGGGCGCCTCGCGCTTGATCATCTCCGAACTAACTAAATTTTTCTGTCTTTACCGTATTTCTTTGGGATCGATGTGCCCTTTTTCGTGCGTAGGTTAATGATGGATGATATCACAATTAGAACACCTCTAACCGAACCGTTACGGTTCCCCAATCTAATCGAAATGACATTATCTCTTTAACGCTGCATGCCATAACTCAGGATGTTGTGATAATAATTACCGGAATGAGGACGACGATGGTAAGGATTTGAAGACCAATGGAATTGGTTGTATATATATGTCTGCATCGTGATATCTTTGAATGTGCATGATATACATTGGCATTACCACCGGTTTCATTTGTCTTTGAATTTCTTTTTCCATAGAAATGGCACCACCAAGGCCCCCACTACCCGGTGGTGAAGTTGCACCCCCACGTCCACCACCACCAGAGACTGATGATGAGGATGAGATGTTCATGCATGCACCACAGCCAAACCAACCCATCATGGTAAGTGAAAAAAAAAGTGCGCCCGTCTTTGGATTTTTCTTTCAATTCGTAGGTTTTTCTCTGAGTCGGCTTATTCATTGAGGTACTCATGATCTATATTCGAATACTTAGATGGCTGCGCATGGATTACATCAAGAAGTCCGCCAATGGTCCAGCAAGGACAACGAGATCATCGCTGCTGCCAAAAAAATGGCAGTTCTTATGGCAAGACTTTCGGGGCTTGTTAGGGGCGAGGGTGGCAATAAACGCGATTTAATCGCTTGTGCTAAAGCCATTGCTGAAGCTTCACAAGAAGTCACTCGTCTGGCCAAGGAACTCGCCCGCGAATGCACTGACAAACGCATTAGAACGGTAAGTCCTTGCTATCCATTACTGTACGACTTCTCTAATTTCGACAGGACGAGTACTTGGAAAGACAGTATCTCCAAAATTAGTCAGTTTTGAAGAAAATCCCATAAGACTTTTTTGTCGGCAATTGGAGGATCAACAAAAGATGTGATATGAGATTCTCACGTGAAACAGCTCGGTAACAAGATAATTGCATTTTTCTCAAAATTGCTCGAGTCGAAATTAGAGGTGTTCTGCTGTGCAAACTCTGTTGAGACTATACGTTGATCGAAATAAATTATTTTATGGAGATTGAGTTTTCTTGGAACCTGACAAAATATTTCATGTTTTGAAATTTTTGGTAAACTTTGGAAGTTCTTAATTTTTATGGGTTTTCCAAAGGTTTTAAATCTTTGAAGCTTTGAAGGTGTTCCAAGAAAAGTAGATACTAATTTCAAATAAATTTTGTATTTAATCGACTACATAAAATACCGTTTTTTTTTCAGAATCTATTGCAAGTGTGTGAGAGAATCCCAACGATTGGTACTCAATTGAAAATTTTATCAACAGTGAAAGCGACGATGCTGGGTGCTCAAGGTAGGCTCGAAATTAATTCACCATTAACTGACTTAATGCTAATTAGGCAATTGAGGCTTAAACGTGAACCAAGGCATTTCAGCATTAGATCATTCGTGAATAGCAAATACATTCGTAATGAGATTACACAACATCTCAAGCTTTGTGGCTTGCAAAGGTCTCTCACTAAACATTTAATTGTCATTTGTAATTTACAAAAGTTCATTTAAAAAATTTTAACGATACTCCTTCATCAACAATCCATCGATTAACCCATTAATAATCAACGTCAATTTGTTTTCTCCACGTAGAAATGCTCCCCACCTGGGAAGAGCTGATGCTATATGGTAAAAATGAGCTGTAAATAAATCATGCGTTTTTGCGACTTCCTCACATATTTATGCGCTCCATTTGCTCTGCATATTTTCACCCAATGTCGCACGCGATGTGTTTGTGCATGCATTTTATGGGGCTTTATGATACCCATGGGTATCATGAAAACAGACACTCAATGGTTATACGAAATTGGGATTGCAGAAAAATTTTCAAAGTGGACAAATTTTGTACACTTTTCAACATATTGAGAATTGAAGATTTTGACAGTTTGCGAATTTAGGAAATCATAAACAAGGTTGCTAATTTTTAGAGATGTGCAATTTTGACGATTATCAAAAAAAAATTCCGAAAATATGAAAAAAATTAAAAATTGCATTTTCTTTCGAAAATCTTAAAGATGAAAAACAGAAAAATTAATTGAGTTTAGGGAATTGATTCAGAAATTTTGAGAGCTGCCAAAAGGTTCGTCATTTTGACACTTTAGGAAATTTTGATAAATGAAAAGAACATTTAGAAATGCCAAATTTCATGAATTTTTGTGACATCCCCACATATTCATCCGCTCCATTTGCTTTGCACATTTTCGCCCATTGTCATCCCCGAAATGTTTGTGCATGCATTTGTATGCGGTTTCATGATACACAGTGGGCACTAAAAACCGAGATGCTGAGTGCTGTGTATTACCCCATTGTTTACAATATACATAAGTGCATATGTATATTACCTTCGTGTTTATGATGCGACGACGTTAATGGTTTGTGGCTGTTGTAGGGCTTGAGTTATACCCTAGGACTTTGAGGTTTTGCAAAAAAAAAATTGAATAATGTAGCATTTGAGTCCTAGTGAAGCGCTATAGGATGGTAAATTTATCGAAATTAAAATTTTCAGGAAAACAAATAAATATATAATGATAAAAAAATCGAAATACAGTTTTCAAAGTCGAGAAGAAAATATCAAAAACATTTGAATTTTTCATTGAACTTCCCGCTAATGTTCTGTCATTTTTTGCACATCACCGTACGTCCACGTTCACTTTGCTAACACCTCAACCCTTCGTTACTCGCGAAATTTTAGCGGACGTCACTGGTCGCGTCGCGGCGCCGCGCCGTTATGCAATATAGCGATCAAAATGTTGCAAGATTGTCTCGATTTGATAAAAATGATTGAAAAACAATTGTGGGAGTGCAAAACGGAAAAGCCCCTCCTAATTTTTTCAGGAATTTTCAATAATTCTTCCGTTTTAAGTTTTAACCGAAAAACGAAATGTACCGGCGCCGCGCCTCCGCGAGTAACGGAGGGCTCATCCATCTGCACATAAGATGATCATTAGTAACGCATTTTAGCGCTCATTTTTAGAACTAACCTGATTATAACTTTTGTCTTATTTATTCTTCGACTTCTTTTTTACGGCATGAAAAACCCCACACGGTTGGCTTCATGAATACCAAAATAAATATATAAACACATCCCCCAACGATATCACTGGTTACAGATGAAATTATTGGATGCAGTAAGTGATGATGAAAGTTTCCCCCTTATTGTAGTTGATATAGTTATTAGTTTGTAGATTGTTAAGGCGGTTTTGCACGTTTTTAAACTGTCAAAGGTGGTTGAAGTGAACCTTCAAAAATTTTTGCTGTAATTTTTTTTAAAATTAATTTTAAATTAATTTTTTTTTGAAATTGTAAAAAAAATCTGGGTATGCGAAGAATTTAAAATTCAAAATTTTGGGTATTGGTATGCTCCGAAAAAGTTCAAAAAATAGAACTCCATTAATGATCAAATTGAAACACAAAATTAACTTTAGCCTCGAAGTTTCATGTTTGTTATGTGCAGAGACACACACATATTTTATTCAACCACTCTTCTAGGACAAAAAAATTATAGCATTTGTTATATTATTTACAAGTCGCATGGAAGCACTATATAGCACGTTTGTAGTATCAATATTCAATTGAACCAAATTTTAGTTAAAAAATAATAGTCTTGCTGAACTGTAGGTGACATCCACGTAGAGTTTCATAGAAACATAATCCAGGAGTAAAGTGTCCAATCAGTTTAATTCGATTCTTCTTCCCCTAAATTTTCACACCATTTCGAATAAAGTTATTTGCATTATCTCCAAAAGTTCTGATTGTGAAAGATGTTCCTGTCACGGGAGAGTTGTCTCCGGGTCCATAGCCCAGCTCTTCCACCACCGCCGACGCATGCGCATTGCTCTCCTCAGTACACGTGGGAGGAAGTGAATGGCGGGAAAGTGGGAATGGCACGCGCATGCGTCGACGGTAGTGGGGAGAGTTCGGCTCGTATCCCAAAGAGAGCTCTCGTATTATCCCGACTATAGTCACGGCCAGGATTCGAACCCGGGTCTCCCTGTTCCGCGTCGACGATATCTATATATCTAAATATTGAAAATGAATAAAAAAAAAATGAAAATACAAACGAGATCTCTTCTTTTTCACACGGTCTAATCTATATTAGCTTCTTTCACCATTTCCCTTCCTTACACTTGAGAAGATCTAATTGGACTTGAACTTATTGACCACTCTGCTTCTGACTCATAATTTCACAAATAAATAACTGGCATAATTTGATCTAGGTACTGAGGAGGATCAAGAAGCAACCGACATGTTGGTCGGCAATGCACAAAATCTCATGCAGTCTGTGAAGGAAACAGTTCGGGCAGCTGAATGTGCTAGTATTAAAATTCGCACAGCATCAGGAATGAAATTGCGATGGGTAAGACGTCAGCCCTGGTACCAGTACTAAAAAGATCATCCGTCCTTTATCACCGACACAACATGATCCTACAGTACACCTACCGTACACAAGGTTCTAATTCGTTTGAGGAATGAAGGTATTGGCTAATTCATCGGACAAGTGGTATCCTATGACAATTTGACTTTTCACGAGCAATCAAAAATTAATGAAACAGATCACCAGTCTGCAAGTTCAAACTTGTAAGTTCAAGCTTGTTGGACAAACTCTTCCAAATTTTTGTTGAACCGTGTAATGAGTCTTCTTAGGAAAACTCTCATCGCGGGAAAACTCAAATTGAATACCTAATTAACAAAAAAATTATGGTTCGATTGTCTTTAAGGGAAGGGTACATCCGATTTTTTTTTTGGAATTTCGAATTGTCCAAAAAAAGTGGATTCGAAAAACCTCATCTCTGAAAGTAAATAATTTAACACAGATTTTCAAAAAACTAAAAATTTTCGATTGTGCCTACTTTCGATCGTCCCCATAATAAACCGATCCTTTGATTTAGTTTGTTACCCAAACGCTAAAATCTAATATTGCCGTAGAAAAATAATGTTAGAGTCGTTAATTTTTATTCAATAATGACGTTAATTATTGGATATCACGATTTTGTGTATCTGACATAACAGGGTTATTCGTAGTTGGTCGACATAATGTTTTTAACACTATTTAACCCTTAAGCGGTCGCGCTATCGTTATCCGAATTCGTCGATTTTTAACATAATTGAACTGAAGACAAAAGAAATTGTTGTGGAAGGACTGTTCTTCAAATCACCTGAGAACAGCAGTGACGTCACGAAAAAAAAATTCGGCTAACGCTTATGATGCGATCGTTAATGTCGCGCGGAGATGCGCGACTACTTAAGGGTTGAACAATCAAGGCCTGAATCATCATTTCGAGAGGATCTATTCGATACACATTAGCATTATATACAATTTTTTTTCACCGAAATTTTTTCATACACGATTGCAACATCCTGCCTTAGACGAATTTCATCTATTTTTGTAAGATCCCCGTGTATAATATCATCAGTGTTAACGATTTAATTTTATGTTCAATTGATAAATATGAAAATGTATTTTTATTTTTTATTTTTCAAATCCCTAGATCTTCCAAACAAACTTGGTGCTTAATGGTAGTGCAATAGGAATATTTCATGATGATTCTGTTAAAAGTAAAAGGTTCGCATAGTTTTTAACCAATATTATATTTTGGATTTATTTTATTGGATTGTTTAATTAATTTTCTATTTATTGTAGCCAACGAAATATTCTTGATCATGTAACTTACAACGATGAATATTGCCATAATAAATCAATTTTGTGGAATTAATTAATTCTGTGTTTTTATTGGAGAGGGGGGGGGGGGGATTGAAGAAGTTTTGGATTGTTTGAGAATTTTGAGAATTCTGAAAATTTACAAAGTTTTGAAAAAAAAAACATTTTATCCAGAAAATTTGAAAAATTTAAAATTTAATCAATTTAACTGCATCAAAAATATGGGAAGTCTCAAAAATTTCTGGAAAATTAAAGCGGTGAAAGTGAAGGGAGAAAGAATTCCTAAACAGATAATTTCAAAATTTCGAAAATAAGTAAAAAAAAAAACTTTTGCCAAATTTTCGAAATTGTATCATCCAAAAACAAATTAGAAACTGACAATTTCAGGAGAATTACCATAGAATTTTTTTTTTTTTCTTAGCCATATTTAAAATAAAAAAGCCAAATGTAGAAGCTGAGCTGCTGGAGCTGCCTCCCATGGAGCATCATTTTTTTCTTCACGTGAAAAGCACGTCGCTATGGAAACGTCAACACAGTGAAAGCCAAGTGGATCGTTAGGGGCTGATGTACACAGGTAAGCCTCAATTTGTTAATTCTCACTCGATTAAGGACTGAAAATAAATTAGGAAATATGAGCTGTTTTTTTTATTAAAAAGAAGGAGCACTCAACAATTTATTTAACATCATGATTCCACTCTGTAATAATTATACCTATATATAACGTTCTTGCCATAACATACAAATCGATTCAATGAAGAAACAGAATTACCCGAAGAAATTATCCGATGGAGCATTCGTCGAATAAAATTCGTTTCTTTCATCTAGTCAACTCTTGAATACACGTCTTTTAGTCTGCTCCATCTAGATTCAGGATTGTCCCAAAATGATCCGTGAAAAAAATACCAATTGGTCCAGAAAAGTGACCACAGAAAAAAATTATTTTCTATAATACTAATAACTAAAAAAAAAATATATTCTAGTTACAAATTTCCCTAGTAGTTTTTTTAATTGGATTTTTTACAATAATAAAAAAATATAGTAAGAAAAGTCCGTAATAAAAAAAATTAAGATGGAAATTTTTATTTTCAAGCAGCATTTTGGTGCGGGCCATTGGTTTATTTTTTAGGGCACAAATTAATTTGCAATTATGGATGACAACCCAGGTAAATGTCTAGATCGATCAGACCGTTTTACTAAGTAATTCATTTCAAATTCAATATACTTTATTAATTCTTGTGAGCATAACGAATACTCCCAATCGGAGCCTTATCTCTTATTGATGATTTAATTTATCCGCTCGATCTTATGCATCTACACTTCAGCTAATCACAAATTACTTTTTGATAATTGCACACATAGTCGTACTTTATTTTTTCCACTATTACGCACTTGGGAGGCTGGTGTCCTAAGTGGTTGCTAAATCTTCTTTGCACTGTTCTAATTTGATTTTTTTCCGCTGAAACTTCTTGATGTGACATACGATGTGCGGCTAAAACTCATCACGTATTACAAAAAAAATGGGATTTTGGAAATTTTTGGAATTTTTGCAAATTGAAAAATTGCATAATTTCAAAATTTGTAAAAGTTGAAAAATATTTGGAATTAGAAAAACTTTTAATAACATATAATTATTTTTTTTTTTTGTAATTTCAAAATTCTGAGAAGTTGAGAATTTGCCAAATTTTTGAACATTATGAAAATGTTAAAATGAACCGAAAATTTCAAAAGTTGAAAATTCTCGAAATTCATTTTTTTCCAATTTCAGTTTTTTCAGAATTTTCAAAGCTATAAAAAATTTCAAAATCCCCAAAAATTTTACAACAAAATTTCTAAAAATTGCAATATTCTGAAAAAAATATTCAATTTTTTTTTTGATACGGAAAATGTTTAGTTAACAAAATCTATCACTCATTCCATTCCAAAAAAACGTAATTTGTTGTTGTGCAATCATCGATATCTCATTCCAATTTTTCCTAAAATTTCAAAAAATTTCATAACATTCGTAAATCACTCACTCACCCTATCTCACAATCAGGCATCATAGCATCCTCTACTTACATTAACAACAAATGTTACAAAATTAATGATAAATTTAATAATGCAGATCAAAGGTATCACGTGCCTATATAGAAATGTTCGAACAAGTGTTGAGATGTGAGAGTAAAACGGTCATTTTCTTTTCCCATTTCTTATTTATTTCACTTGTTTTTTTGGGAATTCCTATTCTAGCATTAATTCATGTTTTGCGCACCTTTTAGGCAAGGAACACGTCGTTGATGTGAACTCTAGAAAAAAAACATGAGTCAATTTATTAAATTTGGGTTTCATTATCATGAGGCAGTATGGCGTTTAACGATTCTTCAACGCTATCCAACTTAAGAATGTTTGTCCACTAAAAAATCAGCAACGAAATTCTCAAAGAAGTTCGGATTGAAGTTTCCCTCAACATACTTCAAAAGAAGCTTCTATAGAAAACACCCCATAATTTGACCTTTCGTTACGAAAATTAGAAGAAAAATAATCCTAAAAGCCTGATCAAGTGGAGTTCATCGTAGTGGACTTCTCGTAACTCTCCTAGCGCCAGCAAGCGGAGGGGAATGCGTCCCCCACTACACGTGACGTAAGGGATTGCGCTTGAGGGGTATGGCCGTTTCGTAGCATGTCGTCGTGCGTGGGCTCCCCCTTGACATGGACACGCCCCTTGCGAGCGTGGAGGGGGTACTCTGTAACTCCGCGTACGCGGAAACCTCAACCCCCATACTGGAGAGTTATGGGAATCGCACTACATATAGATATACTGCATAATTATTTGTTTTCTGGTTAAAGCTGCCAAAAACGCCTTCTAAAAAGCTGTCTAAAAAATGGACAAACATTCTTAGTTTCCGTTGACGTTTTCAATTTTGTCCTAACATTACGTAATGACATATCATTGAATTACTGGCTCCTTGAGGAAGTTGCGTGTGATTCGTTAGCCAATAGTTGAACAAGAAAATTCAACTCTATTACAACCAGAAATACCAAAAAATTTGTATCTAAACAACTACTCTACAATTTTTTTCTCTTACTTAACACTAATTCTGTTTAGCTAAATCTCAAATTAAATCTGGAGGGTAAACGAAAAAATTTTCAGTGATATGAAAAACTTCTTCGTAACTATTTTACCCAGTCTAATTAATTTCTCAGCATCTTTTTGATACCATTTTAAATTCTTAGCTTGTCATTATTCAATCTTAAAAACATTCATTTAAATGCTCTAACAATTTTGCAATAATTTAAATGAAGAGATTTACACATTTTTTTTCTTCACATTTACAAAAATAAAAATTGAAAAAAAACTGAGGATGTTATGATCAGATTTATAGACTGCTGTAGAATTTTATATACATTTTTCCATCAATCTTTAACGCTTCTCAAATTGATGAGTTATAAATTTCAAACCTTAAAAATTTTGAAAATTATATACAATCAAAAAATATTTAAGACGAAATCGAATTTTCTACATTATTTGTTATTTTACATATATATTATGTAAACAAAAAATTCCAATCAGAACTATATACTCAAACCTCATGACATCCCCGAAATTATAAACAAATAATTTACAATTTTTAAAATTCTACAGAAACATAAAAAACGAATATCTAAGGGCACTGTTCATCGAATGTCGATGTTAATCTCAATTATACTGTAACAATTTACTTATCATCTATTTTTTTTATATTTCCCATTCTGATCGATCGTCTAGAAAATAATTGAAAGACCGCGAACGTAAAAACAACTATTGTCATGCGAATAAAACATAATTCCACGAAGTCTCCATTTAAACCTGTAAAAATATGAAAAATATTTTTTCAGAAATGTTCCTTCCATGAATGTGGAATGGAATAATTATCAAGAAATTGGAAGAAGACAAATAATTGGGAAAAATGTTTAAATATACGAGCTGGAATCAGATGTCAAGGCGGCCATCTTGGATTTCCGCTCCGTGTCCCACAATATGGCGGCCTCATCTATCAACCACTTCCCATTTTCAAACATTTTTTTCGATTACTAATCCATTCCGAATCAATTTCAATTTTTTTTCATGGCATTATAAGAAAAGGAACATTTTTCTTTAAACTATTTTCCATATTCTATCATGTGGATTAAGAATTCGTGGAGCAAAGTTTCTCGGCATCACAACGGATTTTTTTACTTCCAAGGCTTCCTAAAATACTGCCTAAAATCTCCAATAATACCTAAGATAATTATTATTAACGTATTACTCTTTTCTGAATCATTTTCTATCGCACACTCTGAACTGTTCTCACAGAACAAAAAGAATCTCAACAGTTTATTTTCATATTTCTAAATTCGCAATGCTAGTAATGTCTTTGGTATTCAGTTGCCATTCTTTAGTTCGTAATATTTTATTTTGTAAAACCATGGCTGAAAACTCTCCCCCTCGATTCCAATAATATTTCATTATTTTCAGGTTTAAATTTGTTTATTACCCTTGGCAATCCTCCATTGAGATGCTCGAATTCACAGCCGTGTATAATATAACTTACCACTCAATTATTATTCATGGTAATCAATGAATAAATTTATTTGCTAATGAGAACTATTTTGGCACATCACCATAACGCCCATAATCTCAAACAAAAGTTGTAATTTATGATAAATTATGTCATTGAGGATCACAATTTTCAGGAAAGTATTTTCGTCCCTAATGACATAATTTTTTTTTTCTGTTTTTAGGCCCAAAAAGTGCGATTTAACCGAGCGAGGTTAGAATCGCGATTTTTCGCGCCTAGTTACACAATGCTCCGATACGCGCGCAAAAAGTGATTTTTTGGGTTGTGTCGCAAACATTCCGTAAGTCAAATGTGGATTTGCATTGCAAGGCCGCAAGACATTTTTTACGGACTTGTGACTAATAAAACGCGGTTTTACGGACACTAAGAAGAAAAACCACTTTTTCGAGCAAGTATCGAACAATCAGTTTAGATGAAAATGAATTATTGATGCAGGATAAAAATTTCACGATGTGAATGCAATTAATTTAAGGACTTAATAAAAAAAAAATTGAACATTACAAACGTGGAAGAAAATAGTTAAATTAATTAATCGCAACTGTTCGAATTACACGGTTCAGCAAAATCGATTGGACAGCCGTTTTTCGTAACTTATTTGTCAGCATATCTTGCAAACAACGAGGTTTAGAAAAAAATTACATTAGTAATTTTTTGTCGGGAATTTAATTCTCTACAAAAAGTGTCTTATAACATTTTTCGATAAAACCCTTCGTTAGCGAGATAATCGAGTTTTTTGCCTGATAAGCGCAGTGCGGGTCATGTGATGCGGTAGAAAAACACATACACACCTGAGAATTTGGAGGTGTTTTGAAAATTTTTGGATGTCCATCTTAACGGATTTTGTCGAAACGTATTATTTTAATTCCAACAGAGAAGACTATTACCGATTCGTTGAACGTAATGGAAAATTAAGGGGTGTCCTACGCTATAATTATTTAGTCGTTATTTTTTTTTAGATTTCTTTTTTGGTTCTACAGGTACAATCTCAAGAGAGCCATTGTGCAAATACTGACCCTCCCAATGGTTGACTCGGATTCGGTTAATCCGAGGCTGAGACCTCCCAACTTTACGCAAAAGTTTCACCCTTTTAACCCATATAGATATATATATCTATATATATTTTTTTTTTAGTTTATATCCTTGAGTTTCGATTTCGTGTCTGGCGTTCAAAGTTTATCCAATTAAGCGGAGACCGCACGAAAATGTCAAAATCGCAAAAGTTTTTATCTATCACGCTGATGAGTTTACTTCTGTTTTAATATAAAAATAAATGCGAAAAGTGAGTTATTATATACGAAAAACAAATATGCTATAAAGTTTCTTAAAGTCCGTCTTCTGTTTTTTTTTTACTGAAATTGGTGGAATAACATTGGGAAATATTGAGGACATTTTGTACTCTTCTTTTCATTTTTTCAAAAATTATTGAAGTAACTTTCTTCGATTTTGAACAGAATCTGTAAATTTATCGGTGTGATGTGGTCAAGTCTTTACGATTTTAATAATTCAGGTATAACTCCGTTAATATGGATCGGATCCGCAAAATATAAAAGTGGTCGATCGCAATGATGAAATTTTTTTTTCTGATTTTTCATGGCGACTCGAATTTTTTTTTTAAGCACACCCCCATCGGTTACATAGCTTATGGTGAATTTGAATCCGATTGAAAATGTTGCCAAGTATGTTCATTTTTTTGGAGAAAATATTCAATTCGTGAGATCGATCTGACCAAAATATTTTCAAAATACGATGAAGCTCGTATTGGAGTGAAAAAAAAGATGAGTATGTTTATTTGAGATTTACAAACCGTACAATTTAAACGATTCTGCGAAAAATTTGTAAACAATTCCCTAACGGATTCTGATTCATCGTAAAAGAAATGACATGGACAAAGTGGATTTCATCTTTGAGGCCGAACCCGCCCAAATTTTGTCGAACCGTGTTATTGATTGTTACGTTGGTATATGGGGGATTGGATGACTGATGTGGCTCAGCAGAAAAGCGGCTCGTCCGTCTGGTCCCACCAATGTGACCCCTGAAAAGGATAATATTTCTTCTCATCATAGTTGGGCAATGTTGGACAGTAGCTGGCACGTTATAAAATCACACCATAACATGATATGAAAGAGAACATATTTTTGTAGCACACCCACCCATTCACCCACTCACAGACAATTACCCACCCGCCCACCCACTCTCCTAGCCACACCCACCCCCCATCCACCCACCCACCCTCCCTCCCACACACACTCACCCACCCACCGACCCATCCACCCATCCACACACACCCATCCACCCACCCACGCTCCCTCCCACACAGATTCACCCATCCACACATGACCATCCACCCTGCCTCCCACACCCATCCACCCTCCCTCCCACACACATCCACCCACCCTCCCACACACATCCACCCACCCACCCATTCACCCACACACACATACACACACATTTTCAGCCGTTTTCACATGCTTAGGGTTAACTATACTTGTCGGTGAAACAGATAGTGGACATAAACACTGGGAATGGTATTTTACCCAGTTTTGCTGCTGTTGCACAGTGGTGTAGTCAGGAGGTGGATGGGTTGGCTCCAATCGATGATTAGTCTGTGATGACAATGTCATTGGCATAAGCGGATCATCGGCAAGTGCTGGAGCTGGTAATGACGGTAGTAAAGTGTAGCACGGTGGTGTTGGAGATGAGCTTGTTAGTGATTGAGTTGCAACTGAGTTTGGGGACATTGGTGTCACTTCCACGGGTGACCTTGCTGGGCTAACGCTCGCCGGAGATCAAAGTTCACAGTCGAACATTGCCAGTGAGCGTGTGATGACCTCGTCCTGCGGTAAATTATTTTCTTCATGGTAATTCTTGTCCTCCCAAAAAATACAATTTTTTTCTTTGGCAACAATAAGCTTGGACGATTTTTCCCCCAGGAAAAAATTCCCCGGACAGCAATTGCAGCCTAGATTAGCTATGTTTCGAAATTAAAAAAAAAACATGCTGACAACCACTGAATGAAACTCACTTTAAGGCAACTTTCGATGAATTCTTCTATCGTGATAACCCCATCATGATTGAGATCCAGCTTCTCAAAGACCCTGTCCAATTGTTCCCTCGCTTTTCTCTCCTCTTCCGCTGGATGCTTGCGACCCATGAGCTCGTGGACCGCTGTTACGACCTCACCTAGCTCACCCCTTGTGATACACCCATCGCCATTTATGTCGTAAAGCTTGAATGTCCATCTGAGCTTTTCGTATATGCTACCGCGTAACAGGGTTGACAGTGTCACGAGGAGATCCTGAAACATCAAATACGATTTTCATTATTCGTTAAATTTTTTAAAGACTGTAATAGAGGTCTTGTAGAAGAAATTGGAGTCGTAAAAAATCCACGTGGCGCGAAAATATCTTTAATTGAGGGGTAAAAAGGTTCAGTGGGCTTTTAAAAAATTGGCCTCCGCGATTTTTCAGGCTACGTTGCATCGCGCATGCGCAAATCTAAAATTCATGCAATGAACTGCATGGATAAAAAATTATGTAAAAAATGGAGAGAAAATTACATAATATCATGTATAACATTTTTTTATATAGAACAATCGTGAAAATTACCCTAAAACTGATGGCCCCGTTGCAGTTAACATCAAAGGCCTTGAACACGTAATGTGCGTAGAGGCTCGAGTCTGCAATTATTACATTGAATTATCATAAATTGTCGATTCCAGTGGGATAATAATAGTGGAGGTTAATTTATACTCACTTCCATGGGGAAAAAATTTTGCATAAATGTCCTTGAACGATTCTTCCTGAACAACACCCTCGGGACACTCCTTTAAATAAAAAAAGAAAGGTTGTTAGCTTTCTAGCTGTTACTGAGCTTATAACGAGACATGTGAATTATGAACAATACTTTGCAACGAAAAATTTTTGTAATTTCTAATTAAACCATTTTAGGTCATGACATTAAAATCTGTTCTTCGTTTTTTTATAAAGAGTTGGTTATAACAGTAGCTCAGAATAGAAAAGAAGTTTTTAATTAGTTAATCAATTTTTTTATTAACAATTTTGGTGATTTACAACATCAAAGCACTATGTCGCTAGTAGAACTCTAATATACTCAATAGAAATTGTGGGAACACCGGAACGTGGACCAAGATGGCGGCCGCCTGTACGATCAGCTGTTCTTTGGCGGGAAGTTAGAGAATTGCGAAATTCTCGATTTTTGAGAATGTAACTTTAATTCAATGAAAAGCAATTAATAATAAATGTTCGTTCATAGGGAATAAATTAATAAATATTTATTAGAAGGTGGAATATAAGCTAATATTTTTAGCATTGCCATGAGTTTGTGCGAGACGAGCAAAAAGAAAATTTCCTAATCACCCTTCGTGTAAATTGCGTCAAAATATGCCGAAATTTGACAGGATTGTTAACAAACTTGGCCATTATAATTTTTTTATAATACGCATCAATAATTCTGGAATGAAAATTATTTATAAAAATCATTTCCATGTCATAAATTCAGTGACTTGAGATAGCGCTATTGAGTGAGTTACTTCAAAATTGTGAATACGCAAATCATTCGAAGAAGAGATTTCAATTTTGAATATTTTAACAATTTATAAATTAAATTTTATAAACTAATGAATTCACTTTTTAGGTAAACTCGCTACGATAATCTAGACTATTCAACTGCTGGCTAATCCTGTTTTTCTATCCCCTAATATCTGATAAGTGAAGAAAAATTATGCGAGTTCCACATACAATACCGAAGAATATCATCGAGGCCTACAGGTAGAACAATTTTTCCTGTAATTCCAAGATATTAAGTAATTGGTCGATCAAATAGCTGTTAAGCCAACTAATTAACGTCTTAAAATTAGCAATGCAATTAATTCACGATACCAAAAAATAGTCCAAAAATTTCTATGCCCAGTAGGACCCCTCTGATTTCGAGCGTCCGCGTCATCTTAAACGCCGATATCTCAAAAATCAGTGAATTTAGAGGAAAACTCCAGAAGACTTTCTTGTTGGAAATTTAATTACCTAACAAATATGTTTTATACTTTTTTTCGATAAGACCACTCATTAAGGAGATAATTGAGCTTTTGTAAAAAACGGTCAACTCGAAACGAGAGGGGCTCTGCCGAACCAGCTAAATAAATTCAATAACGTTCGTATAAAATTGATAGTGTTGAAATAGAAAAAGAAAAGAGATGCTGCACGCTGAATCTTTGATCCTACCACGATGTAGTAAATTTAGGTTGTTTGTATCGGAGCAGATGTTCCAGTCAGACGTTATTAGTGGAGCGCGAGCTGGACCGGAGCATTCGTGCGGAGAATGAAACATGGGATGAGTCAATTGTGCCTGACTTGAAAACATTAGCGCTTGTGGCTTTGGTGAAACTATGGCCTGCCATGCCAATACTCGATGAACTGCCTAATCCAGCTGATAGAGACGCACTTTTGGAACTATTGCCACCCGATTTGCCGTTTCAGATCGTTATCGAGAAAATACCCCATGAGTACTACTGGTCGCGAGCCGCCAAAAACAGGTAGATAGATCGGCTCTAGTACACAGTGAATTGCGCATAAAATGGAGAGACATTTATTAATCTTAGGATTTTTATTGCGTCTCTACCAGTTTTTTTTTTTTTAACGAATCGGAAGGTGACGAAAAAATTGTTATTTTAGCTTTTGAAATTTTCAAAGTTTTGACATTAGCGGAATTGAACAGTCATCAGGTCGTCACAGAGATATCCAATTTTTTTGAATTTTGAAAATTTTAACATTTTGAAAATTACAAAATTTTCGAAATTTTCAAAATTTTGAAGTTTTTGAAAATTTGGAAGTTTTTGAAAAATTCTCAATTTTTTTTTTAAACATTTGCAGGTGGGAGCATAATAATCCAGATGAACACGGTAACTCCTGGCGACGACTTTACTGTGAGCGTCATCTCACCGAGTATTTGGAGTCACTCGAGAATGTTGAATCTGAAAAAGACGAGTGCATCACTCTTATCAACTTGGTGCAGCCCTACGTTCATACTTTAAGAATTCGGTCATTGCAACCATCCAAGTAAATTTTCAAAAATTCGCTTTTCATAGAAAAAATCCAAAGAAAAAATCAAATGCAATGAGTTTGCTGGTCCTAAACCTATCAGTTTTTAAACCTCTCACCCACCGGTTCCTCTCACCCACCGGTTCCTCTCACCCACCGGTTCCTCTCACCCACCGATCCTGAATTTAAAAAATATGTCTTTCCCTAGTGATAAGTAGAAACTCAAAAAAAAAAAAAAATTGCCCGACCTGCGGGGCAAAATGGGTTGGGTATTTTTTTCGCTCTTCAGTTACTCCATGAATTTTCACCCTGCTCCCCGTAGAAATACACATGAAAAATTGTGAAATTTTTCTTTTCCAGTCAATCGATCTTGCCAGCCTTGCAATGGCTTTTCATAAATAAATTTCTCGGTCTATTTTCAAGATTTCCATTCAAGTGGTCCGGGGATGATGATGAGGATCAGTGCACAGCAGCTGATTTTCCGGTTCACCACATACCCATGAACATGATTGTGACACATTTAACTGAACTACGTGAATTGCGACTCAACTTCGGTATGATCTACATGAATGACGGCTTCGAGTGGCGCGACTTTGAGTGAGTTGCAATTTTTTTTTCTTTTTTCGCTCGCATAGGAATCGTTTAATATAATTCTGTGGGGGGGGGGGGGGGGGGGGGGGGGAATTCGCAGTGATAGAAGATGAGGATATTGTCAAGTGAGGTCTGTGACATCTCAAAATAAGGAATAAAATTTTGGGGAAAAAAAATAAAAAAGTTCTTTGGGAACCTCCAGAAAAAAAGTTGCTTGCGTCAAATCCTTGAAATTTTTCAAATATTTTGATTTTTATTTTTTTAATTTCTAAATTATCAAAATAATTAAAAAATGTTCAACGCTTGAGAAAATTGAAATATTAGCAACACTCGACATATTTTTCAAATTTGACAATACCAGACTGAAGAGTTAATAAAAAAGATAGATAGAAAAAAAAAGAATAATCTAATTTTGGTAAATCAATGTATTTTTATATTTTATCAAATCGTATTATTTATTATCTGATTAAGATTTTCAGTGGAGGATTGCTTGAATCTCGGTAAAGGTATAAAAGTCGCTGGGAAAATAGAGAGAATTAGTATCACGCGAAGTAATCTAGATCAGCCGCGTGTGGCAGCATTACTCCAGGGGATTGTCGTGAACAACAATGTGGGTAAATATTTATTATCTCTCAAGGTGAATATATATTCAGACACTACCGTAATTTCAATGATAGAGTACCAGAATTGAATTGTGTTTTTTAAAATCAGACAATGTCACGATAGAAATTGAAACATTTATTTCATAAGATTTTATCAAAAATTCGCTTATTTCTCTATTTGTAAAAATATTATCAAGCTGTCCCATTGATAAAAAAAGTGATTTTTTTTAAATTAAAAAAAAAATTAGGCATTCAAAATTAAAATTGAAATTGAATTAAAATTGAACCAAAATCAACTGTCTTGAGCTAAATTTTGTTTTCTTTGGTTATCCCTATCGATGTACATATCAATATTTATAGATTCAAGTGCTGGATTTATCACACTGCAAGCTTGGTGACACTGGTGCTCATGCAATCGGTGAATTTCTCAAGATCCACCGTCGATTAAAGGAGCTATATTTGACGAATAATGATATTCAGGCGGATGGAGTTGCTGGTATTGTACACGGACTTTTGCAAGATTCGTCGACTCCATTGAGACTTCTGGATTTGAGATTAAATCCACTTAGGGATATGGGTGGCGTCCACATAGCCGCACGTAAGACATTTTCGAATGAAAAACGATTCTCATACACGTGTACACACACACACACACACACACACCCACATGTGCGTTAAATTTTTTTTTATCTTTAATAATTTAGTATGCAAACAAGTTGACGTAACTCTTCTCATCACTTGGCGCAAATTATCGTGGCTCTTAATTTTCTGTTTTAATAAAATCGGGGCTTTAAGTCATCCTACGAGTGAAAAACTTGGAGAAGCTAAATGTGAGCGGTTGCTGTTTGAAAACTCCGAGTGGAATGGGATTAGCGGAAGTGATCGCCTCTGGCTACATGAAAGTCTCGGTCTTGGAGTTGGATATTTCGAATAACAGCATGGGTCCAATAGGTATGAAAAATATTTCTTGGCTTTTATATTCTGGAATGTGTATTTTGGTTAACAGAAAGAAATGGAGAATAGAATTAGGCTGATGACAAAATTGTTTCGGTTTTAAAAGGTGTGGTATTTAATATCCACATTCTATAGAGTGGGAATTGCAATGCGCATGCGCAGGTCCACATGCGGGTTTGCCCTCTATAGAGAACGCAAATCTCTTTGAGATCGTGTTTTCTCGAATTAATTTTTTTACAATTTGCGAAACTTGATTGAACGGCGTCATTACATTGGAAAATTACGATTTTTACGAAATTCCTATTATTTATTATTCCGTTATCGTCTGCCAAAAGGTGAGAAGAGCGTGATGTATCAAAAAACCGTCGGTGTGCATTCCCAGCGCCTTCAACATGGTAAAATATGGAAAATGGACCAAGAAAATGGTTCATGTTATAACTCCTGACTGAAAAAAATTGAGATTAATCTGAAAAAGATAAATAATTGAACGAACGCTTTGAAAGTGCGAAGTGAGTGATGATTGTGAGCACCGCCATGTTGTTGAGAGGAGTCTTGGTTTCCATCAAGATGGCGGCGGTCGTCTCAAATGTGCGAATAGTGTTCTCTGGCACTTTCTGCTGCAGACTTTATCAGAACGTTACTTAAAAAAATCGTATTAAAAATACATCTTTTTATTAGAATTTCTAGCTATTGAGTTTTTCATTTTATGTTACTCTCATGTCGGATCCAGCTGGTGAAGCAGTCGAGATTGCAGTCAAAAGCTGTTATCGTATCATCGGAATGGACGTGCGCATGTGCAATTTTTCAAAAGAATCGGAGTATCTAATCAACGAGAGTATCCAAAGGTATATTTCATTGTAACTATCCATTTGTTAGAAATGCTAGTATAAATTTTTGGATTCGCTGACGCTTAAGCATTCACATCCTCGCTACAAAAGGGTTAATAATAATAATAATGGTGTACGTGTAACTAGGTACACACGCCTGCACGCGGTTGTAGGTGTGTGTGTGTGTTCGTTTGTGTAAATTTGAAACTGGAACATTTTTGCGACATTCATTCGGCTATAATGTTTATTTCATTTTGCATCTCAAATTCCTTAGCAAATTTGAGAAGTCCGTATTGCCCAATTTGTCTTCTAAATGTTTCTAAAAAAAAACAAAATTTACGAATGAGAAACTCTGTCGGATAATTTAAAGGCGGTAGAAATAATGGCCCATTTCTAGCCCCTTTTTTCCATCACAATCGCCACTTGGTTTTTACCACGGGTAAAACTTGGAGGAAAAAAGGGTCACGAGTTTCATATGAACTCGTGCCAACAAACGGATGGAACCAACAAGACCTCGAGAATTATATGAATCACTTTCAAATCCATTGGAATAAAAAAATATTAAGGGGGTTGTAGGAAAATTCAGCAGGGAAAAAATCATGATTGCGAATTGGTCGCTTGGGCGAGAGCCAAAATCCTGGACATTGATTGTCCTGGGTTGTTTTTTGTTAATTTCATGTTCGACGATTTTTTTAATTCAATGGTTGAGGTATTTGATGCTTTTCAATTTTTAAACTCGGGCGGAAATTTCAAAATTTGTAATAGTTGGATTTTTTGCATTATTAAAATTCTTGGAGGTCCTGAAATTTGTTGGAATTTCAAAAATATTTGAGGATTTTCAAATTTTAAAATTTTAATTAAAAAAAATTCTAGATTCTAAAAATTCTGGAAGTTTTAAGTTCTACATTTTTCAAAAAATATTTTACCATTTTTTTTTATATATATATTTTTTTTTTGATGAACATTTGACGAAAAAAAGTCCAAAATGTCTAAAATTACAAAAAATCCTTCATTTTCGAAATCTTCAAAATCCTAAAAATTTCATCAACTTTAAAACGTCGAGAAAATGTGCTATTGTTTTGGCGCGAAGAATTTAAAACGTAGAGTTGTGAATAAAACCGTGAAAATTGTTTTACGCAAGTTCTTCTAGTCGTGGTACTATGTATACCCGAAGTAGCAATGAACGTTTTAATGGGACAGCTATCCCAACTATTGTTGAAGCCATGAATCTACAGCATTGTCGAGAATATCTCCGGGGTGTAAGTAAACAAGACGGACAATCAATGCGAAAACTTTTTGGCTTGTAGCCAAGTGTCTACGTACTGAGCCTCATGGGTGACACGATATACATGGTAATCGAGTGGTGACTTATTTCTGGGTTACCACTTCTCTGCTGAATTAATAAGAATATTGCTGATGGACGCAGGAATGAGGAACTTCAAGTGCAGCTGTACTTGAAGCTGTTGCATAAGCATCTGCGCTGGTATCTCATGAAGTTTCGTAAATTCCAAATTTTTGTTTGAGCCCGTTACATACTCGTTGATTCCATGTCTCTCACAAGAATCATAATCCCGAAAATGAAAACTGTCTTGACATCAACCATGACTTGAACAAATGATTTTACATCATTCTGACACATTATTACTCAGGGTTGTGTGTGTGTGTGTGTGCGTTCGTAGGTGGGTGGGAGGGTGGGTGAGTGGGTGGGTGTGGGAGCGCGGGTGGGTGGGTGTGGGAGGGTGGGTGGGTGGGTGGGTGGGTGTGGGAGGGTGGGTGTGGGAGGGTGGGTGGGTGGTGCGTGTATTCGTGTATGACCCTTTTTTGTCGTAAATCGACGACCCGCATATACAAAAAACACAACTCGCCAATTTAGCAAACGGTCCAATAACAGCAATTCCCATTCAGCACCGGTTTTTGGATTAATATCCATGAATTAAATTTCGCGGTTGTCTCGAGGGAGCAGGAAGTATTATCATTGAAAGATAAAGTGTAATGAGCAAACAAGCTACAATAATTAATTCGCAGGATTTTGGCTTGCTGCCCAACTCTTCTGACCAATTCACAATGATGCTTCCCTTCTGTACTGAATTTTACACCGACCTTGGGCAACCAATTTTACATTGACCTTGGGCAGCGAATCGTGCAGCAACCTTAGGTAACCAATCTTGGAAGAGTGCCCTGTAGGTCTTTGGGAGACCAATCTTGGGCAACCAATTTTACGTCGATCTTGTCCAATCAATCGTGCAGTAGGCTCAGGCAACTAATTTAGGAGCAAAGTTCGACAGTCAATGTTGCGCCAATCTTGAGCAACCAATCCTGTACCAATCTTGCACTAACTTGGGGAGACCAATCTACTGCCAACTTCCGACATTTGATCTTAGGTCAACTGTGATCAACTAAGCCTGATAGGAACCGTTCGACAATCAGCCATTCACCGACGTTGATCACCCAATGTTGTTTCCAGCTGGAGCTCAACATTGAAATGTTCCCATAGCTAAACGTGGAGAATACATAATTCCATCATCACTATTGTCAAATTTCCCCTCAAGAATTCAGGCACTCAATATCCAACGACGAGGACAAATCTCTATAAGATGAGACCGCAAAAAAAAATTCTTAGGGGCTGAATGCGAAGAGCTAAATCTTTCTCCTCCAATAATTCTGCCATCAATTCTGACACTTTTCTTATCAGATTCCCATACTCGTTTGTCATCGATGAATCGATCAGGGGCGGAGGGGGGCGGGGGGGGAGGGGAATATTCTTTCTCGAATAAAGTGTGAAGGAAATATGTGCGTAGTATCTGCGGGCAATAAAAGTGGACCCTGCAAATTTACCTATCGTAAATTTTTGGAAGTGGAGAACATTAACAAATTTGTATGTGGGTGGGTCGGTGAGGGTGTGGAGGGTGGGTGGGTGAGGGTGTGGAGGGTGGGTGGGTGAGGGTGTGGAGGGTGGGCGGGTAAGTGTGTGGAAGGTGGGTGGGTGAGGGTGTGGAGGGTGGGCGGGTAAGTGTGTGGAAAGTGGGTGGGTGGGTGGGTGGATGAGTTTTGTTAATATTTCTCGAAAACAAATTTTCAAATGATTATATCCTTAATTAACGAGTATATGGTTCTAGGAACAAAAACGAAATGGCCAAGAGGAAGATGAAGTCTGCACTTGAGCATAAACGGAGCACTTCTTTCATTCCACTACGAGCAAAGAGCCTATTACCACCTCCAGGTTTTGAGGATCTTCAGGGTCCTCGGGCGGACATTGTACGGGCTGATAATGAATTGAAAAATTCATTCCATGCCGGTGTGTGATGAAGCTTCATTTATTTTTTTTTTCTAACTTCCAAACACTTTCAAAATAATTCAAACATTTCCGATAAATTTCCACAAGTTCAGAACTTTCCAAAAAATTTCCAAATTTAATAAACCTCGAAAGTCTGACAAATTCAGAAAAAAATGAGGAATTCGACAAATCTGACATATTTGGAAAAATTGAAAATTTTGAAAATTTTTGGGAAATTTGAAAATTTAAAAAATTTCAAAACTCTAAAATTGCAAAATCACAAAAAACAATTATGCAACTTAAACAATTGTTGAAAAAATAAAAAACAGCAAACTGTACATTGGAAGGTGATTGAATCGACTGAAATGGTACAAAATTTCCTATTTCCTCAGTGCTTCCTGTCAGTTTGACTGATCCCAGTTATTATATTGCCGCACGTCGCTCATCACAACTAATCAATAATTCATCATGCCCCTTTCCCTGAAAAGTTAACTGTTCAAGGTAAGAGATCCATCTACAATTTATTATCCTAACTATCTAAATGCTCGTACATATATTGTGGTGTTTGCGACAGGAATAGGGGAGGAAAAGTGGAAATTCACCGTGGCGTGTGAATGCGAGGGGAAATCAATCGAGGCTAGAGGGCTACAATATAACATTATTAACCTTTTCATCACGTAACTCTCCTAAGCCATTGAAATAATGGTTAGAACATACGAAAATAGTCTGACACAGATTGATGAATATTTTATTGACTTTCCGTTTTCGGAATAGAATAATTAAGCCTAGCCTATATTTTGAAAAATCTACAATTATCCGTTTTTCTAAGTTTTTAAATGATTTAACAATTTACTAAGAATTTCCAATTGCAAAAAACTTAAGGAAATTTTTTTCGTTTTTTTTTTATTCTAATATCATTTTTTTTTCATTTCGAAAAATTTGGAATTGTCGAAATTTCCAAAATCTTCAGTTTTTTTTTTAATTTTGTGTAGCATTTATTGCACGTTAGAGACGCGATCCTGTGTTTTTTTTATCGATTCGCGTTTTCCTCGGTTGAACTTTGAGCCATTACGCGAGTCATTGAGCGAATCGATGGGACAATAAGCGAGAAAATTGCCGGTCGTCGACGTGAACAAATAATGTGCAATTAAACGGGCCATTACTTTGGACTCATGTTTGAGCAAGAATAGTGAATTTCAGGCTTCCTTCATCCTATCTGGGGATCATAGCAAAAATGATGAGGCAAATGTGTGCTCATGGAGAACTCAACCTCTCCGCGGTGGGGGGAAGAGGGGGGGGGGTCCATCATAGGCGCCAATTGTAGCGGGGTTTCTCGAAGTTTATCCTGTCTTTAGAAATACGATGGCCTAAATGGCGAAAGTCGGTCCCAGCTACATGGATGGGTGTCCAGTAGTCCCTTTCGAAGAAATGCTGGAGAACAGCCACCGTGAGAATACGAAAGGGACTAGAAACTTTCAAAATTTTTGAAATTTTGCAATTTTGGAAATTTTGGAAATTTTGGAAATTTTTGCTGAGACATATTTGTAATTTCAACCATTTTCGAAATATTTTAAAATTTTCAACATTATGAAAACTCGACGAGTTTTTCAAATTTGAATGGATGAAAGGGTATGATCCACCTTTACGTCTCTTGTGGCAAAGTGGGAGGCTACAGAGTTCATGACGTCACGGTTGGAGAAGAGGAAATCGATACAGCTCGGGCTATCCTCTCTTCTTGACTCGACCCTTTCTACATCACTCCCTTTTCCCTTTTTGCATTCAGTTTGTCTCCTTTCTTCACTTTCGCCCCATTTCTAGATGCCCAAGTCGAAAGCGTTATTAGGAATACTAACGCTTTGCCTTTTCTTCCAACGCCACATTTATGCCTCTCATTCTTTTCGGGCCAAACGTTACCAGCTTTTGACCCCATTGAGTTTTTTCACATTTTCAAAAATTTCTAAATTGTTCATTTGATTTTCCTGAAATTCTCGAATTTGCAGAATTTTCATAATTTTTCCCTAATTTTCTCTTTCAAAATTGTTAAAAAGTTTGAAATCTTTGAAACTTTTGAAATTTTTTAAAATTGTTAAAATTTTTGAACTTTTTAAAATTTCCGAATTTCTTTGAAATTATTGGTACGGCCCTAATGGGTCACACTCACTGAGTCCGCGTGTTTTACTCCCCTCCGTTCTGCGTTTTTAAACCGATTTAGAAGATTTCAGTACTTCCGGATTTTTTCCATATTCGGTAGTTCGCTGAATCTCAGAGGATTATGTTTTATCCCTCATCCTCTTATCCGCATGTTTTTTATACACCTTTATAATGCATAAGCTGGGAGCATTGTGGTTACAGTTGAGCATGTAAATTCCCAATTGGGTCGAAAGTGGATTTCCAATTTTTCATAATTATCGTGAGAATAGAATCCTGGAAATTACTGTGGACTGAATGAGCAGTGACTGCCAATAATATAGAGGGGATATACCTTCTGTGTAGACTTCGGGTCATATCACTAATTCCCCCATGGGTGTGCGTTTTTTCCCTCGGTCACTCTCATATAGTCCCTACCCACACACCCACCCACCTACCCACCCCCCACCCACACACCCACCCACCTACCCACCCCCCCACCCACACACACACCCACCGACCCACCCACCCACCTTCACACACACACCTACCGACCCGTCCACCCACCTACACACACCCAGCCACCCACCTACCCACACAACACAAAATGACAGCTGTCAGAATAACACGTATTAGAATGATGCTCAATTTCCGGGGTAATTACAGTAACTCGCCCTTCGCACACTTAATAATTGTGGTAGGGAAATGAGAATAAATGCTAGGGCACATCAGTTTTGTTTCATCTTCTTTCCATTATTGGGAGAATTGCCCAGAAGCCCAAGGAAATTACTTTTCATTTGGGCAATTTGCTTTTCCAGAACACGGGGGTATGCAATGATGGTCTAATGAAGCTTCAGCACCTAGGGGCCAACTAGGCACGATGGAATCCGTAATTGTTTCATTAACGGAACGCTCATGTGTTTAGTTTACTACCATTATCGAGCGGAAAAGCCGGTACATGAACGATTTACATTGGCGAACACAGTTATTGCTTGTCGATGAATCTCTCAGCGATTTCCGGGTGAATTTATTTGAAGATTGACAAGAATTGCCTTTGGTCAATCATATAGCGCGAGTTGGGAGAATTTCAATGGGTGGGTCTAGTACGTCATGATCGTCGCTGATGATTCATGAACTCGGGGACATTAAAGCCGTCTGGATGGTAATTTTATGTGAATTCAATTTTCATTCGAAATCTGAAATTTCTCGGTTGATTCAAATTGCGAAATTCTTTGCTTTCTTGGATATTTTTAAAGGTCTCAAATTTTTTTGAAACTTTCGAATTTTTTTGTAATTGTTGTTTTTTTGGAATTTATGGAAATTTTAAAAATTTTAAAAATTTAAAAAATTTTTGAAATTTCTGAAATTTTTGGAATGGCGACCTACAATTCTTCCTTTTTTGTTTGCTTCCAATTTCTAAGAGAAGGAATAAAACCGAAATTTAAGTTCCAAAATTTTTGTAAATTCAGCACGTGAGCCTACATCATGCAAAGCTCTGATCATACGATTGACGCATCTGCGGGTCATTTCCTGCTGGGAATATCTATAGAATGACAACACGCACTTGTGTCGATGTCCAAATCCGGATTCCGGACAATTTCAATGCTTAGGTCCAATACGCTATCGCGAGCGCTAATCATTCATCATCGGAAAGATTAGATCTGTCGGTGCAATAATTTCCCTCCAATGCAATTCGCATTTGTAAGTGCACTGGCAAAAATCGGTTTAGCTTCCTCAGGATAAACTCAGTAGAAAAACGCATTATAGTGACCCCAAATATTTCAAAAAAAAATAACATAAACTGACAAAGTTTAAAAATCTTGAATTTTTTTGAAATTTTCAAAGATTAAAAAATAATGACACACAGAGGATGTAACAAGAAAAATTTAGAGAGAGGAGTAGAAGAACTCTTCTCGTATGCATCAAAGAGAATTCTGTTTACCCGAGTCTTACTCCAGCTCACGTTAATGTGAAATTCTTTCCAAGAATTTTTCCGCTTGGATTTTCAATTTACTCAGCAGTAACACACTGTTTAAATATTTCCTATTGCATTCGTGTTTTTCCCCGAATTTCATCTCAGTACGATGTGTCTGGGAAAAAAATTATCTGGGTCATTCCGCCAATAGGGAGCTTGCATGTTTTTCATATATACATATATACAGTATTAAAGCACTCAATCTCACGATTTACGCATGAAATATCTTATATATATACATATATATATATACTCCATAATATTTGAACCCCTCCCCCCCCCCCCCCCCAAGAAGTTCCTAAAGTTTGAAGGTGAACAATAACGGCACCGCTTAGCCCATTCCCCCAGCGCCTTTAGTTCCGAGAACAGTTCCAAGTGCACGAGCAGTTCCAGGAATTGTTCTGCGCGGAGGGTCTGTTCCTGGAACCGTTCCCGGCATTGAACGTCTACCTGTAACCGTTCCTGGAATTAAAAGTTCACCTGGAACCGTTCCCAAAATTGAGCGTTCACCTGGAACCGTTCCCAGAATTGAGCGTCTACCTGGAACCGTTCCCAGAATTTAACGTTTACCTGGAACCCTTCCCGGAATTGGATGTTCACCTGGAACCACTTGCGGAACAACTTCATACTTTCGAAAAAAATAAAAAACAAAAATGAAATATTTTGAAAAAAAAAGAGAATCTTCAATGATATCAAAATTATCAAAAATTGCAATTTTGTTGTTAGTGATAAAGACGACAGTTGGAAAAAATAGTATAAAAAAAAATAGTAATTACCTAACAGTATTATTAAGCGCACTTACTTTCGCCAGTACATCCTTAACCGTTGAAATTGCTCTCCGTATGAGCGTGACCCAGTGGTGGGTAGAATTTCTATGAAATGAAATAATGGAGGCAACTTCAACTGCGGCAATTGGCCATGAATATGCAAATTTACCAGTGATAAAGGTAAGCCTTAGTAGCCAAATAAAATGATAAACGCATATGAGATTAATCCATACGTAGTGGAAAAGATTATTAAAGGTGGAAATTCTACAGCCACTAAATGGCCTACTTCAAATGACCTTCGTGCCAACTAATCTCTAATATCCTTGAATATTCGCGAAATAAATTGTTTCAACATGAACTTTCGTCTTTCGAGCGAGACGGAAATGTCGGCTCTGTGATTAACACATTCGCGATAGGTGAATTTTCTCGTATCTATCCAAATGATGGATATTTCGTTCCGGGAGTTTCAAGGAACGAAATTGAAGGTAATAGTTTGTTCGAAATTGTGGCGCGAAATTTCAAAACAGAACGATGCGCGGTAACTGCGCTTAGAATTTTTCTACTACGCATCGGGTAGGGCCACGAGCGCTGCGCCGTTGTTCTCCACCCCAGCTTCATTTAAAAATTAATAACTAATTATTGTGCGATTATTTGAGCGTGGAATCGTCGCTTCTGGGTGGAAGGCATGTCGATTGAGGATAGCATAAATCCTGATTGCGGAATTGGTGATATGCTTCAATTTACTCTGGGATGAAAATGAGAGCGCGAGCGAGGACGGGTTTAAGTAAGGAATGATGGGGGTTGGGAAAAAATCGACTCCATTGACAACGCCGTGAGCGCCCGCGATATATCCTGAATTGGATCCGAACGGAGAATAAAGGTACCTGTTGCCTGTTATTTTAAGTTTATCCCTTTGTGCCTTGTAGAACACACACCCTCAAATCTATCAGTGAGACAGATAATTCCTGCGTTTCATAAGGAGAAATGCGAGAGGAGAGAAAAGAGTAAAAATGGGGTGAGAGTAGTTGTACGTGGGTGGGTCAGGTGTAGCTTGGGAATTGGAACACGGCCAAATCCTATTTATAGGAAACACGTGTTGTCTAGCTAAATGTAATTTTTCATATTGTCTATTATTTTTTTTTTGGACCGACGATGATCGAGTCAATGAAAAAATTCGACTCAGGTTGAGTCAGCCGGAGCTTTCATTCTATGGACCCTTGGGCAATGTTGGGAAATTTGGAAAATTGCGAAAATTGGGAAAATTCGGGAATTTGAAAATTTTGGAAAAAATTGGGAAAATTTGAGTAATTTGGAAAATTACGAAAATATCAAAATTTAGAAAAAACACTGACAATTTGTGTAAATTCTGAGAATGTTAAAGCAATAAAAATTCCAATGAAAAAATTGCTGTCATGGAACTAGTAAAAATAAACATTCATTTAACGAAGGAGGAAAAAAAAAATTCATTGCCGGTGACGTGAGTTGCGATGCGGAGTCGGTGCTTAATTAGTTCCTGGGCATTTCGCAGTCATGATCCAGGAGTTTACCTTAATTGGATCAGGGAGAATAGTTAGCTCCCCAGCATCCAACAAATTGATGAGCCCACAGGGCGCCAAATCATGCATTGCCACTGAGGTACATAGCGTAATGGAGATCAATATTACTCCACAGATAGTATCCATTGCATCGAGATTCTGATATCTGAATTGATTGAGATCTGCAGAGAAACAAATTTATTGAGGTCACAGACAGATAAACCACTACTAGAATGCGGATTTTCCTCCAGTGTTATCCTTTTTCTTGAAACCCCCTCAAGAACTCATATTTCGATAACGAGCGATTTCATGAAGAAAGTTATTCAACATTTTTTGCAGATAATTTCATTTCCGAAAGGAAAGTTATATATAAGTTTTCCACAAACTAGCTTATACTCGATATAAATCCAAGATGCCCACTTTTTCATGGCTTTTTCTCCGATCCGGGGAAGTTATGCATTTGCTTCTAGATTGGAAAATACAGTTCTCGTTGGATCTCCACTTTTCTAGGTTTTTTCCAAGAGTGAGTGTGTGTATGTGTGGATAAGTGTGTGTGGATGGCTGAGAAGGTCGGTGTAGAAGAGTTGGTGGGTGTACTGGCGTGGATATGGGCGGGCAGGTGAGGGGGTGTGTCAATACGTGGGTGGGTGGGAGGCGGGTGAGAAGGTGGGAAAGTGGGCGAGCGGGAGGGGATGTGGGTGGGTGGGTGAGTGGGAGCAGGGGGGCGAGTGGGAGGGCATGAGGGTGGGTGTGTGGGTGGGAGGACAGGTGGGTAGGGGGTTGGGGGTAGGTGGGTAGGGGGTTGGGGGTGGGTGGGTGGGTGGGAAGGCGGGTGAATGAGTAGGTGCGTGGGCGGGTGAATGGATGGAACTGAGTTTTTCTGGAATACGTCGAGAAAAACCATAATGTCATAGCAAAACTAAACCAGGAAATTAGCTTCGCTTGTTTTACTTGAGATGCAATCGCGGATATACAGAAGACGAGATTTCAACAACATGACTTGGCAATGGCGTAAGAATGCGGTTACCCGATCACCATTAAGCTGGGACCAATATAGTGTATATAGGTTAGTGGTTTTGGGTGAAGCTCCAAGATGGGCGAAGGGCGTATATACATGAAGTGAGCATGTGTACATAATCATTGAACCACACGATTTAGCAAGTGGAAACTAGTGCATTCGGAGCTACTGGATCTATAGGCAACTCCGAGAGGATTAGGTTATTTAGAGGGTCTATATGATACCCATTTAACCTTCAGCAACAACAACCTCGTCAGCGATTTTAGAGGTCCAAAATTTGCAGAGTGACTTTTGCCTTTTTTCGTTGTGCTTCCAGTCAGTTTATCATACACCCTTCTTGGTGGTATCATTGAAAGCCGATTTGTTTCCCCAACTGGACCGCATAAGGTGTCGCTAAGGTTATACCAACGAACGTAATGGCCAATGGGCGTTGTATTCCTTGGTCCGACCAATTTATTCACCAACCCTTGGTTGCGCGAGCAACGAAGGGTTAATAAATATCTAACTAAACTGTTACATTCGACTATTTTCGACGAATGGATATTCTATGAGCTGCGGTGGACCAATCAATACCCGAGATGATACCAAGCCGAAATCCTCTAGGCATGGTATAGGAGTCTTCGGCAATGTAGAGCGTTCATGTACTGGCATTTCCGCTCGATAATGACAGTAAACTAGACACATGAGCGTTCCGTTAATGAAACAATTATGGATGCTATCGTACCTAGTTGGCCCCCAGGTGGTGAAGCTTTATTAGACCATCATTGCATCCCCTCGTGTGATAACTAAGCCGGCGAAATGAAAAATAATTTCCTTAAGGCTTTCAGTGATGCTCCCCCCAACACCAACAAAATATATGAATTTAAAAATGTGCAAAAAATTTTGAGAATCTAAGTTATAAGTTTTGATAGTTCTGGCAAAAAAATTTACATCATCTTGAAAACTCCAAGAAGTTCCCTCTTGACATTTCTCAAAATCTCTAAACTCATAATGCCCTAGAAGTGACCATGTGCGCCTAATCACTGAGCCACACAATTTACCAAGTGGAAACTAGTGCATTTGCCCATAGACACGTCCAAAAGGATGTTCCAAGTTCGAAGGTAATACCCAGTGGGGCATCGAGCGTGTCGGGTGGTTCAATGAGGATAACACACCGGGTTTATTTATCTTGATGACCTTTGCAGGCTTCATGGCAATTGGGCGGGAGGTGGGGGGGGGGCGAGACTGACGGTTGAACAACTGATTGGCCTTGGGGGAGGGGGTGGGTGGTGTAAATCCGCAACGTTGGCATGATAAAAGCGCGATAATGGGGAAGCCCTATCTCGGTCTTCAAGGTGTTAATTGTAGATGGATTGTTTTTGCAATCCCCAAGAGAGAAATATTTTTCTTTCATTTGACGTGAGACGAGAAAGCTGAGACGAGACGAGAGAGTCCAGATAAGACGGGAGAGTCGAGTCGAGACAAGACGAAAGAGTCGAAATAAGACGAGAGAGTCGAGACGAGACGAAAGAGTCGAAACAAGACGAGAGAGTCGAGATAAGACGAGAGAGTCGAGATAAGACGAGAGAGTCGAGACAAGACCAGAGAGTCGAGACAAGACGAGAGAGTCGGGACAAGACGAGAGAGTCGAGACAAGACGAGGTAATTCGAATGGCCAGCTTCTTCAATTTTTCCTCTGCGTGCTAACAATATTGACTATTGGTTATTCTTCATCACGTGAAGAGCACTTGAAACAGCTCACAACGATGCAATAGACAAATTGAATTTGTAACCTAACGTTGTCACGCGAACTCACCGATGACACGAAATATTCCCTTTGCAACTCATTGAATTATTGAATGTTGTTTAACTACGTAAACATTCACTGGAGCTTGTTTTTTTGAGTCTTTTCGAGTTTTTTCAGGGAATTAAACAATTTTGGGATATTATTCCTAACTGCGGCCCAAAAAAGGATTGTTGTGTTGTTTTTTTCGAACACGAATTACTGTGAATATAAAAAAATCGAAAAGCGATGAATATTGAAAAAAAAGTTTTTTCAAGATTTTCATTATATGTCGAAATAGATGTAATGAGGCAACATTTTGATAGGGCGTGTCAAAGTTGGAAATTGGCATTTTGTGGGAACGGCGGTTTCTCCCAAAACTTGGAAAACTCGAGGCGAAACTATTTCACGCCCGTAGAAGGTTTTATAACGAATAATTTGCAATTTATCGTGTCAGCTGTCAGACGCATGTCTATCTCTCGAGAAAAATAAGTCCACAGGGAAACGTGAAAGTTAGGGTTTGACAGACAATTTATATTTATTTTAGGAATTTTCCAAATTCATTCCGATCCCTGAACTTTTTGGAATATCCAATTTTTCAAGTTCCCTAAAATATTTTGGGTAGTCTAAAATTAAGTTGCCTTGACAAATAGTCTAAATAAACACCCACCAACCCACCCACTCACCCACCTACTCTGCCACCCACCTACTCATCCACCCACCCACTCATTCACCCTCCCACCTACTCATCCACCCAACCACCCACCGACTCCCCCACCCACCCACTCATCCTCCCTCCCACCTACTCATCCACCCAACCACCCACCGACTCCCCCACCCACCCACTCTCTCACCCACCCACTCACACACACAAGTCGGGGCTTTGGTCTAGTGTGTAGAGTATCTGCTATTACCTAAAGGTCCTAGTGTTAGCGCCCAGCCTCCGGAGAATGTTGCACATGATGCAACATTCTCTCACGGATTCCGACCGACAGCAGGAACAGCGGGAATGGCATTCCGTGTGTGCCCTCCGCGGTACCCATCGAATGCGAGCCGCGGGCGGGAACCTAACCCGACGTGGGGGTGGTGGTAAGTTTCATTATAGGCGCCACCCTTCCAGCAGTCCCTTTCGAAGAAATGCTGAAGAGCAGCTACCGTGGAGAGTATAAGACAGAAAGACGGAGGAAAAAAACACACACACAATGTACGATAATTTCCCCTATCGGAAGGATTAACATTATCGAGGGTAGAATTTACAAAACGGTTTTTTGCCTAACCTCAATGGATCACTCATTTGGCAGCACTCCTTAAATTTCTATATCGCGGTGTATTGATAGTGAGTCACTTTGAAATTTCTGGAAAAAAATTTGTTCCCACAGTACAGAGGAAGGAAAATGTTGGCTGTGTGACAACTTATCAGGATGAGAGGAAAATGTACATGCAGCAACCAAGTTTCTATGCCGACGGCAAAATGGGCAAGCAACAATGGCGTATCTTGCGACAATAGCGGGCCCTACTTGCGTTATCACCAGAATTTCACAAACTTCATGGCTTTCAATTTATCAATGATTATTATTCTCGTCGCTCCTTTCAGTCACAATTATTGATGGCTTCTATTGCGATACCACATGTTTATGGAAGCCTTTGATGTTGTTTTATTGCAACACTCCTTGGAAATTAATTTTGAAAATTAAAATTTTTCTGGGAATTCCAAAAATTTCAAAAATTTTAGAAATTTTTTTACAAATGCAAAATCCGCAATAACAAAAAACTTAAAAATTGAAAAATATTACGAACTATTTTTGCTTCCAACCGTCGTAGCAATTTTTCAAACACTTAGCCACTTTGAATTTATTGATTTTTCCCGCGGTGTTTATCGAAACAACGATGGGGGATGAAATGTTGAACATTGGGCTTGGTTGCACGAGTGCCAGCCAATGTGCATAGCCGATAGCCATCTTGCATATGCAAAATTCATATTCCAACTGTACGAGTAGAGTTTACTGTGGTTGGAGGGATAAAAATGATAAGAGTTTGGCAAAATGCTGGTATGGCGAAATGCTCGAGGGGCTGCAAGCCGAGCATTCAGCCACGGAAAATTGAGTTAACTTTTTTTAGGCAGTGAATATGTACGGAGAAAATTGACTTCAGAATATATTTGATTTTTTGGGTATGAGTGGGTGTGGGTGGGTGGGTGTGTGTGGGCGGGTGGGTGTGTGCGGGCGGGTGGATAGGTGGGTGGGCGGGTGGTTAGGTGGGTAGGTGGGCGTATGGGTGGGTGTGTGCGGGCAGGTGGATGGGTGGGTGTGTGTAGGTGGGTGGGTGTGGGTGTTCATAAATTTTCAAAATTTTAGCAATGCCAAAACTTCACAAATACCCATGCAACCTCTGCACAAATTATCTCCACATGAAGAAAAAAAAATCATTGACACACATTCTAGGACTCGATGCATTCTACAAATAGCATAGTAGATCGCGTTACGAATCGATTCACTCGGGATCCAGTTGTAAAGGGGAAATAACATACTCGGGAAATGAATAGATTCTAAACATTTACCCGAGCCCGACACAACCACACTGGACTGCTTTCGCGTTGATACTATTTTCGCAGCAAATATTTGCACAGATTTATTTTCTTTTTACCCCTGTTACACCGCCAAAATGGTGGCAAGTTATGAGAAGCAAATGGACATTGATTATGTCTGGAGATTGTAAAATATTTATTGCAAGTTTTCCTATTTATATTCTCGTTAGAATTCTATACGATTGTTTCGGTTTTAAAAATGCGGTAAAAATTTCGTGATTTATGGGAGAAAAACCCATAGAAATGTTTTTTTTGCATACCCTTCAAACCCACATACACGTCGACACCGTCAGATATTATGTGATCGACTGCCCATAACTCCCCAGCCGGGGCTGTGGTTTTCGCGTATCCGGAGTTACAGAGTACCCCTTCCACGCTGGCGATGGGCGTGTCCACAGAAAGAGGGAGATACTATAATGACTCGAGTGAGACGGATTTTTTTTTTTCTATCAGGGTCTACAAATTAAACTTTCCAGATATTTTTGAATTGCTTATTCTTTTTGCTTGCTCACTAAAAATTGAGATATATTCGCATCGCATCATGTTGCAATTTTGTCGCAATAAATTTTATATTGTCCTCCATTATTGCAGAAAAAATGTCCAATTTCTGTTGATCTTTTCACAAAACTTTCACGACATCCTCAACTCGTGCGTTCAATACTTGGCAGAATATTACATTCGTGATGACCTATGGTGTATTCTAAACACACGCACATAGGAAAGTGTTAAAATAGTTTTTACAGCTGCGCACCAGCTGACCTTGTCAGTATGGCTACTATATTTTTGTATAGATTTTCCATTTTTTAGGAATTTTATGGCGTGAGGTACCCGATAATTTTTTCCAGAATGCAAATTTTTCTTTAATATTACAAACATTTCAATGTTGCACATATGAAAATTACGATCTGTAGAGATTTCGAAAATTTTAAATCAAAACAGTATCATTTTTTTTTCCAAAACACTCAAAAATTTCAAAAAAATTAAAAATTTTGAAAATTGCAAATATTGCAAAAATTTAAAAAATTTAAAAATTGCAAATGTTGCAAAAATTGCGAAACTTTCAATAATTACAAATATTTTGAAATTTTCAAAAAAAATCCAACAATATTAAAAATGATAAAAAGTTCAGGAAATTAATAAAACTTCCATATTTCCATTTCATGAAGATCCTTATCGAGCGCCGATCATAAAATTGATTTCTTCAGATGCAAAAGTAGATAAGAATGTCTTATCTACTCCCGTTACGATGGAGAATAAGTTTGAAAGTATATTGCCCACTTTCATCGTCTGCTCAATGGTATCGAGACGACAAGGTTCACAGAATTCTGATATAAATCGTCGAATAAATCCCGAAGTTGTCGTTTAGTGAACACGACGGTGGCACTGCACACACCAATATCATCGAGCTTTTTTTTTTAACTTTAGAAAAGTTGGTTCGATGTTTCGGTACGGCATCTATACCAAACTTGGAAACGTTCCGGCTTTGAGAGGGACGTTGCCGCATAGAATTTCTTGCCAAATGATAATTCAGTTCACAACGAGCAATATTTTTTCAACAAATGTATTCCAGAATATATTGAAATTTTTTAGGGGATTATAAATTCTTTAAAGTAGGTCATGGAAATAATATTGTTGAACGAACTTTGAAAAATCTAAAAAGCAAAAATTAAAAAAAAAATTAAAAGAAAACATTTTTTTAATATTGAAAATTGCAAAATCATATTTTTGTTTTATAATCTCTCCAATTTTTAGAAAAGTAAAAAAAAATCAAAAAATGAAAAGAAAAATTTTCCCGTACACCAACAAACCCACTCAGCTTTATCACGTACATACAGCATACAAAATTACCGGTCATTAAATACCTGTTTGAAACCGCGATACATGACGCGTATTTCCTGCCTCGAAAATTTAGTTTGTCTCAACAGCTCCTCAATCGCAACTGGCCTAGTAGTTTGTTGTCTAGCTCTCGAACTCTCAAACTCAAATAGTGCCTCTTCAGGCCCTGGTGAATCCGGTGGTGTTGCCATTTTATTGTTTCAGGTAGTTTTTCCACACGCTTTGAACCACGTGCGCTGTTTCAATGCCACCTTAGGATCTTTCCTCGAGAGCTGAATATTGCACCCTTCATTCTGAAACATGAAAAAAAAAACGAATTGTAAATGTATCGACAGAGAACAGGGTTGTAAAAATTCTGCTGGGGTGGCAAAGAAAAAATAGGACAGTATAAAAAGTCAGGCAATGAATTGCATGTCTTTTTGCCCTAACGTCCACAAAACGTTGACAGTCGAACCTCCACGTATGCAGCCACATGGAGCTTTGGTTTCCTCGAAATTGCATTAATGGAGGCCCCCACCATGGAGCCCCGGAGAGTGGGGGCGCGTACGGAATTGGTGAGTGAGAACGCAAACTAAGCTGGCGCGCGATGGAAGGGCACCACTCCTCAAGCGCTATTCCTAACTTCACGCGTAGTGGGGGACGTATTCCCCTCGGCTCGCTTGCGCTTCTTTCTTTCCGGCAATTTTATGTTATGTACAAAATACTATGAACATTTTTATTTTCGTTAAATTGCATGAATGAGAGAAATGCGGGAAACCCAAACATGAGAAACAATGTAAAAAGCTCCATTTGATATGCCGGTCAATACTTAAATAGAACCTAAATTTTGATTACGGAAGAAAATTTTGTTCACTTAAAACAATTTTTTTTTCCATTAAAATATGTAACGAACGATTATTGAATAAAAAAAAGTGTGATATTGTAGATTGTTTCAGAAATGTTGATATAAAATTTATATATTTCTTTCTCTCTGTATTCGATTTAAATTTCAATTATTGGGGTGAAGGGGGCTCGGGCGTATGTAGCTATGAATATTTAATTTAATATAAAGCGAAAAGTTATAACATTCGTCCGTCCGTGACCTGCGCCGTCCGTGGGCTTCCTCGATATCAGCCGAGTCGATAAAGTACGACCTGGACTATCTAGACCGCAACAGAGACAGACCGGATTAAATTCTGGACTATGTTAGCCATGCGTTGCTCGCAAGGGCGGCACTACGCCGCCAAAATTTTTCCGTCGTTCAATAATTTTTAATTGCAGATTTCAATTGAAAAATTTGTAATAGACATTAAATGCTTCCATTGAACCGTTCCGAAAGGTATGTGGGCTTTGAAGACAGCCAACATATCACTTCAATGATAATGGGCGCTAATGATCCCGCGGAATCAAAAGCGCGACGCCGCGACGCGGGAATATCCATTTTTTTTTTTTTGAAATATCAACATCTTCGGGAATTTCAATAATTTTGTAAAGAAATTAATTTTGAAAAAATTATAGAAAAAAAAGAAGGCATTTCATTTTTAAAAATTCTCAATTTTTTTACCATTATTACAATTTTACAATTTTTAAAATTGAAAAATTGAAAAATTGAAAAATTGAAAAATTGAAAAATTGAAAAATTGAAAAATTGAAAAATTGAAGAATTGAAAAAATTGAAACTTGATAAATGATGCGCATTTGGCAATCTTTAAAAATTTTGAGAAATATAATTTGTTTTCACTTTGGATAATTGAGAAAAGAAAATTTTCTTTGAATGTGTGGAATTACAAGAAATATTAAAGAATAAGAAAGCAACCAAATCGATAAACTACGGCCTAGACATTCTAAACACACTGGATTTAAATGTTGAATACATTGAGCCCCATTGCAACCTAGTCTGATATAAATCGGTCTATATCACTATTTCAAAAAAATATTTTCATTGAGGTCAATTTGTTTGGAAAGCAACTTGATTGAGATGAACAAATTAAGGCTATAAAATTTTGTAGCCGAATTAAATACATTCCAAACTGTGATATTTCCGAAATTTTTAAATTTCAAAATTTGCGAAATTTGGGGAATAATCGTGAAACACTCAGGAAAACAGTAATATTGACCATGACTGTGTGTGTATGTGTTTTCTGCCGTCTCTCTATATTCTACTCTCCACGGTAGCCGCTCTCCAGCGTTTCTACTAGAGGGCCTACTGGACACCCATCCATGCGGCTGGGGACGACGTTCCGTTTTTTTTGTTTATCACTCGATATCTCGAGATCTAATAGAGCTAGGACAAAAACGTTTAAACAAATTTTGTTCCTTGCATCAAACCACACATTTCATATTTCATCGCTTTTTTTCTAACGTTCATACTTTAAGAGTTACTCTGGGCGGCGGCATCGCGGACTGCGTGAACGGGCGTAAGCAAATTCGCATCCCGCTCGACATTCAATCCCCATTATCTCAGGAAGTATTGCAGATAGCGATATAGGGCATAAAACCTAATTGATTCCCCATGAAACACAGAATATTTTATGTTTAAGGACTTTTTCTCTATCTCCATTATTTAAGCAAAGCGGGGCGAGTTAAACTTACAGGTCGTTAAGTTTTTCGAGTGACCTCCATGGGATACACTCGCAATCCTTTTTTTCAGCATAATAATTTTTTTTTCATGCAAAATATATGGGCAAACGCAGATGCCTTTTTCAATAATCCAACATAGTTCAATCCCACAGTAATCTGCCCTTAATGGGCACTAGGAATGCGATAACTACTTTATGAATTCATTATTGCTCCTGTTAGGTACCAATTTTGTTTGAATCATAATTTCTGATTATATACTGTCGCCTGTGTGTGACTGGCATGTTGAATCGAGGAAATCATCGACACGCGATGGCAAAAAAAAAAGTGCAAGAACAGTGTCGTTTGTCGGGAAATTTATCAGTTACGAAAGAAAGGCTTTTACGTTTTCTCGCGGAATCACTTGCTCGTACAGAATTCGAAGTAGTCGAATTCATTTACATTGGCTTCAGAGCGAGAACAGGTGATCTACGTATTTTTTTTTGCATTGTTAAAAGCTTCGAATTTACGGATCTAGCGTGAAGGTTACACCTTTTTGTATCATTTATGAGTTTTTGTGTTCGTTTCGTGAAATTAATTATTTTTGAAATTTTCGAAATTTTTGAAATTTTTGAAATTTTTGAAATTTTTGAAATTTTGGAAATTTTTGAATCTGTTGAAACTTTGAAAGCTTCAGATTGAAACTTTTATGGAAACAACCAACATATAAAAAATTCGATGAGCTGATGTTCCACGACATCACGGTATAAAAAAAATGAATCCCACCTAATCACCCATTTTTTTAAATGTATAAAAAATATACATACCTAACGTCAAGTAGACTCCAGAAGGGATTTTCCACAATTCCCACTCGCAATTTAATTTCCCCCAATTACTCCCCAATCACCTCAACCTCATTTCCCCGAAAAAAAAATTCACTCATCTCAGCACAGAAATCATGATATCCCCAATCTCCCTCAGCCCTTTCCACATATGAATTTTTGATTGAAAATTAAGTGCACTAATCAACGATATGCATGGAATATACGGCACTACTTGACAGTCATGTTTTCCCGGCACTTATCCCCAGCAACTCCAGATTTTTCCCATAACTTTTTTTTCCACCAACTCCCATAGAAATCGTTTTGACTTGTTTCTATAACTCCGTTTTAATGAACATTGGACGGAAAAATTTACAACCAAATTGGATCAACAATAAATTTTCACTCCCAAAAATTTCACCTCAGCCTCACACATTGTTCCTCACCAATGATCAAGAATATTTCACTAATTGTCTTAAAACTATACATAGAACATATCCATGAACATATCTCATCGACATTGCTCATACTCCATATTTGAATCCTCCATAAATTTCCGACTTTCGATAAATGAAATATTGTCAGTAGTAAGAGGCAGAATTTGGTCAGACATGATTTTTTCTACCTGAACAACATCAATCACAAATTCCCCACCTCAATTTAAATTCCATAGAGCCCATGAAGACCCCAAAAAGCATTTCATCCCCAATATGAAAAAGTGAAAAGCATTACTACCCCCTTAATCGCGCGAAAATAATAATTGAGGTGAAAAAAAGCCCAGCAAAAAATATCTCATCAATATCTTTTGTATTTTCGTATATCCCACTTTTTTTCTTCTTTTCCTCTTTCGTTCATGTGTCTCTTCTGTATCTCTCAAGCGTGTCCCAGTTATTTTTCCCACTCTTCTATGTATCCGTCAAGCGTGTGAAGAGTCACAGTCTATTTCTCCCTCACTGTCTACTCCAGTTGAGAATTGTCGCCGAGCTGTCTGGCACACGCGCATTTTTTAACCCCCAAACTTCTTATTAATTTGACTATTACACTTGATTTTTTTAAAATTGAATTATTCGGATGTTACCTAAAAGAAGAAAATTAATTTCTCATCCTTAAGTACCGATTAGGCTATTTCGAACATTCTTAGGTAATTGGTGACTAAATATGTGTAGATGTATGTGTGTGTGTGTGTGTGGGTGGGTGGGTGGGTGGGTGGGTAGGTGGGTGGGTGGGTGGGTGTGAAGGTGAGTGGGTGGGAGGGTGAGGGGTGGGTGGGTAGGTGGGTGGGTGGGTGGTTGTGTGTTGGTAGGTGTGTGTGTATTCCCTTTCAAAGTGGATCTCGTAATTTTCAGTAATTCCACCCCCACAAGACAGAAATGAGGAATTCTGAAAATATCTTCCATCCACATTGAAAATTTTCTACACAAAAATGTTCTATAGCATTTATTCCTACAATCACTCGTCACCAAAATATTTGAGTTTCCCTGAAAATTTGACAAAAAAAAAGTGTGGCCTGAATGGTTCACACTAATTTAATATCACTAGTTTTGTTGTTTTTTTTTGTCGGCTAAAAATCGTGATCGGCCGATGCTCGCTGCTCAGGAAAAATTCAAAAAAACTGTACGGTAAAACGGCGGGAATATTCAAATGACATTTTTGTTCGTGCGATTCTGCCATTTGTTTATTAACGCAAATAAATAAACTAAAAGTGCGTTGAACTTTTTTTCTAACCCGTAGCGACTGAGAGCCGGCGCTAGACTGACGTTCCCGGGTTTACCGGGGGTGGCTCAAGGCTCGTCGCCGTCGCTTCTGCCTCTGTTTCAACGCGCTTACACCCATAACCCCTCCCCCTCCCTCCCTCCCGCCACGACATCGTGAATATCAGCGAATCGGGAGATGTGCGCCCTCTCGCTGCTGTTTCATTTCTACGACATTTCTACGATTTGAACACGCACTCACACAACGGCACCCTCACGAATATGAGTGTTCAAAAATTTACAAATGAAAAATGAAAAACTGAAAATTCACAGAGAAAAAAAATGTCAAAATTGAAAATTCTTGAAAAAAAAATGAAAAAATTGAAAATTATGTAAACGTCTAAATAGCTCCAAAAACTTCGAACATTAAAACAAAAATCAATCAAAAACCAAAGACCACAAAAATTAAGTAATAAAAAACTGGGGAGAAAAATTTTTCTTTAAAATGAAAATTTCATCATAAAAATTTTGATAAAAAATTGTAAAAAAAAAATCTAGGCGATAACAACCTTGAAAGTTGGACGTTAATTGTATAACATGATAAAACGATTTTACGATCAATCAATCATGGAATTTATTATAGGAGTGATTTGAGCAATAAATCATAAATCCTCTAAAACTCTGAATTGATAGCAAAGCTATTTGGTGCGCTATATATCACGTGCCATATAGGGGTTTATAATAGTGGAATGAGGGTAAAAAAATATAGGAGTCTCTTCCCCAATTGGCGTTTACGAATCAGTGATTTTGGGAAGGGGCGCGCATTCAACCCCTTTCATTTTCCCAATCAATAGAACATATGTATTCATATTGATCTGTTATTGAGTGAAATTATTGTGTTACCTCTGAGATTGAAAAACTGTTCTTCATTACAATGTACAAATCATGTAGAGTTACCGCAGAATTTCCAATAGGATATCCTATATGACACTTATAGTATACCGGTAGGAAATCTATAAGAATTTTATATGTGTGGCATTATCTATATTCAGTAGCACTTTTTTTTTCTTAAAGTCGAGAATGTGTACCTTTACCTGGTGTAGTAATCACAGTTCTCGCCGGCATATCAGTGGCCCCTTTCTATAAAAAGATCTCGTTTGTTCGTCCGGGCGTAACTACTCCACGTCATAACGGTATTGTCATTAATTTTTTTCCTTTTCGCTGAAGTCTTTACAGGTACCTTTAAGGATGTAATGGGTATCTTAAGGATGCAATGTGGTGATCGAGTAATTACGGAGTGGTCAGTCGTATGAAATTGAGACCCCTTCGCTAAGATTCCTAGAATGGGAAAAAAATATTTTGACAGTTTTAATATGTCCGGGATTTTCGAGTATTTAGTGCTCTACCATTCAAAAAATTTTATTTTTTTTGGAATTAAATTTTTTTTTTACATTTCCATTTCTTTTCTAGAATTCTCAAAATTTCTGAAATTTCGAAGTTTCCTAAGTTTTTAAATTTTTTTGAATTGACGAAAATTTTAGAAATTTTCAAAAATATTGAAATTAAACAAAAAATTAAATTTGTGAAATTTTGGAAATTAAAAAACAAATAATTTTTTATTTTTTTTCTTGATTTTTTCAATTTATAAAACTTTTCAAATTTCTGAGCTTTTTCGTTTGTTTTTAGATTTTCAAAATCTATGGAATATTTACAATTTTTGGAATTTTATGAAATCGTTGAAATGTTTGAGAGTTTTGAGTTTCGAAAATTTTCAGGATTTATTAAATTTTGGAAATTTTTGGAAATTTTTGAATATTTTAGCTGAATTTTTTCCCACATGCGCAGACGCGGAAAATTCGGCAACTGCGCAGTCGAGTCATAAAAAGTGTAAACACAGAGCATAGTAAGAGAAACAGGTGATGTTCCGGAATAAAATGGATCTGTCACTTTTGAGGCATAAATTCAGGGGATGTATGCTTGGAGCACTGTCTGGTGATTGTTTAGGAAGTGCATATGAAGGTGAAAGCCCCTCATCACCTGGCGAAACCGTCATTCTACAAAAAAGGTTCGATAAGTTGGACGGACCCGGCTTTAGAGGTTAGAACACTATTTGAATTTTGAATTTACCACCAATACAAATTTCCCAAATCTTTTGCTCTTTTTAGCTCTTTAAGTTTTAGATCACTTTCGAAATATTTGTTGTTATACACTCAAGATCTATTTTCACAATTCATTTTTTGTAGTTTTTTTTTTCCTCAAAATTTTCAAATTTTGCAAAACTTAAAATTTTTCGAACTCATTCAAGAAATTCAAAACTTGTTAAATTTTCAAAATTTCAATTTTCCAACTTTTTAGTTTTGTTTTCAATTTATCCAAATTTTTTGACACTTAATGAGCGAGTTGTTCATGGAAAATTCAGGCAAAGACATAGTGCAACACCACCAGTTATTCACATTAAATTTTTTTGTTGTGTTTTTCAGCACCTGTGATACACTACACAGATGACTCAGCAATGACGAAAAGTTTGGCCGCATCGCTAATCGCCAAGAATGACTTGGATTTGCTAGATTTGGCTAAAAAATTTGTGAAAAGTTTTTATCATGGACCCAATCGTGGATATGGAGCTGGTGTAGTGACGGTCAGTATGAGCTATATGCTATTAAGAATCTTTATCCCTTTGGATAAGGGAAAACAAAACTAAAATTTACATTTAAAAATCAATTTTTGCGTGCCTGAGCCTTCTAAAGAAATTAAAATTTTCTAACACACTGACAAAATGTCTCCATTATTAATAAACAATTTTGAATTGATCAATTTGTTTTTATTAATTCGTCATACGTCATTTAACGCAAGCAGACAAAAAAATGCATTAAATATTTGGCCCTTGCAAAAGGCGATTGAAACTGAAATTATGAATTGCATGATTCAGGTCTTTCAAAAACTCAGAGGAAATAAATTTACCGACTTGATGGGCCCAGCAAAGGAGCAGTTCGATGGACGTGGGTCTTTAGGAAATGGAGCTGCAATGAGAGTTTCCCCAGTTTCACTATTTTGTTACAATAAACACGAAATTTTAGTGGATATGGCCAGGAAACAATCACTGTTAACTCACACACATAAATATGGAGTCAATGGAGCGATCCTCCAGGTAATTTACAATCGTAAGTTTTAGTCTCAGCTTTTTACTTTAGGAAATTTGGAAGTTCCAACCAATTTTACCAACTTGGGCTACTTTTACCATTCTTCATTGAATCCGAAACTTCCTTTTTCATAATTCGAAAATTCCGAAACTTTTAGAAATTTCGAAAATTAAAAAAAAAACAGAATGCAGAGATTTTATGTTTTTTAAATTTGAACACCCTTTGAAAAAGGCGAAACTTTGGAAATTTGAAACCAAAATTTCAGAAGCGTCCAAAGTTTCAGACATTCAAAGAAATTGGTTATATCAAGTTTTCTCGTCTTACAGGCCCTAGCAATCGAGCAAACAATATCACTTGACCCCAATGAGGCATTGGATCCAAAAAAATTTATTGATGATTTAATAGAGAACATGAATGACATTGAGGAGGACGACGAAGAATTGTATGTATTATTTCACTGATTATCAGTTAAAATATTCCACACGCTTGTTCAATTGAGCATAATTTCGATATTTTTTGTCGCAGCATTTTTTTCTTCAGCACGCCCTTTTTATTTATAAGCATATATAAGTTTCCCGAATATTTTGTGCATAATAGTTAGATACATTTTTGGTGGTTTTTCTTCACATATTCTTGTTTTTTTCCCCCTCCCATGGTTTCTGACGTCAGTATGGATTTAGATGAAGCTGCAATAAAACCCTACAAGAATCAACTCAGTGTCATAAAAGATATGATTGAGGATGCATCGAAAAACCCCCACAAACTCAACGTTCCACTGGTGATAAAAAATTTGGGAAATGAAGTAACAGCTGTACATTCAGTGCCTACAGCAATATTTTGCTTTCTCTATGCTCAACAACCTATCAAAGGAATTAATACGGACAATCCGTTCCGAAGGGCTATTCAATACGCTGTGAGTATGAATCTCAAGTAGAAATATGAGGCATTTGTGACTAAAATTATGAACTTCCCTTTTGCTGTTTGACCTTATTGCTATTCTGGATTTTTTCGAACGATAATGGCAACCCAAATGAACAAAGTTTGGAAAATGGAAAAGCTCAAGTTAGTAACAACAATTATTGATTTAGATGACTCTTGGTGGTGACACGGACACAATCGCAAGTATGACTGGTGCTATTGCAGGAGCATATTATGGAGATGAGAAAATCAATTCGAATATGTTGAAACATTGTGAATGTTCAGAAGATTTTGCAACACTCGCCGACCAACTGTTTGATACTGTACATAAACAATGATAAAAATAATTACGTATGTATATTATTTTCGGTATTTTCTTTTCCTATAGTTTTGAGTTCACGATTGTTCCACTCGGAAATCGAAAATGGCTGTGGAGTAATGACGAAATTTTCCGACGCAGATTAGTTCAATTACTCTATACATACTATCTAATTGGACCCCCAGGAGGACATTTCGGTCGATTTTGGAGCGAAAAATTGAAATTAATTTTTTTCAATTTTCGCCATATTTAACATTGGGGTCTTATGGGGAGGCAAACTTAATTTTTTTAAAATTGAATTTTTGGTCCCGTGTGCGTTGATACTATCCAATAGGAACCCCTAGAAGATATTTCCGTCGATTTTGGGTCGAAAAATTGAAATTAATTTTTTTCGATTTTGGCCAAATTTAACACTGGGGTCTTATGGGGAGGCAAACTTAAATTTTTTAAAATTGAATTTTTGGTCCCGTGTGCGTTGATACTATCCAATAGGAACCCCTAGAATATATTTCCATCGATTTTGGGTCGAAAAATTGAAATTAATTTTTTTCGATTTTGGCCAAATTTAACACTGGGGTCTTATGGGGAGGCAAACTTAAATTTTTTAAAATTGAATTTTTGGTCCCGTGTGCGTTGATACTATCTAATAGGAACCCCTAGAAGATATTTCCGTCGATTTTGGGTCGAAAAATTGAAATTAATTTTTTTCGATTTTGGCCAAATTTAACACTGGGGTCTTATGGGGAGGCAAACTTAAATTTTTTCAAATTGAATTTTTGGTCCCGTGTGCGTTGATACTATCCAATAGGAACCCCTAGAAGATATTTCCATCGATTTTGGGTCGAAAAATTGAAATTAATTTTTTTCGATTTTGGCCAAATTTAACATTGGGGTCTTATGGGGAGGCAAACTTAAATTTTTTAAAATTGAATTTTTGGTCCCGTGTGCGTTAATACTATCCAATAGGAACCCCCAGAAGATATTTCCGTCGATTTTGGGTCGAAAAATTGAAATTAATTTTTTTCGATTTGGCCAAATTTAACATTGGGGTCTTATGGGGAGGCAAACTTAAATTTTTTAAAATTGAATTTTTGGTCCCGTGTGCGTTGATACTATCCAATAGGAACCCCCAGAAGATATTTCCATCGATTTTGGGTCGAAAAATTGAAATTAATTTTTTTAGATTTTGGCCAAATTTAACATTGGGGTCTTATGGGGAGGCAAACTTAAATTTTTTAAAATTGAATTTTTGGTCCCGTGTGCGTTGATACTATCCAATAGGAACCCCCAGAAGATATTTCCGTCGATTTTGGGTCGAAAAATTGAAATTAATTTTTTTCGATTTTGGCCAAATTTAACATTGGGGTCTTATGGGGAGGCAAACTTAAATTTTTTAAAATTGAATTTTTGGTCCCGTGTGCGTTGATACTATCCAATAGGAACCCCTAGAAGATATTTCCATCGATTTTGGGTCGAAAAATTGAAATTAATTTTTTTCGATTTTGGCCAAATTTAACATTGGGGTCTTATGGGGAGGCAAACTTAAATTTTTTAAAATTGAATTTTTGGTCCCGTTTGCGTTGATACTATCCAATAGGAACCCCCAGAAGATATTTCCGTCGATTTTGGGTCGAAAAATTGAAATTAATTTTTTTCGATTTTGGCCAAATTTAACATTGGGGTCTTATGGGGAGGCAAACTTAAATTTTTTAAAATTGAATTTTTGGTCCCGTGTGCGTTGATACTATCCAATAGGAACCCCTAGAAGATATTTCCGTCGATTTTGGGTCGAAAAATTGAAATTATTTTTTTTCGATTTTGGCCAAATTTAACACTGGGGTCTTATGGGGAGGCAAACTTAAATTTTTTAAAATTGAATTTTTGGTCCCGTGTGCGTTGATACTATCCAATAGGAACCCCCAGAAGATATTTCCGTCGATTTTGGGTCGAAAAATTGAAATTAATTTTTTTCGATTTTGGCCAAATTTAACATTGGGGTCTTATGGGGAGGCAAACTTAATTTTTTTAAAATTGAATTTTTGGTCCCGTGTGCGTTGATACTATCCAATAGGAACCCCCAGAAGATATTTCCGTCGATTTTGGGTCGAAAAATTGAAATTAATTTTTTTCGATTTTGGCCAAATTTAACATTGGGGTCTTATGGGGAGGCAAACTTAAATTTTTTAAAATTGAATTTTTGGTCCCGTGTGCGTTGATACTATCCAATAGGAACCCCTAGAAGATATTTCCATCGATTTTGGGTCGAAAAATTGAAATTAATTTTTTTCGATTTTGGCCAAATTTAACATTGGGGTCTTATGGGGAGGCAAACTTAAATTTTTTAAAATTGAATTTTTGGTCCCGTTTGCGTTGATACTATCCAATAGGAACCCCCAGAAGATATTTCCGTCGATTTTGGGTCGAAAAATTGAAATTAATTTTTTTCGATTTTGGCCAAATTTAACATTGGGGTCTTATGGGGAGGCAAACTTAAATTTTTTAAAATTGAATTTTTGGTCCCGTGTGCGTTGATACTATCCAATAGGAACCCCTAGAAGATATTTCCGTCGATTTTGGGTCGAAAAATTGAAATTATTTTTTTTCGATTTTGGCCAAATTTAACACTGGGGTCTTATGGGGAGGCAAACTTAAATTTTTTAAAATTGAATTTTTGGTCCCGTGTGCGTTGATACTATCCAATAGGAACCCCCAGAAGATATTTCCGTCGATTTTGGGTCGAAAAATTGAAATTAATTTTTTTCGATTTTGGCCAAATTTAACATTGGGGTCTTATGGGGAGGCAAACTTAATTTTTTTAAAATTGAATTTTTGGTCCCGTGTGCGTTGATACTATCCAATAGGAACCCCCAGAAGATATTTCCGTCGATTTTGGGTCGAAAAATTGAAATTAATTTTTTTCGATTTTGGCCAAATTTAACATTGGGGTCTTATGGGGAGGCAAACTTAATTTTTTTTAAATTGAATTTTTGGTCCCGTGTGCGTTGATACTATCCAATAGGAACCCCTAGAAGATATTTCCATCGATTTTGGGTCGAAAAATTGAAATTAATTTTTTTCGATTTTGGCCAAATTTAACATTGGGGTCTTATGGGGAGGCAAACTTAATTTTTTTAAAATTGAATTTTTGGTCCCGTGTGCGTTGATACTATCCAATAGGAACCCCTAGAAGATATTTCCATCGATTTTGGGTCGAAAAATTGAAATTAATTTTTTTCGATTTTGGCCAAATTTAACATTGGGGTCTTATGGGGAGGCAAACTTAAATTTTTTAAAATCGAATTTTTGGTCCCGTGTGCGTTGATACTATCCAATAGGAACCCCTAGAAGATATTTCCATCGATTTTGGGTCGAAAAATTGAAATTAATTTTTTTCAATTTTGGCCAAATTTAACATTGGGGTCTTATGGGGAGGCAAACTTAAATTTTTTAAAATTGAATTTTTGGTCCCGTGTGCGTTGAGACTATCCAATAGGAACCCCTAGAAGATATTTCCGTCGATTTTGGCTCGAAAAATTGAAATTAATTTTTTTCGATTTTGGCCAAATTTAACATTGGGGTCTTATGGGGAGGCAAACTTAAATTTTTTAAAATTGGATTTTTGGTCCCGTGTGCGTTGATACTATCCAATAGGAACCCCTAGAAGATATTTCCATTGATTTTGGGTCGAAAAATTGAAATTAATTTTTTTAGATTTTGGCCAAATTTAACATTGGGGTCTTATGGGGAGGCAAACTTAAATTTTTTAAAATTGAATTTTTGGTCCCGTGTGCGTTGATACTATCCAATAGGAACCCCCAGAAGATATTTCCGTCGATTTTGGGTCGAAAAATTGAAATTAATTTTTTTCGATTTTGGCCAAATTTAACATTGGGGTCTCATGGGGAGGCAAACTTAAATTTTTTAAAATTGAATTTTTGGTCCCGTGTGCGTTGAGACTATCCAATAGGAACCCCTAGAAGATATTTCCGTCGATTTTGGCTCGAAAAATTGAAATTAATTTTTTTCGATTTTGGCCAAATTTAACATTGGGGTCTTATGGGGAGGCAAACTTAAATTTTTTAAAATTGGATTTTTGGTCCCGTGTGCGTTGATACTATCCAATAGGAACCCCTAGAAGATATTTCCATTGATTTTGGGTCGAAAAATTGAAATTAATTTTTTTATATTTTGGCCAAATTTAACATTGGGGTCTTATGGGGAGGCAAACTTAAATTTTTTAAAATTGAATTTTTGGTCCCGTGTGCGTTGATACTATCCAATAGGAACCCCTAGAAGATATTTCCATTGATTTTGGGTCGAAAAATTGAAATTAATTTTTTTCGATTTTGGCCAAATTTAACATTGGGGTCTTATGGGGAGGCAAACTTAAATTTTTTAAAATTGAATTTTTGGTCCCGTGTGCGTTGATACTATCCAATAGGAACCCCCAGAAGATATTTCCGTCGATTTTGGGTCGAAAAATTGAAATTAATTTTTTTCGATTTTGGCCAAATTTAACATTGGGGTCTTATGGGGAGGCAAACTTAAATTTTTTAAAATTGAATTTTTGGTCCCGTGTGCGTTGATACTATCCAATAGGAACCCCCAGAAGATATTTCCGTCGATTTTGGGTCGAAAAATTGAAATTAATTTTTTTCGATTTTGGCCAAATTTAACATTGGGGTCTTATGGGGAGGCAAACTTAAATTTTTTAGAATTGAATTTTTGGTCCCGTGTGCGTTGATACTATCCAATAGGAACCCCCAGAAGATATTTCCGTCGATTTTGGGTCGAAAAATTGAAATTAATTTTTTTCGATTTTGGCCAAATTTAACATTGGGGTCTCATGGGGAGGCAAACTTAAATTTTTTAAAATTGAATTTTTGGTCCCGTGTGCGTTGAGACTATCCAATAGGAACCCCTAGAAGATATTTCCGTCGATTTTGGCTCGAAAAATTGAAATTAATTTTTTTCGATTTTGGCCAAATTTAACATTGGGGTCTTATGGGGAGGCAAACTTAAATTTTTTAAAATTGGATTTTTGGTCCCGTGTGCGTTGATACTATCCAATAGGAACCCCTAGAAGATATTTCCATTGATTTTGGGTCGAAAAATTGAAATTAATTTTTTTAGATTTTGGCCAAATTTAACATTGGGGTCTTATGGGGAGGCAAACTTAAATTTTTTAAAATTGAATTTTTGGTCCCGTGTGCGTTGATACTATCCAATAGGAACCCCTAGAAGATATTTCCATTGATTTTGGGTCGAAAAATTGAAATTAATTTTTTTCGATTTTGGCCAAATTTAACATTGGGGTCTTATGGGGAGGCAAACTTAAATTTTTTAAAATTGAATTTTTGGTCCCGTGTGCGTTGATACTATCCAATAGGAACCCCCAGAAGATATTTCCGTCGATTTTGGGTCGAAAAATTGAAATTAATTTTTTTCGATTTTGGCCAAATTTAACATTGGGGTCTTATGGGGAGGCAAACTTAAATTTTTTAAAATTGAATTTTTGGTCCCGTGTGCGTTGATACTATCCAATAGGAACCCCCAGAAGATATTTCCGTCGATTTTGGGTCGAAAAATTGAAATTAATTTTTTTCGATTTTGGCCAAATTTAACATTGGGGTCTTATGGGGAGGCAAACTTAAATTTTTTAGAATTGAATTTTTGGTCCCGTGTGCGTTGATACTATCAAATAGGAACCCCTAGAAGATATTTCCGTCGATTTTGGGTCGAAAAATTGAAATTAATTTTTTTAGATTTTGGCCAAATTTAACATTGGGGTCTTATGGGGAGGCAAACTTAAATTTTTTAAAATTGAGTTTTTGGTCCCGTGTGCGTTGAGACTATCCAATAGGAACCCCTAGAAGATATTTCGGTCGATTTTGGGTCGAAAAATTGAAATTAATTTTTTTTCGATTTTGGCCAAATTTAACATTGGGACCTTATGGGGAGATAAACTTAATTTTTTTAAAATTGAATTTTTGGCCCCGTGTACGTTGATGGAAGATATTTCCGTTGTAGCAATTAGTTTTTTTTCGTTTCAGGGCAAGTTGATACGCATGCGCGCAGCAACAAGTTTTATGGCGCGTGGAAATGTCATGTGTTACCGATTCCCAACAATCACTTCTTGATTTTCGGGACTCATTGCCGAGATTAATTAACTTTATACAGTGAAAAGGGCCAATTGTGAGACAATTCGCAGATTACGTCATGCCACATGGGGCCGTTATATCAATAAATGTCAAAAGTATCGGCAGTTGCACATAACCAAGATAAAGCCGGCGACCTTCAAACATTTGATAAACAAGCATGATTGATGACCCTGACTTTAAATATACTGAACGTTCACCATACGATCACAACTAAAAAAAAGGTAAATAACAATATTTATAAAACTCCGTTACATTTTAAACATTTCATAACTGATGGATCTCGAAAAATGCGCGAACTGTCAAAAATTTCAAATCCTTCAACAGTACACAATCGAAACAATTTCAAAGAGAATTTAACTTTCTAAACTTCTCTAAACCCCTACATAATTAAAAAGACATCCTGATTTTGAAATTTTCAGATCATAATAATAATAATGGGTATGCCCGAGCAATACTATATGCCCCGCTACTATCAAAAATACTTCCCAGTGGACTCCTTCGTCAAGTTTCTCAACTACGGCACAGGTAAAAATAATAATTCATTCCCATTTTACAATGACTGAAGAATCTCATTTACGTATGACCTAAAAAAATACCTGCCTCTTTTTTTCCGAACGTCGATGTTCGCCAAAAATCGACCACTTAAAGATTAAACAATAAATAAATTACATCCCAATTCATCGATTATTCTAGAGAACGTGTTCTCCAGACGAGACTTTTCCTATTTCCTCGAAGACGGCAAAGCCCGTCGCTACAGGTTCAATGACAACGGTATAGCTTGGAAGTCACAATTGTGCCACATACTTCCAAGCAGAGTTGACTTGGGTGCCGTATTCGCATCTGATCTCTACCCGGATGATGACGCGATGAAAAAGCGTTACGCTTTACAACGCGAGCTGACGTTTGACCTTGACGCCGACGCTTACGATGATGTAAGGACGTGCTGCAAAGAGGGAACAATTTGCACAAAGTGTTGGAAGTATCTCGCCTTGGCTTGCGACATCCTCGAGGCTCTTCTTCCGTTAGTTTATGGCTACAAGCACATCTTGTGGACGTATTCGGGACGTCGAGGTATTCACGCGTGGGTGTGCGACAGGCATGCTCGACACCTGAATGACAGGAAACGCGATGCTCTCTTAGCAGGCATTGCAATTATGGAGCGAGACGACGATCTTACACCAGAATCAACGATAAAGGTATTCTCATAACTTTGCTAATCGAAAAAAAAGATCCATCCAAAATTTAAACATTTGATTTGTTGCAAAGGTCGTTCGGATTAAGAAAATGACTCAGATTCACAAAAAAGCAATTGACATCATCAAGCCCCACTTTGTGGAAATTTGCATCGAGGATCAAGGCCTGTTGTCTGATGAGCATCTGGACAAATTCATGGAGTATCTTCCTGAGGGATTTATTAGGTCTGAGATGAAGAGCCGATTTGCAGCATCTTCCACGGGCTCAGAGCGATGGGCTTCCTTCCTGAGTTTCATCGAAAATGATTATCCAAAATTAACGGGTGAACAATCGTATCTTGTAGAGGAACTAATGCTGCGTTTTTGCTATCCCAGGTTGGTGCTGTCTTCAAGAATAAATTTCTGCAAAGTTGATTAGAACGTCATTTTGGTTTTCAAGTTTCATTACTCATTCATTGATCGTTTTTTGCCGGTTGTCAAATTTTTATTTGCAAGCTCGATGGGCTACAGCATTTCGCGATATGTAATGAAACATTTCGTTTTCAGGGTGATTACTATAATTCCCCTATTAATAGGGAAGTCCAGAGTGGACAAAAAATATGTAAGTTCAATTTGATTTATGACTCCTCAGGTTCGATAGTGCTGTGACAATACAATCGAAACATCTCCTCAAGGCGCCATTTTCGCAGCATCCAAAAACTGGGAGGATTGCAATTCCTTTCGATGCAAAGCACGTTTGGGAGTTTGATCTAGCTGGGGTGCCGACTGTCGAGGGCTTGATTTTCCCGTATAGTGATGAATCTAAGCACGCGGGTGACAAGAGATTTAAGGAAGCTATGGCTATTTTTGAAAGCTTCATTGAGGGGCTTGCAGATGATAAGCCGTCCAGGAAAAGGTCCAAAAAGATGATTGAAGAGGAGAGGCCCAAGAAGAAAAGACGAATTGAGGAAAGCTCCAAGAAGAAGAGACGAGTTGAGGAAAAATTGAAGAGGAAGATGAGTGCAACGCAGGGAGAGCCTAGGGAGAATGTACCTACTCAAAATGACGGGTAACTAGAATCTGTTGCATGGACTCGAGATGAAAAAATTCTGATGTCCATATTTTTTTTTTACTTTTGGTACATATGGGAAAATGGAGGGAAAGTGGGTCAGTTTTTTGAAATGTGATAAAACAACTTGCCTTTGATGATCTGCTTTTTTCGGTTCGTCTATACTTCTACAAATGCATCAATATCATGTAGGTTGATCCTGCTATATTGGGCTCAGAATAATTTTTGCATTAATATTTCTGCAAGGTTAACTGAAAAATTCGATGAGGAGTCGTTGGCAAAAGATATTGAAGCTATAAACTGGGATGAGATTGAAAATACGGTTACTGGGGAGGTGCTGGCTGCTCAAAACTTTCCCGGGGAGAGACCCACCTCGGAAAATCTTTGGGATCAGTTCGAGGAATTTACCATCGATGACTTGTAAGACCTTCAAAGGCACATCAAAAATACCCCGAGGTAACAATCAATGTTAAGGATACTCTGACGAAAAGCAGAGGAAACACTTTGAAAATGTTGAATATTTGAATGCAAAAGAATTAATTTTTTTTATAAACAAAATTTAACAATTAAAAAAAACACATATTCTACATATTCGGATTTTTTTCAGAATTTCCAAAAAATCAAAGATTTTTGAGTGAAATTGAAAACATCAAAAATTTCAAAATTTAAAAAATTGCAAAATGAAAAAAAAAAACAATTGAGTTTCTGGAATTGGAGAAATTGAAAAAACCCTCAATCAAGTTCTTCTTTCTATCCTCCTGGTTCCAAATTTATTTCATTCAACCGCATCGCTGGAGAACGAAGTGGGACGCAACAGCCAATAAAAAACGAGGAATATTCTCTCTTAGCCAATGGAACACCTCACTCAGTTAAGGTTAGGAGCGCACAACCGTCATGACTTACACTGACAGTATATTTATCAGCTGATTGAGGAATCGAGGACACAAGTGAATTTCTCCGGTGTCTACTAACTAATAGTAACGCCCCAACCGCAGGATAGAAAACATTTACACCACATGCACCTATAAGAAGTTCCAAAGAAGTGAGATCATAAATTTGCAATCCATCGATTACCATGGCTGATAACGGGAGTGTTATCGAGGGTTTTATATGCCCCATTTGTATGACTGATTTAAAAAACCCTAACCAACTCACTAAGCACTTCGAGGAAATTCACAACGATGATCCTGAGATATTAAAGTCCCTCAAAGGTAAAATTTATAATCCTGTGCAGTAATATGTAATGAAAATATGGAAAAACGTTTTTATGATGAACAATGATCAAATTCGAAAAATTGCAAATATTCAGAGATCAAGTATAAGAACCTTTAAGAAAATCAGGAATTAAAAATAGGAATTCGGAAATCATTCAAATTATTGTTTGATTATATCATTGATCACTGAAGTCGGAGAATTAAGTGTCTTTATTTTTTAGATCTATTCGGGAAAGCTAAGAAAAAAATATTGAAGCAGGATGAGATACCGGATGGTTTATCTGAGCAACATGTATCAATAAGTAAACGCAGAACAAGTCCTGAGATTCAGTGGGGTCCACAAGAAATTGGTAAGCTATTAACCTTCGGACGATTATTTATTTTTCTATGACATTTGAGTAACATTATTTGAAGGAATGCCTCATGAAAAAATGATAGAAAATTAAAAAAGAACTCTCAGTCAAGGATGTCAAGGGGGTCTTCTCTTGAAGCTGCCCATGGAGGTGTTTCTGAGGACATACTGTAGAGGATTTCCTATCAATTCATTTTTATTTTTCAGGCGCCACAAAGAGTCATACAGTTTACTTCAGAGATATAAGAAATGCACGACTTGAAAGATACTCTGCAGAAACCAATAAATTACTCATCAGATTAGACAAATTATTGAATAATTTGCCAACTGATCCAATTGATAGAAAAGGTAATTCAATGGGAAAGTTAGATCCAAGCCACGATACACCCGGACGTGATTCTCTTTCCATCCAGAGAAAAAAAATGAAATAAACTTCTTTTCGTGTCTTGCATAAGTTTTTCTTGCACATATGTTACCAGTCTTAGATACAAATTACAAATACAAAATGCGAAACTGGTTTTCCATGTTTGCCCAATGGCTCACACGTGTTCGTTCAACTATTCATTAGTTTATCTTTTTTCTCAAATTGTCAGAGCATTTTAATGGCGTTTATTTTTCAGTTCACGAAAAAACGATAGTTCCTTGGATCGATGATAGGGATGTTAAATTATGCCCAAATTGCGCCAGAAGTTTCCATTTGGCTCGAAGAAAACATCATTGCAGATTATGTGGTGCTGTTATGTGTCACGATTGCACAATGTTCCTATCTCTATTGGATGCCAGTAAGTACGATAAAAATGATAATCATTATTTTGAGGAAACCCTACTACAATTAAAAAAAGTTGAAAATTTTTGGTTTATAATAAAATTTTGTTTTTTTTTTTGGCAAAGTGGGTACTCAATTTTTCATTCATATTTTTACTAAGCTTCATCTACGAAAGCTGTTTTATGTATTCTTATTATTTCCAGAGAAAATGACGAGCCCAGTATCTGTCCAAGATGACTCGGCAGTGTCTCCAACAGCTCCAGAGTCACATTTAACAGGTAGAATACTTCGTGCTGGAATAGGTCTAACCAAACTTGCACGTTCTCCATCGAGTAGTAGTTTAAACAGTGTTTTATCATTGATGAATGATCCAGCAAGTGGTGAGCAGCATTTTCGACTGTGTATTCACTGCAAAAATTTGCTGGAGGCAAGGCAGAGACTCCAGGCTAGGCAATTTTCCAAACCAATCATCAACAAATTTTATGAAACTATGAGAACGTATATGGAAGAGGCCACTAAGTTCATGACTATGTATCACAAGATGTGGGAGTCTTTCAGGTAATCAAAAATTCAATTTATTTTCTTCTCAAAAGTTTTTTTTATCAATTTTGTAAAGTTGAATTTTTTGGATTGATTGAAAAATTTAGTTTTTGACATATTCAAATTTTGGAAAGTTTTCTTAAAACACAATTTACAAAAAACAAATTATAAAAAACATCATTTAATCAAATTGTTGTATATACTTTTTCCAGTGAAGGAGAAACAACATATGATCTTCGAGATGCTCAGATACTGCGCGTCAAAATAGCCAAAATTGGGGAGAATGTAGATAACATAAGTAAAAGAATTTTAGCCATTGGTACAGCAGATTTGGACGATCCACCGCAGGGTCAAGCACTGAGGCTGCATCAAATGGTTCGTGCATCAGCAATGATATTCCTAAAAGAACGATTATTGACAATCCCTTCATTGCCAAGTGAAGAGGCCTACCTTGCTCTTCAGGAAAAACGCCAAAAGAGAATTGAAGAACGAGTAGCTTTTGAGAGACAAATGGAAATTGAAGAGGCGCTGAGAGAAAGACGAAGAGAGCAGAAAAGCGATATTAAAAGTACACAAACTAGTGCATCTATTAGAAATAATGAGGTAATGTTGGTCATTTGTAAAAATTCCCTCAATTTAGATTTTTTTTTTTTAATTCAAATTTTATAATTTTTTTATGCATATGAAATTTTCTGAATTGCTTGGAATTTACAATATTTTCGAAATTGTGAAGATTCTGAAAACATCAACATTTTTTAATTTGTAATTGGAAAGCATATTTTTTTCAGCCTGTGATAGAAAAAACTGATGGCTGGGGACCTTCAAGTGCAGTTGCAATGTTACCATCGAGTACAATGGATCCAATAATTGAACAAATGAGCAATTTAAGGTCCTACATAAAGCAGGCACGAGCTGAGTGCAAATATGACGAAGTAGCGACTCTTGAGAGCAATCTGAAGGAACTTCAGAGTGCGTACTTTGCCATGAAACAAACCAGCGAGGGATAGGACATCTGTAGCTGAGTACCTTGAAAAAATCTGCGTATGGAACAACTAAAAAAGTCTTCAGAAAAGTTGGCAAACCCCTAAAATTGTCTTTCGACAGATATGGCAGAAAAAGAAACTGTCGTTTTTTTATGAATACTGCTAGAAACTGTGCTAGTTTCACGTCAATTCAATGAATGAACAAAAAAAAAAATAGTGAATTTCAAAAGTACGAAATTTGCAATTAAAAAAACATGTTTCAAAGGTTTGGAAAAATTCAGAAAATTTTCGGAATTTTTTTGTGCGCAGAATCAAACAAGAAAGATGCATTACCAAAATTTTATTTATTGATCACAATTGGCACGTTTCTGTATAAAAGTGGTAACCTAGAATGGGTACAATTGTACGTTTCAACGGTTTCTGGCGAATATCTCGAGATTGAAGGAAAGTGATGAAAAAATTGGGAACACCTTTTTTGTAGAGAAAAAGGAGCTCTATAAAATAGGTTTCTATGAAGATTGCTCCATCTGCCAGAGATTTCTAAATATTCGCCAAAAACTCTGCCTGAACATTAGCTCAGTTATCCTCATTGACTTCACTACAGATTTGTCATCAGCATATATACAAAAAAAGGAAAAAAAACATTCCACTATCTATAAGAGCAAATGATCCATGGCATCTATCATTTATTCGCGGCCCGTGTGTTATAAATGTTTACGAAGTCAGCTTGAAAATTGAAGAAAAATTTTTCATGTCGCTTTTAAATGTTTCTTAAATGATATGCAACCCTTTTATAAAATTCCTTCTATGAATAAAATAATCAAGTTTACATAATATTACATAATTCTGAAACTCTTGCACCGTTTTTGCATTACCCAGTGAATTAAAAACATTGAAAAAATGGTAAATAAAATTTAAAAAAATTATGCTTTTGACATTTTTATCAGACTTCCAAATTAAAATTTTTTTTTTCGAATTTTTTGAATCGTTAAAAAAATAACGTAGATATTCAAATTACAATCATTACGATTTTTAAAATTTCCCAAATCATCGTAATACTTTAATAATATTTTCGAAATTCAAGAAATCGTTCATGAATTTTTAAAATCATCAAATTTTCCTTCACACCAGCTTATCACATGATACCAAAAATCAGCTATTACGATTTTCTAAAAAATTCTAAAACTGGTACTGGTACATTTTGAACATTGCCTGAACTCATGCTAATTTCACTCTGTGATTGGTCAATCTTAGTGTCAGTTGCTGGATTCAGCTCATCTGGAAGAATTTGTGACATGGCGGGTAAATTCAAATGGCTGGATGGCGTGGTGTCTGTTCTGATTGCTGACACTTCAGATGAATCAATGGACCAACTGGATCGAGTACCAGAACTGCTGATGTGGCCATCATCACGAGTTCGCATCTCATTGATGCCCAATTGCGAGAAACTGGGGAGGGGATATGATATTTCGTTCTCATCAGTCATCACTTTCACCTCATCTGGGATGCTGGAGCTGAATTTGATCAAGTCACTTTCAGAATCCTGGCTCTCAGTGACACTTTTTGAAAATTCGATTAAATCCGTTTTTTGGACGATGGGGCAGTCTTGAACGTTCTCCACTTTTTGTTCAAAAAAATGCATGTCAATTACTCTCTCATTTGATTGGTGGCCGGCAGCTGGGGGATTGTGGGATGGATAGCTTGGCTCGTTCAAGTTGAGTTCTATTGTCGATCTGTTGTCAAACTCTGCTGCTCTTGGTGTTGCGTTGGCAGCTAATTGGTCGAGTAATTTCGACATGTCGACCTCTGCTGCTGGACCTACCTTAGGACGCTCTGGTGGCTCTCCTGAAAAAAATGATTAATGTGGAGATGTTATCACGTGCCCCAATTTTTTTTTATCTGTGAACATTGGCTGAATTTCTAACAATTTTGAAATCCGATTTTTTCTCATTTTTCAAATTGACAAGCAATGCTATTAGAAAAATAATTAATTGCTTATCATTTTTTAAAATATAGATAATTTTGCAAGCTAGGAGCTTGGAGTATTCTTTAATATTACATTTTTCAGGCACTGTCAATATACCTTTCAAAACGTCAACAGCTAGGTAATCAGCTGCCCTCAGTAGATTGGTCTCTACGAGTAGCTGAATCATGGAGCCCACAGTTGGTCTCGTTTGTCCCATAGTACACCATTCGGATAAAAAAACTTCTGCAGCTGAACGTCCCTGATTTTTTCCAGCCTCCTCAATTAACCTGAATCAATATTTTTTTTAAATATCCATCCCTCAATTTTTTTTCAAAATTTTGGAAACTTTCAGGAAGCAGTTTTTAAGCGCAATTTTTTGACAACACGTGTTTTTCAAACGTGATTCCCGCCCTTTTCTGTAAAATTGAGCTAAACATTTGAAATATAGAAAATGAGGTAGATGCACCGAAATTCGAGAGAGCTTCTTCAAAAATTGTAAAGAACATTGTTGCATAAAATAATGATATTAATTTGTAATAAATGAAAAGACGTATTATGATTTTATATCCACCTGACATCTTCGTGTGTAAACCGTGGTACACTTGTTGAGCCAGGCACTTTTATACTGGCCATCAAAATTTTCCAAGCATCAGACTCCAGTTTTCTGGCTAATGAGTTCAACTCCCCAATCGGTAATTTCCTTATTTCGGTACCTTCGTTCACCATTTTTTCATTGTAATTTTATGCACAAATAGGTGAATAAAAACTTGTCCTGATAAATGTGACGTTCACGTGAGCCACTGACAGTGATTAGAGCTGCGATCGGCGAGTAATTCCACTGGAGAACATCACTTGCCAAATAATTGGCTCACGCATGGACGAATAGAATTGCAGATCGCTCTCCCATTGGTAGGAATTAAGGAGTGGGAGTAGCCGCCATTTTTCATGTACGAACACGATTTCCTCGAAGCACTTTACAGTATTCGTAATGTTCTTTGATTAAAACGTGTGGAATTATTAATTTGAAAAGCTTAAAATGAAAAAAAAGACAAGAACATGGATGAAGTGTCAAGGTCAAGTTTTTATTCGTAACTTCGTACATAAATGAACATGGCAGTAATAATATTCACAGATGTGATTGACTCTTTTTAAACATATATCCATCATAAAGAAACGAAGTAACAAACTCTGGAAAATCTCTCCTAGTGACTAAATCAAGGAACAAATCATAGGCAGTAAAAAGTTTCTCCACATCTCTCGAACGATCTCCAAGAGATTTCAAGATCTCCATCAGAACTTTCGTCGCCCTTAGTCTCACCACGCCAATGGTAACGAATTCTCCATGCTCAATGCTTGCACCATGCCTGATCCATTGCCAAATCTGGGACCTAGAAATCTCCGCAGTTGCAGAATCCTCAACCGATCCATTCAGGACAAAATGGCCGCGCCCGTTGAGCCAATTAAAATTAAAAAGAACCGAAACTTTGATATTATGATCCAATCCCTTCACTGTAACTCCACCTTCCGGCAAACTGAGCAAATCCTTTTCCGTTATTTTATCCAAAGTTCCTGGATTCGAAATTTGGTTAGGAAATGGTCCCCCATGGTTTTTCCACATTGCATTGATATATGGAACTAATTTGACATCATAAACCATGAAACCATCGACACCACTTTGTATCTCCATGAGTTTAGCTTCACAAATTTGTCGGAGGACATTCGCAAAGTCAGGATGTTCCGGATGTGGCAGCAGTTGGGCTACCATACCTCCAGTAGCATGGGCACCTCGTTTGTGACAAACTCTTATAACCAGTTCCATGTATTTCCTCAGAAATTGTTTATTCATGTCGACGTATTTATTGCGGTCGGGCAAGAGAAATGATTTGTCATAACCGAATTTCGATATTATCGAAGCAGCGTAATCCCAAATGCCGCAGTTTAAGCCTAATGAGTGATCTCGAAGCTCGTAGAGAATCAGGTCCATTTCGAAGGCCGCAAGAATATTCTCTATGAGAACACAGGCTTTTATCGAGCCATGGGGAAGCTTGAGTTGCAATTCTGTCCAGGTGAAAATGTCATTCCACAATTTCGCTTCTTTCGAGCTCTCGATTTTTGATAAGTAGAACGCTGGACCTGAACGGATGCTGTGAAGTGTATGTCCAGTGTGGTAAATGAGCAGGGAAAAGTCGAAAATGGGGCCGGGAATGTGTCTTCCCGCGATACTCATGTTCGTTTCGATCATGTTCCAGGCGCGAGGTCGCAGGACGAGGACTGGCGCTTCGGACATCCGCGGGACGTCCGGGAGACGGCTTTGGACTGCAAGGAGGACATTGTACAAACCCGAAATTTGGTTGCGCCAGGTGGGGCAGTGGCCATCGTCAAAGTCAACTTGGATGCCTTGGACTGGCGAGCGGAGGGCACTGGAAAAGTGGGGTAAATTGCTCGGGCTCACGTCCCCAAGGTCCAGACGACGGTTTTTTAAGCGTTCAGCTGGAATTTTTAAACATGCGGTGGTCAGACGCTTCCTTAAGAAAATGGAGAAATCTGGAGAAAGTGATACAAAATTGAGGAGTTTCGAAAATTTTGGTAATTTCACAAATTTGCAAACTTGAAAAAAAATGTCTGAAAATTTTTGGAAAAAAATATTTAATATTTCCAAAAGTTAAAAAAAAAATCCAATTGAAATCTTAACAACTTACAAACAGGAGAAACTTTCCAATCACTTTCCGCGAGCGTCTGGAAGCGCGGGACCTTGGGCTTGGTCCTGAACTCGGCCTTTCTCTTCAACCTATCACTATAGAGCCTCTCGATGCGATTCTCGAATTGCACAGTCAAGTCCACCATAAAATCAATGGCATCTTGTGTGAATAATTCATCAAATTCTCTTTTCAAGTCCTTGGGTGCACTATTTATGATCACATTTCTGTTGGGTTCATGATGTGTATCAGTATCACTAATTAGTGGTTTCTTCTTGAATTTTAAAAGTCTTGATAAGAGGTAATCGTCCATTCTTGTACAATGTTTGTGGGTAACTGCATATTCATTCTTATTTTTCACGACTTTGAACGTACGAACGGGTGCGATGAATGATAATAAGCATGGTGTATTGGTTGATGTTTAATACATGCAGTTGTGATGCTTGTGTTGAAATGCTGTAAATACATCGCGCAATCTTCGAGGTGTTATCAAAATTTGTCGTAAACGTGTGGAGAAATTACAAAATTATCGCTTCAATTGTTATGACCCTTCAATAGTCGCACTGTTGTACGAGCGTTTTTTAACAATTTTTGAAAGTTTTGAAATGTTAAAAATTGCAAAAAAAAAAATCCAACAATTTTTGAGAATTGCAAAATTTCAAAAAATGTAAGAAAATATCAAGAATTCCAAATTAAAAAAAAATGGTAGTTCTGAGGACGTCATTGCACGTTTATAATACCTATAGAAATATACAATGAAGAAAATCAATCTTATCAATGACATCACGAATCCAGAGCAACGTTAATTACTTTGGTTACCTCCCACTTCAATGAACTGATACACTCTCTTATGCAATCAGCTGAAATTTATTGATCGAACATTTCATACTCACCCAGTCAGTTTTTTTTTTAATGAGAGGGTATAAATATCAATATAATAATGTCAATAATAAATACATACTTGTTGCAAAAGTTCTTGATTCAAAAATTAAAAAATTACGTAATAACCAACAATATGGAACTAAATTATTTTTGTTTTTTCATTATACGACATTCAAGGCTGATTTGGATGGGAATCTACAAATTTTAAAAATCAAGAACCAAAAGTGTAAAAAAAAAGCATATACCACCAATTATCACGAAAGCCATTTGGATATGTCACTGCCATTTTCGTGGCTCTTCGCTATTCTCGAACCGAATTGAAATGCTCGTTTTGGGAATGTCGACGTCTTTTTGAGACCTAGAGACCATGCACAGAGCCTGAGGAGTAATTTATCACCAAATCCAGGTGGCATTCCTTCAACCGGACAGCACCTAAACAAAAGTGGAAAAATTCAGAAATATTATCAGACTTTTTTCCAATTAATCATTCCCATTTGTTTTAATTAAAACTATGTTTTTGGTCAATTTAACTTTATAAAACCTCCTAAACATATTTACTTGTACAGATTCTCCTTACCTTTCCCAAGGCTTCAAACTCGTCACATATCTAACAAAATTATCATCGAGATAAGGTAGCCTGGATTGTTTGCCATGATCCGAAACCACTCGATCATCCCTGCCTAAATTTCTCTCAGATATT